>JAPTYO010000004.1:27615304-28246971 GCA_036873135.1 Clarkia xantiana subsp. parviflora
GTTGAGAAGTACCTCTTTGCGTTGATTATTACTGCTCGGAAGCTAAGGCCTTATTTCCACGCACACGAGATCACTGTGCTGACGAACCAGCCTTTGAAGCATTTTTTGAACCGACCGGATGCGTCGGGAAGATTAGTGAAATGGGCAGTAGAGCTTAGTGAATTTCGCATACACTTTGCTCCAAGAACGGCCATCAAGGGCCAGGCATTGGCAGATTTCATAGCAGAATCTACAGCCCCCGATTTAGAAGAAGCGGGCCCTGTAGAGGGGGCAACCATGGAGGTCCCGACGGAAGAACAACCAGAGAGGGCAGAGCAATCAGAACAGCCAAACGAGGAAAATACCTGGGAAATGTACACGGATGGCTCCTCGAGTTCGGACGGATCAGGAGCAGGCTTTTTGTTGATACCACCGGGGGGAGGTGAGCCGCTCCGATACGCCTTGGCTCTAACATTCAAGGCCACAAACAACGAAGCGGAGTATGAAGCTCTTATCACGGGCCTGAAAATTGCTAAAGGCACTGGAGTCGATCACTTGAGAGTGAGGTGTGACGCAGCTTTAATCGTAAACCAGGTTCAAGGGCGATACGAAGCGAGGAGTCCGATAATGAAGAAATACCTACGCGAGGTACAAGCCTTGAAAGAGAGCTTCAAAAGCTTCGATATCGAGGCAATCCCGAGGGAGGAGAACATAGAGGCAGACGCCCTGAGCAAAATTGCCCTGGGGGCACCCTTGGAAGAAGATCGGAAAGTACACTTCTTGGAGAAGGTAATCTTATCGACCATCGATCCGACACAGGTGTGTACTATTGAGGCAAGATCGGAGGAGGAGCCCACTTGGATGACCCCGATAATCGCGTACCTGACTACGGGGGCAGTCCCCGACGATAAAGTAGCAGCCGACAGGATACGACGGATCGCGGCTAATTATGTGATGATGGATAACCAGCTATACAAGAAGGGCTGGTTCTCGACTCCGTACTTGAGGTGTGTGGCAGAGCCCGACACCAATCGGATCTTGAAGGAGGTGCACGAAGGGGTCGCGGCTTGTCATGAAGGGGCCCGATCCATTATGAGGAAAGTGCTAAACTTGGGCTATTATTAGCCCACGATGAGCAAGGAAGCGACAGCGTTGGTCCGATCCTGTGACGCATGCCAGAGGTACGCCCCGAGTATCGTGGCTCCGGCCGCTAATCTGACATCCATCAAGAGCGCTTGGCCCTTCGCGCAGTGGGGCATCGACTTGGTGGGACCTCTTCCACAAGCACAAGGTCAATGTAAGTATTTACTTGTAGCAATCGATTATTTTTCGAAATGGATAGAGGCAAAGGCGTTGGCCAGAACAACTGGGAACCAGATCGTCAAGTTCCTCCAGATCCATATTGTGTCCAGATATGGGATTCCTAAGGTGGTGATCAGCGACAATGGTCCACCGTTTAACGGCTCTCAGGTGAGTGAGTATCTGGAGGAATTGAACATCGAGCATCGGACAGCTTCCGTACGCCATGCTCAGACGAACGGTCAGGTGGAATCAGCCAACAAAATCGTGATGGATGGCCTGAAGAAGAGGGTCTATGCCTTGAAGGGCAAGTGGCTGAACGAACTAGAAAACGTGCTTTGGGCTGTTAGAACGACACCCAAACGATCAACAGGGGAGACTCCTTTTGGCCTCGTTTATGGCACGGAGGCTGTCGCCCCCGTGGAGGTAGCTGTGACGTCCTATCGGATGAGATATTACGAGCCTCTAACGAATGATGAGATGAGACGTCTGGACTTGGACTTGCTCGAAGAGAAGAGGCGGGAAGCCGATGAAGTCCAAGCCCGAATGCGTTTGGCGACGACCAGGTACTACAATCGGCGAGTAAAGTCCCGACAATTCTTTGTTGGGGAGCTGGTTTGGCGTCGCAACGAGTTTACCCTTTTGGATCGAATCAACAAGATGTCACCAAAATGGGAAGGACCTTATAAGGTCGTGGGGATGCCAGCTCCAAATGCGTACAAATTGGAAGACCTCGATGGCAGAGTATTGAAGCATTCTTTTAGTGGCGAACACTTGAAGAAACACCATGCTTGATGAAAGTCGCCTTATGTGGTGCCCGATGTAAAGTCGCCTTCAGTGGTGCACGATATTAAGTCGCCTTAAGTGGTGCACGATGTAAAAGTCGCATTAAGTGGTGCACGATGTAAAGTCGCCTTAAGTGGCACAAGTTGAGAAGTCGCCTTAAGTTGTGCACGACGTAAAGTCGCCTTCAGTGGTGCACGATATTAAGTCGCCTTAAGTGGCGCAGGTTGAAAAGTCGCCTTAAGTGGTGCATGCTGAAAAGTCGCCTTAAGTGGTGCATGATCCTTAGATTTATTCTAAGTATTGAAAAGTCGCCTTAAGTGGTGCACGATGTAAAGTCGCCTTCAGTGGTGCACGATATTAAGTCGCCTTAAGTGGTGCACGATGTAAAAGTCGCCTTAAGTGGTGCACGATGTAAAGTCGCCTTAAGTGGTGCACGATGTAAAGTCGCCTTCAGTGGTGCACGATATCAAGTCGTCTTAAGTGATGCATGATTCTTAGATCTATTCTAAGTGTTGAAAAGTCGTCTTAAGTGATGCACGAGATTAAGTCGTCTTAAGTGATGCACGAGATTAAGCCGTCTTAAGTGGCGCGTGATTCTTAGATTTATTCTGAGTATTGAAAAGACGCCGTAAGTGGTGCATGATGGTAAGTCACCTTAAGTGGTGCAAGTTATTAAATCGTCTTAAATGATGTATGAGAATATCTTAAGTATCGAGGTTTCGACTTGAGAAAGTATAATAAAGCCACTGGGAGAAGTGCAATGAAAGAATCGGAACTAAGAAAGTCTGATATTAATAGGGCTCGATGGCCCGATGATTACAAAGGAGGAGAATACAAAGATTCTAGCGATAAGCAGTTAGGCCTAATCCTTGTTAGCGGCATCAACGGGAACAGGGTCCGCAAGGTCTAGGGCAGAAGGCTCCACAGGGTCAGCCGTTGGAGGATTGGCTATCGGGGTCATGGGATCGAGGAGTTTCCGATGAAGAAGTAGCTCCTCTTCACTCTGAACTTGTGGTATGCATTTCCGGCCTTGAGCATCGGCTTCTCTGGTGTAAATGATACATCCTTCCCGGAGAGCTGCATCATAAGCAGTGCTGAAAATTTCGTTCAGAACATAGTCGAAGTTGAAAGGCTTCCTTCCCTCGAAACCAGGTCCACCGTCTAAAATCAGCCATTGAAAAGGACGTTAGGTTTTTCCGGAAAATTACAATCAAACTAAGCAAAGACGAAGGCGGACAATAGAGAAGAAACCCTTACCTGACATGATAACTGGAGGCTGGAATGAACCTGACATTGCCGGAAAGGTGGCCGAAGAAACACTAAGGTCTCAAGAGTTGCAGTAAGCTTTCGAATTTGTAGATGATAAGAGGAAACTGTACCCTGGGTGAAGTTTTTATAGGCGAAGAGGACAGTCGAAGGGGCGGTTTAATCTGAACCGTCGAAGTTGAAGCGTTCTAATCTGGACCGTTGAGATGAAACGTGCGGGATGTTAGCAGGTGCAATGATGAAATAGCCTGAAAAGCACTTTTCAGAAAAAGCAGACACCGAGAATCAGGCACGGGTACTGATGACGTCACTTCATTATCTACTGCATTGGATGACTGGGGAACCGAGGAGTCCCCTTGGATTTGGCAGTTATCCACAAAGCACTGAGGAAACGTGAAGGAGAAGACTGGTAATTGAGTGACTAAGCCAAGGGAAAGATCCCCGATCCTAATATCGGGAGGTCGGGAGGTCGAGAGTGGAAAGACACGACGAACTAAAAGTCCCTCATGTCTTGGGGGCAAATGATGGGTTCGATTACAGCCGTTAGGCCCATTAACAGTGGGGAAACGGCAAATAGGCCCGGTGGGTCCGGAACGAAGGCCAAGATGGCCCAAGCAAAGAATCCCGACGAAGGGAACCCGAGGATGAGAGGTCCCGACAGAGTCGGACCTGACAAGCGAGCTGAACGCTCCCGACGTAATGCCTCTGAGTAGGCCCCGATGATGAATCCCTGAGAACAATAGGCCCTGTCACGATGACGAGGGGCCCCGAGCGGTGACACAACGAGATAACTCTGGAGTCCCCGACGGGAGTCGGGACTCGTTATCAGAGGATAAGGCCGAGATACGCGGGGCGTGGCCGAGATACGCGGAACGTGGTTAAGATACACGGAGCGTGGCCGAGATACGCGGGGCGTGGCCGAGATACGCGAGATCATGGCCTAGATAGGCGGGATCACCCCCGAGATACGCGGGATACGGGCTAACCACCCCCAACGGTTCACCAGGTAACTGAGGTGTCTCTTCGCCTATAAAAAGGGCAAGAGATCACCTCAGATGACTTACGTTGAATTACACTATTTGAGATTACTGCTTGCCAGTCCGTACTAGACACTCATTTAAGCATCGGAGAGGGATTCTGGGTCACCGCCCGGTCTATCCCCTCTTGCAGGATTGTGTGGAGCGAAGGAGCTAGGTTCGCCGTCAAAGTCCGTACCGGAGTTCCACCGTGATCCAACATCATCCACCAAGTTGTGTGCCTCTATAGACGAATTCTTAAATTACTAAACGATCATCATTCTTCCATTTCATCCTATGTTAATTCTCAAGTCAATTTTCATTGTTCTACCCATTGCTAAGTTATGTGTCTAAAGTTATGAGATCAACTATGATTACATCCTTATATAAGGAGACTTACTTTTCTTATAGTCAAACTTTAATTAGTTAATGAGCTGATCTAATTGAGCCATAATTATTGAATATTTTTTGCTATGACGCAAATTTCTCTACGTAAGTAGGCTAATTAATTGATAAGAGCATCCACAATGGTTTTACCTAAACTGTATTCTTTAAAGTTGTCACGTAGACATTTATGTACACTTTAAATAATACGTAAATTTAAGACACACGTAAAAAATATTTTATCTGCAATCGTATTACTTAAACATATTCCTTAAATATATTTTATTATTAAATTTTCCAACAACCACCAATAAGATATTAGCATTAATTATTAAATGAATTAATTTATAATAGAAAATTAGTTACGTAATACATAGTGCATTACTTAAATTTAAGGAATGCTTTATGTAAAAACATAAATTTACGTGTGGGTCCCATCTTTAAGGAATGCTATGTAAAACCACTGTAGATAGTTTTTGTTGCTTTACTTAAATAAACATATAGGACCCACGTTTACGTATTCTTTACGTAATACCACTGTGGATGCTCTAATATACTTTTTAAAAGATTGGTCTAATAGACCAATAACCACTAGTAATTTTGGAACAGGAATAAATTACTGCAAGTGATTTACCTCAATTAACTATCAAGTATTTCAGTCTATATTAATGGATTTCTATGAAAGCCCAATACAAAAAATTCTAGTCGTTTGTGAGTGATTTGTTTGCGTTTGTGAGTGATTTGTTTGTGAGGGACGTATAACCTTATTTGTAAGGAAATTATGAAAATCCCTTAGAAGTACAACATTCAAAATTTTTGTAAGAGAATGACTCCTAACAAAGAGCTTGGCCAGAAAATTCCTTGAAAACTTCCTTGAAAATCTCTCAAAACATAATAAATCCCTAAAAAATTCTTATAATTTGTGAGGGAGTTGATTCCCTTAAAGAATTGTCGTCACAAATTGCAAATTTTCTTGTAGTGTGCGGCTCTTATATCATATGCCAACAAATCCACCCGTCTGAATGTGTAGGTGTGTCCTAACTTATCTGTCACTACGCTTCCGCTTATTTCATAAGAGGTTAGCCGTGCGAATACCGAATAATACATGTTACATGCTACTCATTAGTTAATAGTATTGTATAGTCATAGACATATCATTCCTCGCTCATAGAACATTATGTGATGCATTTACTGATGGATTTAGGGGATACTTACTACGGATTAAACACGTGTGCATGCCAGGTAAACTAATTACGCAGCAGAAATGAGCACATACTAGTTTATCTTCCATAGCCCAAGATCGTCACGAGGGAGTTCTCGATCTGCCAGACGGGTCCTGCAGGAACTCTGATTAACAGCAATCTGCAGGCAATTGTCTACACATAAAAGCCTCTTTCAATCCGGTGATAGGATGGATCTCTAAGGTAACCTCCAAGGACTTGTTGTAGTTCGAACAAACTTGCTAGTATTACGGAGAGTGATTTATTTTCTTGTAAACTTAGGAAGAAAGTGATTAACACTAAGAAATCCCCTAGCAACTTCTATTTATAAGAGGAGGAGAGCAAAATCCACCAAGAGTTTAATACCCAATTCAGCCGAACTATAACATAATAGGGCTTGGCCCATTTTATGCCAATTGTTGCACATAAGGATTTTGGCCTGACCCAAAATCCCTTATGTGCCTAATCCCAAATATGCTTAATTTGTTGGGCTTATATTACTGAGCTCCCAATTACGGCGGTCTATATACACCAAATGTCACAGCTCCCACTCGCCGGAATAGCAGGGTACCTATTAATATGTTGTCAAACAACATATCAATATCCATTTGTGATCCAATCTTGTTCCCGTATTGTTCATACGAGGTTTGCCGTGCGACCGGAAGACACAACGGACATCGTGCTGCTCATCAGTTAAGAGTGTTGTATCGTCCGCGGAACGTTGATTCCCTGTCATATTATCAACCCATTACTTCTATGTAGCGCGATGTACCCATGTTCCACTGTTATTCAAAAATTGTCTAGTTCCCACAAATGGATACTTCTCCGAGGCATCCATACAAGTATTCACAACCTTCAACTAATATCCTATTGATGGCGACCTAGTGAATACAAGAATCAGAGAATTACAGATGTACATGACCATCCCCTTTGCTCATATACTTATTCAAACTCAACCGGTCCCTAAAACGTCGTCACTTGGCCTTTTTGTTCGGGCGAGCGCTACGCTCGTACACCTAGAAGCGAACATTAAGTCCAACCTTGGATATGAGTTCCAAGTGGTAAGGGTACTTCGGGTGCTCCTTCATATAGCACCCGGGATCAGTCAGAAACTCAAGGTGAAGAATTTTGTGTCCTTCAAAATCTTGGAAGATTTCGTCTAACAAAATCAAGCATGACCCCGTGGTCGAACATGACACGCGCAGTATGAAGTGCGCGTCGACAGCATAACCTGAATTTATATCAGGATTGTGAATGTCATATACTATCGTAGACTCCCATTTAGCCCAGAATGTGGTGGTAGACGAACTGAGTTCGTCACGGCGATCTACAAAACTTTGAACATGTCGTGTTACCCCAAAACCAAATGATCGTTTTGCTTAACCAGGTTTATCATTCGAAATACTATGGTTCTTAGCCGATCTTGATATGGATGAGGAATTCTTTCCATCAAGACGACTGAGCCCGTGTGACATGGCAAGGTCCACATTCATATATTTTATTAGGAGGTTTTACGCTCCAACGACTAGTTTATAGACCGTCCAACCAATGTAATAATTTCATTATGACGTCGTAAAATCATAAATTCAGTTATCAATTATTGAATATCACTTCGAATTCAAAAATGTTACAGTCACATCACAAGCCTTCTAACCCTACGCAAGCCAAGCAGTTTTACGTGCTTTTCGAAAACATCCTTGCGTAAAAGTTTAGTTAATGGATCTGCAAACATGTTTTCAAAGGCGTGTATTCAACTGTGATCAGCTTGTCCTCTACCACACTTTTCGCATAGTTATATTTTATATCAATGTGTTTAGTCCTACTATGGTACTTATGATTCTTGACTGCCCATATCGCTGCTTGACTGTCATAGTAAACGCACGAAGGCGTACTCTCGTCCCCAACGTCAAGCAGGGCAGTCATGAGTCTCTTTAGCCAGCCTCTCCTATGCATTCTTTAAGAGAGCTACGAAATCAGATTCATATTAGACAGCGCGACAAAAGATTGGTTCTTGCTCATCTAAGAGATGGCAGCATTAGCAAGGAGAAACACTCTTCCTGAGGTGGACTTACGATAATCAAGATCACCACCGTGGTCGGCGTCACTATATCTTATCAATTCTAGCTTACTTCCCTCATAGCACAGTGTGTAGTCTGCCATACCTTTCAGATATCTCATAATCCGTTTGACGGCCTTTAAATGTTGATAACCGGTGTCCGATTGGAAATGCACTACCAAACCTACAACGTAACAGATGTCAAGACGAGTGGCATTGCATCGCGTACATCAGACTTCCTACCATAATGAGGTACTCGACACTTTTCATCTTTTCACGCTCTTCCAGGTTCATTGGGTGATCACGCTTTGACAACGTACACCCAAACACAACCGGCGAATCCATAGGTTTAGCATCAAAGAGATTGAACCTTATCAGCAATTTGTTGATATAGGCTTTGATGGATATGTGTCCAATTCGGGTTCATATTTATATTTCGGGCCTCATAAACACGTCAAAAATCACATCGCGACTTAGAAAAATGCCTCCTAAGGGTCAAAACGATCCGGAAGCGCGGTACGCGCGTCCGGACCGGACCTCCGGATTGCATTGCAACCCGGATGTCCGGTTTGCTTGCAATCCGGACCTCGCCGAATTGCCCGAATTCGACGAGGTCCGGATTGCTCTTCGGGTATTACGCGATTACCGTTACGTGTAGGGAAGTCGAGTTCGCGCATTGCCAATATTGATGACGGTTACCGCTTGCTTTTGAACCATCATCAAACCGCTTCAAAACCGGGTCCGGTCCCAAGGAAGCCTATAAATAGGAAGCCTTGGCCACCCATTTTCACATATCCTCTCATTTGCCCAACTTTGGAACTTTGAGCTCTGACTTCTCTCTAGAAATATTTTCTCTCTCTAGAGTTATCTTTTTTAGCCCGATCGTGACTTAGGCATCGGAGAGGGCTCCACCAGCACCACCCCCCCTCTTCGTGCTGGCATTGGCCTTTTGTGCAGGAACGGGCCCCACGGCTAAGACGAGGAAGAGAAATAGGAGTAAGATGTGCCCAGACGCTAAAACTTGTGCCCATACCGCCATTTCCTAAGACACAGACTTTTCCAAGACTCAGCGATAAAACCAAGCACTCGTCATCGGCATAAGGCGAATACCTCATCCAGGCGAAGGGTGTCAGCCCAAAGCCCGAAGCACCCACTCAGACAGACGCGTCCATACGACCCAGCTCAACCAGGACGCAACATTTGGCGTCGTCTCCATGATTCGAACAAAAGCTACCATACCGCAAAATCATGACGAGTGATCACAACGCTCTCAATAATGCCAATCCATCAGAAATCAGGAAGCGCCTTGGACGGCGTAAAAAGTCTATGACGTCACCCGTGCCAGCAAGCAGTGTGCCATCCGCACAGCACGTCCCAAAAGTTCCAGGCATCCACGTAATACATGGAGGCTTTGGCGCAGGAGGCGAAACGTCATATGAAAGAGAAATATACGCTTCCCTGATGATCCATGAGTCTGAAAGCAGTTAGCAAGGAGATGTTGGCATGGAAGATGTCATTGGCTTTTCTTCAGAAGACAAGACGCACATAACATACCCGCATAACGATGCCTTAGTCATAACCATGACAATCGACGGCATGGACATCAAGCGAATCTTGGTCGATGGAGGAAGTTCGCCCAACGTCATTGCAAAAGACGTCATCCTAGCTCTTGGGAAAAAGAGGAATGTCAACAGGATGAATTCACCCTTAGTGGGATTCATGGGAGATGCAAGTTACCCAAGGGGATCCATAACACTGCCAGTTATATTAGGAGAAAGCGGCCCACGTCTCCAAATAGAAGTACCATTCGTGGTAGTGGAAAAGCTTGACGCGTACAATGGTATCTTAGGATACACGACTATGAATGCATGGGGAATGGTGCCATCAACGGCACACCAGAAGATCAAATTCCCAACAACAGCCGGAATTGGTGAAGTCAACGGAGACCAACAGTTATCAAATGATTGTTACAACGTGGCAATCCAAAATAACGTCAAGCCAAACAAGGATGACATGCCCATCATCGATGATGATCCAAGAGAAGGCCGTGCCCGACCAGCCCCAGTAGAGGAGCTAAAACAAATAAAGGTCGAAGAGCCAGACAGAAGTGTCCAAATTGGAGCATCCTTGTCAGAAGATGAAGTGATAGAGATCACAGCACTCCTCAAAGAGTACAAAGAGTTATTCGCATGGTCACCAAGCAACATGCCCGGAATAAGCGCAGACGTTATCTCCCATAAGCTCAACATCAAGCCAGGAACTCGAGCAGTAGCCCAGAAACTTCGACCCCTCGGGGGCGATAAGAAACTGGCAATCAGAGAAGAAGTAGGAAGACTGCTTGACGCAGGATTCATTGAAGAGTCAAGATACCAAACATGGGTGGCAAACCCAGTTTTGGTACCTAAATCAAGTGGCAAATTGAGAATGTGCATCGATTACAGAGATCTCAACAACGCATGCCCCAAAGATTCATATCCTCTTCCAAGAATCGACCAGCTAGTCGATGCCACCGCCGGCCATGAGTTAATGTCTGTAATGGATGCATACTCAGGATACAACCAGATCCCGATGTTCAAAGATGATGCACCGCACACTGCATTCTATGCAGATAGCGAAATATACAACTACACAGTGATGCCATTCGGCTTGATCAATGCGGGAGCAACATACCGGCGAATGGTCAATACCATCTTCGGCGATTTAATTGGGAAGAAAATGGAGGCATACGTAGATGACATGGTCGTGAAGTCAACCAAAAGGCGCAACCATGTTGATGACTTACGAGCAATCTTCAAAAGAATGCGGGAATATCAAGTCCGCCTGAATCCAACAAAGTGTGCTTTCGGCGTACAATCAGGAAAAATCCTGGGATTCATGGTGAGCCTGAGAGGGATAGAGGCTAACCCAGAAAAGGTGCGGGCAATTGAAGAAATGGAATCCCCAAAGAAACATAAGGAAGTCCAATAACTAAATGGCCGCCTAGCAGCTTTAAACAGATTCCTGGCCAGGATAGGTGACAAGGCACTCCTCTTCTTTGAAGTCTTGTGTGCAAACAAGAAGTTTGAATGGACACCAGTGTGTGAAGAGGCCTTCCAACAATTAAAGCAACACTTGCGCACATTGCCAGCATTGGCAAAACCGATACAAGGCGAGCCCCTTTTCTTGTACATATCGGTGAGCAACACGGCAGTCAGTTCAGTACTTGTCAAACAAAAAGGGACTACCCAGCTCCCAGTATACTACGTGAGCAAGATACTCGCAAAATACGAGATAAACTACATGCCAATCGAGAAATACTTGTACGCGCTTATAAGAGCAGCAAGGAAATTAAGGCCATACTTCCACGCAGTCTTAACAGACCAACCCCTGAAGCACATCCTGTCAAAGCCAAACATGTCAGGAAAGTTAACAAAGTGGTCGGTGGAGTTAAGTGAATTCCGCATTCATTTCGCTCCTCGAATGGCAATCAAAGGGCAAGAATTGGCAGACTTCATTACAGAGTTCACCGGGATAACACCTGAGACAAATGACCAAGACGGAACTCAACAAATTGAAGAACATACCGAAGTATGGAAAATGTACACCGACGGATCTTCAAATGTAGGAGGATCAGGTGTCGAATTCCTCCTAATTCCACCCGACGGATCCAATCCATTGAAATATGCTCTGAACTTAACATTTAGAGCAACAAACAACGAGGCGGAGTACGAGGCATTGATAACTGGCTTAAGAATCGCAAAAGGTGTTGGAGTTAAGCACCTAAGAGTGAAGTGCGACTCGCAGTTAGTCGTCAATCAAGTTAATGGCGAATACGCGGCGAAGTCAGAAAACATGCAAAAATACCTGGGGCAAGCAAAAGACCTCATCACAAGCTTCGATTCCTTCGACATCATCGCGGTGCCTAGAGAAGAAAATCAAGAAGTCGATGCCTTGAGCAAGTTCGCACAAGGCAATGAACAGGGCAAAGAAACGCATTTCGTGGAAAACAGAATCTTGTCAGTAATTGACAAATTTGAAGTCTTGTGCATCAGTCCAGATCCGGATTGGATGACCCCAATATTGGCATATCTCAAAGACCACAAGCTCCCCGAAGACAAAGTTCAAGCCCAAAAATTCCAGAGACAAGCTGTCAACTACGCGTTGATAGATGATCAGCTTTACAAGAGAGGATTTTCAACCCCATACCTAAAGTGCATCACCTTCCGAGAAGGCCAGAAAGTGTTAGAAGATTTGCATAAAGGCCAAGCGGCCTGCCATGAAGGTGCAAGATCTCTAGTACGCAAGGCGTTGAGCTTAGGATACTATTGGTCAACCATGAAGAACCAAGCTACGCACTTGGTCGGAGAGTGCGAATCTTGCCAACTTTACTCAAGAAGTATCACGGCACCAGCCGCGGAGCTAAGCCCAATTGCATGTTCCTGGCCATTCGCACAATAGGGGATCGACTTGGTGGGCCCACTTCCAAAATCAAAAGGCCAAACCAAGTACATTGTCGTCGCAATCGACTACTTTTCAAAGTGGATTGAGGCAAAGGCATTAGCACGAACAACCGATGCACAAATAATGGATTTCATCCGAAATCACATCATCTCACGATACGGAGTTCCGAAGGTGCTAATCAGCGACAATGGACCACAATTCAAAAGTTCAAGGCTTCAAACATTTTGCGAAAGGCTCAACATCAACCACCGTTTCGCATCAGTCCGCCATGCTCAAACCAACGGACAAGTCGAAGCCGCCAACAAGACCGTCCTTCTCAAGAAGAGAGTGCATGCACTAAAAGGAGGGTGGGCAGAAGAGCTTAGCAGTGTGCTATGGGCACTACGAACAACTCCAAAGGAGTCAACCGGAGAAACACCATTCAGTCTGGTATATGGAACGGAAGCAGTTGCTCCCATCGAAATTGCTGTCTCATCCTACCGCACAACCCATTTCGACGCCCAAGCCAACGAAGTAGACATGCGTCTAGACCTAGACCTGGCTGAAGAAAAAAGGCGTAACTCGGAGCATAATCAGGCACGCATGCGTTTGATAACTGCAAGATATTACAACAGGAAGGTGAAGGAAAGACAATTCCATGTTGGAGAAATGGTGTGGAGAAAGAATGAGGTCTCACATCTCAACCAAATTAACAAAATGTCTCCAAAATGGGAAGGCCCTTACAAGGTCATATCCATCCCGTATATCAACGCATATCGCCTTGAAGATGCAAATGGCAATGCCTCTACGAACACGTTTAGTGGAGGACACTTGAAGGAATTCCATGGATGAAAGGATAATCTTCTGTCACAAAAGGAGCTGTCGCATCAAGCCCTTTTGCTCTTATTTTCATAATGCAACTACTTATTGAAAAGTCCACACTCTCAAATAAAGTGGCATCTTTGTAATAATCGCATGAACCTAATGAAGTTGTTCTATCTTCGTAGGAACATCACTATTCTATATACGTTACTTGGAAGCAAAACAAAGTAACTACAACAACTATTATCTACATCAACAATTCAAGATATTATGCCATGTGCAAGCAAAAATCTACTACGCGTTATGACAACGCTTATCATCAACAACAACTTACTCATATTGACGACTATATCAAAAGGCGTCATCATGGAATCAACAACTTGGAATTAAACCCAATATATATTCAAAGTCAGCATGCTGCAACAACATTTTGCAAGGACATAATTGCAACCTTTTTCAAAACGTCATGTTAATGATGTTCTATCTACAAATGTCCTATTAATGACATACAAATGACATGCTGTGACATCTCTTGTTAGAGGCAAATCCTCATGTTCATCGTCATTCCCTGGATTCAGAACAGGACGGGCAAATACAATACATGACTGATCACCCCATAAGTGGCGGAAGTTCTCTTGTTAGACAACGACCCCACGCTACAACAAGTGTGTATATCATGTTTAAGGGTTCACTCTTTATGGCGAATGTCCTCTTGTTAGACGACAATCCCATACTTTGAATTCATGTTTAAGGGTTCACTCTTTATGGCAGATGTCCTCTTGTTAGACGACAATCCCATACTATGAATTCTTGTTTAAGGGTTCACTCTTTATGGCAAAAGTCCTCTTGTTAGATGACAATCCCATACTATGAATTCCTGTTTAAGGGTTCACACTTTACGACAAAAGTCCTCTTGTTAGATGACAATTCCGTACTATAGATTTTCAAACCGTGTTGCATGATTCCTGGACGCAGAAATCATGCATCACAATACATATTTTCAAAACGTGTTACGTGGTCCCTGGACGCAGAAATCACGTGTCACAAATATTTTTTCAAAAACCAAAATGTTTTTACGTATGCTTCCCCAACGCGGGTTGATACACGCTGGCAGGTGCGCATCCTGTTTATAAAACTCATAAAATTTACAAGTCGAGTCTTGTACAACGTCGCCTTAGAATGGAACTAAGAGACGGTATAAACTAGTATCTTGCTTAGTCAAGATAACACCTTTCAAATAGCAAAGGCCAGTGCCAAGTGCCTTTGTGCCAAGTACCCGCGCCAAATACAATACTTGTTAAGAAAAGTCGCTATACGCGAAATGCTTGACAGGTTACAACATATATAGCGGCAAGCTATTCAGGAAAGAAGGGCAACATGCGTAACGGTATGAAATATTACTAACAAGTTATCATGCAAACTGCTATGCATAAAACAGGTTCAAACGACGTAGTTCAAAGCGAACAAGTCACAAGAAACAACCAAGGAACAACTCCAACAAAGTTCCAAATACAAAAGCCAGAAGCAAAGTGGAAAAGAGCCCAACATGCTCAAAATAAACATCAAAGTGCAGCTCAAATAGCGGCACCACCTGCAGAAGGCTCGGGGGCAACCTCCATAAACTCAGGAGAGGTAACAACGACATTTACACCTCCACTGTCATCAACCAACATCTCATAGTTGGGAACTCCACGCTCCAAAAGCCTTAACGCCGCAATATGAGAAAGGGCATAACTCGCATAAGGCCCTAGCTCACCAAAAGGGAACTCAGGATCAAGATCCTTCACCCGAGTGAAGTAATCTTCGGAACGCTCACTCATCAACTTGTTCACCTTCTCCTCAATAGCAGCTTCGAATTCAGAAGTACCCGTGTACTTGGTAAAGTCCATTTGTACACCTTTCTCCCGACTCTCCTTGCCGAGAGCAAGTAATTCCGCTCCATGCGCATGAAGATCGTCTGTGACCTTCTTCTCAAGAGCAATCATCTCAGATTCAAGCTTGGATAAGCGAATATGGAGCGCCTTATAACGGCCCTCAGAAGCGGTGACCTTCGAACTCATCAAACGCGCCTCCTCCTTGGTTCGTGACAACTCTTGACAAAGAGCATCACACTTGTCCATAGTAGCTTGCTTCGCGCTTACCAGCTCCATAACAAAAGACGACATGTTTACCATGTCGGCAACAACCTTCACACGTCAATGCGATAAGCAAAACATAAATCGTAAAAACAGCAAACTTGGGAAAAAGAAACAAGATACTTACGGGAGCAAACCGGGACAAGGCGCTCTGCACATAAGCCTCGGCCTCCTCATCAGTCGATGGACAAGAATGCCTATCACCCGGGGGAACATATCTGCGCAATACGCGAACTCCAACCTCTAGAGTACGAAGAGAAGACTCCTTCGGAAAATAAACACCACCATTACCAAAAGGTGCCCAAGTGTCCCCAGTGATATCCAATCCAACTGGACAGACCAGATGGTCGCACCTAAGAGGAGGAACCGCTACAACAAAGAGGGAAAGCGGTTAAAAACAAATAACAAAACCACAGCATATACTTATCGAAAGTATACTGACAGAGTCCGCGGACTTCCACAGGTCGGTTTCCCGACTGGGGGGCAGAGGGCGCTACATTGCGACTCGCAACTTCCTTGCCTTTGTTACAATGAGTTGAAGTAGCCGCATTTGGCTTCAAGCGCTTGGGATCAGTCAGGCCACGCGCCACTATGTCAGTCCGCTTGGAAGAAACGCGAGAATCAGACACTTGGGGAGCATCCTCGGTCACATGTACAAAAGACCCTTTGCCAGGACCACGCCCCGAATTGGCGGGAGTGATGGGGGAAGAGGTCGCCAAAGCCTGATCAGCGCGGGAAGCAACGCGCGAAGCCGCTGCGTGGAGAGATGAACTATTTCTGGCAAACCAACCTGCAATATGAGTTCCATGAAAGACATAAAGCCGAATTAATAAGCTATCCATCATGAATACCAAGATGCTCAAAATTTGCAAAGTAGGTATGAAGGACTTACTCATAGTGGTAATTCGATCGAAAAGAAAGAGTTCCACAAAAGGTTACTGCAACTTCACAATCTGCAAGAACCAAACAAGAATCTACACGTCAAGGTCATGCGACCATAAAGCGCCAACGCGCATAGCAAAGTCAACGCGCATAGCAAAGTTAATGCGCACAACAAAAGTAGCCAACGTTCCAAGAAACCATCATGCAAGTGGTACGACTAACGTGACGAACCGCGAAGAGCAAACGCGACAACACTTAGGGAAAATATTTTTCTAAGGCATCAAGACAACAAACGACTACCCCCAAAGACGTTTGGCAGCTTCCGACAACCGACAAACCCATTAAGGGAAAAACAACACGTACCGACCAAAAGGCCTTTACGCGAAGGCATGGGGGCAATATGTCCAATGGGGGAATTTTACCACGACTATGCACGGAGGTAAAAAATCGACTTAGGCATGAGCTAACGACGATAGCAACAACAACCAACCAGCAATTATTCGACATACGAACACCAATGAGCAGCTCTATGCAACAACAACGACAAATAGTTCAAAGGAACAACAACACGGCAACATCCAAAAATCAAGACGAAGCTGTCCTGTAAAATCGAGTTTTTAGATTACCTCAAAATGTGACAAAAAGTATCACAATGGACTCCACTCATCGAGACGATTTCAGAAAGGTAAAGACCGCCGGCAGGACAACACACACGCGACGGCGCGTGAGGGCGCGTCCGACGTCGTCTGGCGATTCTGAAGGCGGCGCCGGAATCCTCGCGATGATCTAAGTCGATTGGTGGTGTCAATTTCTGAAAAAAGGCCAAGAATCAAACACGTAACTTTCGGGATGCACCTAAAGTTTACGATGGTGAAGAAACTATGAACAAGCAAATGGTTTCTAGAAATGGTGGAGCAATTACCTACAAAGAAGGATGAAGAATGAATTCCCAAAGAGTTGGAAGAATGATTGGGGATTAGTGTAATCACATATCCCAAAATATTCCTTGATGATAAGGATCAAAGGAGTAATTTATCTACACCCACGCCTAAGTTCTTACAGTATACTCCACCATCTTCTAAGTATTTATCTCTACGCATATGGTTATTTTGGTATTACGCATATCAAATTCGTCGTTTTACATGCGTGTTTGCATATCGCATGATTCATGATTTATTTATCGCTAAGTCATTTTAGAGTATATGGATTATATTTCTAGCATCACGTAATTACGTTCTTGCCATGACCGTTACTTATGCATGCAAGTTGATAAAAAGCATGTCCGCATGACATATTACTAATCGCTTATATCCCTAGCGGTAATCATGTTTGCACGTTATATACGCACATTCCCTATTGCACTAACCGTGATGACAGGAAATAAAGTCACTCGGTCAAAATATCAAAGGACGGACGAAATCAAGACTTCTACGTCCAACCGACAATCAAAACCGGAAGGTTAGCGTCAAGCTCAAATTGGACACGTACCCTAACTTAAAAGAGTCAAGAAAGGTTTTAAACCGTTACTTGACTCGGGGGCAAGTGATGGATATGTGTCCAATTCGGGTTCGTATTTATATTTCGGGCCTCGTAAACACGTCAAAAATCACATCGCGACTTAGAAAAACGCCTCCTAAGGGTCAAAACGGTCCGGAAGGCGGTACGCGCGTCCGGGCTGCTTGCATCCCGGACGTCCAGATTGCTCTTCGGGTATTATGCGATTACCGTTACGTGTAGGGAAGTCGAGTTCGCGCATTGCCAATATTGATGACGGTTACCGCTTGCTTTTGAACCGTCATCAAACCGCTTCAAAACCGGGTCCGGTCCCAAGGAAGCCTATAAATAGGAAGCCTTGGCCACCCATTTTCACACATCCTCTCATTTGCCCAACTTTGGCACTTTGAGCTCTGACTTCTCTCTAGAAATATTTTCTCTCTCTAGAGTTATCTTTTTTAGCCCGATCGTGACTTAGGCATCAGAGAGGGATCCACCAGCACCACCCCCCCCCCCTCTTCGTGCTAGTATTGGCCCTTTGTGCAGGAACGGGCCCCACGGCTAAGACGAGGAAGAGAAATAGGAGTAATATGTGCCCAGACGCTAAAACTTGTGCCTAGACTGCCATTTCCTAAGACACAGACTTTTCCGAGACTCAGCGATAAAACCAAGCACTCGTCATCGGCATAAGGCGAATACCTCTTCCAGGCGAAGGGTGTCAGCCCAAAGCCCGAACCACCCACTCAGAATGACGCGTCCATACGACCCAGCTCAACCAGGACGCAACAGGCTTCCTGAGAAAGACATAATCTCCGAGCACCACAATCTCAAGAAATCTTAATGCCTAGGATATATGTGGCCTCCCCCATGTCTTTCATCTCAAAAACAGATGCTAACCAGGACTTTGATTAATTCAAGTAACTCACATCGTTCACGACAATCAGTATATCATCGACGTACAACGTCAACATAATATACTTTGACCATGAGGTCTTTGTCTACACGCAGGCATCCTCGTGAAGATTCACAAATCTGTTACCAATGATTTCTTCGGGAAACCTGAAGGTACAATTCCCGAGACGATTGTTTAAGACCATAGATCGATCTTTGGAGTTTACTAACTTTACGTTTGTTTCCAGGGGAATGCAGTCTTAACATCCATCTGGTGCATCTCGAGATCGAGGCTAGCAACCAATGCCAAAATGGACCGGACCGTGGTGTAACGCACAGTCGGTGACTAAGTCTCATCAAAGTCCACTAAGTGGAGTTGGGTATACCTTTTAGCGACAAGTTGAGCTTTAATTTCAAAACCTACTTAGCCCTTATTGCTCTACGTTTAGCAGGCAAATCAACTAACGTCCAAACATAAATGGTTTTCATAGAGGAGTTATCTTCCTCCATTGATTTCCTTCATTCCTTTGATTGAGGACCTTTCAAAGCTTGTTTAACCGTTACCGGTTCATAAAAAGGTGTCAAGGTGAACAATTCACCTCTTTCGATAGGATACTTCTCGGGAGAAGTTCTCTGTCTTTGACTACGTCTAGGCTCATTATTCCCATTTAGAACTATACTCCCACTGGGAACAATGCTCCCAATAGGAACAATCCTCCCACTAGGAACCAAGGCGTTACTAGAACCTTTTCCTACAACTTTTTTTGGACGACCTCTTTGTCTCGGGATTCTACCTCCTAGATGAATTCCATGGTCTCTCGGACCAGGAAACAAGTTGGTTGTCCCGCTGGCTCCAGCATGTAGTTGAGGAATTATTGGATTTTCATCTAACGGTTCAACAACTAGATGATCATGATCAGGTTCTACTTGATTCGCTCCCGGAGCAACTATGATTTATGTGGTTGGATAGCCTCTTCCCACTGGATTTATTATGAAAATGTCCCCATTCTCATTTACCATATCATTTTCTGTTGTTGCTCCCTCAAATCTTCCACTCGAAGTAAGTGGGACCTGATCATTCTCATCATGTTCAAGTTCTATTAAGACTTCATTCGTTTTGATGTCAACAAGCTTATGAAATTCATCCTCAATAAACGTAACATCTCTGGACTCATGTTCGACCACACCACCATTTTCCCGAGCCGCCACAAACACGTATCCCTTAGAGTTTTCGGAGTATCTAATAAAGATACTTTTCAATCCTCTAGGTCCCAACTTTCTGTATCGGCTGTCAGTCTGATGCATGTATGCTGCGAAATCCCAAGGGTGCAGCCTGGTAAGATTCAACTATTTACCAGTCCACAACTCATATGGTGTCATGTACACCGATTTTGTTTGTAAACAGTTTACTACATGAGTGGCAGTCAACAACGCATAACCCCAATAGGAGATCGGAAGTTGAGCTTGCAGGAGTGTACGATTACGTCGCTCTGCCTCACCATTCTGTTTTAACGTATAAGGGATCGTCGTTTGACGGATAATACTCATTTCATTGCATAACATATCAAACTCATTTGAGAGATATTCTCCACCTCTGTCAGTGCGCAAGGTTTTCACCTTTCGCTCCAGGTGATTCTCTACGAGATTGAGATAACTCTTAAAGCACTCAATGGCCTCGGATTTACGAGTAATCAAATGAGTGACCCCATATCGGGTAAAGTCATCAATGAAAGTTACGAAGTAACGTTTACCACTCCTGGCAGTGACATTCATGGGTCCACATACGTCGGAATGGATTAAATGCAATGGGTACTTGGCTTGTAGTGCATCGCCGAATGGCTTTCAGATGGACTTTCCAGCTAGATAGTCATCATAGGATTATAGGGGTAGATAAACCAGAAACAATAACAAGATACGTGCTAGGTAACTAATACGCAACGGAAGATAGTGCTCATACCTACTTTTCTTCTGTGTACCTTTGATCGTCGAAGGGGAGTTCTCGATCCGCCGAAGGGGAGTTCTCGATCCGCCGAACGATTCCCGTAGAGGTTCCTGTTAGAGAAGCCCTACACGGATTATGCCTCACAGCAAAGCCTCAGTCGATTCTTCGCGGGATGGATCTCCAGAGTAAATATCTTGACACAATTTGGCACCTCCTAAGGCACAGGATGGTTCGGCCAAAGTAGGTGTTTATAGGGAGGAGAGATTTCTTTTAATCTCACCACAAAACAAGAGAGTAATAGCTTATGATAAATCGTCAATACCTCCCTATTTATAAAAGAAGAAAAGTGGACAAAAGTCCACTTTGCCCTCCTTATGTTTCGGCCGACCTAGCCTAGGGTAAAGGCCCAATTTTGCGCCTCCCATGTCAATTGGGATTTTAGGCCTAGCCCAAAATCCCTATTGTGACATTACCTAATTACTTAGGTAATTAGCTAATATTAATGGGCTCCCAATTACGGCGGCCCATTGTCCAAATGCTAACAGCTCCCACTCGTGGAAATGGGAGAGTGCCTATTAATATGTTGTTGTCCAACACATCTGCATTTGTTCTTCGATCCAATCCCTGCTCTGAATAGTTCATACGAGGTTGGTCGTGCGACAGGCGGACACGACGGGCATCGTGCTACTCATATGTTAGGAGTTTTGTAACGCCCGCTGCACGTTGATTCCCCATGTCTAATCAACCTGTGGAAAATATAAAGTGTCGTACTGTATCGTCAACTGTCATTCTCAAATTTCCCAGTTTCCACATAGGAATACTCCTTCAGGGCATCCGTACAAGTATTCACAACCTTCAACTAATATCAGGCTGGTGGCCACCTAGTGAATACAAAAGTCGGAGAATTACAGGTGTACTTGACCATCCCCATCGCTCATACCCTTAGTCAAACCCAACCGGTTTCTAAAGACGTGGTCACTTGGTGTTTTTGTTTGGCACTACGCTCTTACGCCGGGAAGCGAACATTGAGCCTAACCTTAGGTATGAGTTTTGATTCTATGAGGATACTTTTGATGCTCATTCATAAGCATCCATGATTAGTCACACGCTCAAGGTGAAGAAGTTTGTGCCTGTTCGAATCACATGGATTCTATCTAGCACAACCGAGCCTAACCTCGTGGTCGAACATGGCACGCACAGTATGAAGTGCGCGTCGATAACATAGCCTGAGTTTACACTGGAGTGGAAATGTCATATGGTATCGCAGATTTATCATCTGGCCCAGAATGTGGTTGTCTAACGAACAAAGTTCGTTACAGGGATTTTCAGAACGTATATCTTGTCGTGTTACCCCGAAACCAAATGATCGTTCTTCTTAACCAGGTTTATCACCGTGGTTCTTAGCCGGTCTTAATACGGTAGAGGCCCCCCCTCTCCGTCAAGACGGAGGCTTGACGAGGCTTGGCCCACATTGGACATTATTTTGTTTTGGAGGTTGACCCCCCTACGACTAGTTTATAGACCGTAAAAATCTGATGTAATTCAAACATTATGACGTTGTTAGAATCATAAACTCAAAATTGCAATTCATTCTTATCAAATATTACTTCTAATCTCAAGACGTTATCATCACAGCACAAGCCACTTAAACCCTATGCAGTCCCAACATTTTAATATGCTTTTCGAAAACATCCCGCGTAAAGGTTTAGTTAATGGGTTTGTCATCATACTTTCAATGGACAAGTGTTCTATTGTTATTAAGTTGTCCTCAACCATATTCTTAGCATAATTATATTTTACATCAATGTGTTTCGTCCTACTATGGTACTTAGGGTTCTTAACTGCTGCTATTGCTGCTTGACTGTCAGAGTATACCTTCACACGCTTACTCCCGTCCTTGAAACCAATCAATGTAGTTAATAGTCTATTAAGCCAGACAGCTTCCTGTGCATTCTTAGAGAGGGCCACGGATTCAGATTCCCTCGTAGACAGCGCGACACATGATTGCTTCTTCTCATCCATGAAATGGCGGCATTAGCAAGGAGGAATACTACTCCTTTGATGGACTTACGATCATCCAAATCGCCACTGTGGTCGGCGTCACTGAACCTAGTCAATTCTAGTTTTCCATCCTCATAGCATAGTCCATAGTCAGCAGTACCTTTCAGGTATCGAATGATTCGTTTCACGGATTTTAAATGTTGATAGCTAGGGTCTGATTGGAATCGTGCTACTAGGCCCACGGTGTAACAGATGTCTGGACGAGTGTATTGCATGGCTTACATTAAGCTGCTAACCATACTAAGGTATTCTGCATTTTTCATATGTTCAAGCTCAGCATGGTCCTTTGGCCAGTCACATTTCGACAACGTACACCCAAACACAACCGGCATATCCACGGGTTTTACATCTTGTAATCTGAACATTTTCAACAATTTGTTGATATAGGATTCCTGAGAGAGACATAGTTTGTGTTGGATATCTGTCCACTTAGGGTTCGTATTTACGTTTCAGACCTCGCAAACACGTCAAAACCACAAACGGATTTTACCGCAGTCACCCCGGGTCAAAACTGTCCGGATGCGCGCAGCACCCGGACCGAGACTTCCGGTTTGCCATAAGGCAATCCGGACTGGTCCGTTTTGCGCGGAAATCCGAACTGGTCCGTTTTGCCTGGAAATCCGGACTGGTCCGTTCCGCCGTATAGAGTGAAACCTTTTAAAAAGGAATTCATAGTACGGGATTGTCATCTAACAAGAGGACATTCGCCGTATAGAGTGAACCCTTTAAAAAGGAATTCATAGTACGGGATTGTCATCTAACAAGAGGACGTTCTCCGTATAGAGTGAACCCTTTAAAAAGGAATTCATACTTGTTGTAGCGTGGGGTCGTTGTCTAACAAGAGAACTTCTGCCACTTGTGGGGTGATCAGTCCCGTATTGTATTTGCCCATCCTGTTCTGAATCCAGGGAATGGCTATGAAGATGAGGATTTGCCTCTAACAAGAGATGTCACAGCATGTCATTTTTTAGAAGTAAACATGGGGTTTGTCTTTACAAAGAGGATACCTCAACATGCTACTTTTGATAGTAAATCTTGGTGTTAATCCAAGATATTGCTTGTAGTTGACGCCTTTGGAATAGTCGTCATTTTGATGGTAGACCTTGGTGTTATTCCAAGGTATTGCTTGTAGCTGACGCCTTTGGAATAGTCGTCATTTTGATGGTAGACCTTGGTGTTATTCCAAGGTATTGCTTGTAGTTGACGCCTCTGGAATAGTCGTCATTTTGATGGTAGACCTTGGTGTTATTCCAAGGTATTGCTTGTAGTTGACGCCTCTGGAATAGTCGTCATTTTGATGGTAGACCTTGGTGTTATTCCAAGGTATTGCTTGTAGCTGACGTCTTTGGAATAGTCGTCATTTTGATGGATGATCCGCAGGTTGTCATTGCGACATATAAGTTGACTATGCACATAGCGCGATGGCTTTGTGTTGCCGGCACCTTCTTAAGATAGACGCCAATGTTATGAATGGAGAAATAAACTCCTTGTTGGTGTAGATAATAGATATGTTGGCATTTTATACCATAAATCCCTCCTTGAACACAATGCTTAGCTTGTATTGTTGAAGTAGATTTTTGTGCATAGGTTACTACTTGGTGTAATTCCCATGTAGTAATCGTAGTGTAGCATGTACCTACGAACAGAGTTGCTTTTGTCAGGTAATCGCAATTTTTATAAGTTTGCAAAAGTATGGAGTCATAAAATTTTCTTTTTAGTCATGCATATAATAAATAAAGTAAAGGAATCTGATACGAGGATTCCTTGTTTGTGTAGGAAACTTCCCTGAGTGCGGACGCGATAGGTGCGAATCATGATAGGTATGTATATATTGGGAGCGTAGCTTTTCCAAGTATCATCCGTTATATGTGGTTGCAACATGCTGACTTTGAAAATATCTCGGGCTTAACTCCAAGTTTTTGATTCCATGATGACGCCTTTTGATGTAGTCGTCAATATGAGTAAGTTGTTGTTGATGATAAGCGTTGTCATAACGCGTAATAGATTTTTGGCTTGCACATGGCATAATATCTTGGATTGTTGATGTAGATAATAAGCGCGTAGTTTTGTTACTTCGCGTTTAATCCAAAATAGCTTGCAAGACATAGATATGTACCAACAAATGTAGATTGACTTCATTAGATACTTGCGCGTATTTACATTGTTTTTTTCAAGAAGGCGTCAACTGATCATTCCTTCTTAAAACATGTAAAGGAACTAGATGCGATGATACTAGAAACACTTAGAATAGGAATGCACAAAGTAATCGGAAAGATAGTTATTTCTCCCGTATCTTTTATGGTTGGTTTGACGATGATGTCGCAGAGTCGGTTGCAACAAATCGCCTTAATGCGCCCAGCGCGATGCATTCTTCAATCTCCCATCTCAGTGGTAGACACATGTTTGTGTTGTGCCCCCAGGTCTTGTGGTATTTGCACCATTCCTTAACGTTGTTGCCCAAGAAAGCAGTCTTTGGAACAAGTGGACTCGGGAGCTTGTTTTCGAGTAGGTTGTCGTAAATGTCTTCAGCAACCGTGTTTATGTGAAGATGTTGTTCATATTGATGCTTGCGCCCTCCTGTTTGTTCGTTTCAGCTTGAACCTCTTTGTCCCAACTGAGGGGTGTACCCCACCTCAGTTCTTGTTCACACAAGTCTGCTGTCTCGAGCTTGTCCTTTAGATCTGCCATGGTTCTGGTTGTTCGCCATCCATGGGTTCTTCCGAAGAGAAGGAAGGATCCGGCGTTCATGTTTGTATAGAACACGCTTATCATTTCCTCTCTTGTTGCTTTTGCCAAAGAGGCGTTAGCAGCGATCTGTTGAAGTAGTTCATGATTGGCTCGCCTTCACCCTGCTTGACGAGCCATATCTGGTTCCATGACGAATACTGAATGTACTCTTGTGGCTTCCAAACTATAACAGCTTGTTCCTGGCTTCCATCATCAACGACTTTCTGCTTCTTGAAAGAATTTACCATCGCCACATGGAAATAGTGCTTTGCTCTTAGGGCGTTGACGTAACAACGTCTTGCGGTTATCTGGTCGCCAAGTACTTCCCCGATCCCATGGTCCGTAGGGAACTTCATCTTCTGGTGGACAGTAGAGGGCACGATCACGTAAGGGTTGATCGTTGTTTGTCCCAAAATTCCATTATAGGCCCTAAGAGATTCCACAACGACGAAAGTGGCGTTGACGTGCAATGCTTTCACCCTTGGCCAAGGATGACAGGAAGTGTGATTGTTCCCAGGGGGTGTGTAGTTGTCCCGGCAAAGCTGACTAGTGAGAAGGTTCCCGGAGTCAAGTCTTTGACTGATCTTCCCAGTTGCTCTAGGACTTTGACATGTAGAATGTCAGCGGAGCTTCCACCATCAACGAGGATTCTTTTCACATCATATCCGTCGATGTCCAAGGTTATGACTAAAGCGTCATCGTGAGGGTAAACGATATGCTTTAAGTCTTCCCTGGAAAATTGGATGACCACATCGTCTTGCTCCGGTTGCTTGTGCTTTCCGTATTTCGGCAATGTTGCTGCTTGGGATGCATAAATGTCCCGAGCATTAGACACTTGTCCTCCGGCGGCAGGTCCTCCGTGGATGACGTTGATGACACCTCGCTTGGCTGGCGGAGGGTTGTTGTTGACTTTCTCTTTGCCTTTATTTCCTCTCTTTGATGACTCTGCTTGAGCCTTTTTTGGGGGGTTGTCGCCTTGATCGACGAATTGCTTCAATTCGCCCTTGAGGACGAAGTTGTTAATGCGGAAATGTAGGCTGACACAGCTGTCCGTCTCGTGGCCGAAGACCTCGTGGTTTTCACACCACTTGTCTTTGTCTTTCCCCAACGGGCCTTTTCTGAAATTGTTCGGCTCTTTCCACATGTTCGCATCCTTCATCTCTCTCAATATCACGGACAGCGGGGCATTCAAAGGAATGCAGTCAGCGAGGTTTACTTCTTTTGGCTTCTGGAAATCTCCTTGAAAAGGCCTTTTCGGCCGAGGCTGCCAATTTCTTCCTTGCTGACCGCATGAGGGCAGTTTTGCTTGATTCTGCTTTGGGTTTTCTTTTGCCTTTGCCGTAGAGACTTTTTCCTTGTTCTGGCTTCTGAACCTTTCGAGGTCCACATATTCTTTAACTCTTGCGGCTAATTCTTCTAGAGTTTCAGCCGGGCGCTTTGCCATCTTTTCTGCTAGGGCATAGCCTCTTCGTCCGAGGTTTCGGCTGAATGCTCGCACTATCTCTCCTTCTGTCAGGTTTCCCTGAATATCCGAGATGTTCTGGTTGAAGCGAACGTAATACTCAGCGAGAGATTCTTCATTTTGCTGTTGGACGTCGTCCAGAGCATTTGTTCCTTTCAGCAATGTGCGTTCGCCCATGTATCATTGAATGAATTTAGCCTTCACCCATGAGGTGATGCTTCCGCATGGCAGCGAGAAGAACCAGTGTGCTGCGGTCCCGGCAAGAGTTTGTGAAAACGTCATTGCAAAGTGGTGTGGGTTCTTCGTTCTGCCTAGCAGAGAGGCCTCGTGCTTCTGCACGTGTTCCACTGGATCTCCTTTTCCGCGATAGAGATCTCCTCCAATCCGGTACAGTGCGTCTGGGACGCGACTGTTCACAAGGTGGTCCGTGAACGGATGTGACGCCCTTTCTTCAAGTGCGTGCATACCCTTCATCTTTGCTTCTTTCATCTTCTTCTCCACGATTTCTTCTAACATCTCGGCAGTAAACCCTTTTACAGGTTCAGCATAACCTGTTGAAGGATTTTGCCGACCATTGTTATGGTAGATGTCAGATTGATCTCTGCTTGTGGCCTGGAAGGGATCATCCCTCGTTGGCTGCTGTGGGCGGTGGTATGAGGGTTGCCTTTCATTCCTCCAATGACGGGCTCCTTGGGAAGGAGTGTATGAACGTGCGGCTTCATATCTTGCATGTTGGTTTCTTCCCTGGAAAGGATCGCCTTGGCGGCTTCATATCTTGCATGTTGTCTTTGCGGTATGGTAGCTTTTGTTCGAATCACGGAGACGGCGCCAATGTTGCGTCCTGGCTGAACTGGGCCGAATGAACGCGTCTGTCTAAGTGGTTGAGCGGGTTTCTCGGTTGTCAGCCTTCGCGTGGAAGAGGTGTTCGTCCTATGCCAATGACGAGTGTTCGGTTTTATCACTGAGTCTCGGAAAATTCTGTGTCTCGAGAGGAGTCTGTGTCTCGGAAAACGGATATGTCTCAGGAAAGCGGATGTGACTCAGGAAAGCGGATGTGTCTCAGGAAGGCGGATGTGTCTCAGGAAAGCGGATGTGACTCAGGAAATGGCGGTCTGTGCACAAGTCTGAGCGTCTGGGCACATCTTGCTCCTATTTCTCTTCCTCGTCTTAGCCACGGATCGCTGATTCCTGCACGAAGAGCCAGTACTAGCACGGAGAGGGGGGGTGGTGCTAGTGGAGCCCTCTCCGATGCCTAAGTCACAATAGGGCTAAAAAGGTAATCTTAGAGCGAGAAAATATTTCTAGAGAGAAGTCAGAGCTCAAAGTGCCAAAGTTGGGCAAATGAGAGGATGTGTGAAAATGGGTGGCCAAGGTCTCCTATTTATAGGCTTCCTTGGGACCGGACCCGGTTTTAGAGCGGTTTGATGACGGTTCAAAAGCAAGCGGTAACCGTCACCAATATTGGCAATGCGCGAACTCGACTTCTCTATACGTAACGGTAATCGCGTAAACGGTAATCGCATAATACCCGTAGTGCAATCCGGACCTCGTCGAATTTGGGCAATTCGGCGAGGTCCGGCTTTCCGCGCAACCCGGACCTCCGGATTGCATTGCAATCCGGAGGTCCGTTCCGGATGCGCGTAACGCGCTTCCGGACCGTTTTGACCCTCAGGAGACTTTTTCAAGCCGCGATGTGATTTTCAACGTGTTTACGAGGCCCGAAATATAAATACAAACCCGAATTGGACACATATCCATCAGGCATGACTGAGGTTCTCTTCACCACAGTTAGCATGAGGCACAGGTGGGTCTTCTCTGGGTGTTGGACTTGAGGTGGTGGGATTTACTTGAGTGTTCCCATCTCCTCTATAACGGGGGCTTGGCATCTTATTCTTCTCGGAGGCCATGACTTTTTGATCAGGTTCCCACAGACGGCGCCAAATGTTGGGATCAAAATAACGTGGCCTTGAACTTCGGGTAACGGACTACGGGATATCGCCACATGCTAGCTCTCTTAGGTATCTTTTTTGACCTCTTGGGTACTTAGTTTCCTTTTGAGGCTTTGTGTGAGGCGAGGACCTGAAAAGGGGTGGGGATGGCCCCTGATTCCACTCCAAAGCTTAAGTCAGTAATGGATTTGGAGAGAATAATATGAAGTATTAAGCAAAACTTAACCTAATGTTTTAGAATGTACCCCTATTTATAGGGGGATATTACCGACTTTATATGGCGGCTACCCTCTGGGGAGTGTTTCTGTCTAGAATCGGCTTGAGCAGGTGACAAGCAGGTCGCCACCTCATCTTTCATTAGAATTGTGTTCACCGGTGCATCAGTCATGATGTATTATCCTAATTGTGAATATAATGTATAACGAATGAGATCTTTATAGATACATGAATGATTTTAGACGGTGTAGGGTACAAGCATACTTCATTATTGAGGTTGTCCTCAGTGACAGATTGTATACTCCTAACAGATATTCATCAACTAGCTCATATAGTATGACGGTCGCATGACTTAGGCCGTGTAAGAAACAAAAGAAATATTTAGGGATATAATCCTAATAGATATACAACAACTAGCTCTCACATACCACTATCAACGCCCTTGATAACTTCTATTATAGGTGAGTGGAAGATATATGATATATTGCATCGATATAGAGTGCTCTTGCGCGACCTGAAAATTCCGAGACTAAAGTGACACACTTCAGAAGTGTATAACTGCCGCAAGCCTATATATCATTTTTGTATTATAATTTCATGTATTACCAACATGTGTGATTCATATACATTTATCTTCGAATTCCTATTCCTATATATATATATATATATAATCTCAGTATTTTCTTACCGTTCCATTATATCTCATGTTTTATTGAGAAGTTACAAGTGAAAATCCTAATTTTATATAGTAATATAACCAGATAGAAGAAAGTCGAAGTATATACTTTATTCGATATAAACTCTTTTTTTTTAAGACCCACTGTGATAATGAGAAAGGTTTCTGCATATACGCACAAATCGGTAGATAATATCAGAATCAGAACTGATAAACCCTCGTTCCGACCTGCCCAAACACGTTGAGAGATAAAATATAGTTTGTCTAAGATGTTGTGGTCCGTCCCAGTGGCTTATCCAAGATTTTCATAATGGGGTACGTTATATAATTTTTTTACGAAGATTTAACTTATAACTGATTTTTATAATGGCGGTACTTTATATAATTATTTTACAAAGATTTAACATATAACTAAATTTCATTAGAGTAGAGTAAGTAAAATTCACATTCTAGCATAACAAAGTTAAATACTAAATTTACAATTGTTCTCTTCAATATTTATATTTTGAAATTTAGAGATAATAACACTAGTAGCAATATTCAACGATACACCTCGCTTATGTAAGTTACTAACTAATATTCAAGACTGAATCACATAAACTACATCAAATTGTATTCTTTAGATAAACCATAACTGAAAAATAGCTCTTTCAATGCTTGCTCTTATCTAGAAAAATCAAAACTAGTTTCAGAAGAGAATAAACTTATGCAATTACCATATATTTTCTTCTCGCAACAAGTTTCAATGAAAGTACACCAAGCTCATTTAATCGATAAAATTTCTCATTACGACGCATATCATCAATGTAGTTTTTAAGTTGAGCCTAAAGCCGCATAATCAATACTTGAAAACTCATTGGGATAATACTAAGCCACTCTAAGAAAATTTTGTTTAGCAAAATAAACAAATGAATTCTTAGGACTCAAGCAAGCTATGCAAGAAGCAAATATGTGTTTATTTTGTTCAATTTACTGTTAAGCTCTTGATGTTGTTGATCAATCAACTTTAAAAATAGTTCAAACAGAAAATGATGCAAATATGAATGTTAAGTCTCTCTTCAGGGTTTTTCTTTTTAAATAGTAATAATAATATTTTTGTTTGAGCAATTATTTTATTTGAGAAACATTAATGTTGCTAAGTGGGTCATGTTTATAACAAATAAATGAGAAAAATTTAAACATGATGTTTTTTAGTAGAATGATTGGGGTCTTACACAATAATAATATGCACCATAATAATGAAAATCTTACACTAACAATTATTAGGCCTGTCACTAATAATAATGAGGGGTTTGAGGTATATATTCTGTTTCGTCAAAATCCAACCGGGGGGTCGAACTCTTCGGAACTGCGGGTAGGGGACATGTCGGGTGTCGGGAGTAAGTTGTTTGATGACGGCAAAGGGCTGTTGACCGGTGCGCAATTGACGGCTTGTCGGCTGTGCACGGTTGACAGCTTCACCTGCGCTCGGGACACTAACCAGCACGGAGGAGGGGGGTGGTACCGGTTAAGCCCTCTCTGATGCTTAAATTAGAATCTTAGAGAGAGAAAGTCCTAGAGAGAGGTCAGAGCTCTTGGCCAAATCTTGAGAAATGAATGAAGTGACTTGAGAAAATGGGTGGCCAAGGTCCTCTATTTATAGGCAACCTTAGAACCAAACCCGGTTTTTGTGCGGTTCGACGACGGTTTAAAGAAAGTAAGAACCGTCGTCAAGTTTGTTTAGATTTGGCTTAGGAGAACTCTTTACTCAATGTTCGGACGATAGGAAAATAAGCGCGCAGTACCCGTTAGTGGTCCAAACCACGTCGGTGTCGACATCCGGCGTGGTCCGGACCACCGGATTGCCATAGGGCAATCCAGAGGTTTTTCGGTCCGGACGCTTTCGCGCGTCCGGACCGTTTTGTTCCTCGGTTTGTGTAATTCGGATTCGTTTGTGGTTTTTGACGTGTTTGCGAAGTCCGGAACATAAATACGAAACCGAATTGGGCAGATATCCAACATATTCTTTTGAAATAGTAATAAAAAAATTTAATCAAATATTTTATTCTAGAAATATTAATGTTGCTAAGTGGGTGATGTCTATACCAAATAATGAGAAAAATTAAACTGGATGATTTTTTTATAGCCGGATGATTGGGGTTTTACCCGATAGGAAAATAGTAGTCACGATAATAATGCGGTCTTACTCCAATATTAATGGGGACCAGTGTATATTTTCCTTTATAAATAAACCTAGTATTCTACTACAAATACTTGATAATGGGGTGACGTTGTCACCCATTATTACACATGGGTACACTTCACGGGAAAAGTATAAGAGTGTTGTGACACACATTTCATACCGTGTGTGGTATTAATCGACAACGGGTTTGTATAAGCATGATCTTAACTTTTTGTAGTATGAGAACCGGGATTCATGAGAGCCTCCAACTTGAGTACCCTTATGACTCTGATCATAAATTTGAGACCTTGCATAATGTTTGCTAGCTTAGTGTGTTTCCAAATAAGCCATGAACATTGATTCAATTTAGCTGGACATGTCTACAAAAAGCGAGTCAAATTGGTGTTGAAAGGATCATGAGAAGATGAAGATTGTCAACAAAATCTCTTTTAGCATTGTGTTCACCGGTGCTTCAGTCATGATGTAGTATCATAATTATGAATATAATGTTTAACAAATGAGATCTTTATAGATACCTGAATGATTTTAGACGATCTAGGGTACGAGCATACTTCATTATTATAGGTCGTCCTCAATGAGAGATCGTATATTCTAACAAATATTCATCAACTAGCTCAAATAATATAATGGTCGCATGAGTTAAGCCATGTGTATGAAACAAAGGAAATGTTTAGAGATATAATCTTAATAGATATACAACAACTTAGCTCTCACATACCACTATTAACGCACTTAAGCACTTCTATTATGTGTGAGTAGGAGATACGGGATATATTGCATCCATATAGAGTGCTCTTGTGCGACATGAAAATTCTAGGACTAAAGTGACACACTTCAAAAGTGTCTAACCGTTGCCAAGTGTATGTATCATTTTTGTATTACAATTTCATTATTACTAACATGTGTTATTAACATACATTTATCTTTGAATTCCTATATATATATATATATAATCTCAGTATTCTCTTACCGTTCGTCAATTAGATATCACGTTTTATTGAGAGGTTCAAGTGAAAATCCGAATTTTATTTAGTAAGATAGATTTATTTGTGAAAAAGGTATCTCTTATCTATAGAACCGATAAACCACGGTCTGATCTGCCCAAACACGTTGAGAGATAAAAGATAGTTTGTCTAAGATCTTGTTGTTGGTCCGTCCGTATATATTATGATTAATATTTTGATCCGCTGACTATATATATCGACAACTCCATCTATATATATATGGAAAACATGTTTTTAGCAAATTAACTATGAATGGTACAGAATATGCTTTTAGCTAGTTAGCTACTCCAGTTTCCGACGTGGGGCCTCGATTTCATGTGCGTAACCCAAAGATCTTGTCCAACATCTAATTTGATTTTTGTTTCTGCTAAATATTTTTTCCAAGCATCTATGTATGTTCTGTGATTCATAAGAGTGACATCAACTGCTTGTGCGACACATCATTTCATTAGGGACACATTAATTACACACATAATTAATTAATTAATCTAGATAATATCCGTTTGGCTAGTAGTTATTTGATTACTTATATTCGTCTAATCTAATATGTATACAGATAGGACCTCGATCCCTAATGTTTGTTATACATAATATATGAAGTTGTACTAAGGGCGTGAGACTAAGTGTGCAATAACTATGATTCTTATTACTTCACTCACTGATATCATATTGCGTTAGTAAAAACTAATACACATGTAATGCAGACCACTCTGCTACAAACGTACGTATTAAGTTTGAAGCATATTAATTAATCGTTAGAAATGAAGGATGAACTAACCAAACCATGGCCACTTTGCTGTATTATTTTCAACTAACGAACTAACAAGGTGAAAAGGTCACGTCTCTCCAGTTTTAATAATAAATAACCAAAAAAGTCGGCAAAAGTAAATGTCGACATGGAAAGACTGCAGCTTGGTTCTAAATTATATAGATAGAATAATAATTAATATAAACATGGTACGTATCTCATGCTAGCTCCTCGAGATCCAGCTTGCTTTCATTACTTAAAGTCGTCTTACACAGACAGTACCAATTCTATATATAATCAAGAAAATTAAGGTGCACAACACATTATTCATACGTCATGTTTAGATATGGTTTTTCAGAAGCCCGACAAATAATTTTGGACTTTGGTAACATAAAGTTGACAATATAAACCATATAAACTCGATCGATCATTGCTGAGTGCTGTACTTATATACCAATATATATACTAACTTAGGGCAACTGTCGGCTGTCAGCAAGGAAGTTCTCTAGAAATTAATGAGAGCTCGACACGTATTGAAAAAGACTACAAACTTGATATATAATATATATATAACTGGACTCGATCAGCCTTATATATACAATGTCGTATCTTCCTTTTTCATTAACCTAAAGACTAATAATATATAGCTAGATCACGACCCTTTATTAATTAGGAAGCGGCAAATTAATTTGCCATAATTAATTAAGACATGTTTTTATTTAACCAGCTCATCATGTCAACTTGTCGACAGCATAAGGACATCCTTATCACTTAAATGCTGAGAATATGAGCTACAAGGTAACTACGATATTAATCTTTAATTAGTGTTTGTCTTTTTTCATTTTCTTGTTGTTGACAAGATGTTGTGTTCGCGTAGGAGATACTGCACGGTGATCTTGCACGACTCGGTAAGTCCGGAACTAAAGTTACACATTTCGAAACATAGTAACCGCCGACGTGCCTATATATATCTATCATATGATGAATGGATATAGAATATATATAAAAGAGAACCTACAGATACATTCAGATTCGTGAGTGAGTGATAGTGCTAGTCCAAAGTAGGGTTCGACGTTCTCCTCTCGAGTCGGAGCTCCGGTGCCCGACCACCTCGTCTTAGGTCATCAACCGTGGAGACCGAGGTATGCTCCGCATTAGTGACGTACCTCTCCAACCGGCATCCCCGCCGCCTTGATCCCGAGCCGACACCAATGATCTACGCTTCCGCAACCGCACGCCGCCACACCGAACAAGTAAGTATCGTATTCGTGTTAAGATCTCATGTCTTACTAACGTGGGTGTTTTAAAGTGCATTTAGTTCGAATTCCTACAGTTGAGAATGTTGAGCCGGGTTTAGTTATCACTGATGACAATGTTAATTAAGCATGATTATGATGTTATCATGCATGTGTGATATAGCCAGTGTCGGATTACAGAGTCCCAAGTACGCTTGGCTCATATATTTAAAATATATATATATATATTTTCAATAATACTTTTTTAAGAATTAAGTTAAAACGTAGAAATGACTCCACTTGACTTAACGAATTTAACAGCTCAGTTGATAACGCGTCAAGCTTGGATGTTGAGATCATGTATCAGTTCTTAGGAAGACTAGCTTTTATCATAGTTTTTATAACTTTGTATTAGTATTTTACAAAACATAATGTGGAATTTAAGAGAACAAAATAAATTTTTATATAGCATGTAAGCTATAAGGATAAGATGCAAATGAACAAATTCAAGTTCCATTGAATAGATCGATTACTAGAGGCCGAGACAACTAGATAAAAAGGGCATTGCAAACATATCTTCAACAATATCTTCATATGGAAATTTTATTTATTGGAGATCAAAATAATCTTAAAGGTCAAACATCACTTGTCAACTTGATTGCTGCTTCTTCAAGTTTTGAAGATGGTTAGTGTTGAGTTACGATTATAGAAGATAAGAAGACAGCCAATGGATAGTCAGGAGCATCTAAGTCGAGATTTCAAAATAAAAGTCGACGACTATTCATGCCCAGAATGAAGAACTGAAGACAGTTAGTCGACACGCACGTTTGAAGAAGTCGACATCAAAGACGACATACGAAGAATGGCAACGCCTCTCAATAAAGACTCCTCCTCTTAAGGCATGAGTCGAGTCGGCAGCCAAGTACTATTAAGAAACCTTCCTCATAAGGAATGATGAGGTGACAACCTGCTTCCACCGCCCCTCTGAAGAAACCTTCATCTTAAGGAATGGTAAGGTGGCAACTGTTGGGTTACGATTATAGAGGACTAGGTAGTCAAGAGCAACTAAGTTGGGACTCCTGAAAGAAAGTCGACGACTAATCACACTCGGAATGAAGAAACAAGGACAAATAGTCGAGGTTGGAGTATCTTATCGAACCTAGTGTAATAATTGGCCAAGGTTTCATAGAACCTTGTTCAATTTTAGGGTTAAAGCTACTTTTGATACCACATGTTTGACCGAATGTGGCTTTTAGTACTGGATGTTTAGTTTTGTATACTTTTGGTACCAAACGTTTGAAAAAAATGTGGCTTTTGGTACATCTGTTGGTTGGCCGTTAGTTTTGGCCGTTAAATGACATGTGCAAGTCTCGTGATCGACTCTAAACTTTTAATTTTGTTCAATTTAGTCCCTCAAATATATTCATAACTTTTATTTTGTGTAATTTAGTCCTAAAGCTTCAAAATCGAACCCAATAGGGACCTATCTCCAATTGGGTAAATTTGACCCAAATGGGGCTATGTCAATTGAATTCGATTGGTTTAATTGGGTCCGATTTTGAAGTGTTATGGCTAAGTTAAACAAAATAAAAGTTAGGAATATATTTGAGGGACTAAACTGAACAAAATTAAAAGTTTAGAGTCGATCACGTGACTTGCACATATCATTTAACGGCCAAAACTAACGGCCAACTAACAGATGTACCAAAAGCCACATTTTTTCAAACGTTTGGTACCAAAAGTATACAAAACTAAACATACAGTACTAAAAGCCACATTCGGTCAAACATGTGGTATCAAAAGTACCTTTAACTCTCAATTTTATCTAGGAAATCCATACTCTTTAGGCGTTGTCTTTGGCCTATATGGCCTTCGATGAACTTAGCCTTCAGTTCCTCCCATGAATCGATCGAGTTGTCGGGGAGGCCATAGAACCAAGTGGACGCCTCTTCTTTCAACGTAGTTGGGAAGAGGGCTGCATAGTGATCCGGAGTCGCCCCACTTCCCAGAAGGGAAGAGTTATGGGCGTTGATGTGGCGAACAGGGTCTCCTTCGCCTGTGTAGTCGTCGATGTTCCTCGCAAAGACTTGCGGAGGAACTCGAGTGTTGAACAACGTTTTAAAGAAAGGATGGGAGGTATGATCGCGAAAAATCAACAAATCGTTCGTCCCCCTTCTCTTTTTCTCTAACAACTCTTCCACCTGTCCCATAGTGAATATGACAGGTTCTTTGCTCGCTATTTCTCCTTCAGGAGTCTTAGGAATTTCTTTATCCAGGGGTTCTTTCTCCTGGATTTTTACGCTAGACGCCACCTCCTCCCTTTGGAAAGTTTCTTGAGCGGGTGCCTTTTCGGGGATGGTGCCCGCCTGGGCTTGATTCCAAAAGGTTATGAAGGCCGCAAATACTTCTTGGGGGACAGCCGGGGGGGACTGTCCTTACTTCTTCTGGATTTTGCAATGACTTGGAATGACTGAGATTTCCATCATTACCTCCGCCATTAGCTTGTGGAATGGATGGATCTTCTCTGGTGATTGGCTTCGAGGTGGTAGGATTCATTGGGGGATTATTCCCTTCCACCGGGAGGTTGGACATCTTGTTGCTTCTCTAGAGGTCACGACTTTTTGATCGGAGTTCCCACAGACGGCGCTAAATGTTGGGATCAAAATGACGTGGCCTTGAACTTCGGGGAATGGACTTCCAAGTATCGCCTCGGACTTAGCTCTCCCGAACGCTAAGTTTTCCTCTAAGAGGTTATGTGGGGCAAGAACCTGAAAAATGGTGGGGATGGCCCCTGATTCCACTCCGAAGCTTAAGTCAATAATGGATTTGAGAGTAATAATTTAAGAACGTATTTAGAACTGACTGAATGTGATGAATAAAATAGAAATAGTCCCTATTTATAGGGATAAGTTACGGACTTTATATGGCGGTTACCCTCCTTGGGGGGTTTCTCTTCAGAGTCGGTCAAGCGGGTGACAAGCAGGTCACCACCTGTCTTTACTTTTAGAGGAAGGTTTCCTCTGATGACGGTTGAAGCAGGTCGCCACCTGTGTTTACTTCTGGAGGAAGGTTTCCTCTGATGATAGTGACAAGCAGGTCGCCACCTGTCTTTACCTTCGAAGGAAGGTTTCTTCTGATGATAGTGACCAGCAGGTCACCACCTGTCTTTACCTTCGAATGAAGGTTTCTTTTGATGATAATGATAAGCAGGTCCCACCTGTCTTTACCTTCGAAGGAAGGTTTCTTCTGATGATAATGATAAGCAGGTCGCCACCTGTCTTTACCTTCGAAGGAAGGTTTCTCCTAGTGGCGGGCAGTCGTACTTTGGAAGTCGACTTTTTCATAAGTTGTCGTCGACCTTTCATCCTTATCTCGTCAAGACGAGTCAGAAAGGTCGGCGAATCTTCTTTCCCTGCCCTTTGAACGTACTCGACTCTTGTGCTTAATGACGAGTTTAATCAATCATAACCCAACAACCCTCCCCATTCTGAGCCACCACTAAATCAAGAAGAAGAGAGGAAGACCCCGCCGACCGTCCCACAAGAAGTAATGGAAGCCTTTATAGCCTTCTGGAGTCAGGCTCAGGCGGGAGCCACTCCCAACAATTTGATGTCAGTTCCAAAAGCCTCCCATAAGGAAAATGTGACCTCCAGTTTGAAGACCATAAGGAAGAGAATGAGGAACATCGACGACTATACAGGTGAAGGAGACCCCGTTCGCCATATAATGCCCACAAATCTTCTCTCCTAGGAAGAGGGGCAACACCAGACCATTATGCAGCTCTCTTCCCGACGAATCTCAAAGAAGAAGCCTTCATATGGTTCTATGGCCTTCCCGACAATTCAATAAATTCGTGGAAAGAGCTAAATACCAAGTTAACAATTTCAGTTACAATTTTCTAAAAAAAATGTATGTCTAATAAATTGTACATTCATGAAAAATTGGTTACCAATTTGATAATTATTCCCATGGCCAAAAAAATTGTAATTAGTCCTAAAAAAATTACACTCCGCAGTAAAAAATTTAATTAGTTTTTTTTTGTTTTTCTTTAAAAAACAACAGTACACTAAATATATTTGATTGGTTAGGGCCTACTATTTTAGTTTTTCTGGCAACCACCTAACAATTTGGTTGAAAATGTACCAAAATAGAGAAAAAAAAAATGTTCATTAAGAATAGTTAATGACTAGAGTTGGAGTATTTTCATTTGATGTCCTCAATAAAGGTATGAGTCTTATTGTGAAGATATTGGTCCAATGATTGAGCCCCACGTAACAATGCTTGACCAATCAAATCATTGCCACGGGCAAGATGTTCACACAACTATAGAATATTTTAGTTGGTGGGGTATTAATATTATTAGTTAATAATAATTAAAATACACAAACACGCTTAACGGCTAACCCACATTATAGTTTAGACTTAAGGATGATGATGTCTAAATACTATTTAATGGCTAACAAAGTATCATATCTATAGAGTGTTAAAATTTAAACGTACTACTAACTAATTGATGGATATGTGCCCAATTCGAATTCGTATTTATATTTCGGGCCTCGTAAACACATTAAAATTACATCTCGACTTGAAAAACGTCTCCCAAAGGGTCAAAACGGTCCGGAAGCACGCTACGCGCGTCCGGACCGGACCTCTGGATTGCGCAAAGCAATCTGAAGGTCCGGATTGCAGCACTACGGGTATTGCGCGATTACCGATTACGCGATTACCGTTACGTGTAGAGAAGTCAAGTTCGCGCATTGCCAATATTGATAACGGTTACCGCTTGCTTTTGAACCGTCATCAAACCGCTTTAAAACCGGGTCCGGTCCCAAGGAAGCCTATATATAGGAGGCCTTGGCCACCCATTTTCACACATCCTCTCATTTGCCCAACTTTGGTATTTTGAGCTCTGACTTCTCTCTAGAAATATTTTCTCTCTCTAGAATTACCTTTTTAGCCCTATTGTGACTTAGGAATCGGAGAGGGCTCCACTAGCACCACCCCCCCCCCCCCCTCTCCGTGCTAGTACTGGCCCTTCATGCAGGAACCAGGGCTCCAGACGTTCAGACATGTGCACAGACTGCCACCCGCTTTCCTGAGACACATCCGCCCTCCTGAGACACAACCGCCTTTTGAGACGCAGACGCCTCCTGAGACACAACCGCCTTTCGAGACACAGACCTTTCCGAGACCCAGCGTTAAAACCGAACACTCGTCAGTAGCACAAGGCGAAAACCTCTTTCAGACGAAGGGTTATAGCCCAAAAGCCTGCTCAACCATTCAGACAGACGCGTCCCCACGACTCAGTTCACCCAGGACGCAACATTGGCGCCGTCTCCGTGATTCGAACAAAAAGCTACCATACATGACGAGTGATCGCAACCCTCCCGAAGAGGTTAATGCGAGAAATGCAAGGAAAAGGCGTAGACATCCTAAGACGTCTCCAGCAAGCAAAAAAGCAGGAGGTCAGAAACCAACCGGAAGCCAGCCGGGGCCTTCCTACATACCGAGAACTACTTCCGTAGTTTCATCCATGCCAACCGAGGATGTGCCCAACGCACAGCACAACCACCAAGAGCCAAGTGACGAGCATCGTCCACCCCCACCTGGTTTTGAGCCAGAGATACATGATGATGATGAATCTCAGTCAGAAATGCCCCAAGGCAAACAACAAGGAACGGGAGCAAACCCGATGCCTTCGGTTACTCCAGCAATGATGGCTGCGCTGGAAGACTTACTCGTTCCGCGAGTCACTGAAAAATCAAGGATATGCGGCCCAACCACCTCCAACCGCCCATGAACACGCTGCGCCGACAAGAGAAATGTCGCATGACACTGTCCGCCAAGGCCATCCATTCCAAGGCAAGGACCAACAGGCAGAAAATACCTTCCAGCATACAAGATATGAAGAGGCACATCCATACACTCCTCCCCAAGGAGCCCGTCATTGGAGGAATGCAAGAGACTTTGACGCTGAAAGCAAGAATTCATACGACCAAGAAGTGTACGTTGCAAAGACAATGCACGAGACCGATGACACCAACTTGGAGTATGTTGACATAAAGGATGCCGCCTTTGAAGATGTCATTAATTTCTCATCAAAAGACAAGGAGCACGTTGCATACCACAACGCCTTGCCCATAACCTCGCAGAAGCCGATAAGAAGACAACTTGGATCCTTCCACATCCCTGTTGCCACATCCAATGCTTTCTTCACTCCAACAAGAAATGCATCCTTCGCACAATGCGACCAAGAAGCCTTCCAATACAAGGGTGTCAACCCGTCACCCCCTCTGCCTCCAGTCAACGGAAAAGTTGAGGCGACAGGGACAAAGTCTCGAGTCACAAGTCATCAAGACGCACCGCACCAAAGAATAGAGGGGAAATGCAAGGAAGGTACCTTCCAGTACCAACAGCCAAGCCACGAAGCTGCACGCTCATACAACCTGTACGTGATAGCACAACACCAAAAAGAGGCATGGAAACAACCCCCAAAGCAGAATCAAGCAAAACCGCCCTCAAGCGGTCAGCAAGGAAGAAATTTGCAGCCTCAGCCAAAAAGACCTCTTCAAGGAGATTTCCAGAAGCCAAAAGGAGTAAACCTCGCTGACTGCATTCCTTTGAAATCCCCGCCGTCCGTAATATTGAGAGAGATGAAGGATGCGAAAATGTGGAAAGCGCCGAGCAATTTCAGAAAATGCCCGTTGGGGAAACACAAAGACAAGTGGTGTGAAAACCACGAGGTCTTCGGCCACAAGACGGACAGCTGTGCCAGCCTACGTTTTCGCATTAACAGCTTCGTCCTCAAAGGAAAATTAAAGTAATTCACCGATCAAGGCAACAGCCCTCCAAAGAAGACTCAAGCAGAGTCATCCAAAATACACAAATAAGGTCCTTCCACAAGGACAAGCCAAGACGATGCTGACATCTGTCACAAGGAGGGACGGAAAAAACCTGTTAGTGACGACGACGTCCCAATCACGGGATTGACAACAAGAACCTTGAAGGCAATAATTGGAAAAGAGATACACGTTTCCTGGGAAAAGAAACAACTGCAACAAAAGAGGTCGTTCCAGTCAGATGCCCAAAGGCTCAAAGATACAAATCTCGCCATATGTGTTCCTTTGAACACACCGCTGTCTGTCATCCTGAAAGAAATGAAGGAGACCAAGCTGTGGAAAAAACCCTCTAAATTCCGCAATGGCCCATTGGGAAAAGATGAAAGCAAATGGTGCGAGAATCACGAAGTATATGGCCATGAGACAGACAGCTGCGTTAGCTTAAGATCTCATGTAAACAGCTTGATCTTAGAAGGAAAAATGAAGAAGTATATCGACCAAGGCAATAAGCATCAAAGGAAGCTTCGTGTGAAATCTTCAGAAAAAGGCAAGGGAAAAGAAAAGGCGGATGATAATCCACCTATCGCCAAACGCCAGAAAAACAACGTCACTTATGGAACCAATTGTGACGAATTATACAATCTTTGGAGTATGAAGGCGGAAGAAGCAAATCTCAAACTCCCGGAAAACAAACTTCACCGCCCACTTGAGCCAACGACTGCCTTCCTTGGCAAAGATGTTGAAAAACAACACAAGCAATGTAAAACTTGGGGGCATGACATCAACTTTTGTTCATCCCCAAAGGTGGAGATTGAAGAGCTCAACACGCTAGATGCATTGAGAAACTATGTGGCACGTGGCAGAGTCAACTGGCCAACAAATCACCTATGAGGACGTTAAACACATCAGCAATCCCTTTATCTTCCTTATCTCCTTTTTCGCATATCTATTTTAAATCTTTTTAGATTAAATACAACTCATGCTTATTAGCCTCAGTACTTTTCAAAAGAAGTGGTCAGTAGACGCTTTCTTGTAATCCGTTGTGCGAACTCTAAATATCTAATAAAGGTTAAATCTACTTTCGTAGGTACATTATTATGACGGATATTACCTTGGAATAACGCCAAGTAACAACTACGCACATATTACTCGCGTCCACAACACAAAGTCTCAAGCATTTTATACGCGCAAGACTAAAAATCGTGTCGCAATAATAAACAAGGCAGGGGCATTACACAAGGACAGATCATGCACTATTAGAAGATGAAACAATATAAACAATCAGGAAACGGCGATACAACTGCCAAGTGACTTGGGGGGCACCAAGCTAACAAGTGCTCGGCATTCTACCTAACATAAATACATACCTATCATGATCTGCACCTATCGCGTCCGCACTCAGGGAAGTTTCCTACACAAACAAGGGATCCTTGTATCAGATTCCTTTACTTTATTTATTATATGCATGACTAAAAGAAAATTTCATGACTTCATACTTTTGCAAACTTATAAAAATTGCGATTATCTGACAAAAGTAACTCTGCTCGTAGGTACATGCTACACTACGATTACTACACAGGAATTACGCCAAGTAGTAACATATGCACAAAAATCTACTTCAACAATACAAACTAAGCATTGTGTTCAAGGAAGGATTTATGGTATACAACACCAACATATCTATTATCTACACCAACAGGGAGTTTATTTCTCCATTCATAACATAGGCGTATATCTCAAGAAGATGCCGGCAACACAAAGCCATCACGCTATGTGCACAATCAACTTATATGCCGCAATAACAACCTGGGGATTACCTAGCAAAATAACGACTATTCAAGAGGCGTCATCTACAAGCAATTCCTTGGAATAACATCAAGGTCTACTATCAAAATGACGATTATTCCAAAGGCGTCAACTACAAGCAATATCTTGGATTAACACCAAGGCCTACTATCAAAAGTAGCATGTTGAGGTATCCTCTTTGTAAAGATAAACTCCATGTTTACTTCTAAAAAATGACATGCTGTGACATCTCTTGTTAGAGGCATATCCTCATGTTCATAGCCATTCCCTGGATTCAGAACAAGATGGGCAAATACAATACGGGACTGATCACCCCATAAGTGGCGGAAGTTCTCTTGTTAGACAACGACCCCACGCTATAATAAGTGTGTATATCCTGTTTAGGGTTCACTCTTTATGGCGAATGTCCTCTTTTTAGATGACAATCTCATATTACGAATTCATGTTTAGGGTTCACTCTTTATGACAAATGTCCTCTTGTTAGATGACAATCTCATATTACGAATTCCTGTTTAGGGTTCACTTTATACGGCAGAAGTCCTCTTGTTAGATGACAATTCCGTACTACAGATTTTCAAACCGTGTTGTATGGTTCCTGGACGCAGAAACATGCATCACAATTCATATTTTCAAAAAAGTGTTACATGGTCCCTGGACGCAGGAATCATGTATCACAAATATTTTACCAAATATTTTGTCAAATATTTTATCAAATATTTTATGTATCAAACACCTTTCCAAATATTTTATCAACACGGTTTTTTGTGTGTATCACATTCAATACCAAAATATTTTTTCAAATATTTTATCAACAAGCTTTTTAGGATTCACAAAATACTTCTTCAAAAACCAAGATGTTTTTACGTATGCTTCCCCAACGCGGGTTGATACACGCTGGCAGGTGCGCACCCTGTTTAAAACTCATAAAATTTACAAGTCGAGTCTTGTACAACGTCGCCTTAGAGTGGAACTAAGAGACGGTATAAACTAGTATCTTGCTTAGCCAAGATAACACCTTTCAAATACACTACTTGTTAAGAAATATTGCTATACACAAAATACTTGGCAGATTGCAACATATATAGCGGCAAGCTATTCAGGAAAGAAGGGCAACATGCGTAATGCATCATGCAAGCAATCAGGGGAGCATCTCAAATCATCAATCAAGAAGTGGCTAATGGTCACGCCTGCGGAGACTACATCTATGATTACTAGTCATCCACATCAAACAAAAACCTACAATGCGCAAGTCGCAACATCCTATGCTCTATCCATCTTGCCATGCCTTGGAATCTAACCAAGAGGGGCGATCATAACACTCAACAATGAGCGACATACAGTCGCAACTACGGACATCATGTTCATCATCTAAGGATATTTATCCTATCTTCCAAGTCCAAAGCATATGGACGGCATAGATAACTCAAGGTATGAAATATTACTAACAAGTTATCACATGATTATTATTGAAAACAGGTCCAGGTGATGAAATATCATGCAAGCAAAGGCATGAACAAAGAAATATCAACATCAACTCATTCACAAAGGGTTCAACATGCTGGAAGCAGACAGCCCGACATCAACCAAGAGTTAACATCATCTCTAAGGACTTATGACAAAGAGTTCATAATGTCAACATCAAATGCAATGTCGTCATCCACATAAAAGACACGACAAGAATGATTGTTTCAACATTCAGCACAACATAGCTCTTCAACATAAGGGCGACAATCAGCAATACGGGCATCAAAATCAGCAATCAACAAATACTTACCTCAGTAGGAGTAACGCTCCTCCTTGGGCCGGTCCCTCGACCGGGGGGGGGGGGGGGGGGGGCAGAAGACACCACTGCATAACCCTCAACTCTATTTCCTTTATCACGAGAAGGAATTAGCACGATCATGCTCGGCATAAAGAACCAAAAATCGCTCGAGGAACGCGCCCCTGCGTCGGATCTTTCGAAGATTATGCTAAAAACAGAAGCTGCAGCCATCAATAACTTGGAAAATTAACAAGTTCAAAGAAGATACAATGAGACGTCTTACTCACAAGCCTTTTACCGCGACCGTGTCAGAAGACTCCAGAGTAGAGGGGGCACTTGTATGGACATTTGTCTTAGGTCTAATTCCTATTACTTTAGCTGGATTATTTGTAACTGCATATTTACAATACAGACGCGGTGATCAGCTGGACCTTTGATTAATTAACATCTTTTTTGGATTGACCTCTCCCAACAAATGGATTTCTGTACACATCAGCTATCTGCAAAGACAAGCTTTTTCCCATCAAGATGGAGATAGTGCACTTACTCATGGTAACAGCCGTGGGAAGATTAACTCTGACAAAAGGACAGCAAGATCTGATATCCTGGAAGATGCTACCAACAATCCAGTCAGTGCGCAAACACGCACCAACACTTATGCAAGCATTTATGCAACAGACGCTCCATGTGAGACAACCATGTACGTATAAGACTCGTTAGTCTTAGTGCAACAAGTAACAAACATCACGCAAGGGGGGCAACCTCTTCAACACATTAACCTTGCATGACAACACCGAGCTCATACTCGCAGCATACAAGATTACAATGGTGGAATATTTTCTAAGTACTTTGCTCAGGATGACAGTCAGCACATTGCAAGCTGTCAGCATACAACCACGTGTCAGCATATTATCAGGAGTTGGCATATAACCTGTGTTCGCATCAAGCATACGGATACAGCATACATAGCCAGGGATGGTGAAAAGATTCTAAGTGCGGGGGCAAATACGCTCACACGGTGTACGTACATACATGTCGACAAGGATGCATGTCGACAAGGAGAAAATATTTTCTAAGTGTTTCCATGTACGTACATACATGTCGACAAGGATGCATGTCGACAAGGATGCATGTCGACAAGGAGAAAATATTTTCTAAGTGTTTCCATGTACGTACATACATGTCGACAAGGATTCATGTCGACAAGGAGAAAATACTTTCTAAGTGTTTCCATGTACGTACATACATGTCGACAAGGATGCATGTCGGCAAGGAGAAAATATTTTCTAAGTGTTTCCATGTACGTACATACATGTCGACAAGGATGCATGTCGACAAGGAGAAAGCATTTTCTAAGTGTTTCCATGTACGTACATACATGTCGACAAGGACACATGTCAACAAGGAAAAAATATTTTCTAAGTGTTTCCATGTACGTACATACATGTCGACAAAGATGGATTGCATACAACAAGTAACTATGCCTCCTAAGAACACCTACGACGCTCATCGACAAAGCTCATACGACGACATCTATGGTAACAATCATTAGATATCGTTTAAATATTTTCTAAGTGTTTTAACATGTTTGCAGGCAACGACCGACGGTCTATACATGATGCTCAACAATACATCGCCTAAGCTATCATTACCAACATACAACCATTAAAGTCAACGCGCATAGCAAAAGTCAACGCGCATAGCAAAAGTCAACGTGCATAGCAAAAGTCAACGCGCATAGCAAAAGTCAAAGCGCATAGCAAAAGTCAACGCGCATAGCAAAGTCAACGCGCATAGCAAAGTCAACGCGCATAGCAAAATGGATACGTGCAACAAAAGTGGCCAACGTCCCAAGAAGCTATCATGCAAGCGGTGCGACTAATGTGACGAACCGCGAAGAGCAAACACGACAACACTTAAGAAAATATTTCTCTAAGGCATCAAGGCAACAAACGACTACTTCCAAGAGATTCCTTGACGATAAGGATCAAAGGAGTAATGCACTTACACCCACGCCTAAGTGCCTACGGTATACTCCGCCCTCTTCTAAGTATTTACTCCTACATACATGATTATTTTGGTATTGCACGTATCAAACACGTCATTCTACACTTATGTTTTCATATCGCATGATTCATGATTTGATAATCACTAAGTCGTTTTAGAAGTATACGGATTATATTTCTTAAGTCACGTAATTACGTTCTTGCCATGACCGTTACTTGTGCATACGCATGGATAGAAGCATGTCTGCATGACGTGTTTCTAATTGCTTATATCCCTAGCAATAATCATGTTTGCACGTTATATATACGCATTCTCTATTGCACTAACCATGATGACAGGAAATAAAGTCATTCGGTCGGAAAATCAAAGGACGGACGAAATCAAGATTTCTACGTCCAACCAACAATCAAAACCGGAAGGTTAGCGTCAAACTCAATTGGACACGTAACCTAACTTAAAATAGAGTCAAGAAAGGTTTTAAACCGTTACTTGACTCGGGGGCAAATGATGGATATGTGCTCAATTCGAATTTGTATTTATATTTCGGGCCTCGTAAACACGTCAAAATTACATCTCGACTTGAAAAACGTCTCCCAAAGGGTCAAAACGGTCCGGAAGCGCGTTACGCGCGTCCGGACCGGACCTCCGGATTGCGCAAAGCAATCCGGAGGTCCGGGTATTACCCAAATTAGACGAGGTCCGGATTGCACTACGGGTATTGCGCGATTACCGATTACGCGATTACCGTTACGTGTAGAGAAGTCAAGTTCGCGCATTGCCAATATTGATAACGGTTACCGCTTGCTTTTGAACCGTCATCAAACCGCTTTAAAACCGGGTCCGGTCCCAAGGAAGCCTATAAATAGGAGGCCTTGGCCACCCATTTTCACACATCCTCTCATTTGCCCAACTTTGGTATTTGGGAAAAGTATGTAAAACATGCAACATGTTTGAAAAAGATGGTTTTATGGACCAATACGTTTTAAAACGTACAACATGTTTGAAAAAGATGGTTTTATGAACCAAAATATTTTAAAATGTAAAACAAGCTTACAAAAGATGGTAAAATGACGTATCGTCCACGTGTTGTCACTAACCTCATTAAGAGGACACATGCGGATCACGTTTTTAAAAAATAATAATTATTATTATTAGTATCTACATCCACCCATTAATAATCATCGCTATGTATAAATTAATTTCTTACTTTAATTATTTTTTTTTCTTCCTAAAAATGTGTTCCGCACGTGTCCACTTAATGAAACTATGGATAACAAGTGGACCGTATGTTATTTTAGCATCTTTTGTAAGCTTGTTGTACATTTTAATACATATTTGTCCATAAAACCATCATTTTCAAACATGTTGTACATTTTAAAACATAATGGTCCATAAAACCATCTTTTTCAAACATGTTGCATGTTTTACATACTTTTCCCTTGGTATTTTGAGCTCTGACTTCTCTCTAGAAATATTTTCTCTCTCTAGAATTACCTTTTTAGCCGTATTGTGACTTGGGCATCGGAGAGGGCTCCACTAGCACCACCCCCCCCCCCCCTCTCCGTGCTAGTACTGGCCCTTCGTGCAGGAACCAGGGCTCCAGACGTTCAGACATGTGCACAGACTGCCACCCGTTTTCCTGAGACACATCCGCCCTCCTAAGACACAACCGCTTTTTGAGACGCAGAAGCCTCCTGAGACACAACCGCCTTTCGAGACACAGACCTTTCCGAGACCCAGCGTTAAAACCGAACACTCGTCAGTAGCACAAGGCGAAAACCTCTTTCAGACGAAGGGTTATAGCCCAAAAGCCCGCTCAACCATTCAGACAGACGCGTCCCACGACTCAGTTCACCCAAGACGCAACACTAATTGTTCTAAAAGATCAAGTGGATAGTTTTTATTTTTTGGCCAAGTATCAAGTAGATAGTTGAATAGATAATTTAACATGTGTACTTTAACAGAAATACTGATTATTAAAATCGAAACATCTAATACACAAAGAAAATAACAAATTAACCAAGTTAATCTATAACTAGCTAGGATGATACCATAATTTTTGTGATATGCGATTTTTATGCTAAAATAATTATTCCAATTTGACTATTTGAAATGTTATATTTTCCCCTTTGAATTTTTTATAAATAATATTTACCCACAGCTCAATTCTTCCTCCATAACCAGAATTTCTACATTCGTCCGTCCATATTCGCAACTAAATGTTTTTCTCGTTGTTATCCATCATTTTAGCTCACTAATATTTCTTCTATTTATTTTAAATAAATACACTGCATTGGAATTCCTTATCAGTCCTGACTTAGATTCGATGCGGGTCCGTTAATGTCTGTTGGATCACGGGCGAAGCTCCGTTACGTCTTTGACGGCAAGCTTTGGAATCCTGGGCTCCGCGTAATCCTGCAAAAGGGGATGACCTGGGTGGTGACCCAGAATCCCTCTCCGATGCTTAAATGAGTATGTAATCAATGGGGTGGCAGCAGTATTCTAAGTGCGTATTAGAGAGTATGTGTTTTCTGGGGTAACCTCCTCCTTTATATAGAGGGAGGAGTCGCCCAGCTACCTGTGACCATACTTGGCCGTTGTACCCATGATTCCGTGTATCTCACCATGATTCCGTATATCTCGGTTAGGATTCCATATATCTCGTCCCACGCTCCACGTATCTTACCCGTACTCCGCGTATCTCGGGCACGCGCTGCGTATCTCAGGGGATCTATCTTTATCTCTAACCGTCTCCCACTACTCTATCTAGTAGGCGGGTTTCTCGGTCTTTATCCTCTGATCTCAAGTCCTGACTCCTGTCGGAGACTCCAGAGTTGTCTCATTCTAGATCACCACCCAGGACCTTCAGTCTCTACGGGACAGGTTCAGCCTCTGCGGGGCTTTATTATCGGGGCCTTTACTAAGGCATATCAGGGCCTACTCAGAGGCTTCTTGTCGGGAGCATTCAGCTCAAACATCGGGACCGCTAAAGTCGGGACCCTTCGTGCTGGGCCTCTGAGCCTTCCAGGCTTTTCACGGGGCCCACTGGACCTACTCACCGTCCATTGGCTATTAACGAGGCTAACGATTACATCGGAACCCATCATTTGCCCCCAAGGCATGGGGGACTTTTAGTTCGCCGTGTCTTTCAGTTCAGATCCTCCGATCTTGCTGTCGGAGGCTCTTTGTCTTCATACCTCCCGATACCACTGTCGGGGGCTTTTATCTCTACATTTCTTGATACCTCAGTCGGAGACTTTTGCCTTGCGCGTGGTTATCGTATGACAGAGTTTCTCACTCATGATTACCTTGGGCCCACCAGGCCCCATGGGCAGTTGCCAAATCCGAGGAGACTCCTCGGTTACTGTAGCATTAAATGCCTGGGGATAAGGAAACGACGTTTAAATCGGCGTGACTGTTGCTTTCTGAAAAAGCAGCTGTGACGTCACTTACGTCCCTTCCGTACCTATAATCTTGGCGATTTAAGATCGTGTCGTTTCCTCTTCAACGGTGTAGATCAAGCCTATCCAGCTGTCTCTTCTGTACCGTCTTCATGATTTCAACGATTATGATCGAATCGTTTCATCTTCAACGGTCAAGATTAAGTCCCTCCAGTTGTCCTTTTGCTTATAAAAGCTAAAACCCTGGCATTATTCACTTCTTCTGCACTCTCTCGATTTCTGCTGTTCTTGCATTCGAAGCTTCTCCTCCAAGTTCTCCCTGCTGCTCAAGTGATCTCAGGCCTTTCAGCCCTTCCGATCTTCCATCACCTTTCCTCACTGATCACCAATCATGTCTGGTAAGGACTTTCTTCTATGTTTTCATGATTTGCTGATGTTTGCTCTCCTTTTCTCAAATCTTCTTGTTTGTAACCATTTTAGACGAAGCTAGTTCTGAGGCTAGGGCTCCTTTCACTTTTGAATTCGCTGTCAATGAGATTTCTGAGGCCTCATATGAGGTTGCCCTTAGAGAGGGGTGTATTACCTCAGATTGGGAACCTCGTTTCCCGTACGAGTCTCAGCCTGCCGTCAGAAGGAAGCACATCGTTACGCGTCCAAAGGAAGGGGAAGTGTTCGTCTCCGCCGGACAAATAAGCGCGGGAATTCGGTTCCCCTTCTGCGGAAATTTGGTGGAGATGTGCAACTTCTACAAAACGCACCGCTGTACCTTCTCTCCACACGCCATCCGCGTGTGGAATGCCTTCCAACTCCTATGCCACCGCCAGCAGTAGACGTACAGCCTACTACTCTTCCGCACCTTCTATGGCATGAAGTGCAACAAGGCTGGTGTCAGCTCCTTCTCCCCCCGACTCCCCAAGTGGACAAAGGAGCAACTTTCACGTTTCGGCTGGGATAGCGAGACTTGGAAGTTCCACAAGGATCGGATGCTGATACGCGACTCGGGGTCTGACAATAGCGGATGGAAGAAGTACTACTTCTTCGTTCAACACAGCTCTGTCCCGTGTCTCAGCGGGAGGTCGTGGCGGACCCTGCCCCCAAGCTTCTAGACTACACTGAGGATGACCTCAACACTCTCCAGATGGTTCAGCTCTACCGTTGGGGAGACAACTTCATACCCCTCGACGCCAACAAGCTCCAGGAGAAGGACTTAATTATTATCGGAGTCCAACTCCTCGACTCTGTTTCCAAAGATTTGGTCGTCTGGGTAACACTTCTAACCATCTTGTCTTTTACCTTTGCAGCCAAGAAGGCTTCTCTGCTGACTCATCTCATTATGAAGCAAGGTGAGACTAATGCCGTCCCAAGTGGCTCCAAGAGGAAGCGTAAGTTGGTGAAGAAGGGCGTTTCCTCTTCCGCTCCTCTGTCTGCTGCTCCTCCGACCGAAGAGCAGGTCGGGGCCAAGAAGGCCAGGAGGGAGGAGATAGATCGGGCCTTCGGGGCCACTACCGTCGAGGAAGGTAAGCGCGTTCGTCGTGCAATTAAAAGATATAAGAAGTTGGTTCCCAAGGAGTTTATCCCCGCTGATCGGGAGTCGCGGGTTCGGGAAATTAAATACATCCTTCAAGGAGAAGTCCCGCGCGTTCTCAAGGCGGGATATTACAACTTCCTTGGGAAGGACCAGTATGTCGAACGTCAAATTCTCTGGTGTCCTGGCGGAATTCTTCCTGACTATGTTCGTCCTGCCACCGCAGGTCCATCGGAGACTCCAGCTCCGACGAAGACTGCCACTCCAGCGGAGACTGCGGCTCCGCAAGAACTGATGCTGGAGGATGTCCCGGCGGATGCCCAGTTCCGTCGGGTGACTGATTTGGAGGCCTCTCCTTCCGTCGAAGAGCCTGACGAGGGTGGCCTGCTTCCCCGCGGAAGGTCGGGGCCAAGGAGCATGAGGCCCGCCGTGAGGGATGTGTCCCGGAGTCCTCCTCCCGAGCTCCGCTCTCCTACTCTTGAGCTTCCTCCGACTGAGGTAGCTCCTCCCACTGCTGATGCCGAGGTTATCCCTCCTCTTCCGATGGATGATCTTTACAAGATTTAAACCTCCGACCAGGCGACGGTTCCCTGGCGTCCGATCGAATCCCTCCAAGGGTTTTCGATCCAACGAGGGAATCTCGAGCCTGATCTGGCCCTGCATCTGCTGGCAGGGTCAATTCCTCCCGCTTTGAGACATCCGCTTTGCTTGGCGCGGGAGGACATCGAAGAGGAGTTCCGCGCTATGGCCGTCCGTCGGATGAAGGTAATACTTTACATTTGCTTGTTTTCTTCCTTATCCCTGCCTTCGGCCATCGAACTCTAATCTTTTTTCCTCTCGCCTTAGGAAACCGCGGACCAGCAGCGCTGTTTTGCCATCGCCTTAAGTCTGAAGAAAGCCTTGGAGGAGGCTGAAGCTAAATCGGATCCCGATGCGCTAGCCAAGCTCCAGGTGGAGCTCGACGAGGCGGTGGCGGCCAAGAATAAGATGGCCAAGGAGAAAACTCTCCTTGACGAGATGACTTCGGGCCTGCTCAAGAAGGTTCAAGATCATGAGGCTGTCATGCGTCGGGAGCGGAAGATGGCCTAGGTGGAGCAGCAGCGGAATGAGGTGGAGAAGAAGCAGCTCATTCACGAGAAGGGCGTCTTCGCGGATCTTCTCGCGGAGGCCAAGGCGAGGTTCGAAGCTGAGAGGGCTGAGTTCTCTGCCAAGCTGGCTGAGGCAAAGGCTCAAGGCCTCGAGGAGGGCCGCCTACAGGGCCGCGAGGAAGGTCTCCAGCAGGGTCGTGAAGAGGGCCGCCTACAGGGCCGCGGGGAGTATCGGAACTCTGAAGAATTCAAGGTGGCTGCTGTAGAGTTCTGCAAGTCCGAGGTGGAGGATGTTTTGTACAACGCTGTCGAGGAACTCTACACAGCCTATGCGGATTCCATTGACTTCACGAAGTCCGAGACTCTTGCCCCCGTCGCGGAGAAGTACTTCAACCTCCCCGCGGAGAGTGAAGAGGCTGCTGCCGTGGACCCGACTCCGCCGGCTGCGGAGCCTTCTGCCCAGGCCCCTCCGAACCTTGCTCCCTCCGATGCTGCTGAGGATCCATCTTCCAACAAGGACCAAGTCTAATGTTACATCTTTTTAGTCCTTGTAGTTTTTTCTCCTTCGTCTTTTGTATCAGAACTCCTAGGCCTTCGAGCCTTTATATATGGAATTTCTTTTATCTGTTTTGGTCTCGATAATCATTTGCGCTTGTTTAAAGCGGCTTTAAACTCGTTACTCAGAACGTTCCGATGCACCATTTGAGATGACTCTATACGTCCTTCCGACGCTTTACTCGGGACTTCACCATTTAAGGTTTCTCGTCCAATCGGGACTTCACCACTTAAGGCTTCTCGTCCAATCGGGACTTCACCACTTAAGGTTTCTCGTCCAATCGGGACTTCACCACTTAAGGTTTCTCGTCCAATCGGGACTTCACCACTTAAGGTTTCTCGTCCAATCGGGACTTCACCACTTAAGGCTTCTCGTCCAATCGCCTATTATTAAGATGATTTCATCGTACCCTTTGAGGCTTTTATCGCGTCCTTTCAGACGACTTTAGTCATACCCGTTAGGGCTTTTGGCCACGTCATATAGACGACTTACGCGGATCCGTTAGGGCTTTTTCGTACCTGTTAAGGCTTTTGGCCGCATCATATAGACGACTTACGCGGACCCATTAGGGCCTTTTCGTACCTAGGCTTTTGGTTGCATCATAAAGACGACTTACTTGTACCCCGTAGGGCTTTTGTCCGTACCTGTTAAGGCTTTTGGCCGCATCATATAGACGACTTACGCATACCCCGTAGCCCGTAGGGATTTTCTCATACCTCGGAAGGCTTTTTATCGTACCTCAGAAGGCTTTTCTCGTACCTCGGAAGGCTTTTCTCGTACCTCGGAAGGATTTTGTCGCGTCCTTCAAGACGTCTTACTAATACTTAGAACAAATCTAAAAAAAATTTGATCGAGAGCAACTTCTTTTATTAATAACTCAAAGCTTTGCTTACATTGGATTGATAGATAACTTGCGCCATTCGCGGCGACTTAATATCAAACATGATACTTCTTCAAGTGTTCGCCACTGAAGGAATGCTTCAACGTCTTGCCATCAAGGTCCTCTAGCTTGTATGCATTGGGTGCTGGCATCCCTACGATCTTGTAAGGTCCCTCCCATTTTGGCGATAGCTTGTTGATCCGATCTTGATGAACGAACTCGTTCCTCCGCCAGACAAGCTCTCCAACAAAGAATTGTCGGGACCTGACACGCCGATTGTAGTATCGGGATGTTGCCAGACGCATTCGGGCCTGGACTTCATCAGCCTTCCATCTTTTCTCTTCGAGCAAGTCTAAGTCTAGACGTCTCATTTCCTCGTTTGTCAGAGGCTCGTAATATTTCGCGCGATGGGACGCCACGCTATTTCCACAGGAGCGACTGCCTCCGTGCCATAGACCAGGCCAAACGGAGTTTCTCCTGTTGATTGCTTGGGTGTTGTTCTCACAACCCACAGCACGTTTTCGAGCTCATCCAGCCAATGGCCCTGCAAGGCGTAGACTCTCTTCTTCAAGACATCCATCACGATCTTGTTGGCTGATTCTACCTGGCCATTGGTCTGAGCATGGCGGACTGAAGCGGTCCGATGTTCGATGTTTAACTCCTCCAGGTACTCCTTCAACTGAGCCCCATTGAACGGAGGGCCGTTGTCACTGATCAACACTCGAGGAACCCCATATCGGGATACGATCTGAGTTTGAAGGAACTTGAGGATCTGCTGCCCCGTCGTCTTGGCCAATGCCTTAGCCTCTATCCATTTTGAGAAGTAATCGATGGCCACGAGCAAATACTTGCACTGACCTTTCGCTTGGGGAAGAGGTCCCACCAAGTCAATCCCCCATTGCGCGAAGGGCCATGCACTCCTGATGGGCATTAAGTCCGCGGCGGGAGCCACGATATTTGGAGCGTACCTCTGGCATGCATCACAGGATCGGACCATTGCTATCGCCTCCTTGTTCATCGAAGGCCAATAGTAGCCCAAGTTCAGCGCCTTCCTCACAAGAGATCGGGCCCCTTTATGACAGGCCGCGACTCCCTCATGTAGCTCCCTCAGGATCCGATTCGTGTCAGGTTCCGCCACGCATTTTAGGAAAGGCTTTACATAACCTTTTTTGTATAACTGGTTGTCCACCATCGCGTAGTTGTCCGCAATCCGACGCAACCTGACAGCTGCCACCTCGTCATCGGGGAGTGCCCCCGTAGTCAGGTACGTGACCATCGGGGTCATCCAAGTGGGCTTCTCCTCTTCCTCCGATCCTGTCTCCATAGCGCAGATCTCCACCGGATCAATGTTTGAGATAATCACCTTCTCTAGGAAATGTACCTTTCGATTCTCCTCGGGGGCCACTCCCAGAGCGAACTTGCTTAAGGCATCTACTTCCGCGTTTTCTTCCCTCGGGATCGCCTCGATATCGAAGCTTTTGAAGCTTCCCTTCAAAGTCTGCACCTCGTGCAAATACTTCTTCATTGTCGGGCTCCTGGCTTCATAGTTCCCCTGGACTTGATTTACAACCAAGCTGGCATCACACTTCACCTTTAGATGATCGACCCCCGTACCCTTGGCGATCTTGAGGCCCGTAATGAGAGCCTCGTACTCCGCTTCATTGTTGGTGGCTTTGAACGTCAACGCTAGGGCATATCGTAGGGGCTCGCCTCCGCCGGGCGGTATCAATACGAATCCTGCCCCCGAGCCTTCTACACTCGATGAACCATCAGTGTACATTTCCCAAGTGTTCTCCTCATTTGGCTGTTCTGGCTATTGTTCTGTTGTCGGGACTTCCATGGTTGCCCCCTCTGCGGGACCCGTTACTTCCAGATCGGGTGCCGTAGACTCAGCTATAAAATCTGACAATGCCTGGCCCTTAATAGCAGTTCTCGGAGCGAAATGTATACGAAACTCCGTAAGCTCGATGGCCCATTTCACCAATCTCCCCGACGCCTCCGGTCGGTTCAGAAAGTGCTTCAGGGGCTGATTAGTCAATACCGTGACCTCATGGGCATGGAAGTAAGGTCGTAGCTTTCGAGCGGCAATAATCAACGCAAAGAGATACTTCTCAATAGCGGGATAATTTATTTCAGACTTGGCAAACGCCTTGCTTACATAATAGATAGACACTTGGTTGCCCTTGACAATTTTAATCAAAACAGAACTAACAGCCACATCAGAAACAGCCAAATAGAGATAAAGCGGCTCGCCTGGAACTGGTTTCGCCAACGGCGGAAGGGTACGGAGGTGCTGCTTGAGTGCCTGGAACGCCTCCTCGCACTTGTCGGACCATTCGAACTTCTTGTGGGCCCTCAGCACATCAAAAAATGGCATGGCTCGGTCACTCGCCTTTGATAGGAATCGAATCATCGCGGCCAACCGGCCATTCAGCACCTGAACCTCCCGATGAGTCTTCGGGGACTGCATCTCCTCGATTGCTCGCAGCTTCTCAGGATTCACCTCGATTCCTCTCTGGCTCACCATGAACCCTAGGAACTTCCCCGAGTTCACCCCGAAAGCACACTTGTCCGGGTTCAACCGAACCTGATGGAACTTCATCCGCTCAAACGCCGCCGCCAAGTTCTGGACATGGTCTCCTGCCTGTCGGGACTTCACCAGCATGTCATCCACATACGCCTCCATGGTTTTCCCCAACATGTCTCCGAACAACTTGTTCACCATCCGCTGGTAAGTTGCTTCGGCATTGATCAATCCGAAGGGCATCACGTCGTAGTGGTAGACGTCACTGTCGGCATAGAAAGCCGTATGGGGGGCATCTTCCTTCGCCATTTTGATCTGGTTGTATCCGGAATAGGCATCCATGAAGCTCAGCAGTTCATGTCCCGATGTGGCGTCCACCAACTGGTCAATCCTCGGAAGCGGGTAGCAGTCCTTCGGGCAGGCCTTGTTCAAGTCGCGGAAATCGACACACATCCGCCACTTCCCGTTACTCTTTCGCACCAGGACTGGGTTAGCAACCCATTTCTGGAATCGGAGCTCCTTGATGAATCCAGCATCGAGCAGTCTGCCCACCTCTTGCTGGATCGCGATCCTCTTGTCCGCGCCCATCGGACGTCTTCTCTGCGCAATAGGCTTGATCGCGGGGTCAATCTTCAGCTCATGTACTATTACGTCGGGGCTGATTCCTGGCATATCACTCGGGGACCAGGAAAACAGCTCCTTAAACTCCTTCAGGAGCTCGATTAATTCTCGGGCTCTTTCCTCCGACAAAGCAGACCCGATCTTCACCTTCCTCTGAGGCCCATCAATCTCAACCTCCTTCAGATCCTCCATGGGGGCGGGACGCCCATGCTCCTCTCGAGGATCGGCATCAGTCTGAAGGAAAGTCATGGCTTCCCTCCTTCTCCTTCGGGTAGCGTTAACATAGCATTTTCGTGACGCTACTTGGTCACCCTTGACCTCTCCAACCCCGTTGTCAGTCGGGAACTTCATCTTCTGGTGGACCGTCGAGGCGACTGCCATGAGAGGATTGATAGTGGTTCTCCCGATAATAGCGTTGTATGCCCCCGCAGACTCCACTACGACGAAATCTACGTTTCGTTTCTCCATCTTCCAGCTACTACCAAACTCCACCGGTAAGGTAATCATTCCCAACGGGTAAGAAGTGGAACCAGAGAATCCCACCATCGGGAAGTCCACCTGTGTCAGGTCCTTTTTCGTCTTTCCCATGGCTTCCAGAGCGTCCATGAAAAGAATGTCGGAGGAACTCCCTCCGTCTATCAGGATCCGCTTCATCTCGAATCCGTCCACGTCCAGGGTCACGACCAAGGCGTCGTCGTGAGGGCTCTCCACGCCTACTAGATCTTCCGCCGAGAAAGAAATCACCATTTCCTCCTTCAGAGTCCACGACCGGGACCTTTTGCCTAGCACCACCGCGGCAGATATGCGGGAAGCGTAGTTTTCCCGAGAAGCAGAGGTATCACCTCCCGCCGCCATTCCTCTGTGGATGACGTTGATGGTTCCTCGCCTTTCCTTACGGGCACCTGAACCTGAAGGTTCCGACTCCACCTTCTTCTTCTTCGGGGATCGGTCGCGGGACTTGGAACGGGATCGTGACCGACTTCTGGAACGGGATCGGCACCGTCCCCTTCCGACGAACTCTTTTAGCTTCCCCTTCTGGATCAGTTTTTCAATTTCCTTCTTCAGCTCCCGGCAGTTTTCGGTGTCGTGACCATTGGCTCGATGGTAGCGACAGTAACGGTCAGGGCGGCCTCCTAGGAATTCGCCTTCTTTTCTCGGAGGGTATCGGGCGAGACCCTGCCGGTCCATCACAGCTAACACAGAAGTCATCGAGCTATTGATGGGAACGGCCCGACCTTCTCGATTGTCCTTCCTCGGGGGACGCTTGTCTTCTCTTTTCTCGGGGCGACCACGGATTCTACTCCCTTCCGACTTGTCGCTCCCCTTGCGATCATCCGACAGCTTGGACGATGGCTTTCCTCTTCCCGATTTCGGAGGATCTAGCTCTCCGGCAGCAATCTTCGACTCCTGGACGTCGATTTGCTGTTTCACCCTCGCTTGCAGGGCCTCCATACTCCACACAGCCTTCGCGGCTACACTGTGCATCAGGTCGGAACCGTACGGAGCACTCAAGTTCCGCAGGAAAGTACGGATGGTCTCTCCCTCCGAGATTTCTTCATCAATCTCCGCGGCACTAGTAGTGAACCGTTGGTAGTAGTATGCCAACGATTCATCGGGTCTCTGCACTACCTGGGTCAGGGACCTTACACTCTTCAGGAGACGCCTTCGACCTTGGTACTGCTTGATGAAGCGGTCGTGCATATCGGCCCAGCAGGTAATGCTTCCTGGTGGTAGGCTGAAGAACCAAGTCATGGCCCTTTCTCCCAAGGTTATCGGGAACAATGAGCATATGAGGTCATCGTTCGAAGTCCTACCCATGCAGGCCTGGACATGCCTCTGAACATGGCGAACTGGGTCCCCCTCACCATCGTACTCCTTGATGGTCGGAATACCTAGCCCGGGCGGGGCAACGGTATCTATCAGCCGCGGAACAAAAGGATGACTGGATCGATCCCTCAGCTCCGATGTCATCTGCTTCTGATCACCCATGCAGATGCTAACGATCTTCACCACCTGATCGGGGGTGATGGGGCCATTCAGGGGAATGGTCCTGTTTTGCACTGGTCCCGGGCCGTCGACCACGAATTTCTCCAAGTGCGCGGGCTCCTTACCTCTGTTCCTGGGCGGAGCCTCCTGAACCTCCTGTTCTTCTGGGACCACCCTCGGGGGGGGGGGGGGGGGGGGAGGTAATTCTTCTCGCGGAGTCAACTCTTCCGCCCTCCTGGCGGCCTCTCTTTTGTCCAGCAAGGCCTCCATGGCAGCCAAGAACATGGGCATAGCATCTGCTACTGCCTTGGCCAACTCCGAGTTCGAAGACGACCCTTCTTCCCTTCGCGGGACTCCTTCTCCTCCATGGCCCACCGGGTTCGGGGGAGCCTCACCTTCCTCCCTACGCGAGATATCCTGCCTGTTCATCTCCGTGTCTCGGACTGAGACCTCATAACCATCACCCTGCCCCCCTGTCTGGGAAAGAGCGGGGTTCTCACCTTGTTCAGCAACACGTTCTGGCAACGGGGAATTCACAGTTCCTGCGGGGCGAGAACCGCCAGCCTGAACCTGCTTCCTCTTGCCACCACCGGCCATTGATCTGGTAGAAGCTATCTTGACTTTTCGTAAGATTCCTACAGACGGCGCCAATGTTGGATCACGGGCGAAGCTCCGTTACGTCTTTGACGGCAAGCTTTGGACTCCTGGGCTCCGCGTAATCCTGTAAAAGGGGATGACCTGGGTGGTGACCCAGAATCCCTCTCCGATGCTTAAATGAGTATGTAATCAATGGGGTGGCAGCAGTATTCTAAGTGCGTATTAGAGAGTATGTGTTTTCTGGGGTAACCTCCTCCTTTATATAGAGGGAGGAGTCGCCCAGCTACCTGTGACCATACTTGGTCGTTGTACCCATGATTCCGTGTATCTCGCCATGATTCCGTATATCTCGGTTAGGATTCCATATATCTCGCCCCACGCTCCGCGTATCTTACCCGTACTCCGCGTATCTCGGGCACGCGCTGCGTATCTCGGGGGATCTATCTTTATCTCTAACCGTCTCCCACTACTCTATCTAGTAGGCGGGTTTCTCGGTCTTTATCCTCCGATCTCAAGTCCCGACTCCTGTCGGAGACTCCAGAGTTGTCTCATTCTAGATCACCACCCAGGACCTTCAGTCTCTACGGGACATGTTCAGCCTCTGCGGGGCTTTATTATCGGGGCCTTTACTAAGGCATATCAGGGCCTACTCAGAGGCTTCTTGTCGGGAGCATTCAGCTCATACATCGGGACCGCTAAAGTTGGGACCCTTCGTGCTGGGCCTCTGAGCCTTCCAGGCTTTTCACGGGGCCCACTGGACCTACTCACCGTCCATTGGCTATTAACGGGGCTAACGATTACATCAGAACCCATCAATGTCCTTCGTAATAAACTACTACAAAGATTTACTAATAAAGATAAGCGTGATTTAGCTGTTGCACAAGGTTCTAAAGTCAAATCATATTTCTAATGTAGAGATCAGAGATATCTTTGTTTAATTAAGTAAATGAGGGTATATTTTATTTACGGTAATTTCGAATGTTTTTTTACGCTTTCTGGATGTTTAATTTTTTTATTAATTCGTTAATTAGCACAACTAGATAGTAAATTATTAGACTGATAAGACTGATAAGACCAGGACCATTTTAAACAATCCTAGGCCGGTTTAGAATCGAAATGGATTAGATCAATTTTAAATGAACCTTAACGGTCTTGAACTGGTCCTGGTCCTGGTCTAGGACCGATCCATGTTCACCTCTAGTTCCGACCAATCATCTATACATATTGGCCCTAAAACAATAATGCAGAAACAAATTTTTTTTGCTTTTGTTTTCAACTATTTGTCTATGTTTTTTATTTAGGTTCTTTCCCCTCAACTTGCTTATCTGCTTATTTATTTATTTGAATATATATTACTTTTTTGGTAAGCTGTATTTTATATTTTTTTATAAGGTATTTCTTTCTTTCATTATTTTATTATATTTTCAATTGATAGCAAGAAGTTAGACAGTGAGGCTTGCATATGCGCCAAGAATTACCTTTTCCAAGCAAAGAACTTTCCCACTAGCTAGCCTGCCTCAACTCAACTATCCCACTAGCTACAGCTAGCCGCCGCTTCCCTTTATTGGAATTTGGAACAACACAAGTATTTTATTCTGTAAATTACGAAGGCGCATAAACCATATTATGCATTTTTTTTTCTTTCTAAAATTTAGTATTTTCTTTCGGGTGAAAAATTAGATATTCTTCATATAGATGATGACTGAATCGTAGGTAAATATTAGTAGAATAATGCTAAAGCTGAAATATAATCAACGTCCTAAAATAATTGGATCATAGGTCATTTGATAAAAAACTAAGGTCCGATGTTTGAAAATCTTGGAAGCAAATAACAAGAGTATCATGGTTTTTTTTTTTTAAAACAAAACTAGTGAAATTGACATTGTAAGCTGTGACAGAACCTAAATATATAATGGGAATGCAATGAGCTATGTAAAAAAAATTGTTGGTGTGTGTCATTATGAAAATTATTTAAAATATACAACATGTTCGAAAAATATAAATTTATTACTAACATATATTATGAAACTGTATATCATGTTTCAAAACGATTATAATTACTTCGTTAATTACCTAGCCAAAATTATTGTTAAATGCATTTCAAATGTACAAATTAACTGGGTAATTTTTAAAGTATCACAACTAAAACCTAATTGTTTATACAAACATTATAATTTATTCAAATCGGAAAAGAAACGATTGTAGATCAGTAGAGTATCAATTGATCCGGGACACTATTGTAATAATAGTTTAAGTTATTATATCTTGATTTCTATATTTAAGAAGTATTCGGTTAATTTTGTAAATTTATAATGTATTTGACGACAAAAAACTATATTTTTCAAACATATTGTATGGTTTACATAATTTTCCCTATTGGACCTCTTGTAGTACATTATTAGATTAGAGTAAGTACAATTCAAGCGTAGCAAACGAGAGTTGAATAATAAAATTTACAATTGTACTCTTAAAGTCAAAAGCCCCATAACTTAAAATTGATGAGGTCTTTTTCCGAATTAATTGAATGAGAGTGTTACAAAATATTGAAGTCTTACAAAATAATAATTGGGGTCTTAATGTGATCTTACACAAAATAATGTAGTCTTACACCAAAATAACAAGAAATTATAATATATTTTCCTTCATGAATAAACCTAAGATTCTAATAAAAATTCTTAATAATATTGTAACATTGTACATACCTCTGCCACTACTTGTGTGAATTTTAAAATAATAAATAAATTTGTATTGATTTAGTATCCCATTTATGATTTCAGATCACATGCCAGACTTCTTCTGCTTCGGATCGTGTCTCGCCATTGTGATTTTGATATGTGTACTCTGTGTAATTAATTTTGAATTTTTTTTTCTTAAAACCTATTGAGATTGGTGAACCCTAGAAACAAAATAATAAACCTAAAAATACGTGTCAAGATCTTGATAATGACACGCGATCTGATATAGAATGAGTAGGGTTTGTGATCTAGCTCGGACTCAACATGTAGACAATTTTTTTTTTTGGTATATATAATCAATAAAACAAATTAACTTAAGAAAAGTTACTATTTACAATGCTTAATTATTTAGCTTTTAATGTTTTTTATTTATTAATGAATTTAGTATTCCTTATCCAGAAAAGTAGGGCGGAGCATAAATCCCGACAAAACTGAAGTCCCGAGGAACCCGTTTCGAAAAACCCGTCCTGAAATTATACTCGGACCCGTATGGGAGGGACTTTTACTCCTAACTAGGGTTACGGCTAGAGTTTTTTTTAGAAAAGTCCCGAATTTCCCGAGTTACTTACATTAGTTCAACATTTTACAACCTAAATAATCTAACTATAGTAATTCACCTTACTTTTTTTTTTTTGTGATATATTTACATTGCTTTTGCAAGTTCGGACCGGGAGCGTTAATGTTAAAGTCCTCCCCAAGGCGGCGTCTCCGGCGGGTTTCGACCTTGGATCTAGGGCCGGCAATGGTGCGGTGAAAATCAAATAACCATGGTTATTCACACCATTTACTGCAATGGTTAACCGCACCATTATGGTGAGGGGCGGTTATGGTGATGAATCTTGTAACCGCAATGGTTATGGTTATGGTTATGGTATTCAGTCTATAACCACGGTTATAACCATCACCTCTATATATTTAATATTAATATATATATTACTAATACTTATATTGTTATATATATATACATTATTATTAGTCAAATATTATAATTCTTATTCCGTTCTTTTTCCCACCCACCATTTTATTGTCTATATTTCTTATTATTAGGTAACAACGATTGGAAATGATGGCGAATGAGGATCGATGATCGCAAATGATAGGCGATTGAAGATGTGTTTTTTTTAATTAAGTGAAACAATGAAGTTATGTTTAATTTGGATTTCGTGTATAAAACCATGAATGCATGTTTACTTTTCTTGTATGAAACAATGATGTTGTATTAGTTTGAATGATTGTGGTTAAATGGTTTAATCGTGGTTAAAAACCGCAAAATTGAGTATTGTAACTGTACTAATTACAAGAAAACAAACCAAACAAACTTGAAAACCGACATAGTTCGTAACAAAGAGTTATCGAGGGTTCGAATCCCTCTCTCTCCTTTTCTTCGGTGAAGATATTTCTTTATGGGGTTTGCCTGGCTTTTGAGTATCATAAAAGCTCTGTCCATTACGATATATAAAAACGTTCGCTGGCGTTGAAAAGGCTGTAAAAAATGAAACGTCACAATATTTTTTTATACATGTAGAAGTGATGGAAAAGAAAGAATATGTTTTACATATCCACCCAGTTTGTCAACTTTCTGGGAAATGATACAAAGAAAAATTTCTCAGAGTGAATCAAACCCATGTTTGAATTGAAATTGAGATACTGATACAAGATCTTCCATTCTGAATCAGATAGATTCATATCTGAAAGAGGTTGACAATAAGTTCTTTCAAAATTAACTATCTGTCCCTCCGTTAGAGGTGTTCCAGAAATGTCTCTACGAACTAATGGATCAGAATCGCCAATTGATATGGTTATGGTATTAGTGCTATTCGCACCATACCCTCACCATCGCCATCGCCAGCCCTACTAATTCACCTTAATTTTTTTTTTAATATATATTTACATTGCTTTCGCAAGTTCGGACGGGGAGCGTTAAGGTTAAAGTCCTCCCCAATGCGGCGTCTCCAGCGGGTTTCGACCTTGGGTCGCCCACGGGGAACACAAGTCGCTTTACCAGTTGGTCCAACCAAACTTGGGTTACCTTACTTGATCTATGTGTGTGACTTGATGAATGTGTTTGTGAACTTGATGTATGTGTTCGTGAACTTGATGAATCTTTGAACTTGAACTTATATTTTGAGTTGAAAATATTACGATTTATTTTTAATTTTAGGTGTAAATTCGGATTGTCCCGAACCCGTCCCGAATTAGATAATCCCGACCAAATCAAGACTTTTTCAATGATTTAACTTCGGATTAGTTTAGAGATAATAGTGGAAAATTCCAAAAACTAGGGCTATGGACATTTTTCTGAAAAGTCCCACTCATTTGTTTCGAGCTCACCCCTACAGAAAAATTGTATAAGGTAACTAAAAAATCATATTAAATATATTTTATGAATATATAAAGAATTTACTTAAAACATACTCAATTTTTCTTTTTCAAATAATGCATGTAATTTATCTTAAACTTAAATAAATATACAAGCTATTATTATTTATATTAAACTTAAATAAATATACAAGCTATTAAAAGAAAAAAGAAATGCACAATAAGTTGCGTCGCATTTTTCACCGACTTCAATTCAATACCGTCCGTTGATCCACTAATGTCCTCTTCTTCCTCTCTCAAATCTCAACCTTCAAATTTATAGCATTAACGAAAATCATTTCAATCCCTGCTCATCCTCTATTCCTGAATATTATAGTAGCATGGCTTCTGAAAAATAGGTCCTCACAAATTGCCAATGCTGGACGGATTGTCTTGAATTGGAGAATCAGAGTGTCTTGCAATGGTCTTGAATTGTGTTTCACATTATTAATATGTTGTCAAATATCAGGTCAAAACTGCAAAACTCAAAAGTTGAGGGATTATTTCGCAATTTCAGAAACTTCAGTGACTAAAATATAGTTAGTCAAATTTCGAGTTGTTACATATAATTATATCAAATTATCATGCAAGTTTTTTCAAAACTTCGAAATTACACGTAAAATCGAGTAAGACGAAAACGTGATTTTTAATACTGAGGCCCGTGCTGAGATCACGGTCTCCTTAAGGCAATTTCGCCCCACTCCACCCTCGGGTTATGCAAAGGAGTTTAAACACGGGGACTGTTGCGTCCGGGATGAACTAGGTCGTGGGGACGCGTCTGTTTCACGTGGTTGTGCGGGCCTTTGTAACCCTTCCGTTGGGAGGAGGTTGGGCCACTGACGAGCGTTCAGGCTTGCTCCCGTACGAAGTCTATGTCTTGGTACGGCTGTGACACGGTAAGGCTGTGACTCGGTAAGGTTGTGACACGGTAAGGTTGTGACCCGGTAAGGTTGTGACTCGGTAAGGTTGTGACTCGGACGTCGGATCCTGCACAAAGGACCAATGCTAGCACGGAGAGGGGGGTGGTGCTAGCGGAGCCCTCTCCGATGCCTAAGTCACTATAGTGGCAAAACGGTAATTTCTAGAGAGAGAGAATTTCTAGAGAGAAGTCAGAGCTCAAAATACCAAAGTTGGGCAAATGAGAGAATGTGTGAAAATGGGTGGCCAAGACCTCCTATTTATAGGCTTTCTTGGGACCGGACCCTGTTTTAGAGCGGTTTGATGACGGTTCAAGATCATGCGGTAACCGTCATCCATATTGGTAATGTGCGAACTTGACTTCTCTACACGCAACGGTAATCGCGGATACGGTAGTCGCGCGATACCCGTAAGGTAATCCGGACCTCGTCGAATTTGGGCAATTCGGCGAGGTCCGGATTGCCGCGCAACCCGGACCTCCGGATTGCGAGCAATCCGGACCTCCGGGTTGCTTTGTGCATCCCGGAGGTCCGGTCCGGACGCGCGTAAAGGCGCATCCGGACCGTTTTGATACCGTGGGAGGTGTTTTTAAACCGAGATGTAATTTTCAATACGATTACGAGGCCCGAAATGTAAACACGAACCCGAATTGGACATTTAGCCATCACTTGCCCCCGAGTCAAGTAACGGTTTAGAACCTTTCTTGACTCTATTTTAAGTTAGGATATTTGTCCAATTTGAGTTTGACGCTAACCTTTCGGTTTTGATCGTTGGTCGGACGCAAGCATCTTGATTTCGTCCGTCGTTTGATTTTCCGGCCGAATGACTTTGTTTCCTACCATCATGGTTAGTGCAATAGGAAATGTATATGCGCGAATATGATTATCGTCGGAGACATGAGCAAACGGTAATGCGCTATGCGAACATGTATCTATCCACATTCGTACATAAGTAATAATCATGGCAAGATTGTAATTACGCAATGCAAGAAATAGAAATCGTACGTTTCTAAAATGACTAAGTGATTACCGAATCATGAATCATGTGATTGCAACATACGTGAATAGTAATGGATTTGATATGTGCAATGTTAAGACATGCATAGGAGTAGATATTTTAAGAGGAGAGGGTAGAGTATACCGTAGGGGTTTAGTCTTGAGTGTAGGTAAACTAATCCTTTGATCCTTATCCATAAAGCATCTCTTTGGGATTAGTAAATACACACATCCCCATTTATCCTTCCAGCATCTTGGAAGTTCACCATTCCACTCCCTTTGCAGGTAATTCATTCACCCTTTCCCGAAATTGCTTTTGTGCTTAAAGTTTCTTTGCCGTCGTGGAGCTTAGATACGTTTTGGCAGTTTCGAGTCTGATTTTTGGCTTGTTTTTGGAAGTTGACACCATCATTCGACTCGGTTCGTCCCAAGGATTCCAGCGCCACCTTCGGAGCCGCCAGAAGACCCCGCACGCGCCCTCACGCGCCACCGCGAGTGGAGCTCCTTCGCCGGAGCGTGCGGCCCACGCGCCGCCTTCCCGGCCTCGCCTCGTTTCGGTCCTTACCTTTCCGGAATCGTCTCGACGAGGGGAGTCCATTGGAATACCTTTCGTCACGTTTTGAGGTAGTTTGGAAACTCGAATTCTTAGGACAGCTTCGACTTGAATGTCGATGTCACCGTGTTGTTGTTTGTTTAAGTCATTTTTCGTTGTCGACATGTGGGACTGCTTGTTGATGTTTATACGTCGAGTAATTGCTGATTGATTGCCATCATTATCGTCGTTAGTCCATAATTTAGGCGATTTTCCATTTCCATGGGTGTTTGATGTAGAATTCCCCGTATCTTCGCGTAGAAGCTTTTTAGTCGATATGTATGATTTTCCTTCTTGGCGGGTATTTGGTTGACGGGGATTGCCTAATAACTTTAGGCGTAGTCACTTGTCGTCTTGATGCCTTAGAGAGAAATTTTCCTTAAGCGTTGCCGCGTTTGATTCTTACGGTTTGTCGCGTTAATCCCCCGTTTGCATGATAGCCCCTTAGGACGTTAGTTCCTTCCATGGTACGTACCAACTTTACTAAGTCGTGGAACTTGGCTACGTGCGTTGACTTTTTGATACGTGCGTTGACTTTTGATACGCGCGTTGATGTTGATACGCGCGTTGATGTTGATACGCGCGTTGATGTTGATACGCGCGTAGATGTTGATACGTGCGTTGATGTTGATACGCGCGTTGATGTTGATACGCGCGTTGATGTTGATACGCGCATTGATGTTGATACGCGCGTTGATGTTGATACGCGCGTTGACTTTGATATGCGCATTGATGTTGATACGCGCATTGATGTTGATACGCGTGTTGATGTTGATACGCGCGTTGATGTTGATACGCGCGTTGATGTTGATACGCGCGTTGACTTTGATACGCGCATTGATGTTGATAGTTGAGCGTCAGGTATAGACTGTTGGTTATTACCTGCAAGTATGCTAAAACACTTAGAAAATGTTTAAACGATATCTAATGCTTGTTACCATAGATGTCGTTGTATGAGCTTTGTCGATGAGCGTCGTAGGTGTGCTTAGGGGACATAGCTACTCGTTGTATGCAACCCATCTTTGTTGACATGTATGTGCGTATATGGAAATACTTAGAAAAATTCTCCCCTTGTCGACATGCATCCTCGTCGACATGTATGTACGTACATGGAAACACTTAGAAAATATTTTCTCTTTGTTGACATGCAACCTTGTCGACATGTATGTACGTACATGGAAACACTTAGAAAATATTCTCCCCTTGTCGACATGCATCCTCGTCGACATGTATACGTACATGGAAACACTTAGAGAATATTTTTTCTTTGTTGACATGCAACCTTGTCGACATGTATGTACGTACATGGAAACACTTAGAAAATATTCTCCCCTTGTCGACATGCATCCTTGTCGACATGTATGTACGTACATGGAAACATGATACGCGCGTTAACTTTGATACGCGTATTGATGTTGATATGCGCGCTAACCTTAATACACGAATTGATGTTGATATGCGCGTTAACCTTGATACACGCATTGATGTTGATACGCGCACTAACCTTAATACGCACATTGATGTTGATATGCGCGTTAACCTTGATACGCGCATTGATGTTGATACGCGCGTTGATGTTGATATGCGCTAACCTTGATACGCGCATTGATGTTGATACGCGCGTTAACATTGATACGCGCGTTGATGTTGATATGCGCGCTAACCTTGATACGCGCATTGATGTTGATACGCGCGTTAACATTGATACGCGCGTTGATGTTGATATGCGCGCTAACCTTGATACGCGCATTGATATTGATACGCGCGTTAACCTTGATACGCGCGTTGATGTTGATATGCGCGCTAACCTTGATATGCGCATTGATGTTGATACGCGTGTTAACCTTGATACGCGCGTTGATGTTGATATGCGCGCTAACCTTGATACGCGCATTGATGTTGATACGCGCGTTAACCTTGATACGCGCGTTGATGTTGATATGCGCGCTAACCTTGATACGCGCATTGATGTTGATACGCGCGTTAACCTTGATACGCGCGTTGATGTTGATATGCGCGTTAACCTTGATACGCGCATTGATGTTGATACGCGCGTTAACCTTGATACGTGCGTTGATGTTGATATGCGCGTTAACCTTGATACGCGCATTGATGTTGATATGCGCGTTAACCTTGATACGCGCATTGATGTGTTGAAGAGGTTGCCCCCTTGCTCGATGCTTGTTACTTGCTGCACGAAGACTAATAAGTCTTGTATGGAGCGTTTGTTGCATAAGTGCTTGAGCAAGTGTTGGTGCGTGTTTGCACACTGATTGGATTGTTGATAGCACTTTCCAGAATATCGTTGGCTTGCAGTTTCTGTTCTTAGCATAATTCTCGAAAGATCCGACGCAGGGGCGCGTTCCTCGAGCGATTCTTAGTTCTTTATGTTGAGCATGACCGTGCTAATTCCTTCTTGTGATAAAGGAAATAGAGTTGAGGGTTGTGCAGAGGTGTCTTCTGCCCCCCGGTCGAGGGACCGGCCCAAGGATGAGCGTTACTCCTACTGAGGTAAGTATTTGTTGATTGCTGATTTTGATGCCTGTATTGATGATTGTCGCCCTTATGTTGAAGAGCTATGTTGTGCTGAATGTTGAAACAATCATTATTGTCGTGTCTTTTTTGTGGATGACGGCATTGTATTTGATGTTGACATTATGAACTCTTTGCCATAAGTCCTTAGAGATGATGTTAACTCTTGGTTGCTGTCGGGTTGTCTGCTTCCAGCATGTTGAACCCTTTGTGAATGAGTTGATGTTTGATAATTCTTTGTTCATGCCTTTGCTTGCATGAGATTTCGTCACCTGGACCTGTTTTCAATAATAATCATGTGATAACTTGTTAGTAATATTTCATACCTTGAGTTATCTATGCCGTCCATATGCTTTGGACTTGGAAGATAGGATAGATATCCTTAGATGATGAATGTGATGTCTGTAGTTGCGATTGTACGTCGCGCATTGTTAAGTGTTGTGATCGCCCCTCTTGGCTAGACTCCAAGGCATGGCGAGATGGCTAGAGCATAGGATGTTGTGACTTGCGCACTATAGGTTTTGTTTGTAAATGACGGTGGTAACTTCTGCTTGTTCCGCCGAGTCCTGTTAGAGATGATGGCATTCTTTAATCTCTGCCATCTTTTGGATATGTTGAACTCGTTTCTGAGTCTGTTTGCCCCCCGGCTTCTATGCTTGAAGACTTGTTGTAGTTGTTCCTTAGTTGTTGCTTACGACTTGTTCGCCTTGAACTACGTCGTTTGATCCTGCTTTATACATAGTAGTTTGCATGATAACTTGTTAGTAATATTTCATACCGTTATCACTTACTGTGTTTATTTAATGTGGATAACTAGTAACATAGACATAGTCCCTGCGGTCGTGACCGATAGCCACTTCCTGATTGATAAGTTGAGATGCTCTCCTGATTGCCTGCCTGATGCATTATGCATATTGCCCTTCTTTTCTGAATAGCTTGCCGCTATATGTGTTGCAACCTGCCGAGTATTTTTGCGTATAGCAATATATCTCAACAAGTAGTGTATTTGAAAAGTGTTATCTTGGCTAAGCAAGATACTAGTTTATACCGTCTCTTAGTTCCACTCTAAGGCGACGTTGTACAAGACTCGACTTGTAAATTTTATGAGTTTTATGTATTAAAATAAAAATTGAAACTGAACGAAACCGATAAAAAAAAATTAGAAACAAACACATATTTATAATAAAAATACATATAAATTAAAACTATATTTTTTTACATTCAATATTTAAACAAAAATAGCCAGAAAAATTTAAACAAATACATAAGTATTTATCCAATTTAAATATAATTATCATATTAATATAATAATATTTTTTTAAAAAAATAAAATATAAGTGAATTTTATTTTAGGTTTTAGTGAATTATTAATATTGTAATATAAATTAGTACAAAACAGTAACATTTATCAAGAGTGAGTGTAGAGCTTTAGAATAATTTTTATGGTGTTCACATATTCGAAAACATGATGTCACATAACGAGTTGTAACGTTCAATCTAGGTGGACCAGTTTGATTGAATAAAAAATTTAATTTTGTTTACTTGTTGACATTCTATACACTTTAGCCAAATTATTTATATATAGATCGAATCTATATTAAGATTATCAAATTTATATTAAAATATTTATAAAGTGATATTAAGTTAGTTCATCAGTAACGATAACTAAAATAAATAGAAGTGTATTTGGCCAATAAAATTAACATATTTTTTATATATAACTTTTTACAAACAAAATAATTTGAAAACAATGAAAAACAAATGTTGATTGTTAAGGTTTATTTTTCAAATAAGAAATGTAATATTTAGTTATAATTTATAAATAGGGGTATATTTAAAATTCAAATAATTACATGAAAGGAAATTTATACAAATCGTTTATAATTTATTATTTCATTTTTTTTATTTTTTCTAAAACTAGTTGATTCATACGGTTTCCAAATTTACAATAGGTCTATTTTTTTGTAAAATAATACGAATAAATTATTTAAATCTGCACAGAAGGCGAGGTAGTTATCTAGCACACTATATTCAGAATATTCAATTTTCATAAATTAAAACTGATAATTTGAAAATTGAAATATGTAACAGAATTCAATTAATAAACCTAAATACATAAGGATAGAGATTATTAATTCCTTGCATTTCCAATATAGTTGTGTAATTTGGCCAAAAAAGAAATATAGTTGTGTAATTTTTTTATCGAAATTTATATTTTTTTATATAATAGATTTATAAAGTTTTTTTTTTTTGTATATTTTATATTTATATTATATTTTTTTAAATATATATGTGTACATAATATTGATAATATATTTTACTTACATAATATATATTTTATATTTAAATAGTTTTTTGTTTATATATGTATATACTAAATTTTAATTATACGTATATAGATTGTTTTGCTTAATATAACACTTTACTATTTTTTTTATTTCTCTACTATATTTTATATAGTTTTATAGGGTTAACACATAGCTTAGGTACTTACGTTTGCCATGTGATCTCGTGGTTCAAATGCGTGTTTTAGTTACTTACGTTTCCAAATGTGACAGGTTGGTTACTTTTCGATGAAATATCCAAAACATCATTTTATATATTAATACTTCTTCATGTTCATTATTAATTTTCCCATAATTTTTTTTTAATTTTTCAAATTTTTAAATCAACACAGGGTTTCGAATTCGAACCTAGCAGAGTTGTTCGATTGAAGAATTGTTCATAGAAGCCTTATATATGCAAATAAAACTTATTTTTATAAATTGATGAAAAGAAGTTCATTGCATGTGTCTTGATAAGTTTATATGTTTGTGCATTTCTCTACAATATGGTCGATTCGATGTTCTCAACTCTTCTTAAGTAGCATCAAGACTCTTTTAAACTTTCAGGTCTCTTATTAACTAGCATTCACTTCTATTTGGGTTTGAAAGAAGTCAGCACTGATCATTGTTTTGAAGCTGGGAACAACAAAGATTGCTACTCTAAAACTTAATAACATTTTATGACGTGTCCTAAATAAAAGACGATGAAGCCCTTCTCCTAATTCTTAGTGTTTCCTAGTACACATGTTGATTCTTGTCTTAGCTAATCTAGACTCCGACAAGTAAGTTCTTATTCAGTTCGCTACTTCTGTACCCTCCCTCATCAACGAACTCTGAATTAGAAGAATATGAATAACACAATTAAAAACAGTTAACTTTATTGAAAATAAGGGTAAAATCGTAGTTTTATAACCATTAAATCACATTAGGTCAAACATATAAAGTGACTGAATGAAACAAGTTTGAAATACCCAAGGAGAGGGTAACGATCTCCGAACCCTACTTGAGAAAAAAAAACCAATTAGGGGATCTATCCAATACTGCCAAAAAAAAAAAAAACCATATAAGTAGCGGGATTCTTCAACCTCACTTGGGAAACACCCAATGAGAGGGTAACGATCTCTAAAACCTACTTGAGCAAAACCCAAATAGTGGATCTCTCCAAACACTACTTAGAAAACACTAAGTAGTAGGATTCTCCAACCTCACTTGGGAAACACCCAAGGGGAGGGTAACGATTTACGAACCTTACTTGAGCAAAACCCAAGTTGCAGATCTCTCCAAACACTACTTAGAAAACACTAAGTAGTAGGATTCTCCAACCTCACTCCCAAGGGGAGGGTAACGATCTACGAACCCTACTTGAGCAAAATCCAAGTAGCAGATCTCTCCAAACACTACTTAAAAAACACTAAGTAGTATGATTCTCCAACCTCACTTGGGAAACACAAAGGGGAGGATAAAGATCTTCAAACCCTACTTGAGCAAAACCCAAGTAGCAGAACCACTACTTAGAGAAAATTTAAGTAGTAGGATTCTCAAACCTCACTTGGAAAACACCCTAGGAGTGGGTAACGATATTCGAACACTATTTGGGAAAAACCCAAGTAACGGATCGTGCCTACCCTACTTAGAAAAATGCTAAGTAGTGGAATTCTACAATCATACTTGGAAAACTACCAAGTACCGAAAATCACCTACACTACTTAGGAAAAATAATAAGTAGTAGAGCCCTCCAATCGTGCATAGAGAAACTATCAACTACTGAAGCTCTCAAAACAACAACAAATCACATCACAATCAAGCTGAAACCAAACAACAACTTAACGAAGCATCAACAATGACATAGATAACCAGAGAAAATAATTCCATATACACAGGGGTTTCCTCAAAATATAAGATCAGAAAGACTTCTACAACCAACACAAAATACCATCATGGTAAGGTTGGAGCGCGCATCTACTACTAGAGAAAATAAACAAAGCATATTCTGAAATATGGCTAAGAAAATACATCAAGGGTAGGAGATACCGTCAACACATCCTCATCTCCCCAGCCTGGACATCATCCACCGCAAGAACACTCGCAGCTACATCGCTGCCACCATAGGAACCATCACCCGGAAGATCAATAAAGGATTCTTTTGAATCCGATACAGCTTGTCAGGCAAGCTCATGCCTCTTCAGCAAAGCAAGACGCTTCAGAGCAAAATCACAGTTATCGGAGAGCCTAGCAAAGGGAAAATTAGGGTCAACACCAAATATCTCATCTACAATCGTCTTCCCAAAATCCCTAATATGCTGCCTTTAGTTAATTAGTCAGCGCCTCATCCTCAAATGCATGATACGACCTAAAGCCCTCAACAACTTCAATATGAGCCTCCCCCAAATTCATTCTCAAAACGAGCCTAATAACTCTCATTCTGCTGGCGAGAACTCACGATGGCAACCTTAAGGTTATCAACCTTATTCTACAAATTCGTTTCGGCTTTCCCTGACTTCTCAGCAACAACCTTAGGCTCGGAGAACTCCGAGCACAACATCTCATAATCCTTGCCAACATGAGTAATGAGGAGGCCACATTCACCATGCTAGCAAGAGACTGCACAAAAGAAACAGACAAGTATAAAATAGAAGAATGTGACAACAAACAAATAACAATATAAATAAAGTACTTACGGGAGAAAACTTAGCCAGCCCATTCTCAACAATAGACTGAACAAAGAACAGGTCGGTAGGAGGGTCCACACAATAATTTGGAGGAATGATACCAATGAGAAATTGAATCCCAGTGTGAGGATTCTTCAAAGAACACTACTTCGAAAAACTTCCATCTTTCAAGGCAGAATGCGGCCTCCAAGTATCACCGATAACATCTTCCTTCGTAGAATAATGAAGTTCACTAAACAGAAGGGGAGAACAATACAAGAAATCACATATATAGCGACTGACCATTTTTTTCGCCACTAATAATTGACACTAAATATCTCTTTTAGCAGCGGCGAAACATGTTGCCACTAGTAAATATATATAGATACAAAAAGATTGCCGCCACTTAAAGAACTCGTTAGTAGCGGTAAATATTGCGGCTAAAAGGATTGAATTTAGCCATTAAAAAAAATACTGTGACTGAAGTTATCTTTAGTTTCAAACACTATTGTCGTTGCTAATATTAATGTTTTGTGTCAAGAAAATTTATGCTGCTAAAGTTCCTTTCAGCATAAAAAATAGTTTACAATGTAGAATTTCTATTGTGGCGAGCGCGTTGTCGCTGCTGAAAATAACATTTTATGACGAAAAAATTCCGCTACTAAAATAAGTTTTTAGTAGCCATAACAATCTGCTACTAAAACATCCTTTAAGTGGCGACTATTTAGTTGTTGCGAATAACAATATTTTGTAACAAATTTTGACTGATGCAAAAAAGGTACTTTTAGTAGCGAATATTATTGTCACTTAAGTCATCTTACTATGTCAGTAATTGTACTGTTGTTAATAAATTATTTATGTGACTAAAAATATGTCGCTGCAAAAAGATTGTTTCACTAGCAGAGTGTGTTGCCACTAAAGTTTCCTTACAGTGGCGACATTTTTACCCGAATACAAAATTTTAGGAAAGTAGTATGAGAAAATATGTTTTGTTTTCTTATATATGGTCTACAATATGATATATGCTAATTGATCATGAATTACAAAATAATGACCAAATCACTATACCATAAACCACTATACCCTAAACAACTATAGCTGAAACTACTATGCCCTAAACCACCATACCCTAAACCCATTACACCATAAACCATATAATTCACTATACACTAAAACATAGACCATTATATACTAAAATCACTATACCTTAAATCATAAACTACTAAACCCTAAACCACTATACCCTAAATAAATTGATACATTAAATCATAAAACACTATATCCTAAATTACTACAAAAGAAATAATGTTAAATTTTTTAAGTTGGTTTGTAATAATAAAAGTTTTAATTAAATCTACGATACATTATGCATGTGTACATATTAATTTATTTTTAAAATATATTTCTAACAGGCTCGTACTAATGGCGGCTGTTATGAATTATTAAATGCAAAAGTTAAAAATAAAACATTTCATTTTGTTCTTATGTAACTTTTTTACCGTTAGATAATGATTATTTACAATTGGATTGGCGTATAGTTACTTAATATTAAGTTTATTTTAAGTTTCTATAGTGGCTGCTTGGTTGTATGGTTTCATCATCTATCTATCTATAATATAATTATGAAAAATCTTATACAATCTTGACAAGTAACATTTTAACACAACTTTATCTTTCATATGTGTTAAAATCATGATATTTGATTGGTTCATATTTAATTTTGATAAGTTACATCATCATATAACCTCCACGTGTAACTCTAGAAATTAAGCAAAACTTCATATTGCATTTCAAAAGCCGTTTCATTATTAAGTTGGTAAATTTGAGGTTTGAACTCCACACAAAAGAAAAATGCAAACTTTAATATAGAACTTCTATTCACACACGTTAATATAGAATTGTATGAGTTTATATACAAATTAATAGTATAATAGTTCAATTTGCATTAGATAAATTATTTCAAATAAATTAGACAAATAAAATTAATTATTAATATCAAATTTGAATTTTCATAATACACTAATAATAATTACATAAACAAATTATTTATCGCGCAACACGCGGGTCAGCTACCTAGTTAATATATAATTTAATATCTTTAGATTTTTTTTTAAAATTTATTTAGATTTCAAGTATAAATTTATAATAAAGAAAATAATAATAATTATTGATTTTAGTTATCACGTAAGTAATTTTAGTAATTATATTTATATCAATATGTTTAAAAATACTAAGTAATTGGTACTTGTGTCAATAATTTGTGTGATTATATATAACTTGCATTTGGTGTGTTATTTTACTTAAATAAAAATTTACATTATGGTATATATATATGAAACAATAAACAAATAGCTAAATTAATCATATGGTTATTGTGGGATTACGGGGATAAATACTACGGAAACAAAATAAGATACGTGCATGGTAACTAATACGCAGCGGAAGATAGTGCACATGCTTCCGTAGTCCCAGGATCACTGCGGGGAGTTCTCGATCCAGACGGTTCCCGTAGAGGTTCTAGTTAAAGAAGCCCTACGCGGATTATGCTCCACAGCAAAGTCTCTGTCGATTCTTTAGCATGGATGGATCACCAGAGTAATTTGCTTGACACAATTTGGCACCTCCTAGAGCAGGAAGTAGTTCGACGAACTATAGGTTTTAGGGAGGAGAGATTTCTTTTAAGAGTTTGGCTCCTAATAAATCCCATAGAACTCCCAATTTATAAGAGGAACAAAGTGGAGAAAAGTCCACTTTGCCCTCATCATAAAGTCGGCCGGCTTATAGAGTAGGGAAGCCCAATTTTGGGCCTCTCATGTCAATTGAGATTTTAGGCCCAGCCCAAAATCCCTAATGTGACATTACCCATTTTCCTTAGGTAACAGACTCATATTAATGGGCTCCCAATTATGGCGGCTCAATCTCCAAATGCCAACAGCTCCCACTCGCCGGAATAGGAGAGTGTCTGTTAATATGTTGTCGACTAACACATCAACATTAGTCTTCGATCCAGCCGTGCTTCGGAATAGTTCATACGAGGTTTGCCGTGCGACCGGCAAACACGATGGGCATCGTGCTACTCATCTGTTAGGAGTATTATAGCGTCCGTGGAACGTAGATTCCCCATCTTTAATCAACCTGTGAAAAGAATACTGTACCGCGCTGTATCCCAAGTCAATTGTCATTCTCCAATTTCATAGTTTCCACATAGGAACACTTCTCCAAGGCATCCGTACAAGTATTCACTAGGGGTGAAACCGGACCGGTCGGGCCGGTTTTTTGCTTGGTTCGGTCGGGTACCTATATTTTTGGTTCGGTTTTTTTCTTTAAAAAATTAGACCAAAAAACCGTTTGAGGAAAAATAAACCGCCCATTGGTAATACGGTTTTTTCGGTTCGGTTTTTAAATCGAAAAATCCAAAATTAACAATTCCCATTGAAAATTTTTGTTATTTTCATGGAATTTATCTAACCGAAATGAAAAATAACGTCCATTAATATAATTAAATAAATTATAAAATAAAATTAGAAAAATAATCTTCATAAGTGCCTATTTCATAATTTATATTAGCCTAATTAATTAATTATATTGATTAATATCAACCAATATAATATATATATTGTATATATATAGTTAGCATAACGGTCGTTCGGTCCCCGCGGTCTTGAAAACTAAAAATCCGAACCGGACCGAAAAACCGAACTAGAGTAAAAAAAATCCGACCAAAAACCAAACCAAATATTTCGGATTCGGTTTTTTCGGTCCGGACCGGATCGGTTTCCATCGGTTTTTCGGACCAACCGGATTTTGGTTTCACCCCTAGTATTCACAACCTTTCAACTAATATCAGGTTGGTGGTCACCTAGTGAATACAAGAGTCGTAGAATTACACGTGTACATGACCATCCCCATTGCTCATACCCTTAGTCAAACTCAACCGGTTTACAAAGACGTGGTCACTTGGCTTTTTTCATCACTACGCTCGTACGCCGGGAAGCGAACATTGAGCCTAACCATAGGTATGAGTTTTGAGTCCGTGAGGATACTTTGGATGCTTCTTCATAAAGTATCCGGGATCAGTCACACGCTCAAGGTGAAAATATTTGTGCCCATCCGAATCTTGTGGATTCTACCTTGCGCGTCGATAGCATAACCTGAATTTAATCAGGAGTGGGAAATGTCATATGCTATCGCAGATTTGTCATCTGGCCCAGAATGTGGTTATCTGACGAACAAAGTTCATCACGACGATTTGCAAAACTTAGATCATGTCGTGTTACTCCGAAACCTAATGATCGTTCTGCTTAACCAGGTTTGCCTCCACGGTTCTTAGTCGGTCTTGATATGATAAAAGACCCCCTCTCCGTCAAGACGGCCGAGCCTATGTGACATGGTTTGGCCCACATTCGACATTATTTTATTTGGGAGGTTGTCCCTGTTAGCATATGGTGAAAGGGCGCCAAAAATGGAAGCCTGTTAATATGTATATGTTACATGAGAGAATTGGGTAAATGTCACATTAGAAAATTGGGCTAGACCTAAATCTCAATTGACATGAGAGGGCCAAAATTAGGCCTCCCTTATACAATAGGCCGGCCGAAATATTGGAGTGGGCAAAGTGGACTTTTGTCCACTTTACTCCTCCTATAAATAAAAAGTGTTATGGGTTTTATTATGTTGAATCCTAACCCCTCCATTATGGTAATTTAAGAGAAAACCCTTGTCCCTAAACACTCTAGTTTCGGCCGAACCTTACTATTCACCAAGGGTGTGCCAATTTGCTTTGAGCAAACACTCCGAAGATCCGTCACTGCCAAGAATTGATCAGAGGCTTTGCTGTGGAGACTATACTGTTAGATTACGTGGAGTAATCACTACGGATACTAAATCATGGTACAATTATGCAGCGGAATATTCGCACATACCTCAAACTTTGTCCGTAGTCCCAAGATCCTTCTGCAGGGAGTTCACGATCCTCCGGTCGGCACCTGTAGAGGTTCTGGTTAAGGAAGCCCTACGTCGTATGTTCTCCACAGCAAAGCCTCTGATCGATTCTTGGCAGGGGACAGACTTCTGGAGTGTTTGCTAGAAAGCAAATTGGGACACCCTTTGGTGGTGGATAGGTTCGGCCGAAACCCTTGTGTGGGGTGGAGGGTTTTTCTCTCTAAAACACTCTAATGAGGAAATAGTGATTAACCCTAAAAATCTCCTAACACCATGTATCTATAGGAGGAGCAAAGTGGACAAGTCCACTTTGCCCACTCCAATATTTCGGCCGACCACTATGCATAGGGAGGCCCAATTTTGGGCCTCTCATGTCAATTGGGATTTGGGTCTAGCCCAATTACACTAATGTGACATGTACCTAATTTCCTTAGGTAAACTATACATATTATGGGCTACCAATTACGACGCCCATCACCATATGCTTACAGCTCCCACTCACCGGAATGTGAGGGTGCTTGTTAATGTATTGTCGTCCAAATCTGCATCAGCATTTCACTCCTTCGATCTGGTCCCTGTAGAGGTTCTTGTTAAGGAAGCCCTACGCGGTATATTCTCCACAGCAAAGACTCTGATCGAATCTTGATAGGGACGAATCTCCGGAGTGTTTGCTCGAAGGCAAATTGGCACACCCTTTGGTAAAGTGAGGTTCGGCCGATGTGTAGGTGTTATGGGGAGAAGAGTTTTTCTCTCTAAAACACTCCAATGAGGGATTAAGGATTAACCAAATAAAACCCCTAACACCTCTTATTTATAGGAGGAGTAAAGTGGACAAAAGTCCACTTTACCCCCTAGTAATAAGTTCGGCCGGCCACATGTATAGGGAGGCCCAATTTTGGGCCTCTCATGTCAAATGGGATTCGGATCTGGCCCAATGTCCTAATGTGACATTTACCCAATTTTCTTAGGTAACATATACATATAATGGGCTTCCATTTACGACGTCCATCACCATATGCTTACATATCAAAATCAAGAACTCCTTACACAGGCTCTGATACCACTGTGGGATTACGGGGATAAATACTACGGAAACAAAACAAGATACGTGCATGGTAACTAATACGCAACGGAAGATAGTGCACATACCTACAATGCTTCCGTAGTCCCATGATCACTGAGGGGAGTTCTCGATTTGCCGGACGGTTCCCGTAGAGGTTCTGGTTAAGGAAGCCCTACGCGGATTATGCCCACAGCAAAGCCTCTGTAGATTCTTTAGCAGGGATGGATCACCGGAGTAAATTGCTTAACACAATTTGGAAACCTCCTAGAGCAGACAGTGGTTCGGCCAAACTATAGGTTTTAGGGAGGATGGATTTCTTTTAATTTCACCACAAAGGAGAAGAGATTGGCTCCTAATAAATCCCCTAGCACTCCATATTTACAAGAGGAGCAAAGTGGACAAAAGTCCACTTTGCCCTCATCATAAAGTCAGCCGGCCTATAGAGTATGGAGGCCATATTTTGGGTCTCTAATGTCAATTGGGATTTTAGGCCCAGCCCAAAATCCCTAATGTGACATTACCCAATTTCCTTAGGTAACAGACTCATTTAATGGGTTCCCAATTATGGGTGCCCAATCTCGAAATGCCAACATTTATAAGATTATTTTAGCATTTTAAAATATAATATATGGAGTCACCATACAAGAGAAACACATACGTACAATGAGAGGGAAGATACAAACTCAACAAAACCACAAAAGAATACTTTGAACAATAGGAATGAGTCCCCTATAAAGAGATCGATCCCTCGGAGGGGAGTGCGTGAGGGAAACAAATTGAGGAGATGACTTGTTTTGCATGATCGATCTCTGTCTCTATCGCATGCTTATTTCCTCTATCTTACAAGGGGGCAGATCAAGCACAGACTTCTTCCTTTTTACTCTAGAAGGAGTAGAGGGCACCTTGCCTAAAACAAAGCAACATGGTAAGCAAATACTTGTAAAAAATACATAATGACAATTGTAAGAGCAGTGTTATCAGAACCGGACCGGCCATCGGATCGGTAAGGGCACCGGTTCCCGGTTCATCCGGTTCGAACCCGGTCGAACCCGGTCCGACCGGATTAATAGCTTTTAACAGCAAGATCACTCCCCTTTCCCTCACCCATCGTGTCTTCTCCACAAACCACCATCACCTCCCCCTCTTTTGCTTTTTCATTCATATATTCTTCGATATGGAGCAGATCTACTACGTCTCTTCTCCGATCTATGGATCTATTAATCTGAATCTCCGGAATCTGCGGTTAACTGATGCTAGATGGGACTCAATCCAGCCGGAGAAGCCTCCGGAGGTCTCTGGTGGCGGAATCGTCGACAGAGATGTGCTTTTTCTTCGAGAATGAGGGATGAGGGAGGGAGCTTGGCTCAGGCAACAAAGCAAACGCTGATCCGGCGTACATGTCGCCGGTAAAGGCAGATTCGACATCTCCGACATGGCCTCGCTTCTCCATGACCTTCACCCGGAACCTTCTCGATTCGACATCTTCGAAGCTTCTCCATGACCTTCACCCGGAACCTTCTCCTATTTAGGAATCCCTTTCTTCTTCTCTGAAATTGGTTAAAGCTGGTTAATCATCATCTCCAGCAAGTCAAGCTTCGAAGCTTCCCACCACCGCAAGAGAGAGTGAGAGAGATCGAGAGAGGTAGTGAGGAAAGGGAGAGGGAGAGAGAGAGGGAACTAGCATCTCAGTTGGCGTTGCTTCATCTTTTCAGAAGCATCTTCTCCGTTTCTCTGTGTCTTCTTCTTCTTCTCTGATGGCGGCTGTGGTAATTAGAATTTAGGGTTTTTCTCTTTTTTTTTTTTTTTTTTTTTTTTTTCAAGCCATCGAACCGGCCGACCGGCGGACCGGCCGGTCTGCTCAAAATCGGCCGGTTCGCCAAAAAACCGGTGATCGAACCGGGTTCGCTTACATCCTTCGGATTTCCTCGAACCGGACCGTTGGAGGCACCGGTTCCGGTTCGAACCCGGTCAGACCGCCGGTCCGGTCCGGTTCTGATAACACTGTGTAAGAGCACACTACCTAAAGTTCGGGGAACTTTAGAAGAACCCAGATCCCCCCTAAAAGAAGTCTTCTTCCGCTTTTTCTCCTTAGAACGATCCCAAACTTCAAGCTCCTCCTACAGATCCGAACATACAAAATTAAACATAGCTACAACAAAAGGAAAGCCCCAGAGAAAATTAGTAATATACCGAGGTAGGGGATGAGCCTTTACTCGCACACGCGCTTTAAAAAGAGTTAGCTCGGTTAAATTCACCAAAGTCTGATAGGACCCTCCCAAGTGAGCTAAGGGAATATCTCAAATGGATATTTTATCGGAAGGAGAAAAATCATAAAATTACGGAGGGTCATCGACACGCACGGAAAGACCATATAACATGGTGATCCCTAAAAAGTAATGATTCTTCCAAAAAGCACCACAACTCTTAAAAATGGTAGGAAAGTGATAAGAGTTGTTCCAATCATTTTGAAACCCACATCCCTAAATCCAACCTCCCTAAAGGTGGGAATGAACGTAAAAAAAAAAACATGTGGAAGGAAAAAATTGGATTAGATGAAATCGTCGAAAGAGAACTAAGGGGTAACTCCACTTTTAAAGAAAACACATCGCACAGAAGCCCATAAAACTCTTAACAGAGGTTGGAGAGAGATTAATGGGAGAAAGACGATAAAATCGGCAAAGGTCACTAAGATTTGAGCAGTATGGAAACTGAAGACCTGCTCCAAGAGACTCGAAAGGGAATAATGATATATGGCTTCATCGGAGGAAAACATGTTTTTTTTTTTTGCCAACGAGAAATTTTATTGCTTAATCAAATAAATATCAATCCGGCAAGCAACATAATAGAAACAAGAGAAGATGGGGTATTGAAACCCAATTTAAAGGACACATCTCCTTCCTGGATTGAATAGCAATCCAATTGGCGCATCAGTTTGCGCTTCGACGGATGAACTTCCAATGAGACTCCGGGATATGATTTGCTCTTTGGCGAATGGTACTAATGATGTTGGCTAGCTTCCAGTCAATTTCAAACTCACCACGAATTTGACGAATAATGTACTCCGCATCTGATTCAATGACTACCTTCTCCCACCGATGGAAAACGGCCAACTCCACTGCTTGTAATATGGCAATAGCTTCGACATTCGTTGCATTGATATCATGACACGAGGAATGACGTCCAGCTATGAGTCTACCTTCACAATCCCGAGCAATAACACCGGTTCCACCTCTTCCCGTACTTGGCATCCAAGATCCGTCACAACAAATCGATATAGTGTCACTCGGTGGAGGAAACCATAATTGATTTGCGGCATCTTGGCGCTGCTGCACGGCCCCCTTAGATCGGCGGTCTCGAATGCTCCATAATTCGGCACTAAATCGTCGAATATGGTCCACCACAATCTTTGGTTTCGGAACGTCTTTTTTGTAAACGGCCCGACATCTTTCCTTCCATATCTCCCACGCCGTGACCTCCATTTGAAGCTTTAACAGATACTCTAATTCAGCCCCTCGTTCCTCATTTCGTCCCGTCTCCTCCATAAAATCGGGCCAGGTCGGAGTACTCCCTTCTTGCCATCGGATTCCCATTCCACCAAACCAAACGCGCTTAGTCCAAGGGCAATACATTAACACATGATCCACCGTCTCCGTGCCATTACAAAAGGGAGATTTAGAGGGTATGTCAATCCCCCTATGATTCAATTCATCAAAAGTGGGTAGGGCTCTTGCACAACTTTTCCAAAGAAAATGTTTTACATTTGGTGCGGAGTTACCCTTCCAAATATATCTCCAAATTCCGGACAAGACCGACCTTGAGGTTGTGGGTCCCGTCAATTGAGGGCTCTGGACTGCTTTACGTAATGCATGGTACACGTGACTCGGCTTCGCTTCCCCCGTTCTCGAGGTTGGCCAAACAAGTTGATCCGAGCCGCCCGTATTATGAATTCGGATTGCTCGAATCGCTACTTGCTCGGCTTGTGAAATCATTGGTTCAATTGGAGTAAGGTCCCAACTTCTCTCCGGTGGACGTAGGAGATCTGAGACTCGCATGTTAAGTATCGACGGGGCTGCATTTTCCGATCCAACTCGATGATGAACAACACCGGGTACCCACGCGTCATGAAATACCCGAATTGATTCACCATTTCCTACTCGCCAAATTCCGCCTTGAATAAGTGTATCTCGTCCCTCAAGTATGCTCGACCAAGCCCAAGAGGCCCGACCACCTTTCTTCGCTTGCAAAAAGTCAGTATGCGGAAAGTATATGCCTTTTAAAAGTTTAGCCCAAAAAGCGTCTGGATTGGAATGAAGCCGCCATGCCGTCTTAGTGAGCATTGCAAGGTTAAAAGTTTGCATATCTCTAAATCCCATGCCACCCTCTTCCTATGGAATCGTCATCCTATCCCACCTCTTCCAATGCATCTTCCTCACATCTCCTTTTTCGCCCCACCAAAATCGAGCTATTATACTTGTCACCGAATCACACCAATTCTTGGGAATTTTAAAGAGAGCCATCGAATATGTTGGGATTGCACTTATAACTGCCTTAATTAGAACCTCCTTACCCGCCGTACTAAGAAAAAGATTCTTCCACCCATGAATTTTATTTGTGACACGATCCTTGAGGAAACCAAGTGCTTCCCTTTTAGACCGGCCCCATATAGTTGGAAGTCCCAAATATTTCCCCGCATTCTCGACCGCATTAATCCCCAATATAGCTTCCACAGTTTGTTTAGTGGCTTGATCCACATTCACCCCAAAATAAATGCACGACTTACTCAAGTTGATGCTTTGTCCTGAGGCTTGGTTATACGCCTCAAGGATCCCCTTCAAAGAGCTCGCATTTCGGTCAGCAGCCTTAATGAAGAAGAGTGAATCGTCTGCAAAAAAGAGATGGTGTAGACGTGGGCATGCTATCTTTATGCTCATCCCTGTGAGTATCCGACGGTCGGCTGCATACATAATCATTCTAGATAACACATCAACCACCATAATAAATAGATACGGAGAAAGGGGATCGCCTTGCCTAATTCCTCTTGATGGTCAGAAACGTGCTGATTTTTTGCCATTGACCACCACGCAGTACTGGACTTGCGTGACACATTGTTCCACCCTTCGTATCCACCAATCGCTAAACCCAAAGGCTCGCAATACCGCAAAAAGGAAATCCTACTCCACCCTATCATATGCCTTGTTCATATCAATTTTGACAGCACATTCTTTTCATTTTCTTCCATCCCGTCTCCTCAAATTGTGAAAAGCCTCATGCGCAACAATGATATTGTCATGTATGAGCCTTCCAGATACAAATGCACTTTGGAACGGGGTTATAATATCAGGGAGATAAGGTTTCAGCCTATTTACAATGATTTTTGAAATAATCTTATATCTGAAATTACAAAGGCTTATAGGGCGGAATTGGGTAGTATTAATCGGGTTAGGCACCTTTGGTATTAAAAAAATATCAGTTAGGCAAAGGTTAGGATTGATAGTACCTGAGTCGAAAAAAGTTCTGACTTCCTGGATAACCGCATGTCCGATCACATCCCAGAACTTATGATAGAACACCCCAGAGAAACCATCCGGACCAGGAGCTTTCAATCCCCCAAGTTCGAAGGCCGCCACACGAACCTCCTCATCCTCCACTCGTCTCATGAGGAGCTGATTTATATCCGAGGTAATTAAGCTTGGGACACAATGCAGCACTTGTTCCCAACCAGACGTGCCCTCCGTAGTAAACAACCTCCGAAAATAGCTATTACACTCCTCAAGAATGCCACTTTCTGACTCGATCCAAGCACCATCATTACTCTGTAACCGTAACACCTTATTTCTTTGTCGTCGGGAAATCGTTGTTTGATGGAAAAACTTAGTGTTACGGTCCCCCTCGTCTAACCATTGGAGCTTTGAACGTTGGCGCCAATACACCTCCTCCAGATCCCAAAACATTGCGAGCTCCGCCTTAACCCGTGTTTCCTCCTCACAACTGTGATCATCATTGGATAATTGCTGAATTAAAGCTAGTTGGTCTTGTAATTCGGCAATTTTCCTCCGATTATTGGCAAAAGTATGCTTGCTCCACTTGCTAAGTGCCCGTCGGCACGAAACTAGCCGATCTGAAAGTTTGGACTGATTTGGATCAGCCCTAATTGAGGTCCAACTTGTTTGTACCACGTCTCGACACCCCTTATCACTTAGCCACATCGCCTCGAATTTAAACTCTTTCGAGCCCTTCCCATCTCTATAATCCATGTGAAGCAAAATCAGAAAGTGATCGGATCCAATGGCCAGACGATGGAAGACTGTTGTATTAGGGAACGCTTCTAACCAAGCATCATTCACCATACCCCGATCAAGTCTTTCACGTACCCTATGCTCTCCATCTCGGTTATTAGTCCACGTGAATTTTTGGCCTTTGAACCCCGCATCAATCAACCCGGTATCCATCATCATTGAATTGAATGCATCCATATTCCTTTGGCTTTTCGGATTGCCGCCAACTTTTTCATAATGGTAGAAAATTTCGTTGAAGTCCCCAATACATAACCAAGGACCGTGGCGCCCCACCGCTAACCTACGAAGATAATCCCACGTCTTTACACGTTCCTTCCAATCTTTATGTCCATACACCCAAGTGACGTGAATGGTACCATAGGAATTGGCATTATGAAGGACCGTGTCCACCACATTCGCACTCTTAAACAAAATTTGGAGATCAACTTGTTCTTTCCACCAAAGAGCTAGTCCCCCCGATAGTCCTTGAGGCTCCACATAGACTGCTTTCTCCATATGCAATTTTCTTCTTGCTCTCTCACAAACTTCTTCTTAATTTTTTGTTTCCATAAGAAAAATCACCTCCGTACAATTCTTCCTACCGAGATCAGTAAGTGTAGGAACTGTCAGTTCCGATCCCAAACCCTGACAGTTCCAAGAGAGCAGACTCATGGATCCCGTGTAGCTGTAATGGGACAGCTACCAGAACCCTTTTTTTCATCTTTGTTGTCTTTCTTCTTGCCTCGTTTTCCCCTTCTTCTCGACTTATTACCATTTTTTTTTTAATGAATTGACAGTTGGCATCACTTGGTGGCATCATTATTTCACCCTCCACAAACTCAATTCTTTTTTTCTTGCTCGAACCGCCTTCAGACTGAGTCAGCTCTTCATCCTCGTCAAGTGAAAATTTCCTCTTAACAGAGAGGTTTCCAAGTAAAGGGGACAACCCGGTTTGGCTCGGCACTGTGATACCAATCTTTTGTGGTGGATCTCCATCCGAGGGGTACTCCACAAAATAGTCACTATATTCAGATGAAATAATGATAGGGGTCGAAATAGGGTTGGCTTGTGTGGTTATGGAGGAAAAGGCTTGTTTAGGTCTCCTAAAAATTGTTGGTCGGTATCTAAGTGTTCTTTGTTTGCTAGTAGGTATTTGGTCATCTACTAGCATACCAGACTCAGGGGGAGATGTTGAATGTGGGGTTAAGGTAGCGACAGCAGCTGCTTGATGGGAGGGAGTTACGAGAGTTGGACGGTCACTAGAGGGAGTAACATGGGTGGCTATAGGGTTAGTATATGGATCGTTGTGATGGGAGGGTAGTATAAGTGTAGGTGGTGGTGTATGCCTAGTAGGTGACGTGTATGTGGGGGTGGGGGTGGGGGTGGGGGTGGGGTATGGGTAATGGATGGGTTGGTGCGCAGTAGGTTGTTAAAGCATCATGGTTAGGTGAGGTTCGACCCCTATTTTCTGCAACGCTTCTCATAACATCACTCCATCTTCTCCTTGATTGATCATCCTCTTGACTTGTAGTGTTACGCCCAATCATCCTCCAAACATTAGTCACTTTATGATGGCGTTCAACGTGTAACCAAGTTCCGTACTTTGGCATATTTGGCTCGACCTCCGACATAACAAGTTCAGCTCCACACACACGTTCAATGTGCCCGAGTTTGCCACACTGAAAACATACATCGGGTAATCTTTCGTACCAGACTTTTGCCCAGCTCTCCGTACCATTAGCCCTAGAATACCAAAATCCCGCTATCAACGGTTCACTGGCATCCACGACTACCTTGAGTCTCAAGTAAGGAAAATCACCATCCTCTCCTATCGACTTATCAACGTCAACAAATTTACCAACATGTGCTCCAATAATTTGAGCATTGGCTTTGCTCAGTTTCCCCAATTCTAAGTCATGAATTTGAACCCAAAATTGGACATATTTGAACTTAACCTCTTCGAGTTTCGACTCCGCCGCCCATCGCTTAAGAAACAAGCAATGACCTTGAATAGCCCAAAGGCTCCAATCCATAGCATCGACATAATCTACTTCTCTACCGAATTCGATTAGGACAACCTCATTTGTGAACTCTTTTATCTTGACCTCCTTATAGCGACCCCACGCATGCTTTAAGATATTCATGATTGCCCCCGTGCGAACTGTTTTGTCACTAATGACCCTCCCTACACACCGAAATCCTTCCTTACGTGTTGAAGAGTCCCCTAAAACCAAGACCGGTCTCCCCGGATGTGTTCTATCATTCGTTTTGGTTTGATCACTTCCATGTTGTTGTTCCATTTAGTCAGACCTGAAATAAACACAAGTAAAATCGGATTAGGATTTTGTAATTGAGGAAATATTCCACAGCCAGCAATTGACGAGATTGCGATCGCAATTCTCAGCTATTCAGTGATCCAATTCGTCTGAAGCAATCCAGTCTAGTTTGGTAATGACTTGAAGATGTAAAAGAGAGCAACAACGGCACAATGGTTGACATGGAAGGGAAAATGACAAAGTTTTGCTCCAGAAAGAAAAGCAACGGCACCAATGATTTATTTAGGGTTTCTATGTTTTGATAAAAACACTCCAATTCTCGCACAATGTTAATGAATCGTTCAGGATAGGATCACAATTCACAACATAGCAATCACCATGTTGCGAGAAAATTTCCTCATCGGAGAAGACGGATTACTCACGGAAGAGGTGACTAATCTCTCACAGCAGGAGAGAGACCCGGAGGAAAACATGTTAGCTTTCCTAAAATACTTATTATTTCTCGGATAAAAGATTAACCTCTAAAGGAGGCTCAAACTCGGGGTTCTGGTTCAATAGAACAAGAAAAGTCGGTGGCACCGGAGGAGCCAGTGGCGTCAGAAGAGTTGGTAGTGTTAGAAGAATCGGCAGTAATATGGGGACCGATAGCATAGGACTCACCTATACCTTTCGAATGAGCTAAGAAGGAATCCCAATTGAAGGATGAACCCCGGTGGTATTACTGGGACTTAGCGAACAAGTGAAGTCACTAACCACCCTCTGAAAAAGCAAGTCTCACCCAAATACAAATACACGAAACACCAATGAGAATCAAGAACCGATGATAACCCGTCATGAGCATGCAACAAAAGAGGTTAACTAAGTACCCACCCACAACATAAACCTTCAAAACTAAAGTACAACAAGGGGTAAACCAACAATATGAGGAGAACAAATGGCTAAGTCATGAGAATCCCTCCACAACAAGTTGAGTGAGCTCAAAACAAGGCGGCTTTGAGTAATTGAGCACCTACCTATCTCCGTATAAAGTCGACTTTGAATAATTGAGCTCCTACCTATCTCCAAAATAAAGTCGAGTAAATGATGGATATACGCCCAATTACAATACTAAAGGACCGACTAGATAACAGAAAAAATACAACTACAGGCTAAAAGAAGTGGAAATCAGACTAAGTACTGAGGTTAAAACACCCTCTAAAAAAGTGCCTTGTCTTGCCTAGACGAACGCATCCAAAGAAGGCCCGACCTAGGCTGGACCGAACAGCATCTAAGGATGCCTTCTGGTCTAGGTTGTCCGGCCGAAGCTAAACCAGACCATACATAGACCCCTCACGCATGGTCTCGAACATACGGGTAAACCTTACTTGGGTGCCCTACCCATTTTCCATATGCGTAAGCCTTATCTATTTACCCTACCCCTTCAAGTACATGCACCCTCCTACGTCTCCACTTAGGAGCATACCCCTATGCATCTCCGACACCAGGACACCATAAACATATCTACAAATGGTAAGTTTATAATCTTAGTATAAGTTAGCCTTGTCCCAGATTAAGACTTATCATAGGTTAAAGGGCATCAATCCTTATAAATACTCAAAGGTTAATCACTATTTCTCTACTCTATTGCTATTACTTTACTTATATCACTTGTGTTCTGACTCGAGCGTCAGAGAAGGTTTACCGGGCAACACTCCGGTTAATCTTTTTCTATGGGTCACCCCCGGGAGGCAATAACGAGACAGAAATGAGGCGATCAGCTAACAGAGATCAAACTACATAAGCAATATCTAACACAAGCAGATATTGGAATGGTCATTCTTGGTGGTTAGGCTAAGATTGACTATTCCATCAAAATTAGTAAATGAGCATCTTTTTTTCACAAACTTAAGTAACTAATGCGGGCGGAACTGATTAATTCCGCAATTTCGAGAATTTTGCGATTTATAGTTTCGGACTTTCAACTATCGGATTTTAGCGCATGAATAGGGTTTTTCGGGCGGAAACGATTTTTAGATCAAAATTCACCGTTATGCTGTGATATACGCTGCTTTTCGGCAAATTCCATCGTTTCGAGGCTCAAAATTACATTTTAATGATGTTTCATGTTTTTTTTCTTCAGTTTTTTTGGTCTTTGTCATTATTTTTGGTTATTTCCTAAGGTTAGGTTATCGTTTTCATTATTTAAAACAATAGTAGCCGTCGTTTATATTCAGTTTTATGATATATGAGAAAATCGAGATTTTTACTCAAACCCTGCATCTGAATTTCGGTATTCGATTTAAATCAACGATTTATGCGCATCTCCTATCACGTTGCATCAGTAACCCAACATTATCAAACTGATTCCTATTTCCTAATCCTATTTTTATTCCACGAGCCAAACATGCATCTTAAAAAATGATAAAACAAAAAAGGGGTAAATCAAAAGGTACATAAAACCATGTTATGTGTGACGGTTTAGTTTAGTACTTCATTTCCAATATTCCTAAAATAACCGCACTTTTTTTTTTTTAAAATAAAATACTACCATTTCACTCTACACTTTAGCATCTTCATCCCAATCGAATCGACTCCCTAAAAAAAAGTTTTCAATACATGACCAGTCTGAATTTCACGGAAAAAGCTCCTAATTGTCTCCACCATGGACGCCGCTAAGCCAAGGAGAAGAACTGATTCAGCTCCAGTTCCAACGGTCATCATCATCTCCGTCGCGTTTCTTCTCGTTTTAACCTGCGTTGGTATCTCCGCCACCACGAAGCTGCAGAAACCAGTCGTCATCTTGATTTCCTCAGATGGGTTTCGATTCGGGTAATGTTCCATCCATTTCAATAGTGAACTCGAACTATCACGTCTGTTAGTTAACATTCTTGTAGAATATACTTGTTTGATTGATTAAGAAGTCTATTGCAGAATATGCTAGTTTAATTAATTGTTTAATATGAATAGCACTTGAAGTTCTTTTCTTTTACATGAAATCAATCATCACTAGGCGGTTTTCGCAGATTCGAACATAAACCTGAAGCCTTTTGATGCAAGCTTGTTAATTTTTGCAGTGAAGCTGAATTGATTTGATTCAGAATTTGTGTATTGATTGATGGATCCTCTCAGGTATCAATATAAGACCAACTTGCCCAACATTGCCCGCTTAATTTCAACCGGAACCGAGGCTGAGAGGGGCTTGATCCCAGTTTTTCCAACCCTAACTTTCCCCAATCACTACTCCATTGTGACTGGCTTGTACCCTTCTTACCACGGAATCATCAACAACCATTTTATCGATCCGTACAATGGTGATACCTTCACCATGTCAAGTCACGAGTCCAAGTGGTGGCTGGGTGAGCCTCTGTGGGAGACCGTGACTAACCACGGCTTGAAAGCTGCGACCTACTTTTGGCCCGGCTCCGAGGTCCATAAGGGCACATGGTCTTGCCCTGAAAAGTACTGTCAAAGATACAATGGTTCCGTCCCTTTTGAGGAAAGAGTAGATAAAATCTTGAGCTACTTTGATTTGCCAAACAGTGAGATTCCTTCATTCATGACTCTGTACTTCGAGGACCCAGATCATCAGGGCCACCAAGTCGGTCCCGACGATCCTCAGATCACCGAAGCAGTCTCTAGAATCGACGCAATGATTGGGAAGTTGATTCGAGGTTTGGAGAAAATAGGCATTTTCGAGGATGTCCACATTATCCTGGTTGGTGATCACGGAATGGTCGGTACTTGTGATGGAAAACTGATCTTCCTCGATGACTTGGCGCCATCGATTGAAATCCCTTCAACATGGGTGCATTCTTACACTCCCGTGCTCTCCATTCGCCCGCCTGCAGATATCGATCCGTCAGATGTTGTCAGTAAGATGAATGAAGGTTTAAGCAAAGTTAAGAATGGCAAGAACTTGAGAGTGTATTTGAAGGAGGATCTTCCGAGCAGGCTTCACTACGAAGCAAGTGATAGAATACCCCCGATTATCGGATTAGTTGAAGAAGGGTTCAAGGTTGAGCAGAAGAGAACAAAGCGTCAAGAGTGCGGAGGTGCACACGGGTATGACAACTCTTTTTTCTCGATGCGGACCATTTTTATAGGCCATGGTCCTCAGTTTGGTAGAGGGAAGAAAGTGGCTTCATTTGAGAATGTGGAGATATATAACTTGATCACTTGGATTCTCAACATAAAGGGTGCTGATAACAATGGCTCTGCATCATTTCCACCATCTGTTCTCTTGCCGTATTCTTGGAGGGCAATTAATAAGTTGCGAATTCTGGGTTAGTTAAAGCTGTTGGTTTTTCACGGAAGATAGCTGAGATTGAATTCTTGGGAATTAGGATCTTGATGGTTTCTTACACTTTGAATAAAGATCCAAAATATTCCTCCCTGCTTGTTGATTTCGGGTTAGCATTTCTGGGTATGTATGCTCATTGGTGAGGTGGGGAGATGAGCATGCAAATTGCCTATAATTCGATTACTCAAAGTAGTAGGCATTTTTGTTGGTTTGGTACTGTATCTATTACGAAACGGTTTATATGTCTCACTATATTTACTTGAACCAAATCCTAGCTTTGGATGAGAAACAATTGTGAAGACAAGGTCTTAATAACAATGTTACATGTATTGTGTATTAAGCACAAGTAATTAGATACAAACAAATGAATGCCCTACAAACACAGGTCATTAATTTAAGCATCGTCCTTAATTCAGCTCCCCACTAGGAGTGTCGATGGTCGTGATGTCCTTAAGAAATGCTGCTGCTGTATTCAAGGACAGATATACAAAATTCTGGTAAATTCTTTTTTATTTTTATTTTTTATTTTTTTTCGGTCAGACCGCTTTCATTGAATTGGTTCAGTTGGGTCGAACTCAGTTCGGTTCATGTTCTTGTTTTCTTTGTTCCTGCACGTTTCCAATTCCAAATTTAGTTGGTTTATTTGTTTCCTGCTTTGTAGAGTTTTGTTTTCGTTTGCACTATAAATGAGCTTGTAACTTGCATGTTCTTCTAAATTGATGGTTTTAGTTGTCGAATTTGGGAGCTTGAGTGTTCTTGTTTTCATTCCTTGTGTTCGAGATAAAGTGAGCTAAAATGACTCAGTGTTTTCATTCTCAAATTCTTACAAGTGGTATTAAAATTGATGGTTCGAATCTTGGGAGCGGCAAAAAAAGTTGAAACCTCTCATAAAAAAGACCAGAGGACCTGGTTAAAATCTTGGGTACGGATTTAGTGAGAGATACGGTGTAAACAACACTGATTGTGTTAAAGTGTGAGTGAGTGTATAATGAATTTCTTTACTCATAAATTCAAGATTATGGGAAAGTTGGTTAAGACGTACTTCTTATTCTCTAACTGTGTTATCAGAGCATAAGGTTCAAGGTCTATCTCAAGATCAAACATTTCAGAAACTATCTTTATCTTTACTAAGTATATATGGTGGTAATTATGATTATTGGAGTTTGGTGCTGGAGAACCTCCATCATGCAACGAAATTGTTGGACTTGGCTATGATTTGGCATTGATGGGCTTCACGGGCTTTCGCCCAAGTAGCCAAGTATATGTGTGAATGACAATTTTAATTTGCTATGCTGTGTAGTTGTACCACACCGGCCAGGATTTGGAATTTTTGGCTACTTTATATAGTGCTAAACTTTACATACTAGTAACTAATTACTAGATGGAAGGCTCTCTCCACGCGCGCAGGGGGTGCAGTCGAGTGGATCGAATACCCAGCCCGTAAGCTTGGCTTGTGTACGCGCCCGCGACGTGCGTACACAAATGTGGTCCGAAAAGCTAGCCTTGCGCGAGTCCGGTTTTGCTAAACCGAACCGTGGTCTGTCCAGATACATTGAATCCGAATTTTTTTTTTGTAACAGTTAATTATGGACATAATATATTTCGAGATTAATCTGATGTAATTAATGCGTCTAATTTTGGACAGAATTGATGTCGAGAATATCCTGATTGAATCTCGAAATAAATGCAGCTATGAGCCATCTGCTATAAACTGAGACAATTCCCCCCACATTCTAAACACCAATCCGAAAATTCTCTCTAAATTTTCTACTGCTCTCTCTTCTTCTTTACATACTGTTGTCTGCGAGTTTACTATCAGGTGGTTGCTACTGGTGTATTGTTCTAATCTGTTTGATTAATTCTTATTCGTTTATTTTGTCGTCGTCGGCGGCATCTCTATTAAAATTCTGTTGTATTGAGTTCGGTTCGGTCAAGCGTGTTTCGTGCATAACACGATTTGACGACACTGTTGAATACTGGGAGGTGATCGTCCCGTGTTTAAACTCATTTGCATAACCCGAGGGTGGAGTGGGGCGAAATTGCCTTCAGGAGACCGTGATCAGCACATGCCTCAATATTAAATCACGTTTTCGTCTTTTTCGATTTTACGTGTAATTTCAGAGTTGTTAATTTCTTGCATGATAATTCGATATAATTATATGTAAGAACTCGGAATTTGACTATTTACATTTTAGTCCTGAAGTTTCAAATATTGCAAATTGATCCCTCAACTTTCTTGTTTTGCAGTTTTGACCCTGATATTTGCCAACAGTCTTAAGGCAATTTTATTGTTGTATATCAGGGTTGTTGTTGGATCTTAATTGTGAACTTCATTTCCTATGGGAAAACTAACGTTGTTGTTTATTTACTATCAGATATGTATCCAAACAACAACACAACTGTTCCCTTCTCTAACGAGATGATTCCCGAGACGGATGTGTCAAATCAGGGAACTGGAGGTGTACTTCCACCGACAACTGCTGTCAACACCAATGCTGTCACCACCACCACTGCTGTATGCACCGGACTGAATTTGCTTCCAGGCGGTGGTTTCAACTTTGCTGCTCTAGGTGCTAGTTCATCTCAAATTGTTCCTAATCTCGGATTCGGGAGCTTTGCTGGAGCACCCTTGGCCGGAGGAGTGGCCATGCCCCGTAGTTTAACTTCCCCGGTAGAGAAACCAGAAAAGTTTGATGGGACGAACTTCAAGATATGGAGTGAGAAGATGAAGTATTATATCACCTTCCATAGCATGGAGAGATTCCTGACAGAAATGCCCCCGGCAATTGTCCCGGGTGATGCTACATCATTCCTGGCGTTAGAGGCGTGGAAGCATTCGGACTACCTGTGCAGGAACGCTATCATGAGCTGTCTTACCGACCCGTTGTATCATGTCTACAGCAGGACGACGTCTTCAAGGGAGCTGTGGACGTCCATTAATTCAAAATACGAGTCGGAGGATGCTGGAAGGAAGAAATTCCTTGTTAGTAAATTGTTTGATTTTAAAATGGTTGATAACAAATATGTGATGCAGCAGGTGAATGCGCTCTTAAGTTTGCTTCAGGAGATCCATGATGCGCAGATGGCTTTTACCGAGTCATTCAAGGCGGCTGTGATTATGGAGAATCTTCCCCCCAGCTGAGGTGGCGGTGTCAGAGGTGGTTAGCAGGATCGCCACCCAGGAGGGTCTCCAGAAGAATGCCCAGGGAAATCCGGTCGGCCCAACGAGGACGATCAACTCGGCCAAGGCTAATGTGGTGGAGCAGAACCAGGGTCCAAGTAAGCAGGGATCTCGTGGAAGAGGAAAGAAGCCGCAAGACAAGGGGGTCAACCTAGGTCTGAAAGGTGGTGTTTCCAAGAAATCTAAAGGCAGCCAATCTTCTAAGGGAGACAAGGGACCTCGAGGAGGACAAGGCTCTCAAGCTCCACAACGTTTTCAAGGTAGCTGTTTCAATTGTGGCAAGATAGGCCACAAAGCTAATGAGTGCAGGTTACCTAAGAATCATGAAGCCCACGTGGCGACGGTCACCGAGGACATTGAGGACCTTAACTTGATCGCGGTGGTGTCAGAGATCAACATGGCTGATTCCAACCCCAAGGAGTGGTGGGTGGACACTGGCGTCACTAAGCATGTCTGCTTGAACAAGGCAGTGTTCTCAAGCTTGGAGGAGGTGGACACCGGAGAATCCCTGTTCATGGGAAACTCTGCCTCATCGGCGATTAAAGGCATAGGAACGGTGGTGTTGAAGATGACTTCTGGCAAGGACGTTGCCCTCACCAATGTGCTGTATGTTCCGGACATCCTGAAGAACTTGGTGTCTGGGGCCCTCTTGAACAAGCATGGTTTTCGTCTTGTGTTTGAGTCTGATAAGTTTGTACTTACTAAGAATAATGTTTTCATTGGTAAGGGATATGAGAATGGAGGAATGTTTAAGCTCTCTGTAACTACCGTGATGCCCAAAAAGAACATGAATAAGAATGCTTCATCTTCTACTTACTTGCTTAAGTCTCCTAATTTATGGCATGGTAGGTTAGGACATTTTAATTTTGATTCTTTGCGGAAGTTAATTAACATGGAGCATATTCCTAAATTCAAAATAGGTCAAGAACATAAATGTGAAGTTTGCGTTGAAGCGAAACTTACTCGGACTTTGTTTCACTCAGTCGAAAGATTTACCAAACCTCTTGATTTAATACATAGTGATGTTTGTGACTTGAAATATGTCCAAACGCGTGGTGGAAATAAATACTTCATCACTTTCGTAGATGATAGTACGAAATTTTGCTATGTATACTTGATGAAAGGAAAAGATGAAGCAATTCAGAAATTCATGATCTAAAAACAAGAAGTTGAGAATCAACTTAATAAGAAAATAAAAAGTTACGCAGTGTAGAGGAGGTGAGTATGAAGCTCCGTTTGCAAATTTTTGCGCTGAACATGGAATTGTTCATGAGGTCACTGCTCCGTTTTCACCTCAGTCAAATGGGGTTGCGGAAAGGAAAAATCGAACAGTGAAAGAAATGATGAATTCATAGTTGATTAGTTCGGGGTTGCCCCAGAACATGTGGGAGGAAGCTATTTTGACAAGCAATTACCTTTTGAATAAGGTACTCCAAAAGAAGGAAGAGAAAACTCCGTTTGAATTGTGGAAATGGAGGAAACCTTCTTATAATCACCTTCGAATGTGGGGGGTGTCTTGCCAAGGTAATGATACCTCCCCCGAAGAAGGTGCGAATAGGCCTAAAAACCGTTGATTGCTTTTTCATTGGGTATGCTCAGCATAGTAATGCATATCGGTTTCTTGTGTATGAATCAAATGTGTCTGATATACACAAAAATACGATTATGGAGTCAAGAAATGCATATTTCTTTGAAAATGTATTTCCGGCTAACTCTAGAGGAGAAGCGAGTTCTTCAAGACAAGCATATGAAACTATAGAGGAAAATAGTCAAGACCGAGAACATGAAGAAAATGTTGAGTTCGAGACCGAAGTTGAAACCGAGGTCGAGCCTGATGGATATACGCCCAATTTGAACCCATTGACTTCCGAACCGTTGTATTTTTATCATCCCATTACCGATTGTAAATCAAAACTTCAACCCGAACACTTCGCGAACACATCAACGGCTCGGACGAGGCCGGAGCGCTCGTCCGGCCGAGACAAACTCACCTAGGTGAGGTTGGGTGGCCACACCCAACCCCTCCTAGGGAGGATGGGGTTGGCCAACCCCATCCTCCCTAGGAGGGGTTGGGTGCCCTCACCCAACCCCTACCCTTGGGGGTCGGACTTCCCCCCCCCCCCCCCCCCAAGGGCCCCTGCGCCATTTTCGGACACCCACACTCGGTTCACGTCGCCTACCTTCTCCGTATCCTAAGGTCTTAATTATGTACTTAAAGGTTAATTAATTGTGTTTAAAGGTTAACGATGTCATTAAGCCACCTTAATGACATCGTTGCCTATAAATACCCCACATTCACAACTCATTTGGGGATCTTGGCAATTTGGATTATTTTGCTCTGACATCTCTCTAGTTTATCTCTCTAAGAAGAATACTGACTTAGGCATCGGAGAGGGTTCACCAGGCACCACCCCCCCCTCCGTGTCTGGTACTGCCCCTTCTGCAGGATAGAAGAAGAGAGGAAGGAAGGACATAGGCTAAGACAAGGCAACTCAGGAATACCGGATCACACACATCCCCAGTAAGGAGCGAGATCAAAGCCGACCACCCGTTGACCTAGATCTCATAACCTAACACTTGGCGCCGTCTGTGGGCTTCGGACAGAAAGCCTAATTATCACCAGCTAGATGGCAGGCGTATATGTCATTCATGGGGGTTATGGAGCTGGAGGAGAGTCAGCGAATGCCAGAGAAGCATATATGGCAGAGTTAGGGGCTCCTAAGCCAAAAGAAGAACAAGCAGAAGGAAAGAGAGAAGACATAATAGAATTTTCAAGAAGAGACATGGAGCATGTGTTACCAGACAACAAGGATGCCCTGGTCATAACAATGAAGATCACTGATATGGACATTGGAAGAATCCTAATAGACAGTGGAAGCTCACCCAACATCATTAGCAAGAATGTCCTCAACATACTAGGAGTAAGGCCAAGTAGCATAAAACAGGTTCACTCCCCCTTGGTAGGATTTTCAGGAGAGCCAACATACCCACTGGGGGCAGTCACACTACCTGTGACACTGGGTACAGGCCAGAGGCAGCTAAAGATTGATGTCCCATTCTTCATCACAGAAGAAATGGAGGAGTACAATGGGGTCCTGGGTACCACTACAATCAACAAGTGGGGTATGGTACCATCAACACTACATTAGAAAATGAAATTCCCCACAGGCCAAGGAATAGGGGAAGTAAAAGGTAACCAGAAGGTAGCAAGGAAATGTGCAAGGATTGCACTAGGCAAGAGGAAGAAAACAAGAGAAGTCCTACTAGTAGATGAGGACCCAAGAGAAGATCATGGAAGACCAGCCCCCATGGAGGAACTAAAAGAGATACTCATAGAAGAACCCGATAGGAAGGCCAAAATCGGGACTGCCTTATCTCAGGAAGAGAAAAACCACTTAGTAGCTTTACTAAGGGAATACAAGGATCTGTTCGCCTGGTCAACAAGCGATATGCCAGGAATATCAGAAGAGGTAATCTCACACAAGCTCAATATAGACGCGGCAACGCGACCAACAACACAGAAGGTGAGACCAATGGGAGGAAGCAAAAAGATAGCTATCCAAGAAGAAGTAGAAAAGCTACTAAAGGCAAAGTTCATCAAAGAAATCAGATTCCAGACATGGGTGGCAAACCCAGTACTGGTAAAGAAGCCGGGGGGAAGTTGGAGAATGTGTATCGACTATCGTGACTTAAACAAAGCATGCCCAAAGGACTCATATCCGCTACCAAGAATAGATCAGTTAGTGGATGCAACATCAGGTCACCAACTAATGAGCTTCATGGATGCATACTCAGGATACAACCAGATAAAAATGGCCCCCGAGGACGCCCCTCACACAGCATTCTATGCCGATAGCGAGATATACCATTACACGGTGATGCCTTTCGGACTCATAAATGCTGGAGCAACATATCAAAGAATGGTCAACAAAATCTTTGGGGACATGATAGGAAAGACAATGGAGGCATATGTGGACGATATGATAGTCAAATCCAAAGAGAAGAAGGACCATGTGGAGAACCTTCGCTCAACATTCGAGAGGATGAGGCAGTACCAAGTCCGTCTAAATCCGAAAAAATGCGCATTTGGGGTGCAATCAGGGAAATTTTTAGGCTTCATGGTAAGCCAGCGAGGTATAGAGGTAAACCCCGAAAAACTTCAAGCAATTGAAGAAATGCAGTCACCTACGAAGCACAAAGAGGTTCAACGACTGAACGGGAGGTTGGCAGCCCTTAACAGATTCCTATCCAAAATAGGAGACAAGGCATTACCCTTCTTTGAGGTACTAAGGGCAAACAAGAAATTTGAATGGACACCGAGATGTGAGGAAGCCTTCCAGCAACTCAAGCAACACCTAAAAACACTACCGCCCTTAGCAAAGCCTACACCAGGGGAGCCCCTCTACCTATATATCTCCGTGAGCAATGTGGCAGTAAGCTCAGTGCTAATTAAAGAAGAAAACGCTGCACAATTGCCGGTATACTTCGTAAGCAAAACATTGGCAAAGTATGAGATCAACTACTTGCCAATAGAAAAGTACCTCTATGCACTGATTATATCAGCAAGAAAGTTGAGACCGTATTTTCATGGGCATGAAGTAACAGTCCTCACAGACCAACCATTGAAACACCTCCTACAGAGACCAGACACATCGGGAAGACTGACCAAATGGGCAATTGAACTAAGTGAGTTTCGCATTCATTTCGCCCCAAGAACAGCCATAAAGGGTCAGGCTCTAGCAGATTTTATCGCCGAATTCACTGGAATTAATCCAGACGAAGACTTGGAAGAAGTCAAAACTACATGCGAGGCAAGTAGTAGTCAGGAGAAACAATCAGAAGAATTATGGGAGATGCATACTGATGGGTCATCCAACGGAGGAGGTTCAGGTGCAGGCCTCTTACTATACCCACCAAACAGCGATACACCTATGCGCTATGCCATGGCACTTACCTTTAAGGCAACAAACAATGAGGCTGAGTACGAAGCACTAATAACTGGCCTGAGAATAGCCAAAGGAGTAGGGGCAAAGCATTTAAGGGTCAAGTGTGATTCTCAACTAGTTGTCAATCAAGTGAAAGGAATCTACACTGCAAAGTCCGAAAACATGCAAAGATACTTACAGCAAGCCAAGGACCTGATAAAAAGCTTCCAAAGCTTCGACATTGAGTCAGTCCCAAGAGAACAAAACCAAGAGGCAGACGCCTTAAGTAAACTAGCCTTAGGGGCAGAAGCAGGCAAAGAGGTTCACTTCGTAGAGCAAAGAATGCAATCAGTGATAGAACAAATGGAGGTTCTAGCAATAGATGAAGCAGAAGCCTGGATGACACCAATGCGACAATACATCATGGAAGGAAAGCTCCCAAAAGATAAGGTGGAAGCAGTCAAGATTGAAAGGATGGCTAGGAATTACGCAGTGATGGACAATGAACTCTACAAGAAAGGATACTCCACACCTTTCCTCAAATGCATAGCATACCCAGAAACAGAGAGAGTGCTTGCAGAACTCCATGAGGGAGATGCGGGGTGCCATGAAGGAGCACGGTCAATAAGCCGAAAGGTCTACAACCTAGGATACTATTGGCCATCAATGAGCAAAGAAGTAGCAGACTTGGTACAAAAATGTGATCACTGCCAAAGGTACTCCAGAAATATAACAGCCCCACCAGCAAAGCTAAGCTCCATTTCAGGAGCCTGGCCTTTCGCGCAATGGGGGATTGATTTGATAGGCCCCCTACCAAAAACAAAAGGTCAGAAGACTTGCATAATTGTTGCAATAGACTACTTCTCCAAGTGGATAGAAGCAAAGGCAATGGGGAAGACAACAGACGACCAAGTCGTCAATTTCATCCAATCTCACATTGTCTCGAGGTACGGGGTGCCAAGAACAATAATAAGTGACAATGGCCCACAATTCAAGAGCAAGAAATTGCAGTGGTATTGCGAAAGACTGAATATAGACCACCGTTTCGCATCAGTAAAGCACCCTCAGACAAACGGACAGGTAGAATCGGCAAACAAGATAGTGCTAGATGGCCTAAAGAAACGACTCCACGCCACCAAGGGAAGTTGGGTAGATGAGCTGGAAAATGTTCTATGGGCAGTACGGACAACACCAAAGATATCCACAGGAGAAACGCCATTTGGCCTAGTGTACGGAACTGAAGCGGTGGCACCAGCAGAAATAGCTGTACAATCACTAAGGACCAAGTACTTTGAGGAGCATGAGAACAACAAAGCAAGACTTTTAGATTTAGACATGGTGGAGGATAAAAGGTGGAATTCAGAAGAAGCACAGACACGAATGCGCCTTGTCTCAGCAAGATACTACAACCGTCAAGTCAAGGAGAGACAATTCCACGTAGGAGAACTGGTACTAAGAAGGAACGAGTTCTCACACTTAGACCAAGTCAGAAAATTATCTCCGAAGTGGGAAGGACCATACAAGATAGCGTCAGTTCCCTACGTAAACGCTTACCGCCTCGAAGATGGGGAGGGGTATATCTCCACAAACACCTTCAGTGGAGAGCACCTAAAGAAGTACTACGTATAAGAAGAAAGCACAAGCAAAAGACCATATCCTTAGTTTCATATTTCACATTTTGCATGTTCCAGCTTTCCAAATTTTCAAAAAACAACTTTTGAGAAGGAGAACTCACGAAGTTACTCCAACTCTACAACTATCTCTGATTCCTACAAAGGATGTCTTGGTGCACCAAGGCATCCCACGTGTACAAAAACATGAATGCTCCTAAGGGAGTACAAGTTACTCAAAAGTATTTTCCAGTGAATGTAGTGGTATAATCACGAAGTTATCCTTACACAGATATAACTTCAAGTCAATGACAGGTTCGACGCCCCCAAGAGCGTATCTTGAGAGTAGTTTTCATACTACGACATTCGACGCCCCCAAGAGCGTATCTTGAGAGTAGTTTTCATACTACGACATTCGACGCCCCCAAGAGCGTATCTTGAGAGTAGTGTTCATACTACGACCTTCGACGCCCCCAAGAGCGTATCTTGAGAGTAGTTATTACACTACGACCTTCGACGCACCAAGAGCGTATCTTGAGAGTGGTTTCCAAAAACTACGAACTTCGACGCCCCCAGGAGCGTATCTTGAGAGTAGTGTTCATACTACAACCTTCGACGCCCCCAAGAGCGTATCTTGAGAGTAGTTATTACACTACGAATTCGACGCACCAAGAGCGTATCTTGAGAGTGGTTTCCAAAAACTACGAATTCGACGCCCCCAGGAGCGTATCTTGAGGTAGATTTGCAACCTACCAGATTCGACGCCCCCAAGAGCGTATCTTGAGGTAGAAAAAACACTACCAGTTCGACGCCCCCAAGAGCGTATCTTGAGGTAGATTTCAAACTACCAGTTCGACGCCCACCAGGAGCGTATCTTTGGTCTAACCTGAGCCCTCCGGGAGCCTATCCTGTGAAACGTTAAGTGCCGTCCGAGAGCCTGTCTCGTGAACAGATTTCGACACCAATCAGGAACGTATCTTCGGACTAACCTGAGCCCTCCGGGAGCCTATCCTGTGAAAAGTTAAGTGCCATCCGAGAGCCTGTCTCGTGAACAGTTTTCGACGCCCACCAAGAGCGTATCTTTGGTCTAACAGTACAACGTATACCGTGTAAGGGGTATCAGAAGAGATCATCACACCATGCTCAGAAGGATACCATGAGAAAGAAATTTCTAAGTAAAGTAATGTGAAGAACAAGTAATGTTTTTTCTTTATGAAATGGCAGGTATGACATGAAGGAAAGCATGAAAGAAAGATAAATAAAGGAAACACACCAAGGGAAGGGTCCATAACCAAAGAGCCATACACAAGGCATAGGGAGACATCATGAGAAGAGATATAAGCACACGGCCATGTATACAACGAGTAGAGACAAGTGTATCAGACAAAGATGGCAACACTAAGAAAGGTGGAGTTTTAAACTCTAAAGACAACCACAACGCACAAACACACGAGACTACCACAAGAAATAGGGGTACTATCCCCTCATCTTCGCAATATGCTTAATAGCAAAGTCTGACAAATCACCAAGTCGAGAGAAAGGAAAGTCAGGAGCAATCATGTGAATACGCTCAAGAATCTCCTTCAAGGAAATACGTTTCGCCACAGAGCAGCGAACGTCGATAGCAGCCTGATAAGCGGAGGAGGCCATATACTCAGCAATGGCACACTCCTTCGCCCCCATACGAAACATTTCCTCCAGAGAGATTAACTCAGCAGCCCGGAGTGTCTCATCACGATAAGACCTTTGTCTCAACGCCTCAACCTCTTCATTGAGAAGAGCAATGCGACCCTCCAAGTCTCGGCACCGCAAATCGGTGATGCGACTATGCTCCAAACAGCTAATAAGACTGGATTTAAGGGAGACACAAATGTCCTCGTACACCTTCCTCTCCTCAGCAAGATCAATAGCAAGGGTGGATAAATTAACAAGGTCGGCCATACCCTGCAACAAAAACAAAAGATGAGACGGATAACGCACGGAGAAGAAATATGCTAAAAGATAAAACGGTTACATTACAGAAGCATAGCGAGCCAACACATCACGAGCCAACTCATAAGTTGCCTCCGACCCTTTGGACAGGGACACACGATCGGCAGGAGGAACAGCAGACTGCAGAACACGAACTCCAACCTCAGGAGTTTGCAAAGAAGATTGGTTGTCAAAACGAGCCCCACGCCCATAATAAGGCGCCCACTCAGACCCAACAATTCCATCAACAGGTGGACGAGACAGCTCCTTCCGACTCAGACGCGGAAGACGAAGTCTACCTATAACAAAGCACAGAGTAAATACCAATGTACACTAAGGAAACTCAGAGGCTCAAGGACTCACCAAACAAGGAAGAAGGAAAAGATGGCTCCCGGACCTTCGATTGGGGGACATCAATATAGAAAGAAGATGGCACCCTAACGTCACCACCCTTACCTCCAGTTAGAGAACACCTCCCCGCACCATAGAAAACCGATCTTTTTGCAATCGAAGGTCCGGTCCCAGAATTAACTACTCCCACACGTACTGGCCTCTTACTCCTCATCAATCACCGGAGAGTTCTGCTGATCGAAAAAACACAGGCTTAGCCTAAAGAAAACAGAAAGCGAACAGTGGACAAGAGATACAAACTCATTCCCCTAAAAAGATGGACACAAGGTCAAAAGACAAGAATAGAAAGACGACAAGAAAGACCCCACCAGCCAACAGCCAGAGGCAGGGGGGCAGGGGGAGATAGTAATAACCCCCAGCATAAGGAGACCCCACCAGCCAACAGGCAGAGGCAGGGGGGCAGGGGGAGATAGTAATAACCCCCAGCATAAGGAGACCCCACCAGCCAACAGGCAGAGGCAGGGGGCAGGGGGAGATAGTAATAACCCCCAGCATAAGGAGAGAGACACCACTGGCCAACTAGCAGAGACAGGGGGCAAAAGGAGATAATTATAATCCCAATAGGGAGGACTTCGCCCGCCAGTAAGCGGAAACATGAAGGTAAAAAGATGAAAAATGACGAACCAAATAGGACTACATTACCAGGAAGACATACAAATCAAGAACGAGACAAGTAAGGAAACGATTGAAGGAGAAGCAGAATTAAGTCCCTCAAGAGCAATGCTTACACAAGAGAAGAAACACGTACCTCAACACAACACCCGCCCCGAGAAGTAAGTCCGACTGGAAATTCCACCGTCAAAAAGAAAAGAAGGGAAAAGAACAACGAGAATGAGGTAATCACTTGCCCTTTTATAGCATAAAGGATTAGGGTTTTTCTAAAGTCGCTAAATCAACACCGTTGAATTTTAGAAAAGAAAATTTCAAGGGACAAGATTCAAAAACTAGTTCCCGTTAACCACGGTTAAACTCATACTCACCATAGTTAACATCCCCTAAGGTTTATTTCCTAGTATTCCATACTTAGAAAAGTTTTTGGCCAAAATTAAAATTTTCCCTCACTTAGATAGAATCCCGGCACGAAATTGAAGCATAAGTTATTTAGTTGCATTCGTATCACACCCCTGTGCAAGTGTGTATTTTTTGAGTATGCACCTGTAGCAAAGATAAGTTTATTACTCCTACCTCAGACGGACGCGTGCCTAGGCACACGTCCGTGCTACTCTGACGTTTACGATTCCTCTATATCATAAGGCAGGGGGCAGAGTCAAAGGCACGCATCTATGGGTAAGCGAGCATTCAGACAAGAAGGTAAAATCCCGGTTTCAAATTGCGCGTGTCATACCATCCTAAAATAGAGTCAATCAAGGGTTAGGCCATTGGTTGACTCGGGGGCATGTGATGGATATACGCCCAATTTGAACCCATTGACTTCCGAACCGTTGTATTTTTATCATCCCATTACCGATTGTAAATCGAAACTTCAACCCGAACACTTCGCGAACACATCAACGGCTCGGACGAGGCCGGAGCGCTCGTCCGGCCGAGACAAACTCACCTAGGTGAGGTTGGGTGGCCACACCCGACCTCCCCTAGGAGAGATCGGGTCAGCCAACCCGATCTCTCCTAGGAGAGATCGGGTCAGCCAACCCGATCTCTCCTAGGAGAGATCGGGTCGGCCAACCCGATCTCTCCTAGGAGGGATGGGGTTGGCCAACCCCATCCTCCCTAGGAGGGGTTGGGTGCCCTCACCCAACCCCTACCCTTGGGGGTCGGACTTCCCCCCCCCCCCCCCCCCCCCCCCCCAAGGGCCCCTGCGCCATTTTCGGACACCCACACTCGGTTCACGTCGCCTACCTTCTCCGTATCCTAAGGTCTTAATTATGTACTTAAAGGTTAATTAATTGTGTTTAAAGGTTAACGATGTCATTAAGCCACCTTAATGACATCGTTGCCTATAAATACCCCACCTTCACAACTCATTTGGGGATCTTGGCAATTTGGATTATTTTGCTCTGACATCTCTCTAGTTTATCTCTCTAAGAAGAATACTGACTTAGGCATCGGAGAGGGTTCACCAGGCACCACCCCCCCCCCCCCCCCCCTCCGTGTCTGGTACTGCCCCTTCTGCAGGATAGAAGAAGAGAGGAAGGAAGGACATAGGCTAAGACAAGGCAACTCAGGAATACCGGATCACACACATCCCCAGTAAGGAGCGAGATCAAAGCCGACCACCCGTTGACCTAGATCTCATAACCTAACAGAGCCCAGGAGAAGTAAAAGGGCAAGGATTGAAAAATCCTATGGTCCAGATTTTCTGACCTATATGCTTGAAGCCGAACCTCAGACTTACCAAGAAGCCGTAAACTCCTCTGAGGGTCCTCTATGGAAAGAGGCAATCAATAGTGAAATCGAATCGATCTTGCAGAATCATACTTGGGAGCTAGTGGATCTTCCGCCCGGAAGCAAACCGCTAGGCTACAAATGGATCTTTAAACGTAAAATGAAAGCAGATGGTTCGATTGATAAATATAAAGCCCGACTTGTCATCAAAGGATACAGACAAAATGAAGGACTGTATTATTTTGATACATATTCTCCAGTAACTAGAATCACATCCATAAGGATGTTACTTGCGATTGCCGCGTTGCGAAATCTAGAAGTACATCAAATGAATGTGAAAACAGCTTTCTTAAATGGAGATCTAGACGAAGAAGTTTACATGGAACAACCTGAGGGTTTCTCTGCGCGAGGGCATGAAAAGAAAGTCTGTAAGCTTGTTAAATCCTTGTATGGTCTAAAACAGGGGCCTAAACAATGGCATCATAAATTTGACAGCGTTATGATGGAGAAAGGTTTCAAAATAAATGAGTGTGACAAATGTATTTACGTGAAAGATACAAATAGAGGTTATGTTATTTTGTGTCTTTACATAGATGACATGCTTATCGTTGGAAGTAACGATGAGATGGTCCGGTCTACCAAACATATGTTGAGTTCGAGGTTTGATATGAAAGATATGGGCCTTGCCGATGTGATCCTTGGAATTAAAATCATAAGATCATCAGAAGGTCTCGTTCTAAGTCAAACTCATTATATTGATAAGATTTTGGATAAGTTTAACAGAGATGACAAGAACGAGGTCAGTACCCCTATTGATACGAGTAAGTACTTTTCAAAGAATAAGGGGGAATCTATTTCCCAAATTGAGTACGCTCGGATTATTGGCAATGTCATGTACTTAATGTCATGCACTAGACCAGATATCGCTCACGCTGTAAGTGTTTTGAGTCGATATACGAGTAACCCTAGTGTTGATCACTGGAACGGGGTAATCAGGTTACTTAGGTATCTGAGATATACTCGTAATCATGGTCTACACTATACTAGAAATCCTTCCGTGATAGAAGGCTATAGTGATGCGAACTGGATATCTGATTCCAGAGACACAGACTCTTTGAGTACGAGTGGTTACGTTTTCACCTTAGGAGGTGCAGCAGTGTCGTGGAAATCCTCAAAGCAAACAGTCATAGTCAGATCCCTGATGGAGTCTGAGTTTATTGCACTAGATAAATGTGTCGAAGAGGCAGAATGGCTACGCCATTTCCTCGAGGATGTTCCGAGATGGCCAAAACATGTGCCCGTAATCTGCATTCACTGCGATTGTAAAGCCGCAATCGGCAGAGCACACAATTTTATGTATAATGGAAAGTCAAGACATATCCATCGAAGACATAGTTCCATTAGACAATTACTCTCTACCGGAATTATCACGATCGACTTTACGAGATCGATTGATAATATTGCGGATCCGCTAACCAAAGGATTAAATAGAGAGTTGTTTGGGCAAGCATTAAAAGGAATGGGGCTAAAGCCCGTAGAGGAAACACCCTTGAGAAGGAAAACCCAACCATGATGACTGGAGATCCCAAGAACTTAGTTCAATGGGACAACCTAATCACAAGGGTGAGTGTGGTCACTGTGGGGGTCAAACCCCGAGCCCATTCCTATGATGCAAACAGTGATGAAGATGAGGTTAAGTACTTGCCGTTGTTGATCCTCACAAGCGAAGCTTTTAATGATTCGTAAGGAGAACTCAGAGTCGTGATGATGCTCTTGAGACATAGAATCACATATGCGAGTGAGAAGTGGGACCGCTTCGAAAGGGATTGTTGAGGGTGCAATTCTTAGAAACGCTTGCAGAACCATGCGAGTGATCCAGGGCCTAGGGATCACAGGGCGTGAATCGAACTATACTAGGAAGGTACCTATGTGGTTTATGTCGTTGTTTACACCAACGACAGTCGGTTCAAGGACATCGCGTCTACCGACCAGTTAGTAGAGAAGGCATGATCTCACAAGGGGTAGGTTCAAAGGGGTTACCCCTACCTATCATTTGCAGGTATTGACCGCTGAACACAACTTTCGAGTCTAGAGTTACCGTTAGGTTTCCATTTTCCATTCATGTGGGGGATTGTTGGACTTGGCTATGATTTGGCCTTGATGGGCTTCACGGGCTTTGGCCCAAGTAGCCAATTATAGGTGTGAATGGCAATTTTAATTTGCTATGCAGTGTAGTTGTACCACACAGACCAGGATTTGGATTTTTGGCTACTTTATATAGTGTTAAACTTTACATACTAGTAACTACTTACTAGATGGAAGACTCTATCCACGCGCACAGGGGGGTGCAGTCGAGTGGATCGAATACCCACCCTGGTAAGCTTGGCTTGTGTGCGCGCCCGCGACGTGCGTACACGAATGTGGTCCGAAAAGCTAGCCTTGCGTGAGTCCTGTTTTGTTAAACCGAACCGTTGTCTGTCCAGATACATTGAATCCGAATTTTTTTTGGTAACAGTTAATTATGGGCATAATATATTTTGAGATTAATATGATGTAATTAATGCGTCTAATTTTGGACAGAATTGATGTCGAGAATATTCTTATTGAATCTCGAAATAAATACAGCTATGAGCCATCTACACTATAAATTGAGACCATTCCCCCCACATTTCAAACACCAATCCGAAAATTCTCTCTAAATTTTCTACTGCTCTCTCTTCTTCTTTACATACTGCTGTCTGCGAGTTTACTATCAGGTGGTTGTTGCTGGTGTATTGTTCTAATCTGTTTGATTAATTCTTATTCGTTTATTCTGCCGTCGTCGTCGGCATCTCTATTAAAATCCTGTTGTGTTCAGGTATTGAGTTCGGTTCGGTCAAGCGTGTTTCGAGCATAACACGATTTAACGACACTGTTGAATCCTGGGAGGTGATCGTCCCGTGTTTAAACTCATTTGCATAACCCGAGGGTGGAGTGGGGCGAAACTGTATTAAGGAGACCGTGATCAGCACGGGCCTCAGTATTAAATCACGTTTTCGTCTTTTTCGATTTTATGTGTAATTTCGGAGTTGTTAATACCTTGCATGATAATCCGATATAATTATATGTAAGAACTCGGAATTTGACTATTTATATTTTAGTCCCTGAAGTTTCAAATATTACAAATTGACCCCTCAACTTTCGTGTTTTTGCAGTTTTGACCCTGATATTTGCCAACAGTTCTGACATGTTGTAGAAAATGAGATCATTTAAGAAGGCACAGATGCAGCTGCATGCAACTGTAAAGCCAAGAGGCTCATGGACATGAAGGCAAATAAAATTTTGTTCTATCACATAAAATATGTTATTTAGGAGGGATTCTTTACAAAGGTACCTCCAAATAAATTTAGGACTTAATTAAGAAAAATGGAACTGGTTCAGCTCGAGTCAAGAAGGCACACCTGAATGTTCTTCAAAAATATTTCGAGGTACACTACATGAAAGAACATGATAAAATTCAGATTATTTCACTAAAGTGCTAGAAGTATGTAATAAAATGAGATTCTATGGAAATTATTTGACTGGTACTAAAATTGTTAAGAAAAGTTTGAGATTATTAAGCCTTATGTTTGAATATATAGTATGTGTTATAGAAAAATATAAGGATATAAAGAACCTGGCCTTAGATGAATTGCAAAGCTCATTGTTTATGTATGCACAAAAAATGCATCATAATACACACACAAAAGAGCATGCACGTAAAGTTGTGAATTGTTTCAAGCTATAGAGAAATAGGTAGCTCTTATGAAAGAGGGTGAATATGGATTCATAAGAGGTGGTTAATAAAAGGGAAAAAGAGAATAATATATTCAGAATGAACACCAAAAGAAAGGAAGCAACAACTTCTAGTTCCATGGAAAAGGCGGATGTAAAAACTTCAGCAAAGTTGAGATTGAGTGCTTCAAATGTCATAAGCTATCAGAATGCAGGGTCAAACTCCTAGAAGGAAGAGGAGAAATACTGAGTATTTAGAGATGGGTGATGGAGAAGTGCTGTATATGACAACACGTGGAGTTCAGACCCAACACATGCATATGTTTGGTTTCTCGACACAGGTTACAGTAACCTCGTGTTGTAAGGAGTATATTTTCTCAAAACTTGTGGAGTTCAGACCCAACAAATACATATGTTTGGTTTCTCGACACAGGTTGCACTAACCTCGTGTTGTAAGGAGTATATTTTCTCAAAATTTGATGAAACCTATAGATCAAGAGTAGCCTTTGGAGATAACTCCCCAATCCAAGTAGGGTAGGGAGACATTGATATAAAATCACTAAATGGATATGATCTATAATCTATATATTCCTGAGTTAAAAATTAATATTTTGAGTGTAGGGTAGCTAACATAAATGCTATTTCATATGATTCTGCAAAGAGAAGTATGTGATTCATAATGGATTGATTTTGGAGATTAAAATAAACAAAAATCGACTATTTCTAGTTGAAATATGGTCTTTAGAGGTAAGCCATGCAGCACAAGAAAATAAAAAATGTAGAATTTTGACATTCAAGATTTAGACATCTAAACTTGATTGGACTAGTACTACTTATAATAGATGAATGGTTGAAGGACTCCCACTTATTAAAGTTCTCCATGAGCTAGGTGAAGCACCACCATTAGAAAGCAAAAAAATAATTCATTTCCAAATGATAAGGCTTAGGGAGCAGAGAAGTCACTTCAGCTAGTTTATTCTTCATTCAGACTTTTTAATACAATAACATCAGCTTCAAATAGCAAATACCGAAACCTAAATAGATCTTGGCAAATACCGAAACCTCCGACCATTAGTGCATTAGTGCTTTTGAATATGCCATTATAGTTGGCAAAAATTACAATAGATACCCCATCTCACAGTCGGTGTGTTGGGTTCCGATTCTGGTTCGGTCCGAATGAAACGTCAAGTGTTTTATAGCTGCTTACGCCGTTTAAGTATTAACGGCGTACACCGTCTCTACCTTTCTAGTTTCCTCCCTTCACCTTTCAAGTTTCAAGTGCAATCAGATAGATTCTTCTCACGAATCTGATACCTGCCTGCTTCGTTTATTTACAGCTGATTTGAGTCTTTGACCTGGGTTTTCTCCTCTAGTTCGTCCACCAATTCAGATTCTTCAATTGCCATATCTCCGTCTAACTTTTTCCGATTGGATTCGATTGCCGATCGCTGATCTCTTTCTATCTGTAGATGGCAAATGCTATTCTTCGCCTACCTTTACACCTCCACGCGCAGAGTTTGTTCACACCCTTAGCTTCTTCCACCTTTAACTATTTTCAATCTGATAACAGGGTTTATTCTCCTTCGGTATCTGGAATCTCCTTCAAACCCAGAAAGCAATTCAATTCTGTTAAGGTATGCGTGCATTCGTGTTTTCTCTTTTCAGTACTACAAATTTTTTCTTTTCCGTGTTATAAAATTGGATGTTGAATTTTTGCCATGGAGTCGCTCTTTAATTGCAATTGGGTCATCATTTAATAGTTGAATTGAGTATATCTTCTAAATTGGCACAAGAAGCTATAAAAAGTGGAATTGAGGTCTACAATTTGAACATTTGCTCAGTTCAGGTTCAGTGTCAATGTCTTAACTCTTATATTGTTAAGGCAAGGGCTAGCCTCTGAAAACAGGGGGTGTCACATACCCATATAGATATATAGTCCCTGTGCTAGTTATCACTGGGAGAATTGTCTTGGCAGATGGTTTTGTGGCTTGTGCCTACATGAACATTCTTGCTTCACTTGTGATTGGCATGCTAGGCAAAGTTTGTTAATCTGTATGGTGATTCCATTCCATCATCATATAAAAGTGTCAAACTTTCTCCACTATCAAATATAGGATGATATTCGGTCCTAGTGATTGGGTAGCAATACCCCCGCCCTCTCTATTATCTTTACTTGTTGATAGGGAATTCATCCCGCCCTGAATATTGTACTGGTTTTCTTTGTTCTATATTAATTTCTTTTCGGCCAAAAAAAAAAATAGGATGATATTCTTATCATTTTATCAGCTAGTGAAAAACCAAAGAAAAGTTAAAGTAGGAATAGAGTTTACCTTTTCGGGTCAGGTTCTTTTCATGTTGTTTTATGAGGCGCATCAAGAGCAGAACATTTTAAAGCGTTAAGCACTGATGAATTTGAAATGTATGCTCCTCTTAAGCCGCTCATTATTGAAATTTGAACCGTAAATCGTAATGCAGTCGAACCTAACAGGTGCTTCATGTGGATTGTGGATATATTGTTTCGTACTATTGAGGGTTGATACTTGTAGCAATTGTTCCAGTTTACCACAATAATCTATCCTGCAATTTTTTACATTAGTTTATGGTTTACCATCCTTTAATTTCAACAGCAAGTTTCTATCTTTATTTGACCTTCCTTGGTTTTTACACGCTTTAGTTGTCAGCTATTCTTTACTGTTCCTAAAAGTAAAAATTGAAGCATAGTCTTCTTGGTTGTATTTACTATATTTTTCATTTTCCTTGATTTTTCAATCGTCGTATGCTAATATGCTTAGAGAAGCATAAACTGTACTTCCCATCCGTTATTAGTGAATGGAGATTTTCACCCATCAACCTATTAATTTGCAGCACGCTGCAGTTTGCGAATTGCCGAATTCACATGTGAATGCAATTTGCTTGATTTGAAGGTGTGAAGGTTAAAACTACGAGTCTACAAAGCATCATTTTGTACTTCTCTTTTGAAGTATAATGGTGATAATATCGTGAGTGAGGCACCAATAGAGTGCAAGACACAAAATCTAAAACGTCAATGAAGTCGCGTAAAAACAGTTTCATACTCACCAGTCACCACCATACCAGCAATTGTAAGCATCAATTGCTGCTCAGGTGTTGTTCAGTTATGCCTATATGGATCCCTTGTTAAAGGCTTGAATGCATAGTAACTGGGTGAACTGTTAATAGTCAACCCGAGAAACGGGACAGACAGTATGGTTTGTGATACTGTAACATAAATAAATGCTTTTCTTTCCAGAAGTGATAATTTTTCCACAGTTTGAAGGTGTTTTCGATCATTATTCGTCTTCTTTTCCTTTTGGCTGAGATGTTATACTATTCAAGAATTATCCACTTGTGTTATTCGTATTTGTGAAGAAGTAAAAGATTTGTCGTGTCTGATTTTTCGATTGTGGCATGCATTACTTCATTCAGACACAGGCAGTTGTTGCTGCATCGGAACAGCCAAAATGGTGGGAAAGAGAATGTGGACCAAATATGATTGATATCCATTCAACACAGGAGTTTTTGGGTGCTTTAAGTCAAGCTGGAGATAGGTTAGTTATTGTTGACTTCTATGGAACCTGGTGTGCCTCATGTAGAGCATTATTTCCCAAGGTAATATATATTCCTTCTCCAGTATTAGTATATTGAAATTTAGACTTATTTTCAGTGTAACTAAAAACTCGATATCCTTTGATGTATTGTATGTGATGTTCTGTTTTCAAACTCAGAGATATCTTATGCTTCAATTTTTTGCTTGAACAGTAACTGGTTAGATATTTATCAGGCAATTGACATGATTACAAGGCGACTATGTAATATTCTATTACCTGTGGTTTAAGTTGTTACTAAAGATTACGCTGCTAATAGTACTCTCCAGCTGGCTTAATGGGATAAACTTATAGATCATGGTTCTTCGGCTTTAAAAATGCTCTTATGCTGGGAACTTGCTTGTTATTGAATACACCTTTGGTTTGTGGTGCCAGCTCTGCAAGACGGCCGAAGAACACCCTGAAATCATGTTCCTGAAGGTAAACTTTGATGAGAATAAGCCCATGTGCAAGAACTTGAATGTGAAGGTGCTTCCTTATTTCCACTTTTACCGGGGCGCTGATGGTCAACTTGAATCCTTTTCATGCTCCCTTGCTAAGGTTAGTACTCTCTACTATAACATCTTCATTCATCCATTTGTCTGTCGAAATTAAAAATTAATTGCCATGAATGCTTCTTTTCACATACCTTCAGTAAAGTTATCCGTTGATTTGGGATAGTTATGAAAGAGTCAAAGGAATCAGTAAATGATAAGTAATAGGAATAGATGGACTTTTATATGGATTATACATGGCTTTGAGAAAGTATGCTGAGATATCTTGACTGCGATGAAGAAAAACAATGATACTGTTTTGGTGCACCATTTTGGTGACTGCTGCTTGCTTGTGATATGCCCGTGTTGCTTATTTTATTATCAATTCAACAATCTATTTGATTTCCGTGGCTAAAATAATTGGTTTATTAGATTATGGTGCAGATATTGAGATTATGATTTGTCATGAATCTCCTCTCATTTTATTTACAGTTTCAAAAGATAAAGGATGCCATCAAACAGCACAGTACAGATCGATGCAGCATTGGACCACCCAAAGGTGTCGGGGACCTCAATCTGGAGCCTGCCTCTTAATTACAACCCATTCTCCACCAAATATATATATCAGCTGATGAATGATAATTGCATCTTCTGTATAATATCTGCTGTGAAACGAATTCAGTTTGGTCTCAGGAATTACATTATTTGTACTTTCTGGTATGTATCATAGATCGTAAACTCTAGAACACAAGACAAGAATAGGGATCCATGCTCTCTTATATATTTATTACATATATATAATATAAAGTGTGATGATTCATCCTTGTTTGTTGGACTTTCTGCATTACACAGATGATTCTTGGCCATTGAATTTGGGTCATGATAGGAAAAGCAACAAGAAGACTTTGAAACTTGAATTTGGGAAAAGAAAGGTGTTTATTATATCAAGATGTGATATAATGAGGAGTTTTCTGTGTTTTTATTTTTTAAAATTAAAATTAGAACTAGCGAGACAGGTGTAAAGAACCCTCTGTCTGTATTGGTGGTAGAACTCAACACGACAATGGAAGTCAAATGAAAGTGCCGTCAAAAGTTGGTGGAATCCAACGCAGCAATTACTTCACACCACCACTTATTGTAAAAGCCAACAAAGGTTTGTTTGGTTTGGACTTTATTCTGCTCTTACTGGATATATGCCAAGTAAACAACTTGATGCCAGTACGTATGGGTTTGGCAAACTTAATGCTTTGGGGATGAGTTCAAATCGCATAAATTTGAAACTTTTAGACTATTTCAATGTATATTTCGATAGCAAAGTGCGATCCAACTCGAAAAAATGCTCACTTTACCTAAATGTGTGATTCTTTTTTGGAGTTCTGATGAATCAAGAAAAATCCCACAGCCCGTTGATTTAACCAAATAGTAGGTGTGAAATTTCAATTATACAATGGGGTGCACAAAGTTGGAACATTTATGGTCGGTCGAGGTTTATACAATGACCAATTATTATTACAGCAGCAAGAACACGACATGCAGAAATCCCGTATCGGATTTGATTGATTGAGCATCTGGACCTTGATTTGACCGGAAAATGCATCATTTCGAAATCTTACAATGGTTAACCACAGTGGGCGACTCTGAATTCACAATCCGGCGATATCATCCCGACCAGCAGCCGGGCCACGTGCTCCTGTTGCACCGCCGCGCCCTTCTTCTCAACCAGAACCGCCGCTGTGATTCTCTCGTACCCGCCTCCGCCGCCGGAGATGTACGCCGCCAGTGCTGCCTGCACTGGTCCGAAGCTCGGGTTGTAGGCGGCTGACTCCGTGTAGGAGCCTCTGTACACGTTTCCGTCACGGTCCAGCAGCGCAACCCCCGAGGGGCAGTTACTGTAAGGCGCGTGGGACTTGTTAGCGGCGGCGAGTGCATCGGAGACTAAATCCCGATCTTTGTGTACCCCGTTCTGGGTTTCCGGAACCAAAGAGAGGCCGTTGTCGATGGGCTCGAGGAAGAGGGATGCCGATTCGGGCAAGAGGTCCGGCGGGCCGAATCTGTCGGGGAGGAGGTGAGAGAGTGGGACGAATGAGGAATCGAGAGGAAGGTTTGGATCGAATTTGGAGGTGATGAGTACGCGGATGTCGGGGCCGGAGCGGATCTCCTGGAAGAACTGGCGGCAGTGGCCGCAGGGGGCGGCGGAGACGGCGAGGTAGAGGAGGGTGGGCTCGGAGTGGAGGGAGAGATTGGTGAGGAGGAACTGCTCGGCGTGGACGGACTGGTGGAGGGGGAGGCCGGGGAATTCGAGGTTGACGCCGAGGAAGATGCGGCCGGAGGAGCCAAGGCCGACGGCGGAGACTGGGTATTTTGAGATCTGAGGGCGGGAGAGGGATTGGGCAGGCTGGACAAGGGCGGCTATGAGGTGGAGGATGGTTGGGAGACCCAATTGCTTCTGCATTGATTCGGATTCCGAGGGTTCAATCACGAACTTGGGTGGATCCATGATTACAGAAGAGAGGAAGGGGAGAGGTGGACGACGATTTTATACAGTCAGTGGATGATGGATTTGGTGGATTCTGACTTATTCGCTCCCCAATACTTGGGAGAGAGGTACCCAAAGGGTGATTTCACCCTCAAACTTATACCCTCTAAAATAAGGGTTAAAAGGTACATTTGGTAGGGGTAAGCGGTTCCGGGTACCCAGTACTTTTAGGGTATCCCAGAACCAGACCAATACTAAACGGTTCCTAACTTTATTACCCAGAACCGTACCAGAACATTTAGGAACCGGAACCGTACCAGAACCGTTAAGAGCCAATCGGTTCCGGGTACCCGTTAAGGAATCGGTTACAAATTTTCAAACTAAATAATATAATTTTAGGTACTAGTTGGAACCGGGTTCTGGATACCCAGTTGGAACCGGGTTCTCGGTAGCCAATTGAAACTGAAATTTATGTTATACCAAGTGAATCATAAAAATAATTATAACATTTTCCACAAACCAATTTTAAATTTGTTAAATGTTTAGTGTTTTTTTAATTTATATATATATAACGGTTCCGGTTCCGGGTAGTTGGGTACCCGAAAACTTATCCCGGAACCGGAACCGAAAATACCGGTTCTTGAAATTTAATCCCAGAACCGTACCAGAACCATTTACATCTACCCGGAACCTACCAAATGACCGGTTCCAGTCCGGTTCCGGTTCCAGCTGGGTAATTTGCTCACCCCTAACATTTGGTGCCACATGTTTGACCTGTGTAGGTTTTTGGTGTCATATGTTTCATTTTGTAGGCTTTTTGTGCCATATGTTTGAGAGGTTGTATGTTTTTGGTATTTCTGTTAGTCAACAGTAAGTTTGACCGTTAAATACTTTTATTTTGTTCAATTTAGTCATCAAATTTATATTTCTAAAATTTAATATTTACAATTTAGTCCCTATTGTTTGCTTAAGTCACCGTCCAAGGCCGCCGAGCACCACCCACCACCTCCAAGGCCGCCGACCGCCACAAAACGAGCCAGCCACCACCCCACGGCACCGGCCACCACTGCTTGGGGCCGAAAACCACCCCAATTGGTGGTGGCCGGCCCCGATTGGAGCCCTCTGTGGCCCCAATCGGGACCGGCAGCCCCAATTGGTGGTGGCCGGCCCCGATTGGGGCTGTACCCACCACCGATTGGTGGTGGCCGGTCCTGATTGGGGCTGTAGCCACTACCACTGGTGGTGGCCGGCCCCGATTGGGGCTGTAGCCACCACCAATTGGTGGTGGCCGGCCCCAATTGAGGTGGCCACCACCAATTGGGGCAGGCCACCACCAATTGGGGTGGTTTTCGGCCCCAAGCGGTGGTAGCCGGTGCCGTGGGGTGGTGGCCGGCCCGTTTCGTGGCGGTCGGCGACCTTGGAGGTGGTGGGTGGTGGCCGGCGGCCTTGGATGGTGACTTGAGCAAACAATAGAGACTAAATTTTAAATATTAAATTTTAGAAATATAAATTTGAGGACTAAATTGAACAAAATAAAAGTATTTAACGGTCAAACTAACTATTGACTAACGGAAATACCAAAAACATACAACCTCTCAAACATATGGCACCAAAAGCCTACAAAATGAAACATATGACACCCAAAACCTACACAGGTCAAACATGTGCCACCAAAAGTACATTTAACCCCTAAAATAAATTGAAAGGCTAACAACCTAAAAACACTTATATAATGTTACGTTGCTAATCGTTGTTATGTCGGATTAAAAATGTTAATAATCGGTATTTCAACTATCAAATTTGTTGCTATTGCTTGGGTCCGTCGACCCCAATCCAGGGTTGGACCTAGCCCTAGGCTAGGTCCGGGTAGCTTAATTTCGGGTCAATGGTTCGATTTTCAAGTTTTAGAACTAAATTGAACAAATTAAAAGTTAGGAAAGTATTACAGGGACTAAATAGAACAAAATCAAAAAATTTGGGCTACTCACGTCCACGACACATGATACTTAACGGCCAAATCGGACGGAATTTTAATGGTTGTATGAAAAGTGTACAAAATGCAAAACGTTGGTACAAAAAATTTACAAAAAAAAAAGATCTGGTACTAAAAGTGGATTGATCAAAGAAGTGATATGAAACGAACATTTATCCCTTAACCATAACCATTCAAACCAATACAACACTATTTTTTTATATAAAAAAAAATTAAACATACATTCATTGTTTTATACAATAAATCCAAATTAAACATAATTTCATTGTTTCACCTAACTTTTTTTTTTGGCCAAATAGTTTCGCCTAACTAAAAACACTTCTTCAATCGTCTATCACTTCCGATCATCAATAGTCATCACTTCTTATCAAGTTACTTAGTAATAAAAAATATAGACATAAAGGTTATGCATATTTATGTATTTGTTATGCAGCAAAATTCAAAGCATTTACTGAATCACTCTCACTTATTAAGAGTAAGTTTAAAATTTAGACCGAATGAACAGTTGGAACTGGGAGTCTGAGAATAATATTTGATTAAGAATTATATATATATATATATATATATATATATATATATATATATATATATATATAATGATGATTGTTATAACCGTGGTTATGAATACAATACCATAACCATAATGTTTATTTAGACCCGATTGAGGTTGGCCGAGGTGGCCAGGCTGAAAACTTGACCTGAATTAAGTTAAAGGCTGATGTGACTGGGAGGATGTTGATATAGTATAAGAGCGTGCTAAATATCTTTACTCATAAATTCGGACTCAATGGACAGTTGATTAAGACGCAATATGCTATATCGGAAGTCTCAATTACCGCACCTAAATATGTTATGTGTTTACAAGTGGAGCGTTCTCGAAATTTGATAATTCTTGGAAAAGTTTTGGAAAGAACTTATCAAATCAAGAATTGGTTCAACCAAGTCGGAGATGGAGCAACGTGATGAAAGAAAATTTGCATATTAAAGGGAGTATCTTGGCTACCACTACCCTATTATTAAATTTTTGGCTCAAATACCCATGTTTAGTAACTCAAATACACATATAAAAAATGATGAGTTTGGTAGATCTGTATACCATGTTGAGCTAATCCCAATTACAAAACATATTATTGCGTTATTTTGAGTAGCGCAGTTTTACTTTATTTTTTGGATTAGAAGACTAATCCAGAAATTTGAATTAATTAGGTAATTAATATGTTGCGCTAATGGGAGTAGCGCAACATTATAACACTCACATTTATGACTGTTACATGTCGTGACTTGACAGCCCTGTTTTCAGAAACGGCTGTTAGCGCAACATCTTTCCGCTAATGGGAGTAGCGCAACTTCTGTTCTACAAAAATAGATATGCAAAAAAAAAAAATCTTTTCCACACTATATCACAAATACATCAGCTCCTGCACACCCGATTCAGCCGAACATATAATTTCCACCACCACACCCATACTAAGGTAATGTATCTAAATTTATAGATCATATATTTATAATATATATTTACATAAGTTTCGAATGTTAGTAGTGTTGGCGTTTAGTGTAAATGGGTCGTCGTAATAGGAGCCCACTAATATAAACCAAACATGCTAAGTCTAATTTGGGGTATGGCACATAAGAGATTTCGGTTCAGGCCGAAATTCCCATGGGCCATGCGCGCCCCAAAAGGGCCGGCCCAGTTAGACCATGTGATTTGGCTGAAACAAGCAAAAGCTCTCCAAGGGTTTTGCTCACCTCCTCTTATAAATAAGATGTGTTAGGGGATTCTTGGGGTTGGTCATTCTCTCCCTTTAGTTGTTAGAAAGAAATCCATTCTCCCTAAATATTATAGGGTTCAGCCGAAACACATCTACCAAGAAGTAGGTGCCGAATTATTTTAATCAATTCACCCCAGAGATCCACCCAGCGACCAGATTGAAGAGGCTTTGTTGTGGAGACCATAGCCTGCGGATTGCTCATTAACCATAGTTCTCGTAGGACATCATCCGGCAGACCGTTAACTCCCTCATTGACGTCCTTGGGCTATGGATCGCGTAATAAGTATGTGCAACATTTCCACTGTGTAACTAGTTACCAAGCATGTACCTATGGTTTAATCTGTATTAATTCTCCCATAGAATCCAACAGTGGTATCAGAGCTTGTGTAGGGTGTTCATGATTTTTAATAAAAACGAGATTTTTATCAAAATTGGACTTTGGATTTTTTATCGAGGTAAAATTTGATCTTAAAATTTCCCATCAAACCCTAGGGTCGTGGCGGCCACAACCGAGACACCCACGGCGGTGGCCTCCTATGGCGGCGCCGAACATAGTTCGGCTAGGGTTAGGTTGTCGCGAGGTCAAATCGTGACATTAATTACCGATATATTATGTGCATATTTTTAGTGATATAGATATGTTTGGTGATAAATTAGTTACCTTAAAAGATTGAGAAAATATATTTACTGATTTATTTTATCCTTAATATAGAATCAAATCAATTATTGATATATATTGCGCATTAATTATCTATTAGATAATATCTTTTAAAATTAATGTTACTTGACAGCTAAGTTAAGTTTTTAGTGTATTTTAAAACCTTACTTAGCCACCAATTAACATGGTTCGGCCGAACCCTACCGGAACCAAATGTGCAATCGGGTCGGATGAACCGACCCAGATAACCAATGGGATCTGAACCAGTTCGATTCGTGTCGGGTTCTGTTTCGACCAAGTTATTGTGGGTTGCCCACTGAATAACTCGTCGAAGTCTTCGGGTTGGGTGCGAGCCAAGTCCGTTCTCTAAAGTCGCGTGCGGGCTTTAGCTTCGTCTTCTGAACGGCGGTAAGTCCTTTGGGCTCTCTAGAAGATCGTCTGTCTGCACCTGCGAAAGGAGCATTATCAAGCGGTCCCCGTGGAGAGGGGGGGGGGGTGCTTGGTGCGCTCGCTCCGACGATCAACATTAGTCGGCTTCTAGAGAGAGAAAGAGAGGGTTTTCTAGAGAGAGGTCAGAGCTTTTCCCATTCTCACCCAAAGTGACTTTTGAATTGACTTGAAAATGTTTACCCCCAAGGTGGCTATTTATAGGCAACCTTGGACCGTAAACCGGTTTTGACCCGGTTCGATGTGGAAATGTGAACCGGGATGCAGGGGAGAGCTTTGGGAAAAGGACTCTGACGCGCGTCTCAGGCGGCTGTCACGAGCGGGACGCGCGCGCCTTTGAAACATAGGTCTCGGACACATAGGAGTTAGTTAAAAATCGAGTCTCCTATACGTTCGGGACGAAATGGGGGGTGTACACGACACCCCCCGGGTGTTGAGCTTACCCGGAATTTCCGGGTAAGCTTAGCTTACCCGGAATTTTCCGGGTAAGCCTAGCTTACACAGAATTTTCCAGGTAAGCCCCCCGGGGATGTCGGGCAAGTTCGCGACTTGCCCGGTTTCCCCCGGTTAGCTCGAAATTGGGGAATCGTAAAGGGTCTTGCGCGTGTATGAGGTCCGAATAATTAAGACCGAGCCCGAATCATGCGTATATCCATCACTTGCCCCCGAGTTAAATAACGGCTTGACCTTTGTTTAACTCTATTCTAAGATAGGGTATACGCGTGATTCGGGTCGTCTGCTCACCTTGAGTTTTGACCTACCAAGGGTGGATACGCGCGGCTCAGGCGAATTCCGTGTCTTAGTTTTTTGAGGTGGTCATGCTTGACAACTGCACAAAGGGTTAGTAGCACAACGGACTACAAGTAATATGGAAAATGTGATTGTTTGGAGAATTAAGACGCGAGCGCACATGAAATCTTTCGGGTTTGCAAGGTGATCAAATAAACATGGAATGCTCTTGTTACGACTAATTGTACCAAAAATGATAATAAATCATGAAAATTTTGGCAAAACGTTTTTCATGCCGTATGATGGTTTCCGGGAGCCCGTCGTCCGAGATGGCCGTCTTGACGGCGAGGCGACGGTTTTAGTGAGTGATGCAATGCCGGGTTTGGAAAATCACATGTGACGTGCGTAATACGAAAAATCATAAACATAGCGTTTTCAAAAAGTTGAAACCATTTGAAATGACTTAGTTAAATTTAGCTAAGTCATTTGATGGTGAAAACCCAAGCTATCAACAATTTTTTAAAAAATGAAGGGTGGATGAGAGTATACCTCTTGGATGTATGGTACTTACTGTGTTGTGTAGTCCACCTCCTTCATGATAGTTTATAAAACTATCAACATTTGAATTGGTTGTGGTGAGAGTTTTGGAGGGGCTAAGGTAGTGATTTTAGGAATTCACTTTAGGGTGCTAGTAAGACCCCATTTCGGCCGGCCACCACCAGGAGTACCACCGGCGAGGTCAGGGCGGCCCAGCGGCGGCGAGGCGGCGGCGACAGCGGCGGGAGCGGCGGCGGTAGCGGACGGCGGCTGCAACATTCGCGGGTCGATTTCGAGCTCGATTCGACCCGTTTTCGAGTCCTTCTTGTCGAGTATCGATTGGTAACGTCCTCCCCTCCCTTTTCTTGATGTTAATTAGACCTTTAGGGCTGCACATTTTGAATTTCAATAAGGTGCATGGAAGGTGTTCGATGAAATGCCTAAGTGAAATTTTGGCTTGATTTTCAAAACTTGTTTTTGGCTGAGCTCTAAATGTAGATAGATAGAGTTAAGGATAGTGAACTCCCTTTGTGAAGAGGTCCCTAGGTTCTGACCACCCGGGGGGGAATCGTGGAGGTTCAAAGTTGGACTTATTCGAGCGAAAAGTTCGACCCTTTGTATCTTGATACGGGTGGTTTGATATGATGTCCCCTATGGTGATAATGCCCCCCTGATTGTTTGTGAGTGGATAACCATGCCCCCGGAGTTTAGATGATTGCTTGGTAGTTTGCGTTCATTAGTGGCTTAGTTGACCCGAGTGTTCCTCGGATTGCTCGGGGAAGAGTAAGTCTCCCCGTGACATGTAATAGGCTTGCTTAAGTGCATTTGACCTGCTTGTATGTGCCCCCGGAGCCTTGAGCCGTTTTGGGGATAAAATTTGATCGAAATGTGGTCGGATGGCATTTTGGTAATTATAACCAACTTTGCATGTCTTTGATTTCTTTAGCTCTTGAACTTGTCGCTTTGTAGAGCGATTGAATCCCTGTGTCACATTGCACAAATGTATGAAAATTTGATTAGTAGGTGGCCTAGGCCTTTGATGAGCGTAAGGATTTTTTGACTCCCGAGCGGGAGGGTCCCTAGCTGTTTGCTCGCGGACAGTTGGTCCGTTGGGTTGGATATCCTTGCAAAGGACTTTGATGAATGTGGTTGATGTGTTGCCTTGGTTTTTGATTGAGTTGTGTATGGTTTTTGCAGGGCTTGGTTGACGGGCTTGCAGGCGCACGACTTTGATATTTAGAGTGTTCCTGATAGGAAACGGTTTCTGCTTCTTCGCACAATGAGTAAGTCTCATCCCTTTGTTTCGGATAACTTTGAGGGAGAGGTTGATGAGGGCATCATGGATTCCGATTCTGGGTCTCGAAGTGGTGTACTTTTGGGGCCGTCGGGTGACCGCGTGATACTAGAGAAGACTCAGGTATTTTTTCCCAACAAGCTTCCACGTTCCAAGTTTGACCTCTATGTCTCGACCCGGGGTTGGTGTCCCGGCCTAGAGGTTTTGTATCCTTGGGATGTTGTAAAGGGGGTTGAGTTTGGTCGGCCCACCGTTCCTCCAGCTGAGTACGAGGCAGTCTACCTTTCACAGTTTCGAGAAGGGCTGCGGTTCCCCTACTGTCAGGATCTGGTCCGCCTTTGTCGATATTATAGGATTTCTCCCATCTCTATTACCCCACCAGGGTTTAGAGCTTGGACGTGTTTTCGGGTGCAATGTCATCTAAACTCCTGGGACTACTCGATAGTGTTGTTTCGAGCCTTCTACCGCCTGGGTAAGGCGGACGAGTCTGGGATGTGCACTTTCAGCTTGCGTTGGCCTCATATGACCGACAAGGGATTTTCTTCCCTTGGCTTGCGCAGGGCGGGGTGGAATACTGAAGCGCGATTTTGTGAACGGTCGGACACTTCCCAGAATAAATGGAAGTGTCAGTACTTCTTTATAAAGGATGCGGGCACGACTTGGACGACTTCTCACATATTGGATGCCGATCCCGTTCCACGCTTTCAGGAGTTCTCCGATAGAGATAAGGTCGCTTTGAAGAAGATCCATGCGGCGAATAGGGCGGGGGAATACAGCCCCCTTTATCGTGCTTCTGACGCCGAGCTGCTCGCGGCGGGCATTCACGTACGTCCTTCGGGGGAGGAGTTGGTATGTTTTGAAGTTTTGTAACATCTGCTCTTGTTTCCTTGTAGGTTGGTTTCTTAACAGACGCCCCTGTTTACAGGGTGGAGTTGCAGGCGGGTCTTCTCAGATTGTTCCCGGCCTAGACGATACTCTTCCTGTTGGCCCGGGTATGGGACTTGTGCCTTTTAAAGGTTTTGAGATTTTTCCCATGCTAACATGTTAATGGTCTTTTTGTGGTCGTCTTTGTAGGCTTGGAATTCCCGACGGCGGGGGGAGTTGTACCTGTCGGGGAGCATGATGCTGACGTTCGTTTCCCGAGCGATCCTAGGAGGTTGACATCTGCCGGCATGCCTCTTGCTCCTTCCTGTGACAAAGGGAAAGGGCCTATGTATGCAGATTCGACCATGCCTGTCCCCCGGTCGGGGAGCGGGCGTTCAGTGGAGTTGCCTCCCTTGGCAGGTGACTGTGGTTGACTTCTTGTTGTATTGGTATGGTTTGCCTTCTCCTAATGTGTTTGCTTTTGATGTGTAGTTGTTCCTACTCCTCCGGCTCTCCGCAAGTCTGATTTGATTTGCCGGCTTGATCGGGATGTGTCTGGGAATGAGTGGGCTCCGTATTCTCAGTCTACTGTCAGTTTTCCCAAGGATGTTTCCCTGAGCACACCTGCTGTTGGTGTGCGTGTGGTTCAGCGGTCTGTTCCGCCGGCTGACCGCAAGACGTGTCCCCGGGACCCTGAGGCTGCGCTGAAATGTGTCGAGGACTCGCTCGCGCGCTTTGCTCCTGTATGTTGTCTTCCTTTTATGTTGGGTCTATCACGTTTGTCTGGCTTCTTTGTGTGTGATGTGCTTGTGTTGTTGTTGCAGGTGAATGCCGTGATGACCAACCTTTCCTCCTTTGTTGTCGAGCTTGTTGAGGAGACGAGGGGTCTGCAGGATCGTCATGAGCACTTGTCTCAGGATGTTGTTCTGTTGAGGGAGAAGGCGCGCGGACATTCAGATGCTTCTTCCAAGGCTTCCGCTGATCTCAAGGGAAGTCAGGATTGTGCGTCTCAGCTGGAGGCGGAGCTATTTTCCCTACTGCGCCAGGAGAAGGTCGATGAGGAGGCGCATGCTGTGGCGCTGAGGGACACCAAGGAGTCTCACGTTGCCCTGGGTGATCAGCTTGGGATGATTGAGTTTCCTACTACAGCTGATTACCCAAAGCTTCTCGAGAAGGCACGTGATGATCGCATGGAGTCCTTCTCTGTAGATTACTTCAGGAGGGTATACTCTCTTGCCCCTGATTTTCCTTTCCAGAGTGCTGGTCCATATACTGGCTATGCCCTTGGGGCTATTGCGGGGATCCGAGCGGGTGGTGGAACGAGTGGTTTGACGGGACAGGTGTCCGTCCCTGTTGGTGATGATCGCCGTGGTGCTTTCAAAGGCCCTGCGCAAGATGTTTTTATGACTGACGCCTTTGGTTCTGGTGCTCCTGACGTTGGGTCAGGTTGATCTTTCTTTGTTTTTTCTTGTGTATATACGGTTGCTCCCCTTGCATGGGTGAGATTTTGACGGGGTGCGTCTCAGGCTTGACTTTTTATGCTGGCTGGGTGCCTTTACTTTTCAGACCTGCCATATTATATATATATATGCCTGACATGAGATGTTAGAAAGATATAATACTTAGTATTATTTTGCATCTTCCTTTATTGCTGTCTCTATAACTTGTTCTCTTTTGGAAGAGTGTAGCTCTGTTGACAGGTCGATTTCCTTAATCCGATGGTTTTCCTTAGGAAATTGCATCTCTGTTGGTAGTGGGGTGCGGATGAATTAGTATTACCGGCACCCGTGGCTTTGTAAGGAGGATGATCCATGTTGAACTGCTTGTCTTCCTTTACAAGGATGTAAATAGATTAGTATGTTCACATACTTGATGCTGCGGCGAAGTGTGGATAGATTAGTACGTCCGACCCTTGCATTTGTTTGCGAGGGAGGATTCCTAATGATTCGTATGTCCCCCGACTTTTTGCAAGGATGTGAATATATTAGTACGTTCACATCCTTGTATTGCGGCGAAGTGTGGATAGATTAGTACGTCCGACACTTGCATTTGTTTGCGAGGGAGGATTCTCAATGATCCGCTTGTCCCCCAACTTTTTGCAAGGATGTGAATAGATTAGTACGTTCACATCGTTGTATTGCTGCGAAGTGTGGATAGATTAGTACGTCCGACACTTGCATTTGTTTGCGAGGGAGGATTCCCAATGATCCGCTTGTCCCCCAACTTTTTGCAAGGATGTGAATAGATTAGTACGTTCACATCGTTGTATTGCTGCGAAGTGTGGATAGATTAGTACGTCCGACACTTGCATTTGTTTGCGAGGGGGGATTCCCAATGATCCGCTTGTCCCCCGACTTTTGCAAGGATGTGAATAGATTAGTACGTTCACATCCTTGTATTGCTGCGAAGTGTGGATGGATTAGTAGGTCCGACACTTGCATTTGTTTGCGAGGGAGGATTCCTAATGATCCGTATGTCCCCCGACTTTTTGCAAGGATGTGAATAGATTAGTACGTTCACATCCTTGTATTGCGGCGAAGTGTGGATAGATTAGTACGTCCGACACTTGCATTTGTTTGCGAGGGAGGATTCTCAATGATCCGCTTGTCCCCCAACTTTTTGCAAGGATGTGAATAGATTAGTACGTTCACATCCTTGTTGAAATTATTTTGTCTCCTTGCGTGCGTCGCGCTTCCTCTGTTTTGAATACAGGCATGAGCTTCGCTTAGTCTTGCTTTGATATCTTTTTGATGGCTTTTCTTGTTGGTTGTCCTTTCTGCGTATAGAGTTAGGGCCTTTGTTGATGATGTATGTGGCTTGTTCCTGGTTTTGGACCGGGGTAGCTTGCCATTACATAGTGATTTTTCCTACGCAAGGAGTGAACTTCATTAGTCTTCTTGTTTATTTACAAGGGATGTGCATGGATGGAGTCAACTGATCTCCCATCCTAAACGTTCTACTCAGTACTTGAAAAGTAAAGATAGAGTATGTGCATGTCATAGGGGAAGGATTATTCCCTTAGTGACGGTTTGATAAAGCTGGCTTCTCGCATGCAATGTAGGAGCGCAGAGCTCCTTGTTTGATCAGTTCCTCGATTCTGTTGCATAGAGAGGGGCACCCATTCGTGCTGTGACCCCATCTGTTGTGGTAGTGGCACCACGTTTCTGGATTCTTCCCGAGGAAGGCAATCCGGATCTCGCTTGGAGGAGGTAAAACATCCTTCAGGATGGTCTTGAACAACTCTTCCACCTCTATGTTCAGAGGTGTATATTCGCCATCTTGGTTGTTGTTCATGTCCTGTCTTGCACGCTTGTGTTCGCGCGCCTCCTCTTGTTCTGCGGGTGGGATAAACCACCCCAGCTCGTTTGCGACCTCGATTGCTGTTTCCATCTTCTCTTTCAAGTCAGCCATAGATTTGGTTGTTCTCCACCCTTGTGTTCGTCCAAAAAGGAGGAATGTAGGTGAGTTCATGTTCAGGAAAAAGGCATTGATCACGGCTGACTTTTCTGCCAAACTTGAAGTTGCATTTATGGCGAATCGCTTGAAGTAACTCTGGATGGATTCCGACTCCCCTTGTTTGATGTCCCATATGCTTGGGAGCATTGGGGTTTGAAATGCTGGGAGTCTTTCTCCTTTGCTCATCATTTCGTCAAATCGCATTTCAACTTCAGACTTGGAACATTGTCCCCTTTCAATGACTGCTATGTCCAGGCGGTTCTTGCATCTTAGGGCGTTGACATAGCATTTTCGTGCTGTCGTCTGATCGCCCAAGACTTCACCAATTCCTCCCCTTAGGCGGTATTTCAGCTTTTGATGTGCCGTTGAAGGCACCATCTCGTAGGGGTTTATCGTTGTTCTTCCGAGAATTCCGTTGTAAGCGCCAAGGCTCTCGACGATCACGAAAGTGATGTCGACTTTCATTGCGTTCCATCCTTCTCCTATCACAGTGGGAAGGGTGATCATCCCCAGTGGGTATGTAGCAGCTCCAGCGAAGCTTACTAACGGTAAATTTCCCGGCTTCAGGTCCTCTCTCTTCATTCCCAGCTGTTCGAGGACATTGATATGGAGGATGTCTGACGAGCTTCCTCCGTCGACTAGAATTCTTTTGACATCGAACCCGTTGATTTCCATCGTTATTACTAACGCGTCATCATGCGGGTAGACGATGTGTGCCATGTCTTTTCTCGAGAATCCTATCACGGGGTCCTCCTCTTCCGGTTTCTTTCTTTTCCCATACTTGGGGAGTGTGCTTGCCTGCGCAGCGTATACATCTCTTGTGTTGGAGACTTGTCCTCCTGCCGCTGGACCACCATGAATGACATTAATAACTCCCCTCTTTTTAGGAGGGGGGTTGTCATTGGTCTTCTCTTTTCCTTTCTCCTTTGGCGTGAATTTTCTTTTCACCTTCTCAATCTTTCCCCCCTGGTCGACGTAGTGCTTAAGTCCGCCTTCTTGTATGATTCGATTGATTTGGAACTTAAGGCTTCTACAGTCGTCTGTTTCATGGCCGTTGACTTCGTGGCTTTCACACCACTTGTCTTGTTCCTTCCCCAGCTGGCCCTTTCTGAAACCGAATGGCTCTTTCCAGAGGTTTTGTTCTTTCATTTCTTTCAGTATGACACTCAGGGGAGCGTTCAAAGGGATTAGCTCAATGGTGTTGACGTCTGGATTCTTGTCTTCTTCAATGTTGAATGTTCTCTTCTGGGGCGGAGTCCACTGTTTTTGTTGGGGGGTTTGGTTCTGCTTCGGGGGGCCTGGCTTACTTTCATCTTTCTTGTTGCCGGGCTTAACCCACTTGTCCCGTGCTGTCATCTTGTAATGCTCAGCATCAATGTACTCTTTTACTCTTGCCACGAGCTCTTCCATTGTTTCCGCCGGTCTTGTAGAGAGCTTTTGGCCCAAGTCGTACCCGTGCCTGCCCAGGTTTCTGACAAAGGCGTGGATGATTTCTATCTCTGCGATATTCGTTTGGATTTCCGAGATGTTTTGATTAAATCGGATGTAGTAGCTTGCGAGGGACTCATTCCACTCTTGCTTGACGTCATCCAAGGCATTTGATCCTTTGATAATCGAACGTTCTCCCATGTAACGTTGGATGAACTTTTCTTTGAGGGACTGCCATGAGTCTATGCTTTTCTTTGGCAGGGAGAAGAGCCAGTGTGCGGCTGGTCCGCCTAACGTTTGGGGGAACGTCATGGCTATGTGGTGAGGGTTGTCTGTCCTTCCCAAAAGCATTAGTTCATGTTGTTGCACATGCTCTATCGGGTCTCCCTTGCCTCGGTACTTTTCCGGTCTTAGATTATACAGTGCGTCTGGGACGCGACTGTACACCAGCTCGTCAGTGAAAGGGTGGGATGTGGTGTCCACCAATGTGTTCATCCCTCTCATTTTCCTTTGCTTTATCTTTTTTTCGATCAACTGTTCAAGCATCTCCTCCGTCAACCCGGTGACTGGGTTACCCTGATTTTGGGGGTATGCTTCTTGTTCCATGCTTGCGCCTTGTTGGGGAAATTGCGCCTGCGTCGGGTTGTACTGAGAATATCCACCTTGATATCCCTGGAATGTTTGAGACGGCTGCCTCCAGGCTCCTTCATTGAATGGCCCTGCTTGGTAAGGTGTTTGGGAATGTGAGAGCTCCTGTCTTGTCCCTTGTTGGGGGAACTGCCTGCTTTGCTGTGCGTTCCCGTGAAAGGTCGGGGTTTTTGAGATTGTAGGGCCTCTCTGCTAAGGTGCATTCATTGGAGGCGCCTGCCTTGGTGGCGGGGGCATATTTGCTTGTTGCGCAGGAGGGGGTGGTGGCGCCCCGTATCCTTGGTTGCGCAATGCCTCTCTCAGATGAAGCAGCTGTTCGAGTGCTGCCATCATTTCCGGGGTGACTGTAGGTGCAGTCTGTGCCCCTGGTGCCTGGTTGTATGCTCCAGCGTTTGGCATTCCATATGGTTGCTCTTGCGTGTTGAAGGTTTGATGGGCGAAGCCTGGAGGAGCGTTGGTCTGCTGTGTGCCCCCTTGCGCGTTACTCCGAGAGTGTGCGCTTCTTGTTGGCATAGACGAGGCGACTGAGGCCTCGCCTTGGCTCTGCGGGGGGTTTCTCTGCGGAGGAGATCTCATGCTTGACTCCGGGGCCGGAGTTTTCCTTGGACGTCCTGGTCCTCTTCTCTTCGTCTTAGTCGGCGGTGGCTGCTCGTTGCTTGCCATGCTGTTGGTTCTGTGGGTGATCCGCAGACGGCGCCAAGTGTTTCGACCAAGTTATTGTGGGTTGCCCACTGAATAACTCGTCGAAGTCTTCGGGTTGGGTGCGAGCCAAGTCCGTTCTCTAAAGTCGCGTGCGGGCTTTAGCTTCGTCTTCTGAACGGCGGTAAGTCCTTTGGGCTCTCTAGAAGATCGTCTGTCTGCACCTGCGAAAGGAGCATTATCAAGCGGTCCCCGTGGAGAGGGGGGGGGGGGTGCTTGGTGCGCTCGCTCCGACGATCAACATTAGTCGGCTTCTAGAGAGAGAAAGAGAGGGTTTTCTAGAGAGAGGTCAGAGCTTTTCCCATTCTCACCCAAAGTGACTTTTGAATTGACTTGAAAATGTTTACCCCCAAGGTGGCTATTTATAGGCAACCTTGGACCGTAAACCGGTTTTGACCCGGTTCGATGTGGAAATGTGAACCGGGATGCAGGGGAGAGCTTTGGGAAAAGGACTCTGACGCGCGTCTCAGGCGGCTGTCACGAGCGGGACGCGCGCGCCTTTGAAACATAGGTCTCGGACACATATGAGTTAGTTAAAAATCGAGTCTCCTATACGTTCGGGACGAAATGGGGGGTGTACACGACACCCCCCGGGTGTTGAGCTTATCCGGAAATTCTGGGTAAGCTAAGCTTACCCGGAATTTTCCGGGTAAGCCCCCTGGGGATGTCGGGCAAGTTCGCGACTTGCCCGGTTTCCCCCGGTTAGCTCGAAATTGGGGAATCGTAAAGGGTCTTGCGCGTGTATGAGGTCCGAATAATTAAGACCGAGCCCGAATCATGCGTATATCCATCAGGTTCCACCGGTTCTAATTGGTCGGGTCGACCGACCCGGAATTGTCAATCGGTCCGACCCGGATCGGGTCAGGTCGGACCATGTGAGCTAATGAGTCGGGTCAAACCGACCTGGTTCAAGTAAAATCGAATTGAACTAACCTAATTGAACCGGACCGATCGAACCGGGTTGACTGAACCAGATCGGTTTGACCAGACCGGTTCAGGTCGACTGAAATTAGGTCGGGTCAAATTTAAAATCCAAATGTTTTTTTAACTTTAAAATTACCTACACAATGCGAATTGGTTTGATATTTACACGTTTTAGTGAAACCTGATGCCTAGTTTCAGTTTTGAGGATGGATCTTGAAAATTACAAGATTATGGGACTGAATCATTTTGTGGCTGAATTACAATTGTTATATACAACAAATCTAAAATATCAAAATTATCAAGCATGCTCAAAACAACATAATATATATTTAACATATATACAACTTAAACAATAAAACATACTACCTAACTAAATTTAATCAACTACCTTCTCTACTAATTAAATTGAACCAATTATATATAAAATATTCAATTAAATATAATAATATAATAACAGCCAATATAATAAATAAAATAATAAAAAAATAAACAAAAAGAATAGAAGGGAAGGTATATCTCTAATAGGGTTTACCTTGCTGCAAGGGAAGTTACGGCAGCCACCAACAACAGCCACGAACAACAACCACCAACAGCAGCCAATGAGCAGATGGAGAGTGGCGGATGACCGGTGGTGCTGAGCTGGTGTTGAGGTCGAAGTTCGGAGGTCGCGTAGGCAGGCGCGGCGCAGCAGCAGGGAGCAGCGGAGGAAGAAGGGCGGCGCAGCAGCAGTCGACTCCGGTGGTGGCTCCGACGAATTGGTCTGGCGAGTTCCTGGCAGCAGCGGCGGCGAAACTCCAGACCTCCGGCGGGCAGGCACGGCAGGAGCGACGGGAGAGTTGGACAAAAGGAAAAGACAAATTTTCTCGAATATCGAAAAACGTTGTTTTATTAATTTTTCTGTTGTTTTTTTATACACGTAATCATACCCTATTTATAGCTAAATTAAGACCCAAAATTGGGAAAATAAAATCTGAAAAACATGTAATATTAATATTTCGAATATATATGTTTATGTTTTTTTTTTACCATAAATATGTTGAGATATCAAGTCTGGGCTGCATATTGGGCTGGCTCGTCTGCTTGTGGAGTCTTGGGCCGCTGATTAGTGTATTAATTGTTGTTGAATGTTTGTATTTGGGGGCCTGTTTTGGTTTAGGCCTGATCCAGATTTATTTGTATCTTCTGTTATTGTTTTGGGACCTTTTTTGCTTCCTTTGGAAGTTGGGGATTGTAACAGACATTTGTTTCTAGGTCTTAGGTATTTAAGGAGGAGGATGACCAGATGAAGGATCTCATCCAGTGATTCCTTGAGTGCTCTTCTTTTATAGGGTTTCATCGAGTTAATCTTCATCTTCTTCACGCTCCAATCCAGATATGAACATGGTATCAGAGCATGAGACAGATTCTCGTTTCACTCTGTTTAGATGATCATTGCTTCCGCGATTCGTTTGATTGATTGATTCTTCGCGAAGAGATCTTGTTGTCGTTTCGTATTCTCTCGTTGTTTCGTTATCTTTTCGCGAACTGAATCATATCGATCTCCATGGCTGACGAAGAAAACCAAAAGTTGCTCGAATCATCGATGAAATCTGCTCAGGAGGTAGCGATTGTTGCAACCAGCAAGAAGAAGATGATCGGCGACGATAAGTATCCCTATGTTCTTCCTCACCATCCTCTGTATCTTCATCCCACAGATCACCCTGGTATGCACCTAGTTTCAGTTACCTTGACTAGTATTGATGATTACCCGAGATGGAGCCGTGCGATGTTCATTTCGTTACATGGAAAGAACAAACTAGGCTTTGTGACTGGAAACTGTGCTCGTGATTGATTTTGATGCCTCTTTGCATGATTTGTGTGATAGATGCAACTCTGTTGTCTTGGATGGATCTTGAACTCTGTGTCCCGTGATCTTGGTGATAGTATTATGTACTATGAGAATGCCTGTTTAGCCTAGAATGATCTGAATGAGAGTTTCGACAAGAAAAATGGTTCGAAAACCTATCAGCTGCATAGGGAAATCGTTCTGACCAGGCAAAATCTTGATGATCTCACTACTTTTTACACCAAACTCAAGCATTTGTGGGCTGAATACGATGCTTCTTGTAATCTTCCTTTTATACAAGGTGAGGATTTCAAGAAGCATCTTAAACATAGGGATAATCATCGTCTGTTTCAGTTTTTGATGGGCTTAAATGAGAGTTATTCAGCTGTTCGAAGTCAGTTGCTCCTCTGGAGCCCCCTTCCATCTCTAACCCAGGCATATAACATGCTTGTCCAAAAAGAAAGCCACAGAGTTGTCACTTCTGATATGTCAACTGGTGGCAACATGGTCCTAGCCAATATGACTCTCAACCAATCTAACAAAGGGAAAAGGAATGCCAATCCTTATGCAAATACTGAATGTGACTATTGCCATAAGAAGGGGCATGTGACAGAGAGATGTTACGCAAAGGGCTGTGAGTTTTGTAAAAAGAAGGGGCATTGCAAGGACAACTGCTTCAAGTAAAGTGATCTCTTGAAGGCCAAAGCTACTGTTGTTAAGACCAGTGCTACCTCTTTTGAAGATGGCAGCATGAAAACTCATGCCTCAAGGGGGAATTTTGTCCTCCTTGGATTCAAGGCTCATGAGAATTTGATTTCTCTCACTCAGGAGCAGTCTGAAAGGTTTGTGCAGAATATGACAAGGGTTGGTAGCACTTCTGATGTTGCTGCCACCAATGCAAATCCACAATCCAACTCAGCTGCATGTATGGCTCTTACTTTTACTGTTTTTAATAACACTGAACATTGGATAATGGACACTAGAGCTACAAACCATATGACCAATAAGCTAAATCTGATTTCAAACCCAATTAAGATTGTTGGCTCCAAGGTTCAATTACCCAATGGTCTTCATTCTAGTGTTGTTAGCATTGGGGACATATATATTGATGAAAATAGGAAGTTGCAGAATGTATTATACCTTCCTGATTTCAAATATAACTTGTTATCTATTTCAAAGTTGACAAGTGATCTTAATTGTTCTGCAACTTTCTATCCCAATTTTTCCATTCTGCAGGACCTCTCAAGTGGAAGGGTCTTGGGGAGTGGGCTTGAAGATTCAGGGCTTTACTACTTGAAATCTTTTTCGTGTAACTCAGATCATGTTGCTCTTTCTTCTTCTGTTAAAAATAAAGTGATGCTTTGGCACCAAAGATTAGGTCATGCATCAGTGAAATGCTTGCAACATGTATCTTCTTTACACTTTTCTCAAAATAAAGAGATTGATTTTCAAGACTGTCCTATTTTCCCCAAAGCTAAAATCACTAGACCCCATTTTCCTCGTTCTGATAACAGAGCAGATGCTATTTTTGATCTTATACACGGAGATGTCTGGGGTCCTTACCACCTTCCCATTTATGACAACAAAAAGTTTTTCTCACCCTAGTAGATGATTTTTCAAGGTTGTGTTGGGTATTTTTGATACAACTGAAATCTGATGTTCCCATTCTCTTGAAAGAATTTGTTGCAATGATTCAAACCCAATACAACAAGTGTGTTAAAATTTTCAGAAAAGATAATGGGGGTGAGTTCTTCAATGAGCAATTGAATTTATTCTTTAAAGAGAAATGAATTTTACATCAAAGCAATTGTGCTTATACCCCACAAAAAAATGGAAGAGTGGAACGGAAACACAAACATCTTCTTGAAGTTGCTAGGGCACTTAAATTGCAATCTTTTGTTCCTAATCAGTTTTGGGGTGATTGTGTCCTGACAGCTTGTTATTTGATCAATTTAATGCCCTCTAGTCTTTTAGAAGGAAAATGTCCCATTGAAATTTTGAAAGACAAACCTGTCAGTATTGCCCATTTGAGGGTGTTTGGTTGTTTAGCATACGCAAAGGATTTAGTCGTGACTGATAAGCTTGCTTCTAGGGCCAAACCCTCTGTTTTCATTGGTTATTCTGAAACTCGTAAGGGGTACAAGCTCTATGACTTGGTTGACAAGAAAATATTTTATTAAAGAGATGTTATTTTTAGAGAGCATGTGTTCCCTTTTAAAAACAACAAGCTTGATCAATTACCTATCTTTTGTGATGTTACTCCTAGAATGGTTGCATATGATGATCATGTTAAGATTTCTAATCAACCTTCTATTGATTCCCATGTTAATCCTATTATTACTGATGATGAATATCTTATGTCTGAGGTTGATCAGTCTCCAGATGATGAACAAACTGGAATACCAGAGAGTTCTGATGGAACTCTTGTTGCTGATGATTTTGTTATTCCTGAGAATGCAGTTGCGGAACAGGATGCTCAACACATAACCAGACCAGGACGAACAATCAAACTTCCTACCAGATTTGATGATTATGTTGTGGGACAAACCACCACACTATATCCTATGAACAGTTATGTTTCTTATGATCATGTTTCAGATTCATATAAGGGTTTTGTTTCACATATTTCAAACATGATTGAGCCTCAGTCTTTTTCTGAAGCTATATAGGATAAGTGTTGGATCAAGGCAATGCAAAAGGAGATTGATGCCTTGGAATCCAATGGAACTTGGGATCTTGTCTCATTTCCTCCAGGTAAGTCTGCCATAGGATGCAAATGGGTTTATAAAATAAAACTGAAAGCTGATGACAGTTTAGAACGTTACAAGGCTAGTTTGGTAGCTAAAGGTTTTAAACAAAAGTATGGTGTGGATTATCATGAAACGTTTTCTCATGTTGCAAAAATTCACATTGGACGTGTTGTTTTAGCATTAGCAGCCATTGAAAACTGGACTTTGTTTCAAATGGATGTTTACAACGCCTTTCTTCAAGGTGATTTACATGAAGAGGTTTTTATGCAAATTCCTCAAGGATTTGGTAATCAAAAGGGGGATTTAGTTTTTCGATTACGAAAATCCTTGTATGGATTAAAACAAGCCTCGAGGCAATGGAACCTTAAACTTTCTGAGACACTTTTAAGTTCTGGTTTTTTTCAGTCAAAACTGGATTATTCCCTATTTTTGAAACAGAGAGGATATGAAATTGTTATTTTGCTAGTTTACGTAGATGATCTTCTCATAACAGGGAATAGTTCAAGTTTGATTTCAGAACTTAAGAGTATTTTGGAAGGTAGCTTCAAAATGAAAGACTTGGGAACTTTAAAATATTTTCTGGGAATAGAAGTCATCAGGTCTGATAAGGGGATTGTTTTAAGTCAACGGAAGTATGCATTGGAACTAATTAATGAGGTAGGTTTGAGTGGTTGCAAGCCATCAAAAAATCCTATGGAAGTTAATTTGAAACTGACTACTAAGAAGTTTGAAACAGAATGATAGTGATCTTTTATTGGCTGATGTTAGCTCTTACAGAAGGCTTGTTGGTAAACTTCTATACGTGACGATGATGACTGTTCAATATCTGAGTCAGTTTATGAAAGCTCCTAAAAATTCACATTTTGAAGCTGCATTACGTGTTGTCAAGTATGTGAAAAATGAGCCTGGTAAGGGTATTTTATTGGCATCTGATTCTGACCCTTCTTTGGTGAGTTATAGTGACAGTGATTCGGAAACTTGTCATGTTACAAGAAAGTTGATCACAGGTTATTGTGTTAAAATTGGTAAGTCACTTGTATCTTGGAAAGTTAAAAAGCAGGAAACTGTTTCTACTTCCTCTGCAGAAGCAGAATATCGCAGCATGGGACAGGTAGCCCGTGAGGTAATTTGGCTTAGAGCCTTACTGAAACAGTTGGTTTTGAGCAGAAATGATTTGTGATGTTATACTGTGATAATAGTTCAGCTATTCAGATTGCTTCTAATCCTGTATTTCATGAAAGGACGAAGCATATAGAGGTGGATTGCCATTTTCTTAGGGATTTGTATTCACGTGGTGTTTTACGTTTTGGTTATGTTAGATCTAATGAGCAGCTTGTAGATCTGTTTACCAAAGCATTGAGCATACAGCAACATGAATATCTCTCCAGCAAACTGGGAATGAAGAATGTGTTTAGAAGAGAGGGGGAGGTAGTGTGATGGAGTTCAGGTTGTGGTGCAGCTGGGACTTGAGGGGGAGTGTTGAGATATCAAGTATGGGCTGCATATTGGGCTGGCTCGTCTGCTTGTGGAGTCTTGGGCTGCTGATTAGTGTATTAGTTGTTGTTGAATGTTTGTATTTGGGGGCCTGTTTTGGTTTAGGCATGATCCGAATTTATTTGTATCTCTGTTATTGTTTTGGGACCTCTTTTGCTTCCATTGGAAGCTGGGGATTGTAACAGACATTTGTTTCTAGGTCTTAGGTATTTAAAGAGGAGGATGACCAGATGAAGGATCTCATCCGGTGATTCCTTGAGTGCTCTTCTTTTCTAGGGTTTCATCGAGTTAATCTTTTTCTTCTTCACGCTCCAATCTAGATATGAACAAAATACACATATTAAATTTCTGAATATTTTGCAATATATATGCATATACACTATCCTATTTTAAGCTAAAACTATATTTAGCAACTTCGCGACCTTCCATATCAAGATACTTCCTTTTTTAAACATGTTGCACACAACATTTTTAACGCGTTTCACACGTGTCGCATGTACCGAAATTAGGTGTTTACAAAACCGTGTTAGATTACGGGGAGTAATCACTACAGAAACTTAAACATGGTATGTGCTAGTAATATCAATTACGCAGCGGAAAGTTTACACATACCTCAAGAGTAACCGTAGTCCAAGATTCTTGCTCGAGGGAGTTCGGGATCCTCCGGACGGGACCCGTAGAGATTCTTGTTAGAGAAGCCCTACGTGGTGCAGCTCCACAGGAAAGCCTCTGATCGATTCTCGGCACGGGGACAGATCTCTAGAGAGTTTGCTCGAAAGCAATTTGGCACACCCTTGGTGACTTGTGAGGTTCGGCCGAAACACTTGGTGTGGGAGGAGGGTTTTTCTCTCTAAAACTCTCTTGTGATGGAATTATGATTAACCTTAAAATTTCCCTAACACCTCTTATTTATAGGAGGAGTAAAGTGGACAAAAGTCCAATTTACCCCTACTATTAGTTTCGGCCGACCTATGTAATTGGGGAGGCCCAATTTTGGGCCTCCCATGTCAATTGGGATTTGGGTCTAGCCTAATTACCATAATGTGACATTTACCCAAGTTCATTAGGTAAACTATACATATTATGGGCTACCAATTACGGCGCCCATCACCATATGCTTACAGCTCCCACTCGCCGGAATGGGAGGGTGCCTGTAATGTATTGTTGTCCAAATCCGCATAAACATTTCTCCCCTTTGATATGCTCCACGCTTCCGAATAGTTCATACGAGGTCTGCCTGCGACCGATGGATACGACGCGCATCGTGCTACTCATCTGTTAGGAGTATTGTAGCGCGGGACGTTGATTCCCTTTTCTCTAGTCAACCTGTTATAAACAACATTAATATATTGTACCGCTGTATCCTAGGTCAACTGATAATTCTCCATTTGCCTAGTTTCTACATAGGAACACTTCTCCAAGGCATCCGTACAAGTATTCACAACCTTCAACTAATATCCGGTTAGTGGCCACCTAGTGAATACAAGAATTGGTGAATCACAAGTGAACTTGACCATCCCCATCCCTCATACCCTTAGTCAAACCCAACTGATTTCCAAGACGTGGTCACCGGGCCTTTTTGTTTAGCACTACGCTCTACGCCGGGAAGCGAGCATTGAGACTGGCCTTATGTATGAGTTCTGAGTCCATGAGAATACTTCAGGTGCCTCTTCATAAGGCTCCCGGGATCAATCACACGCTCGAGGTGAAGAAGTTTGAGCCCGCTAGAATCACGAGGATTCCTTCCTAGCACAACCGAGCTGTGACCCCGTGGTCGGACGTGGCACGCGTAGTATGAAGCACACGTTGATAGCATACCTGAACCTTTTGGGTTGACATGAAATGGATATGTCAATCATTCTATCATAGGTTCTCACGGCGAAATGACGAAAGAAGTTCATTCTATCATACCTGAACCTTTTGGGTTAAATGACGAAAGAAGTTCATCACGGCGATATGCGAAACGAAAATCACATCGAGTTACTTCGAAACTAGATAATCGTCTCGCTTAATCAGGTTTATCCCCCTGACTCTTAGCAAAACTTGTTTGGTTGGAGGCCTCCCTCCACCACAAGACAAGTGTACATGTGTGACTAGGTAAGGCCCACATTCGACATAGTTTGGCAGAGGATTGCGTCCTCCTACAACTTAGTTTATAGACCGTAAATATGATGTAATCAAAACATTATGTCGTCGATTGATCATAAACTCGGTTGCAATTCTTTCGCTTACAAAATGTAACTTTCTAATATCAAAATGTTATCACAGATACAAGCCATTTCTAAACCCTACGCAATCAAGCAGTTTTACATGCTTTTCGAATATCTCCCTGCGTAGTGGTCTAGTTAATGGGTTCACAATCATATTATCAGTGGACAAGTATTCCATAGTGATTATATTGTCTTCTACCATAGTTTTAGCATAAAAATATTTCACATCAATGTGTTTGGTCCTACTATGGTACTTCAGATTCTTAACTGCCGCAATGGCCGCCTAACTGTCAGAGAACACCTTCACAGGTTTACTCTCGACGTCACCATTAAGCAGCGCAGTAAGAAGCCTTTTCAGCCAGACTGCTTCCTGTGCATTCTTAGAGAGAGCTACGAATTCTGATTCAATCGTTGACAGCACGACACAGGTTTGCTTCTTGCTCGTCCATGAAATTGCGACTTTAGCAAGGAGGAACACTCCCTCTGTGGTGGACTTACGATCATCCAGTCGCCACCATGGTCGGCGTCACTGTTAACCGGTCAATTCCAACCTCCCACCCTCATAGCACAGAGCATAGTCGGCAGTTCCTTTCAAATAATGAATTATTCGTTTTACAGCCTTTAAATGTTGATAGCCAGGATCTGATTGGAAACGTGCTACTAGGCCCACGGCATAACATATATCCGGACGGGTGCATTGCATGGTGTACATCAAACTACCAACCATTCTTAAATATTATGCACCCTTCATCTGTTCGCGCTCTGCCAGGTTCTTGGGGCCGTCACGTTTTGACAGTGCGCACCCAAATACCACTAGCGTATCCACGGGTTTGGCATCCTGCAATTTGAACCTTTTCAACAGCTTGTTGATGTAGGCTTCTTGAGACAGACACAATTTCCGAGTAGCCCGATCTCTAGAAATTTTAATGCCTAAGATATACGTGGCCTCTCCCATGTCATTCATCTCAAATACAGATGCTAACCAGGACTTTGACTTATTCATGAAACTCATGTCGTTTGCAGCAATGAGTATGTCGTCCACGTATAAGGTTAAGACGACATATTTGGACCCGGAGGTCTTATAATACACGCACGGATCCTCATGAAGATTCACGAATCCGTTTCCTACGATTTCCTCGTGGAATCTGCGGTACCATTGCCAAGACGACTGTTTAAGACCGTAGATTGACCTTTGGAGTTTACAAACTTTACGCTCGTTACCAGGAGTAATGAAACCCATCGGTTGCTCCATGTAGATCTCTTCCTTTAGGTTTCCGTGGAGGAATGCGGTCTTAACATCTATTTGGTGCAGCTCGAGATCGAGACTTGCGACCAAGGCCAGAATGGCCCGTACTGTGGTGTAACGCACAGTTGGTGAGTATGTTTCGTCAAAATCCACTCCGTAAAGTTGGGTATATCCTTTCGCAACAAGTCGAGCTTTGTATCGCTCGACCTTCCCGTCAGCGGTGAGTTTCAATTTGAGAACCCACTTGGCTCCTATGGCCCTGCGTCCATCAGGTAAATCAACTAAAGACCATACCGAATTGGCTTTCATTGACGAGATCTCCTTCTCCATTGCATTCCTCCATTCCTTTGCATGAGGAACTTCCAACGCTTCTTGAACCGTTACAGGTTCGTCACGGATGTTAGAGTGAAGATTTCCCCTCTCTCGATGGGAAACTTCTTAGGAGAAGTTTTATGCCTTTGACTACGTCTAAGCTCGTTGTTCCAATCTTGAGTCTGAACAATACTCCCACTTGGAACAATGCTTCCGATCGGAGCATCACTCCCACTGGGAATAAGTGCAGTGCTCGAACCTTCTCCTACAACCTTCCTTGGTCGACCTCTTGGTCTCGAGATTCTATCTCCGAGATTAATTCCTTGATCACTAGGATTTGGAACCAAGTTGGTCGGTATACTCCCACTGGAAACAATGGGCTGTATCGGTGGTTGTGGTATTGATTCGGTAACATGATTATCAGGTTCAACTTGATTTGTCCCTACAACAACAGTGATTGTGGTAGGGTTTATTCCTCCCACTGGATTTACTATGAAAATGTTCTTATTCTCATTTACCATGTCATTCACTTGAGTTGCTGGTTCAAATCTCCCACTCGAAGTAAGTGGGACCTGATCATCAATGTTATCCTGCTCCAGTTCAGTCAATACTTCATCTGTTTTAATCTCTCCTAGCGTTGGAAATCCGTCCTCAAGAAAAGTTACGTCTCTGGATTCATGTTCGACCACGCCACTATTATCTTGAGCTGACACGAATACGTAACCCTTAGAGTTCTCTGAATACCTAATAAAGATACTCTTTAGTCCTCTGGGTCCCAACTTGCCGAAACGGCTATTAGTCGTATGAGTATAAACGCCGCAACCCCAAGGTCGCAGTCTGGTGAGATCTAATTCTCTTCCATGCCACAGCTCATAAGGCGTTGTGTCTACCGCTTTGGTTGGTACAATGTTTACTATATGAGTGGCAGTCAATAACGCATCACTCCAATAGGAGATAGGTAATTTTTCCTGCGACATCATGGTTCTGACCATGTCCAGGAGAGTTCGATTACGACGTTCAACCACACCATTCTGCTGTGGTGTGTTGGGGATTGTCGTTTGACGAGCTATCCCTCTTTCTTTGCACAACTTATCAAACTCATTAGAAAGATATTCTCCACCTCTATCAGTGAGTAGGGGCTTTTCACCTTACGCTCATGTTGATTCTCTACGAAGTTTAGAAAGTTTTTAAAGAAATCTATTGCCTCAAATTTACGAGTAATCAAATGAGTAATCCCATAACTGGTAAAGTCGTCAATGAAAGTTACGAAGTATCCATTCCCATTCCTAGCGGTTACACTCATTGGTCCACAGACGTTGGAGTGAATCAACTGCAACGGATACTCAGCTCGTTGAGCTTCTCCAAATGGTTTGCAGGTGGACTTTCCAGCTAGACAATCACTGACAATAGCTGATACCAGGCAAAAGCTCTCTCTGGGCAAGTGAGTTTAGTCACTTTGCTGATACCAGGCAAAAGCTCTCTCCGGGCTAATGAATGGACCCTGTCGTAGCTTATATGTCCTAGCCTTGGATGCCATCCGGTTGCGTCAGTCTCTGCTTCCCTGGAGGACAATATACATTCTATTCGTGTATATGCTACCATTCAGATCCATGATAAAGAGGCCATAAGAGGAATAGGCATGACCGAATAATAGATTGCCTTTATTAATACGAACAAAGTTCTTCTCAAATGATAAAATGTAATTATTATTCATGAGAGCGGATACAGAAACAACATTTCTATGGATTCTAGGAGCAAAAAGGACATTCTCAAGTAGTATGGTCCTGCCACTGTTCATAGACAATTTGCAGTTCCCTACTCCTATGACTTCAACTTGTGAGTTGTCGCCAATGTATATCCTCTTAGAATCCTTTGGCAATCGTCTAAACTTGGCGAACAGTCCCTTGTCATTGGCTATGTGGTCTGCCGCACCTGAGTCAAGAATCCAAGAAGGATTTGAGTCAGTTAACATGACAGTAGAGGAAACAAGAGATTCCATTACATAACCAACATCGTATACCTTTTCAGGATGCGATTTGCTGGACCCTGTACCTTCGCCTATTCGGCGTGGACTAGAGTTCCCGCGGACTATCTCCGATTTTAGGCGGAGATTGCCAGGTTTAGGTTTTGTCAACATTTTACCGTCGTCTGCCTGTTGTTTCCTTCATTTGTTCATCATCTTCCTCTTCCCTTGCCCAGCTTGTCTCGGTGATGGTTTCATTTTAGTCTGTTCCATCTCGATGAATTTCAGCACCGATGCAAGATCCAACACAGAACCACTGGCAGTCAATAAATCCTTGGCTGCTCTCCAAGACTTCGGGAGGGCCCCGATGATGGCCTGAATTTTATCCCATTCACCCACCTGACCTTCTTCTTCCAGTGGTTTCAAAGTGCTAAGGAGATCATATACCTTTTCCAGTACACTCTTGCTGTAACTGATGGATATACGCCCAATTTGAACCCGTTGACTCCCGAATCGTTTTATTTTGATCACCCCGTTAATGATTGCAAATCGAAACTTCAACCCGAACACCCCGCGGAAACACCAACGGTCCGGACGAGGCCGGAATACTCGTCCGGGCCAAGTTAGACTCACCTAGGTGAGATCGGGTGGCCACACCCGACCTCCCCTAGGAGGGGTTGGGTGGCCACACCCAACCCCTACCCTTGGGGGTCAGATTTTCCTCCCCCCCAAGGGCCCCGACACCGTTTTTAGACTCCCATACTCGGTTTATTTCCGCCAACCTTCTCCGTACCCTAAGGTCTTAATTACGTGTTTAAAGGATAATTAATTGTGTTTAAAGGTTAACGATGTCATTAAACCACCTTAATGACACCGTCGCCTATAAATACAACTCTCCCACCATTCATTTGAACATCTTGGATCATCTTGGCTAGTTGCATAATTTAGCTCTGACATCTCTCTAGCTTTATCTCTCTACAAATACCGTACTGACTTAGGCATCGGAGAGGGTTCATCAGGCACCACCCCCCTCCCCTCTGTGCCTGGTATTGCCCCTCTTGCAGGGTGAGAAGAGAAGCGGAGCGAAGGACAGAAAGATACAGGCTAGGACGACAAGACCCGAGAGCATCGAATCCGCAGCATCTCTAGTGAGGAACGAGACTTAGGTCGACCGCCCGTTGACCCGAGACTTGGAACCTAACACTTGGCGCCGTCCGTGGGCTTCGAACAGAAAGCCTGGCAATAACAAGAGCAATGACGAACAGCATGGTGTCTAGGCATCACCGCCCACCTGGGGGCAATAGGCGAGGGAGACAACCTATACCTCCAGCAAGGCAGCCTAACCCAGGGAAACAGCCTGTGCACCCAGAGCCTCAAATAACCCCACAGGCTCCCCAGCCCAACAACCAGGAAGGAGGACCCTCACGCCCAGCTGGGGCTGAGTCTTCAACAACCTCAACCCCATTGGCAAGGAGGCCACAGAGAGAGGGGGAGCAACAGGGAGTGCCATCCCAATACACGGCACCTCCTGAAGGATACTACTATGAGGCGCAACCTCAAGGATATCCATATGGGATGCCTGCCCAAAGGAATGACAACCGCGCCCACACAACCAACACAAGGCCAACATACACACAGGGAGCACATACAGTGACTCCAGGGCTGATGAGCGCGTTGGATGAGCTACTAGCCTATAGAGAGACTCTGAGGAATAGGCAGGAAAGGCAACACCAGCAGGAAGAAGAAGAAGTCCATGAACAAGAACAAGTCCCAGAAGAAGAACACCACTCGCACCCTCGAGCAGGGCAGCGAGAAGAACAAAGAAGGAATTCCCAAGAGCCACACCAAGAGGGAAGGCATCAATTTGTGCCTCCTAGGCAACAGCAGACACAGCAGGATGCCAGGGCTTACACCCCGCTGGGGGCAAACAGACAGGCAAGACCTCCAAGGAGGCAAGAATTCCACCAAGTACCCCAGCAGGGATATCAGGGGTACGCCTACAGCCCGTACCAATACGGACAAGGGATCCCACCAAGCCCAGTTTATAACTACGGAGGCTATCAGAGAGACTATACTCCGACGCCGGTGATGATTACCCCGGAGGAGATAGAGGCCATGATAGCAAAGAAAATGAATGAGTCAAAGAAACACGGCTTACATTATCTGAGTGATAAAACGAACCACCCCTTCACGAGGGAATTGGAGATGAACAAGGTGCCGGACTCCCTGCATACAATACAGATTGCGAAGTACAATGACAAGGGAGACCCTTTGGAGCATATTCAACAGCATGAAGCCTCCCTATTCGGGAGAACTACTGATGAAAGATACAAGGCACTCCTATTTCCAAACACCCTATCCGGGGTGGCCTCACACTGGTTCTTTAGCCTACCCTCTGAGAGCATCCACTCATGGGAGCAGCTAAAGGCGAAATTTCTTCAGAGATATCTAGGAGAAAGGAAGCTCCTCAAAGGAACAGGCTCCATCGATGACGTGAAGCAAGAAAATGATGAATCTCTGGCCAATTACTACACTAGGTTTAACCAAAACATAGCAGACATCCAGGGCGACATCAATGAGGGTGAGATAATACGAGCCTTCATTAGAAACCTAGGCCGCTTCGGGACCACGCTGGCAGAAAAGATGGCCAAGAAACCAGCAAGCACCTTAGAGGAGCTAGCAGGGAGAGTAAAAACTCATATAGACCTGGAGAGGCACAGGGCAAGTAAGAAAGCCAAGATTCAAGCAGCTAAGGAAGACAATGCAAAGCCGAACAGAGGAAAGCCACCTCAGGCACCTCAACACACAAGGCAGCAGGAATGGCGTCCGCCCCAGCAAAGAAATCAGATGGGCGAACCACTGAAGGCTAGGGAAATCAACATCATCAAGTTCATCCCATTGAACGCCACCCCAGCAACTGTCCTAAAAGAGATGCGAAATCAGAAACTCTGGTCACCCCCTGCAAGATGGAGAGCCCCAATGGTGGGGACGCACAAAGACAGATGGTGTGATAACCATGAAGCATACGGGCATGACACGAACGAATGCTTCAGCCTAAAGCTAAGCATCAACAATGTCATCCAAAGGGGAGAGCTAAAGCAGTTCGTGGATCATGGGGGCAACAGCATACAGTTAGGGCCATCGTACAGGGACAAAGGCAAAAGCAAATTAGACTACAATCCTCCACCCAACAAGAAGGGGACCATAAACATGATACACGGAGGAGTGGCATCAGGTGGCCCAACTGCTAATGCAAGGGAGGTTTACGCATTCAAACTGAGTTCAGTGCCAAGGTGGAGGAAAAGACCACGAGAAGGAGATGAGTTGAAGATTGAATTCTCGGAGAAGGACAAGAGCCACATTGTCTTCCCACATGACGATGCGTTAGTCATCACAATAGACATTGATAATTTTGATGTAAAGAGAATACTGGTAGATGGGGGCAGCTCGGTAGACCTCCTAAGCCTAAGGGTCCTAGAAGAAATAGGAAAAACGAAGGCAGACATCAAACCAGTCAACTTCCCTTTGGTTGGCTTCTCAGGGGCAACATGTTACCCACTGGGAATAATAACCCTGCCAGTGACCATGGGCCAAGGATGGACACAGCTGAAGGTGAACGTTAACTTCTTGGTGGTTGAAAGCCTGGGAGCCTACAATGGGATCCTAGGAAGAACAACCATAAACCCATACGAAATCGTGCCATCTACCGTACACCAGAAATTGAAGTACATCACTGAGAATGGAGTCGGAGAAGTCCTAGGTGACCAGCGCACTGCAAGGCAGTGCTACGTCAATTCCATGAGACGTGGATCACACAAGACAGACACAGTGGCAATGGTCATGGTAGGAACCGACCAAGACAACAAGAAGGTGAGGAGGAGACAAAGGCAACGAAAGATGAAGAACGGAGTTGCACTCCGCCTGAGCAGGCAGTTTTTTCAAAGAATGGCTAAGAAGAGACACATGAGCAAGGATGTAAAGGTAACAAGCATACCTTGGCAACCAGAAAGCGCAGAAGGAAAAAGAACAAGGGACTCCGTCATAAGAGGCTTTCGTCACATCGATGACATCAAGCAAATGCCGAGGGAGCCAATGTCAAGCTACTTCGAAAGGTTCCCCAGTTATGGTGCCAACATGGACATCACAAGAAGGGAGGCCCTCGGAGCTTTCATTAGAAACATGCATCCAAACTCATTTGAAGCATATGGAGGGCTTTATGAGATGGTCATGACAAGCACGATGAGAGAGCTCAAGGAAAAGCTAGACAAGGCGTTTGCATAGGAGATGGAGCAATCGGATGAAGTCCCGGAGAAAGAAAGAGAGACTGATACACTGGAAGGAGGTGTGAATTTCAAATTCACACCCCTCACAGTGAGCATAGAAGAAATTTTTCAGAAGTACCTCAAGGAAGAATTTCCCACATGCAGAGAGGAGGGCAAGGCCTTCCTAGGAAGAGATGCACAGGGATGGTGTGAGTACCATGGGACCTGAGGGCATCAAACCAACGACTGCATGGTGCTAAAAATAGAAGTGGAGGAGATGATTTACAATGGAGGCCTAAGGGAGTACGTGGCAACCGACAAACTCACCACCCCATATCCTTAGTTTCATATTTAGCACTTTACATGTTCAAGCATTCTAAGTTTTCCAAAAACAACTTTTGAGAAGGAGAACTCAAGAAGTTACTCCAACTCTACACTATCTTTGATTTCCTCCAAAGGGTGTCTTGATCCACCCAAGGCACCCCATGTGTACAAAAAACATGAATGCTCTTAAGGGAGTAGGAGTTACTCAAAAAATATTTTCCAATGAATATGGTGATATAATCGTTGAGTTATCCTTACACAGATATGACATCAAGTCAACAACACCTTCAACGCCACCAAGAGCGTATCTTGAGAGTAGTTCTAAAACTACGAACCCTGTGCCCTCCGGGAGCCTATCCCGCGAACAGATTAGACGCCCCCAAGAGCGTATCTTGAGAGTAGTTTTTATACTACGACCCTCGACGCCCCCAAGAGCGTATCTTGAGAGTAGTTTTTATACTACGACCCTCGACGCCCCCAAGAGCGTATCTTGAGAGTAGTATTCATACTACGACCTTCGACGCCCCCAAGAGCGTATCTTGAGAGTAGTATTCACACTACGACCTTCGACGCCACCAAGAGCGTATCTTGAGAGTGGTTTCCAAAAACTACGAATTTCGACGCCCCCAGGAACGTATCTTGAGGTAGATTTGCAACCTACCAGATTCGACGCCCCCAAGAGCGTATCTTGAGGTAGATTTCAAACTACCAGATTCGACGCCCCCAAGAGCGTATCTTGAGGTAGATTTCAAACTACCAGCTTCGACGCCCACCTAGAGCGTATCTATGGTCTAACTACTGGTGCCCTCCGGGAGCGTATCTCGTGAACAGTTTCAACGCCCACCTAGAGCGTATCTTTGGTCTAACTACTGGTGCCCTCCGGGAGCGTATCTCGTGAACAGTTTCAACGCCCACCTAGAGCGTATCTTTGGTCTAACTACTGGTGCCCTCCGGGAGCGTATCTCGTGAACAGTTTCAACGCCCACCTAGAGCGTATCTTTGGTCTAACTACTGGTGCCCTCCGGGAGCGTATCTCGTGAACAGTTTCAACGCCCACCTAGAGCGTATCTTTGGTCTAACTACTGGTGCCCTCCGGGACCGCCAACAACACAATACGAAAAAGGAAAGCAACACAAAATCCAACAGCAATCCCAAAAGATACTCAACCCATCAAAGGGGAGGAAGAGTATGGTCGTATGTACAAAGATAGAAGGATGTCAATATATCACCCAGAGCCCTCTGGGGAGTCACCCTGACCCCCTGAGGGCGAACCACCAGCAGAGATGGAGGAAGAGGAGGAAGAGTCCGAAGTGTCAATATCCACAGGTGTAGCATCCACCTGTGTAGGGGCAGGCTCGTCTGCAACAGCAGCCTGACCCCTAAGGACAGACATGTAACCAGTAGCGTACGGTCCAAAATCACCAAGATCGCCAACCGAAAACTTAGGATCAATGCGAAAAATATGGTCAACGAGATACTCACCAAACTGGTTCATCTCCTGAGTAAGCCGCACACTGTAGTCAGCAGTAAAGGCAGAGGAAGCCTTGTACTCAGAAACCGCAACAGTCCTCTCCTCTGCCCGGCACCTTGCCTCAAGTTTCCGCAACTCCTCAAAGTGGAGCGAAGATGCGACCTCAGCCTCCCGGCGTAAGCTACCTACGGTAGTCTCAAGTAATGACACTTGGTCCCTGAGCTCCTCCATCTTCAGATCGGACAGCCGCGCCTTCTCAATGGCACTGGCAAGCTCCGCCTTGAGGGATGCCTGGCTGTCCTCAAGAGCCTTCTTCTCGTCGGATAGCTCGAGCACAAGGGATGACAGGTTCACCATGTCAGACATACCCTGACAATTTAACAACAGATGAGTAACTGGAAAAGCAACAACATGAAAGTAAAAAGGAGAAAGCGAGACACCACTCACGGGCACATAATGGGACAGTACACCCTGAACGAAACGCCGGGTCTCCCCAGGAGACTTAGGCTGAGCAGCACGATCACCAGGAGGGATGGCACCGCGAAGCACACGGATACCAACCTCAGGAGTGCGCAAGGAAGACCCGCTATCAAGGTGGAACTCCTTCAACCCAGCAAAAGGAGTCCACTCAGACCCAACGATATCCTCGTCGGTAAGGCGCGTGAAATCCTTCCGACTCAAAGCCGGAGGCCCACCTATACAAACAAAGCAAGATAAAGAAACATACAAACATAAAAGCATCAGTGACAGGAAGGAGATCGAACCTGACGGCCGTGCCCTCGGCTGGGGGCAGGGGATGGAGAACCAGTGACCACTCCACCATCACCAACATGTCGCTTCCCTTTGTCAGCTCGGGAAGGCGCCTCTTCGACCACCATCTCTTTATCGCGAGACAGAGTCGGGGGACGAACAACAGACGGAGGAGGATCTGCAGCTTTCTTCCTCTTGACAGCCGAGGCCCCGGCCTCAGAGTCGGACCTCCGCGACTTGGACTTAGAAGGTCCAGAGCCTTTACCTACGGAGACAACCCTCTCGGTCACCAGAGGAGAGTGCCCTAGCAATACAAGAAAAACAAGGTAAGAAAAACACAAGTATACCACAAAGGGGCAAAGGGAAGGAAGTATACCAGAGGCCCCAGCAGCTTTCCCAAGCATAGGGGACTTCTTCAGGGTAGAGCCAGATAGAGCCCTCCTCTTGCTCAGATCGACCGGTGCTGCCTGCACGTTATATGTTTTCCCGCGAAACCAACCTACAAGGGAAAAGCAGAAAGTAAATGCAGATGAGAAGACTAAGTAACATACCGAACCCCCGGAGTCAGGAGTCAAACTGATCCCTGCCTCATAAAGATCCGTCTCAGTCACTAAGGACACGGGGCAGTATGAGTGGGTCCTGTTGCTCTCATAGATGGCCTTCATAGTCTCTAAATTCGCAGAAGAGAACTACCCGAAGGCAGGCCAGCCGTCTGACCGATCCTCATTCAAGACCGACCAAGTAACATACCGATCCGTAATGAAGAAATAATGTTTGGCCCAGTGGCTCGCCGAGTTATCGCACCGGGCCACGAAGCGAAGAGAGGTATTCCACTCGACCCCACTCAACCCGAAGTCAGCAAATCGGGAATCTTTGAGGGATGGATGGCGAGTTACAAAACTCGCAAAGCCTACCTTCCTCTGATATTGGAATCGATAGAAGCATCGGAACAAAACCAGTGAGTACTTCCAGGAGTACCAGTGGCATAACACCCGGAAGCCCACCCAGACACGGATAGCACTAGGAGCGAGGTTCACAGGAGAAATCCTAAAGAACCTACTCAATTCTACAAGATCATCGCAATAAGGCAGCCGCAATCCAAATCGAATCTGAGAAGGGTAAACAACGACCTTCCCCCTGGGGGGCTCTGTCACCGTCTGGCGAGTATTCCCCAAGGAAGGGAGGAAGGGATATAGAGGCTCATCTAAGGGGCAAATATCACCTAAAGTAACGTGCTCGTTATAGTCAGACCTAGTCAGGTGATTCTCCGACAAAGCAGCGAGACCTAAGTCAAATGCAGCGGAAAATCCCAAAGTTCAAATCAGGTTTCGACTAACACCCCGGCTCAGATTGCGACACTAAGCTAATGGCAGGAAAGGAAATAATGCGGCGAATAGAAGAGAAAGAGGAACTTACTCATCCTTCGAAGGATGTAACGCCTTTGCAGAGTCTGCGTACGAGGACACCACCACGAATACAGTACCTGCCACGACATGACAGACGTCAGAACAAGAAAATTTCCGGAAAAACCGAACATACCCCGGCATCCAACAAAGGTAAAAAACACGCGCCAAAGACACCCCAACAATGAAATCGGACAATTTGGCTCAAACCGAAAATCAATTCCCGGGTAAAATTACGATTACGCCCTCCAACGGAAATCAACACACAAGTGGCGCCTCGACATCAAATTTAAGACGGGAATAGTTCAATCGGACGAAAAACTATCTCCGGACGACCGGCCAAATTTTTTTTTTCCCAAATCCACGACTAGCTACGGCTATCCACGGCAATCACATATCCAATCAAGTATCGCCAACCGAATATCGGCAATTCAAAAATCAACATTTTACACGGTAACGGAAAGGAAAAGAGTGGACCTTAGGAAAACCCGACCCGATGTGATAAATGGGTCCGGAATTCAAATTTTGGCGTTGCTGGAAATCAGCCCCTCGCCGAAAATTGTCCGTCGTCGTCGCCGGAGCAAAGCCCAGTCGCCCCACCTCCGTCGTGTCCCGGTAATAGCTGGTCGGAGTCGCCGTGCCCCGTCGATCGCCAGCCACGCCTCAGCCCAGCGCCGTCGTCGTCCTGGTCTGCTGGCTCGCCTCACCTCCGCACCGCCGCTGGCCACCGTCCGCCCGGGGTTGCGCCGTCGTCTTCAATCGAGCCTTCCCGCGCCGCTGTCCCGCCTGAGCTGCTGGTCGGAATTGCTGGTTCTTCACCGGAATTTCGGCCGGCCCCCCTCCCTTGGTGTGCAAGAATGCCTCCCTTGGTGTCCAAGTGTGAGGAAAAAGGGAAAAGATGACAATGGTGGCTAAGTGAGGTAATTTCTTTACTCCTCTATATATTTGAAAAGGTGTAGGGTTTTTTAAAGTGACATAATCACAACCCTCCATTTAAAATTAGATGAGATCTAAGGGTTAAAGGAAAACTATCATCTTTACCTCCCTTAGACTATGGTTAGGCATATTTACACTCAAGTTAACCTCCCATGGGTTTATTTTTAAGCATCCCATACTTAGAAAAATTTTAGACCAAAATTAAATTTTTCTCCACTTAGACAAATCCCGGCATGAAATTGAAGCATGAACCCGTTTAGTTGTATGCATACTACATCCCCACACGAGCGTGTATTTTTCAAGTATACATCCATGGCAAGGATAGATTTATTATTTCCACCTCAGACGGACGCGTGCTTGGACACGTGTCCGTGCTATTCTGACGTTTGCAATTCCTCTATCTTATAAGGCAGGGGGCAGAGTCAGAGACACACATCCATGGGTAAGTAAGTATTCCGACAAAAGGTAAAATCCCGGCTTCAAATTGCGTGTGTCATACCATCCTAAAATAGAGTCAATCAAGGGTCAAGGCATTGGTTGACTCGGGGGCATGTGATGGATATACGCCCAATTTGAACCCGTTGACTCCCGAATCGTTTTATTTTGATCACCCCGTTAATGATTGCAAATCGAAACTTCAACCCGAACACCCCGCGGAAACACCAACGGTCCGGACGAGGCCGGAATACTCGTCCGGGCCAAGTTAGACTCACCTAGGTGAGATCGGGTGGCCACACCCGACCTCCCCTAGGGGAGATAGGGTTGGCCAACCCTATCTCCCCTAGGAGGGGTTGGGTGGCCACACCCAACCCCTACCCTTGGGGGTCGGATTTTCCTCCCCCCCAAGGGCCCCGACACCGTTTTTAGACTCCCATACTCGGTTTATTTCCGCCAACCTTCTCCGTACCCTAAGGTCTTAATTACGTGTTTAAAGGATAATTAATTGTGTTTAAAGGTTAACGATGTCATTAAGCCACCTTAATGACACCGTCGCCTATAAATACAACTCTCCCACCATTCATTTGAACATCTTGGATCATGTCATTCACTTGAGTTGCTGGTTCAAATCTCCCACTCGAAGTAAGTGGGACCTGATCATCAATGTTATCCTGCTCCAGTTCAGTCAATACTTCATCTGTTTTAATCTCTCCTAGCGTTGGAAATCCGTCCTCAAGAAAAGTTACGTCTCTGGATTCATGTTCGACCACGCCACTATTATCTTGAGCTGACACGAATACGTAACCCTTAGAGTTCTCTGAATACCTAATAAAGATACTCTTTAGTCATCTGGGTCCCAACATGCCGAAACGGCTATCAGTCGTATGAGTATAAACGCCGCAACCCCAAGGTCGCAGTCTGGTGAGATCTAATTCTCTTCCATGCCACAGCTCATAAGGCGTTGTGTCTACCGCTTTGGTTGGTACAATGTTTACTATATGAGTGGCAGTCAATAACGCATCACTCCAATAGGAGATAGGTAATTTTTCCTGCGACATCATGGTTCTGACCATGTCCAGGAGAGTTCGATTACGACGTTCAGCCACACCATTCTGCTGTGGTGTGTTGGGGATTGTCGTTTGACGAGCTATCCCTCTTTCTTTGCACAACTTATCAAACTCATTAGAAAGATATTATCCACCTCTATCAGTGAGTAGGGGCTTTTCACCTTACGCTCATGTTGATTCTCTACGAAGTTTAGAAAGTTTTTAAAGAAATCTATTGCCTCAAATTTACGAGTAATCAAATGAGTAATCCCATATCGGGTAAAGTCGTCAATGAAAGTTACGAAGTATCCATTCCCATTCCTAGCGGTTACACTCATTGGTCCACAGACGTTGGAGTGAATCAACTGCAACGGATACTCAGCTCGTTGAGCTTCTCCAAATGGTTTGCAGGTGGACTTTCCAGCTAGACAATCACTGACAATAGCTGATACCAGGCAAAAGCTCTCTCCGGGCAAGTGAGTTTAGTCACTTTGCTGATACCAGGCAAAAGCTCTCTCCGGCCTAATGAATGGACCCTGTCGTAGCTTATATGTCCTAGCCTTGCATGCCATCCGGTTGCGTCAGTCTCTGCTTCCCTGGAGGACAATATACATTCTATTCGTGTATATGCTACCATTCAGATCCATGATAAAGAGGCCATAAGAGGAATAGGCATGACCGAATAATAGATTGCCTTTATTAATACGAACAAAGTTCTTCTCAAATGATAAAATGTAATTATTATTCATGAGAGCGGAAACAGAAACAACATTTCTATGGATTCTAGGAGCAAAAAGGACATTCTCAAGTAGTATGGTCCTGCCACTGTTCATAGACAATTTGCAGTTCCCTACTCCTATGACTTCAACTTGTGAGTTGTCGCCAATGTATATCCTCTTAGAATCCTTTGGCAATCGTCTAAACTTGGCGAACAGTCCCTTGTCATTGGCTATGTGGTCTGCCGCACCTGAGTCAAGAATCCAAGAAGGATTTGAGTCAGTTAACATGACAGTAGAGGAAACAAGAGCTTCCATTACATAACCAACATCGTATACCTTTTCAGGATGCGATTTGCTGGACCCTGTACCTTCGCCTATTCGGCGTGGACTAGAGTTCCCGCGGACTATCTCCGATTTTAGGCGGAGATTGCCAGGTTTAGGTTTTGTCAACATTTTACCGTCGACTGCCTGTTGTTTCCTTCATTTGTTCATCATCTTCCTCTTCCCTTGCCCAGCTTGTCTCGGTGATGGTTTCATTTTAGTCTGTTCCATCTCGATGAATTTCAGCACCGATGCAAGATCCAACACAGAACCACTGGCAGTCAATAAATCCTTGGCTGCTCTCCAAGACTTCGGGAGGGCCCCGATGATGGCCTGAATTTTATCCCATTCACCCACCTGACCTTCTTCTTCCAGTGGTTTCAAAGTGCTAAGGAGATCATATACCTTTTCCAGTACACTCTTGCTGTAACTGATGGATATACGCCCAATTTGAACCCGTTGACTCCCGAATCGTTTTATTTTGATCACCCCGTTAATGATTGCAAATCGAAACTTCAACCCGAACACCCCGCGGAAACACCAATGGTACGGACGAGGCCGGAATACTCGTCCGGGCCAAGTCAGACTCACCTAGGTGAGATCGGGTGGCCACACCCGACCTCCCCTAGGGGAGATCGGGTCAGCCAACCCGATCTCCCCTTGGGGAGATTGGGTTGGCCAACCCTATCTCCCCTAGGAGGGGTTGGGTGGCCACACCCAACCCCTACCCTTGGGGGTCGGATTTTCCTCCCCCCCAAGGGCCCCGACACCGTTTTTAGTCTCTCATACTCGGTTTATTTCCGCCAACCTTCTCCGTACCCTAAGGTCTTAATTACGTGTTTAAAGGATAATTAATTGTGTTTAAAGGTTAACAATGTCATTAAACCACCTTAATGACACCGTCGCCTATAAATACAACTCTCCCACCATTCATTTGAACATCTTGGATCATCTTGGCTAGTTGCATAATTTAGCTCTGACATCTCTCTAGCTTTATCTCTCTACAAATACCGTACTGACTTAGGCATCGGAGAGGGTTCATCAGGCACCACCCCCCCCCTCTGTGCCTGGTATTGCCCCTCTTGCAGGGTGAGAAGAGAAGCGGAGCGAAGGACAGAAAGATACAGGCTAGGACGACAAGACCCGAGAGCATCGAATCCGCAGCATCTCCAGTGAGGAACGAGACTTAGGTCGACCGCCCGTTGACCCGAGACTTGGAACCTAACAGTAACTATTAAAGCTTTCTTCCAAGGCAAGTATGAGTGGGTGCAGGATTGCTGCCATGCCGTTTCCGTATCTCAGGAAGAGGGCATCCAAAATTTCCTTTGCAATCGGAACATTCTCATACTCATCATGGAATTCCTGAGACATCTCAGACAACGGAATCTCCTTTGCTCTTTTGTCATCTTGCTCCCATTTGAAATGGGCATATGCTAGGTCATTGGTTAGACCAGCTTCTGGGTAGCTCATGAATTTCTGAATGTGACCTAACATGTCTTTGTCCTCCAACAGTGCACTGACACGTTTGCTCCACGAGTCATAGTTTGTCTCAGTCAAAAGCTCATTAGCACAAGATGTTGTCATCTATGCTGTAATTCGTTACTAAACACGATGATAATCATGCACAATCAGGGAGACAATAACATTTTGAGAAAGAATTGCATATCAAATACCTATTAAGATGGAATCCGACAAATAACGATTCCTCAGTCATCTAAACCAACCGACCACCAGTAAACCAATAGAAGATGGTTGTGAAAGAGTTTACACTATCGACGTCTTCTATCTAATAGACCAATCTCTTAAAATGATTTTAATCACAAATTACCGGAACGGGAATTTTAAAATAAGCATACTCGATCTTGGCTTTCCCAAGGCCCTTTTTGTTTTGGAAAATAATTCCGATGAATTCACTCATGCATACATAATTCTACTATCCATGTAAATTATCATATGCCAGTAACATTCATCATACCACACACACATGCTTACGCGTCATGCGTCTGATGTTCCGAGGAACTCATGCTTGCATTCATAATTCTACTTAGAAGTAAATCGCCAAATGCAACTGCATCCTCAACATTCTAAAATATGTGTCAAACATGCAACATTCACATCAATCATACATATTTGGCGACTGGTTTTCGTTTTTAAAATAATTTTAAACATTAGGGGCTGATTTGCAATTCATGCTTATATTCATTTACGCAAGCTTCTAGACATGAATCCTAGGCATTTACAACCATCACAACATGTCTATCCTAGTGCGCATTCCATATATTTAACCAGGGCTCCGCCCACAACATGCAATTTCCAGCTAGCTTGACTATGTCAAGACAACAGTTCTAATCATGCATAAATATATATTGAATAATTAACAATTGCAATTCAGCCCTCTAATTAGTCCAGCCCCAAAAACATGTATCTCCGAGATCCATCCCCATAATCGAAACAAGGCATAAATGTTAGCAACCCTATGAGCACTGTGTAGTCCATTTCGAGGTTCAAAAACATTTGGATATTAAAACTTGACCTCCCTATTTTAATTGACTTGAATTCGGTTTCGAAAATATTTTTCGGTTCAGTCAATTTCAGTCCATTTTGGTCTAATTCGATTCGGTTCAGAAAATTCGGTTCGGTCCGGTTTTAATTTTAAAATTTGGTTCAGTCCGAACCAGTCCAAGAAAATAGGGTTCGGTTCAACACTCAAAACCGGTTCGGTTAGATCCACTTAATTACCCCGGTCCTACCCTACCCGAATAGGTCGTACCGATTGAGAAAATTCGGTTCGGTTTTATTTCGTCCCGGTTTAACATATTGGACCGGCCCAATAATTAAAATTTAAAAATTTGGGTCAAGATGCTTACTTGTGGCCCAAGTAGGGTTTTAAAGTCAAAAATTGTTTAACTTGACCACCAAGTAACATTAATTATATAAATAATTTACAATATTTAAAATATATATATATATATATCGGCACTAATTAAATATATACATATTTATTGCCAAGATTCTATCTATAAGACAAAATCAATCAACAATAAATATATATATATATATATATATATGTATATATAAAATTTCGGTTTACATATATATAATATATTTTATTTATTGTCAATATCTATAATAGGGAAACAAATAACTGACAATATATTTTCTCAATCTTTTAGGTAACTAAATCTATCAATAATATCTATAACCCTATTTAAATATTTAGATATATTGATAGTGATATATATTTCTATATATATTATTGTGAATCTATTCTAATGTTCCCAATTATAGATATATTGTTACCTAGTTTAAAAATTAAAATATGGTAATCAATATAATTTTAAAATTCAGGCCGAAATTTATCCATTGGTAATTAAGAAATTTAAAAATTTTACATTTTAAATTCACTAAGGTTTTCGGCCATAAACATGAAATTGGGAACAAGTGGTCAAATTTTAAGATCAAATTTTAATAAGATCTACAATCCAATGTTTGATTTTGATAAATATTACATTTTTCTTAAAGATCATGAACATCAAATTAACGAAGAACATGAAAATTTCGGACCCATCATAAAACCCTTTAAAAATATTCGAAAATTTTAAATATTTTTATTTTTAAAATTTTCGGTCCAAAATTAAAAAAAAAATTCAAGAACACCAATCTAACAAAATCATGAACTCCTAACACAGGCTCTGATACCACTGTTAGATTACGGGGAGTAATCACTACGGAAACTTAAACATAGTATGTGCTAGTAATATCAATTACACACCTGAAAGTTTACACATACCTCAAGAGTAACCGTAGTCCAAGATCCTTGCTCGAGGGAGTTCGCTATCCTCCGGACGGGACCCGTAGAGATTTTTGTTACAGAAGCCCTACGTGGTGCAGCTCCACAACAAAGCCTCTGATCGATTCTCGGCACGGGGACAGATCTCTTGAGAGTTTGTTCGAAAGCAATTTGGCACACCCTTGGTGACTTGTGAGGTTCGGCCGAAACACTTGGTGTAGGATGAGGGTTTTTCTCTCTAAAACTCTCTTGTGAGGGAATTATGATTAACCCTAAAATTTCCCTAACACCTCTTATTTATAGGAGGAGTAAAGTGGACAAAAGTCCACTTTACCCCTACTATTAGTTTCGGTCGGCCTATGTAATTAGGGAGGCCCAATTTTGGGCCTCCCATGTCAATTGGGATTTGGGTCTACCCCAATTACCCTAATGTGACATTTACCCAAGTTCATTAGGTAAACTATACATATTATGGGCTACCAATTACGGCGCCCATCACCATATGCTTACACACCGGAGCAGAAGATGAAGAAGAAGAAGACCGTATTGCTTCCTCCGACTGTAGTGTCTCCGATGAAAGTTGGGAGTCTAGAGATGGGGATGACCTACACAGTGTTGACAGGTGATGATACCGACCCCTGGGTTGAAGTTGTCAATAAGACATCTCAGATGGAGAAGGCGAATGATATAGAAATAAGGAAGGCCATCGCTGTCGGGAAGAGAAAGATGACTGATGTTAGTAGAGAAGACAGAAATAACGCAAGTAAGTGTTCTCCCTTGTGCTTATTATTAGTGTTCTATTATGTAAGTTTAACACATGGTTGTTCAAATGTTTGATTTGCAGAAGAAAACCATGACTTATTCCTCAGGATGAAGGGGTTGATGAACTAGGGTTGTTGGATGACATGAACGCAGGCCATAGTGATGATGAAAACTTGGAGATGCTTCACAACAGCATGGATGATGCCATAGTGATACTCCCCCCATCACTTCAATTTGAAGCCCTAAGGCAGAATGGTTCTTCTAAGGGTGTTCGAGCAAAGTTACCGATCAAAAGATCAAGTACACCTAGGAAACAATAGTTGATGAGAAGTACAAAACTTCGGAACCCGCAGTTTGTTTCTCCAAGGTCGGGTAAGAGGGTGGTGATCACAATCCATGACGATAAGAAAGGAGGAAAGTAGGTTGGATGAAGTGGTTATAGTTATTTTGAATGTGTTTTTGGAGATGTCGGACCTAAATGTTCAACAACTAAAACAAACAATATAAAAAAGTTCATAAAGTAACAACTGTCACCTACAAAACAATTGTTGCACTTAGAGATACACTTTTCCTACAAATAGAGCACCTATCACTCCATACATAAGCAAACAATTACAATATGATACATCATCTCATGTCGGTTTAGGTTTGCTTCCGCTTCATAAAGCTTTCTCTTTACCATAACAACCATCCTATTTGAGTGGGAACACATTCCGTCTTGAACCCAGTCGAAAAATCCACAATCTTTGTCATTCATTCCCTACCACAAGAAGAAATGACAGAACAGACAAATTAAACAACATTGTTCAATAACAATTACTTCTTTTTAAACAACATTCAAATTCAATTCATCAAAACTTCTTTAAAATAGAATCTATTGACCGAAAATTTAGGGCTAGGGTTCTATTGAACAGCAAATTATTCCAATTTTACTGATAATGAAGAATTTTACAGTAATTGAGGTTCAATTCATTGTAATTGGCGATAATTGACAATATTCCAACTACACACAATCCCAATTAGAAAAAATTACATTGTAAAACGGGCACCCGTAGAATCTCTGGCCAAAGTTTCCAAATGTTCCCGAAGTTCTCACCACTGCAGAGATGCCGTGGTAACAGTAAACCGTCTCACCTGTGAAGCATCCTACATTCCGGCACGAATTCATGCGGCTCCATCGACTCGATCCGGACGAAGAGGACCCAATCTCTCTCATCAACCTCAAGAACCCTATTTTTCTCAAGAACCCTAATTTTATTTCCTAAAACTTATTTCTCTTCTTTCCTTCCTCTCAGTTCCTGCAAACTCCTCATTCTTTTTTTTTTTTTTTTTTAATTTGAATCCACTTGACTCTTGCACATGTATGTTTTAATTTGGAAACATAGATATTTTAGTCATTTCATCTTCCATTTCATAAACTGTTAAATTGTTTAAAATATTACAAAGAGGTAAATTCTGACATTTCATGTCGTTCTGCTAAATTTGACAGAAAATTTGGACGGAAAACCAAATTTCATCAAATTTGAAACCTCAGACACTCCATATTAACATTTTAAACTTTAAACACCAATTTTCAACATGGGTCAATATTCAGACTTTTTTAAGTTTCTTAACCTTTTATCGTACTACTAAATAGATGTACTTTCCTTGAATTATATGGCAGTGAGGAAATTGTTGAAGCCTTGAAGGGTTGTGTCGATTTGGAGACAATTCACATGGATCTGAGTTTTGGTTGCCAACATTGACATTGTTGTTCCTAACCTGCCAAAATGTAGCAAAGAATTATGTTAATAACTAGTTACTCATTATGGCACTGCAAGAAAAAACATAAGGCCATTCTATTTTGCAGCTCTAATACCATACTGAAAACAAAACACTATTCTACAGTATAAGACACCATCTAAGCCATTGTAAAGAACATCACAACTCAAAAGTTGTAACTAATTGATACCAAAATTGTAAATTTCTCATTTACATTGAGAGTGAAAACGTTATCATCAACACAAATAATAATGAATTACCATGTCGAAGAGGCTCGAACGACAGATATAAACATTAGCTATCACTAACACAGTCTAATTTATAAACCCCAACTTCCTTGTTCATCACTTCAAGTCAGAGTCGCCCTCTAGCATCCGAAGCACTTGAAGTAAATCCCGAGCAACAAAACCATTAGTTGATAAGAATTCTTTTATTGTTCCTCAACAACATTGTAAACTTCAACTGGTATATTCTTTTCATTTTGTTTTTGGTTAGAGTCTTCTTACCCATTCTGTAAGGCATTGTTGTCCAATTGGTCTGTCTATATCCATTGCTTTCCTTTGATTGAAACATTACATTTCATTAAATTGCATTACATTTATGCCTCTTTTTGTAATGAATGATTTGATGCCTAAAATACAATACAATTCAATGAATTCTATCTCCATATCTATATGTACATCCATCCATTAATTAATCTCTACCCCCAACCAACCAAAATTCTATAACCCGAAGCCGACCCCGATCGTGACTCTACTCTCTAAAATTGATCGGAATGCTTAGTGATAGGACGGGTCTTGATCGGCTTCAGCTTGAGGCCCATGCTCTCCGGTGAGAGAAGCTCAGGAGAGATGCAAGAAGGACTGAGAGGACTCCTCGGGCTGTTATTCGGCTTGCTCGGTCGATACAACCCGTATCCCATCATGAAGAACTCCAATGGTATCAACATCGCATGTGGTAACTCCTCCGTCACCACCGATCCACAAGCCTGTACCTGTTGAGATGATACAAACTTTTCAACTAACGGATGCTGCACTAAAAGTCTACAAATTCCAAACGTATGCCAAAAAAAATGTTGCACCAAAATTCAACTTTGGTCAAACATCTGGCACCAAAAGACTCTTTAACCCTTCAAAATTTGAACATTGTCAAAAGAATCTAAACATGCGCGTTTTGATACCACAAATTGGAATAAAACTCGTGTGTTAGCCATTGGTGGTACTAAATCGGTATGCTTTTAAACATATTTCACAGTTTCAGCTCGAGTTGTTAGAGCAGTTGGTTGGGCGGTGTACCTCAACTAGGGCACTGTATCTTCTATCAAGCTTCGATGTCATATGAATGGCTTCTGAATGGAATGGAGAATCATCCCCAACAAAAATTAGGGTTCGGCATTTCAATCTCCTCAGACCATCCGTAATGTCAGGTCTCCTATTAATCACAAAATTCAACAAATTGTTTAGGATTTGAATTCGGAAGTGAAGATACAACAAGTTAAGAGTTAAGTACCTGTTAATTGCTTTAACAAACCTCAATACATTTTCACTTTGCCTCTGATCAAGCAACTGAAACAATTGAAAAGGATTAGCATCTTCAATAGTAGAGAAAGTAATTGAAATATTAATACTGCTATTAGAACTGACATTTGGAAAAAATACATACTTTTCTGCACGCCCGAACGATATCTGATTCTGGTGCATCAATTGTACCACGAACTTCCTGTTATTGTTGTCCAAAACTTGTAAAAAATTTCAAATGGAGAAGATAATCAATGGTTTTCAACCACCATGAGATGAGAGTAGAGTAGAGAAAATTACCTTGCTGAAATACCGTTGTAGCAAGCACTGCTTCACCAAACCGCACATACCGTAATAGTATAGAAGATTTTCCATCACCTGAAAATTCAACCTTTAAGTATGTTGGCTGTGTTGTATTCTGAGATTCAAACCCTAAGTGCAGATACAATACCTTATTGTAGAACCATTCGGTCCAAGAAGGAGCTTTACACAATGGCGAGACCAATATCAAACCTAGCACACGATCCCTATACTTCATCTGTTAATGAAAAATAATCGATTAGTTAAAAAAAATTGTTTTGTTTGTATCATTTTATGAGCTCAATCAATACATACTGCAAATAGAGTTAGAATATAAGCACCCGCAGTGACTCCCATGCACATAACTGCACCAAGCCTGTTTAGAGATGGATTATTCAATCAACACAGGTATCAAGAATCTTCCAAGCAATAAATGGAATAAGAACAGCTTCAAATTTCAAGAATCTGGCAAGATTACCTGAAGTAATTAAGAATCTCGAGTATCTGGTCTGCTAAATCATCAACTGATGGTTCAGGATCATCTAAATTAACGGTAGCAGCTCCTAACTGCAATAATTCTTCCATGAATTATATAACAAAGAATTGTGCAGAATAAAAATGCTTCTATGAATTTTTTTTAGAGAAAGATCGACCAACCTCGTGGCCTGGAGGGCTTATGTGGTAAACACAGAAGTTCTCGAGAAGCAAAGAAGCTGCCTCAGGGCAAAAGAACAATCCTTCGAAACAAGAAACATCTGGAGAACAATACAAGAACAAGGAAGCATACATAAATAATGCTTCAATAATCAAGTATATATGGCATAAATCCAGATTTAATTTGTTCATCAATATTTGCAAAAGAAATGTCAGTATATTTAGAAGCTTTGGTACTTGAAGGATACCAAATGCCAAAAATGCATATGAAACTTACAATCAAGAGCCACATCTGGATAGGTGATTAAAGCAGGCTTGTCTTTATCCCCACACACAATGACAGTTACCGAGCCATGGCCAGTTCGAATTCGATGTTCCTATAGGAAAAAAAGAACACGTTAATCATAAAGTTACCACCATTATGTTGCTTCTGCACATCTTAAGCTTCTAAGGTAAAAGAATTTCCAACAAAAAGAGGCATTTTTTTGACAATTAAGAGACCAAAATTAGGCGACTATTATCAATCAAGGTACTGAAAATTTGTTCCATTAACTCATTTTTTTATTCTGCTATTGACGATAAACAAGAAGCAAAACTCAGAAAGCTCAAATCAAGAAATTAAGACATAATAATTAGAAGGAAAAAAAATGCAAAAAATTGGCATCGATTCTATTTCAATCAAGAAATGAAATCCAAATTAGAAAATGAAAAGGTTAGGCGTTCCGCATTGATGAATGATGAAGAAATGGAAGTTAAGATGAGACCTTTCCACCGAGGTAGATCTTCTCCATGTCAATGGAGATGGAGGAATCATTGGACTCTCCCATGGCCAAGGCTCAAGCTGAGAGGCTCCTCTGTTTCAAAAAGCCTCCAATTCCAATAAAGAACCTTCCTTGTTGCTCAGCAATACCCAAGCTCCTCAATGCAATGACAATGGGGTCTGTCTTTTTTCCTCCTTTTTCTTGGTGCTTATAATGCCAGCTTTTCCGTCCTGACAAAAAAAAAAAAAAAAATTAGACCGGAGAAACCACCGACAGAGCGGCTTTTTAACCAACTAACGGATACTGATGGATTGAAAGGAACCTTTCAATCTGTCTGTGACAATTTAAAAAAAAAAAAACAAATCGGTAAAGAAATTGTTACAACTTAAAATAATTCATGACAAACCCGAAATAAATAATCTCCTCCTAAATGTATTCGACTAGATTTTTTTATAAATAAAAAATAGATTCGCTTAAAAGGCGAATAGAAGGCCGGTAAATGGCATTCATTCAAATTGAATGAGAAAATAAATAGTTCTAAAAAAAGTGTTATTAATTAGGATCGAATCGGCGATCCGACCGGAATCGAATCGAAACCGGTGCCTCCAACGGTCCGGTTCGAGCAAATTCGGAGGATGTAAGTGAATCCGGTTCAATAGTCAGTTTTTAGGAGAATCGTCCGGATCTGAGCGGACCGAACTGTTCTCCGGTTAAGACTTTAAAAAAAATGGATTATCACCACAAGTTCCAATTGGTATTTTTTTCTCCACTATACTTTTCTTACCTGCTACTAATTAATTGTGCCGCTTGGAAACTAATTGATGATAAAAAGAAGTCAATTGGTTGATCAGTTTGTGAAATTCCTCATAAACCTTCACTTTCACAACTGAAGTGATGCGGCACACCTTCCCCACCCTAGAGGTAATGTGGCGCGCTCCCCTCTTAACCAGATACGATGCTCCGACCGCGCTTGCTCGATTCGCCATTTGTTCCACCTGATTCACTGTGAACAATTCCCCACCAGTCCGATGAGAGTTCAATTAGTGTTTGAGGGGTCAGGTCAGGGAGAAATAAGGAAGAGAAAAAGAAAAGGTTAGGTTAGGGGGTTAAGTTCGTCAGTTGAGTGGAGTGGAGGTAGGGAAGGAAAACAGATGAGGGGTAAACGAGCGGACCGGGTTTGAAATGTGTCTAACCGCTCGAATCGGAAATCGGACACATAGCCGATTCGATGTCCGATCCGGTTCTGATAACACTGCGGTAAAGTAGAATCTCATATTTGAATATATATTTACTTTTTTCGCCCGATAAAATTGGAAATCTGACATTACATTACACGTATTTAGAGACTAATTTAGAATTTGGGTAGAGAAAATATAGAAATAGCCATCAAGAACGACGTCGCTAGCGGGTAGTTTATTTTTCCTTTCTATTTATGTTAGTTGTTTTTTCTTTTTATACTTAATAAATAAATATATAATAATTATAAAGCAAGCAATCAGAGTGGCACAAAATCATTAAAGTTGACTAAAATATGCTCTATTTGTTAATGGAGGATGAGCTGGGCAATCTGCAAACCCTTCATTTGTGATCCTCTTAATAGCTATTGTGAGAAGAATTAAGTCTAAAAAAATAGTGTAACGATTTAGGGGGCATTTGAATGGATACATAATGTGAAATTACTTGCAATGAGAGATTACTTGTAATGTTGGTTCATAATTAATGATATAATGTGGAGTGTAATGTCAGATTACAGTGTTTGGTTTGGTTTGTAAAGTATAATGTAATGCGATTTACTTATTATTATAATATTAATCTATTTAAAAATATATTATATCTTAATATGACAAATTTAAATATGTATTTATTTTGAAAAAAGTAACTTGGTCACTTAACTTTATATTTAAACACCAAATTTGAAAATATTAGAGCTAAATTTTCATTCTTACTAGTTATGTTATTAATAAAATACGGGAAAAACATTTCATTTTAGGGTTAATTTACCAACAAAAACAAACCTAAATTTGGTTCTTTTGCAAAAAAAAAAAAAAAAAACTTAACTATGTTTTTTTAGCAAATAACAAACCAAACTTTGCAAAATTTGTAAAGCACATACATTGTATCTCTGTTAGTTTCAGATGGAGGAATTGTAATTATAACCGAACAAAATATTAGAACGAAGACTTTGCATTATTCTGGGTGGGTGTTATCTTAGTTTGGCGTGTAACTGTTATTAGTATCTACAACTTGTACTTTAAACGAGAGTAAAATTGACTACAAAAACACTTTACCAAAAAAAAAAGGGAGATAACTAAATAATAAAGAAATAAAAATGTGAGAGAGAATAATTAATTAGGTAGTATTAATTAAAAAAAAAACTACGTATAGTTGGATGTAATCTCGCATTACATCCAAAATTGGATGTAATATCACATTACGTTGAGGGGGCAAGTCAACGGTGATGGATATACGCCCAATTTGAACCCGTTGACTTCCGAATCGTTTTATTTTGATCACCTCGTTAATGATTGTAAATCGAAACTTCGACCCAAACACCCCGCGAAAACACCAACGGTCTGGACGAGGCCAAAATACTCGTCCGGACCGAGGCAAACTCACCTAGGTGAGGTCGGGTGGCCACGGCCAACCCTATCTCCCCTATGGAGGGGTTGGGTGGCCACACCCAACCCCTACCCTTGGGGGTCGGATTTTCCCCCCCCCCCCCCCCCCCCAAAGGGCCCCGGCACCGCTTCCCGACTCCGATACTCAGTTTATTTCCGCCAACCTCTCCGTGCTTTAAGGTTTTAATTACGAGATTAAGGGCTAATTAATTGTGTCTAAAGGTTAACGATGTCATTAAGCCACCTTAATGACACTGTTGCCTATAAATACAACATTTCCACCACTCATTTGAACATCTTGGCTAAGTGTGCAATTTAGCTCTGACATCTCTCTAGCTTTATCTCTCTAAAAAGTATCGTACTGACTTAGGCATCGAAGAGGGTACATCAAGCACCACCCCCCCCCTCCGTGCTTGATATTGCCCCTCTTGCAGGGCACGTGGAGAAGAGAGGTGAAGGACAGAAGTACACAGATCGGAACGACAGGACTTAGGAGCACCGAACCCGCAGTTTCACTAGTGAGGAATAAGGTTTAGGTCGACCACCCGTTGACTTGAAACTTAGAACCTAACACTTGGCGCCGTCCGTGGGTTTCGAATAGAAAGCCTAATTATCACTGGCCAGATGGCAAGCGTATATGTCATTCATGGAGGATATGGAGCTGGAGGAGAGTCAGCAAATGCCAGAGAAGCGTATATGGCACAGTTAGACGACCGTAAACCAAAAGAAGAGCAAGTAGAAAGAAAGAAGATGTAATACAATTTTCAAGAAGAGACATGGAGCACGTGTTACCAGACAACAAGGATTCCCTAGTCATAACAATGAAGATCACTGATATGGACATTGGAAGAATCCTGGTAGACAGTGGAAGCTCACCTAACATCATTAGCAAGAAAGTCCTCAACATACTAGGAGTAAGGCCAAGTAGCATAAAACAGGTTCACTCCCCCTTGGTGGGATTTTCAGGAGAGCCAACATACCCACTGGGGGCAGTCACACTACCTGTGACATTGGGGATAGGCCAGAGGCAGTTAAAGATCGATGTCCCTTTCTTCATCACAGAAGAAATGGAGGAATACAATGGAGTCCTAGGTACCACTACAATCAACAAATGGGGTATGGTGCCATCAACACTACATCAGAAAATGAAATTCTCCACAAGCCAAGGAATAGGAGAAGTAAAGGGTAACCAGAAGGTTGCAAGGAAATGTGCAAGGATCGCACTAAGTAAGAAGAAAACAACAAAAGAGGTCCTACTAATAGATGAGGACCCAAGAGAGGATCATGGGAGACCCGCCCCCATGGAGGAATTAAAAGAAATACTCATAGAAGAGCGAAAGCAAAAATCGGAACTGCCTTATCTCAGGAAGAGGAAAAGCACTTGGTAGCCTTACTAAGGGAATACAAAGATCTATTCGCCTGGTCACCAAGCGATATGCCAGGAATATCAGAAGAAGTAATTTCACACAAGCTCAATATAAACGCGGCAACGCGACCAATAACACAAAAGGTAAGGCCAATGGGAGGAAGCAAAAAGATAGCTATCCAGGAAGAAGTGGAATGGCTATTGAAAGCAAATTTCATCAAGGAGATTAGATTCCAAACATGGGTAGCAAACCCAGTACTGGTAAAGAAGGCGGGAGGAAGTTGGAGAATGTGCATCGATTATCGCGACCTAAACAAAGCATGCCCTAAGGACTCATATCCACTCCCAAGAATAGATCAGTTAGTGGATGCAACATCAGGTCACCAACTAATGAGCTTCATGGATGCATACTCAGGATATAACCAGATAAAAATGGCCCCTGAAGACGCCGAGATATACCATTACACGGTGATGCCCTTCGGACTCATAAATGCTGAAGCGACATACCAAAGAATGGTCAACAAAATCTTCGGGGACATGATAGGAAAGACAATGGAGGCATACGTGGACGACATGATCGTCAAATCCAAAAAGAAGAAAGACCATGTGGAAAACCTTCGCTCAACGTTTGAGAGAATGAGGCAACACCAAGTCCGCCTAAACCCGAAAAAATGTGCATTTGGGGTACAATCAGGGAAGTTTTTAGGCTTCATGGTAAGTCAGCGAGGCATAGAGGTAAACCCCGAGAAACTACAAGCAATTGAAGAAATGCATTCACCTACGAAGCACAAAGAGGTTCAACGACTGAATGGGAGGTTGGCAGCTCTTAACAGATTCCTGTCCAAAATAGGAGACAAAGCATTACCCTTCTTTGAGGTACTAAGGGCAAACAAGAAGTTCGAATGGACACCAAGATGTGAAGAAGCCTTCCAACAACTCAAACAACATCTAAAGACACTACCACCCCTAGCAAAGCCTACACCAGGGGAGCCCCTCTACCTCTACATCTCCGTGAGCAACGTGGCAGTAAGCTCGGTTCTAATAAAAGAAGAAAACGCTGCACAATTGCCGGTATACTTCGTAAGTAAAACATTGGCAAAGTATGAGATCAACTACTTGCCAATAGAAAAGTACCTCTATGCACTGATTATATCAGCAAGGAAGTTGAGACCATATTTTCATGGGCATGAGGTAACAGTCCTCACAGACCAACCATTGAAACACCTCCTCCAAAGACCAGACACATCGGGAAGACTAACCAAATGGGCAATTGAGCTAAGTGAGTTTCGTATTCACTTTGCCCCTAGAACAACTATAAAAGGGCAGGCTCTAGCAGATTTTATTGCCGAATTCACCGGAATTAATCCAGATGAAGACTTGGGAGAAATCAAAACTACAAGCGAGGCGAGTAGTAGTCAGGAGAAACAACCAGAAGAGTTATGGGAGATGCATACCGATGGGTCATCCAACGGGGGAGGTTCAGGTGCAGGCCTCCTACTATACCCACCAAATAGAGATACACATCTGCTCTATGCCATGGCACTTACCTTTAAGGCAACGAACAATGAGGCTGAATACGAAGCAGTGATAACAGGCTTGATAATAGCCAAAGGAGTAGGGGCAAAACACCTAAGAGTTAAGTGTGATTCTCAACTAGTTGTCAATCAAGTGAAAGGAATCTACACTGCAAAGTCTGAAAACATGCAGAAGTACTTACAGCAAGCCAGGGACCTAATAAAGAGCTTCCAAAGCTTCGACATTGAGTCAGTCCCAAGAGAACAAAACCAAGAGGCGGACGCCTTAAGCAAACTAGCCCTAGGGGCAGAAGCAGGCAAAGAGGTTCACTTTGTAGAGCAAAGAATGCAATCAGTGATAGAACAAATGGAGGCTCTAGTAATAGATGAAGGAGAAGCCTGGATGACCCCAATGCGTCAGTACATCATGGAAGGAAAACTCCCAAAGGATAAGGTAGAGGCAGTCAAGATTGAAAGGATGGCTAGAAATTATGCAGTGATGGATAATGAACTCTACAAAAAAGGGTACTCCACACCCTTCCTCAAATGCATAACATACCCAGAAACAGAGAGGTACTTGCAGAACTCCATGAAGGAGATGCGGGGTGCCATGAAGGAGCACGATCAATAATCCGAAAGGTCTACAACCTAGGATACTATTGGCCATCAATGAGCAAAGAAGCAGCAGACTTGGTACAAAAATGTGATCACTGCCAGAGGTACTCCAGAAATATAACAGCCCCAGCAGCAAAGCTAAGTTCCATCTCGGGAGCCTGGCCGTTCGCACAGTGGGGGATTGATCTGATAGGCCCCCTACCAAGAACAAAAGGGCAGAAAACTTGCATAATAGTAGCAATAGACTACTTATCCAAGTGGATAGAAGCAAAAGCAATGGGAAAGACAACAGACGAGCAAATCGTTAACTTCATTCAATCTCACATTGTCTCGAGATACGGATTCAAAAGCAATAATAAGTGATAATGGCCCACAATTCAAGAGCAAGAAACTGCAATGGTATTGCGAAAGGCTGAATATAGAGCACCGCTTCGCATCAGTAAAACACCCTCAGACAAACGGGCAAGTAGAGTCGGCAAATAAAATAGTGCTAGACGGTTTAAAGAAACGACTCCATGATACCAAGGGAAGTTGGGTAGATGAGCTGGAAAATGTTCTATGGGCAGTACGGACAACACCAAAGATAGCCACAGGAGAAACACCATTTGGCCTAGTATACGGGACCGAAGCGGTGGCACCAGCATAAATGGATGTATCATCACTAAGAACCACGTACTTTGAAGAGCATGAGAACAACAAAGCAAGGCTCTTAGACATAGACCTTGTGGATGATAAAAGATGGAACTCAAAGGAAGCACAGGCACGAATGCGCCTTGTATCCGCAAGATATTATAACCGCCAAGTCAAGGAGAGGCAATTCCACATAGGAGAACTAGTGCTCAGAAAGAACGAATTCTCACACTTAGACCAAGTCAGAAAATTATCTCCAAAGTGGGAAGGGCCGTACAAGATAGCATCAGTTCCATATGCAAATGCTTACCGCCTAGAGGATGGGGACGGGTATATCTCCACAAACACCTTCAGTGGAGAACACCTAAAGAAGTACTACGTCTAAGAAGAAAGCACAAGCAAAAGACCATATCCTTGGATTTATTTCAAGTCATTACATATAATTGTTTAAGTTTCCCAAAAAAAAACTTTTGAGAAGGAGAACTCAAGAAGTTACTCCAACTCTACAACTATCTTTGATTTCCTCCAAATGGTGTCTTGATCCACCCAAGGCATCCCAAGTGTACATAAAGCATGAATGCTCTTAATGAAGTAGAAGTTACTCAAAAGTATCTTTCAAAGAAGGTGGTGATATAATCATTACGTTATCCTTACACAGATATGACTTCCAAGTCAACAACGACCTTCGACGCCCCCAAGAGCGTATCTTGAGAGTAGTTTTCATACTACGACCTTCTACGCCCCCAAGAGCGTATCTTGAGAGTAGTTTTCATACTACGACCTTCGACGCCCCCAAGAGCGTATCTTGAGAGTAGTTTTCATACTACGACCTTCGACGCCCCCAAGAGCGTATCTTGAGAGTAGTTTTCATACTGCGACCTTCGACGCCCCCAAGAGCGTATCTTGAGAGTAGTTTTCATACTACGACCTTCGACGCCCCCAAGAGCGTATCTTGAGAGTAGTTTTCAAACTACGACCTTCGACGCCCCCAAGAGCATATCTTGAGAGTGGTTTCCAAAAACTACGAATCTCGACGCCCCCAAGAGCGTATCTTGAGAGTGGTTTCTAAAAACTACGACCTTCGACGCCCCCAAGAGCGTATCTTGAGGTAGATTTCAAACTACCAGATTCGACGCCCCCAAGAGCGTATCTTGAGGTAGACTTCAAACTACCAGATTCGACGCCCACCAAGAGCGTATCTTTGGTCTAACTTGTGCCCTCCGGGAGCCTATCCTGTGAAACGTTAAGTGCCCTCCGAGAGCCAGTCTCGTGGACAGTTTTCGATGCCCACCAGGAGCGTATCTTTGGTCTAACTACTGGTGCCCTCCGAGAGCCTGTCTCGTGAACATATTCGACGCCCACCAAGAGCGTATCTTTGGTCTAGCAGTACCGTATATACCATTTAAAGGGTATCAGAAGAGATCGTCACACCATACTAAGAAGGATCCCATGAGAAAATAATTACAAAGCAAAGATTGTATGAAGAACACATAATGTTTTTTTCTTGATGAAATAACAAATATGATGATGAAGGAAAACACAAGAGAAACGCAAAGAAAAAGAAGCACCAGAAAGGAAAGGGTCCATAACCAAAGAACTACACATAAAGGCACAAGAAGTTATCATGAAAAGGGGGAGACAAACACCCTGCCATACATGCCATAAGTAAAGACAAGAGTGTCAAACAAAGATGACAAAACTAGGAAATATGGAGTTTCAAACTCTAAAGACAAGTGCAACCCACCAACAGGAAGAGCAGTAAGAAGACACCATAAGAAGGAACCCTTGATAAACTCAATGAAGAAAGATGAATACAAGTTCAAGACTACCTCATAGACACTTCAGCCAAGCAACATTAATGAGAAGCAAAGTAACAACACAACCGATAAAGACAAGCATAAAAAGTTAGAAGGCAAAAAGGAGAAGTACGACCCAAATTAAGAAGAACCTCAAGCCACAAACTCGCGAAACCACCACAAGAGATAGGTGTACTACTTCCTCATTTTGGCAATATGCCTAACAGCGAAGTCAGACAAATATCCAAACTGAGAAAAAGGAAAGTCAGGAGCAATCATGTACATACGCTCAAGAATCGCCTTTAAAGAAATACGCTTAGCCACAGAGCAGCGAACATCGATAGCAGCCTGATAAGAGGAGGAAGCCTTATACTCAGCGATAGCACACCCTTTCTCCTCCACACGAAACATCTCCTCAAGAGACACCAATTCAGCAGCCCGAAGTACCTCATCGCGATAAGACTTCTGTCTTAAAGCCTCAATCTCTTCTTTAAGAAGGGCAATACGACTCTCCAAGTCCCGGCACTGCAAATCCGTGATACGAATACGCTCCAAGCAACTAACAAGCTCAGAACTAAGGGAGACACAAGTGTCCTCGTGCAACTTCTTCTTCTCAGCAAGATCAATAACAAGGGTGGACAAATTAAAAAGGTCGGCAATACCCTGCGACAAAAAACAAAGGATGAGACAGATAGAGCATGAAAGAGAAATGTCCTAAAGGATATCACGGTTAAGAAAAGTTACAGAAGCATAGCGAGCCAACACATCATGAGCCAATTCATAAACGGCCTCCGACCCTTTAGAAGGGGGCACACGATCTGCAGGAGGAATAGCGGATTGCAGAACACGAACTCCAACCTCAGGAGTTTGTAAAGAAGATTGATTGTCAAAACGAGCCCCACGCCCATAATAAGGCGCCCACTCAGACCCAACAATTCCATCAACAGGAGGACGAGACAACTCTTTCGACTCAGAAGCGGCAGACGAAGTCTACCTACAACAAGATACAGAGTAAACACCAATATACACTAAGGAAACTCAGACATTCCAGGACTTACCAAACAAGGGAGAAGGGAAAGATGGCTCCCGGACCCTCGATTGGGGGGCATCAATATAGAAAGAAGATGGTACCCTAACATCACCACCGCCCTTACCTCCAATTGGAGGACACCTCCTCACACCACAAAAAACCGATCTTTTCGCAATCGAAGGTCCGGTCCCGGAGCTAACTACTCCCACCCGTACTGGCCTCTTACTCCTCATCAAACACCGGGGAGATCTGCTGATCGAAAACACGCAAGCTTAGCCCAAGAAAAACGAAAAAGGGATAGTAGAGACAAGATGAAACCCAAACGACGAATACAAAGTCAAAAGGTAAGAATAGAAAGATGATATGGGAAGACCCCACAGGCCAATGAACAGAGGCAGGGGGGCAAGGGGAGATAGTTATAACCCCCAGCATAGAGAGACCCCACTGGCCAATAAGCAGAGGCAGGGGGGCAAGGGGAGATAGTTATAACCCCAGTACAGAAGACCCCACTCGTTAGTAAGCAGAAACACGGGGGCAAGAGGATGAACCAAACAGGACTATATCACCATGAAGACCCACAAATCAAAAAACGAGACAGGTAAAGAAACAATCAAGGGGGAGGCGGAACTACGTCTCCCAAAAGCAACGCTTGCACAAAGGAAAAGGCACGTACCTCAATGCGACACACGTCCCAAGAAGTGAATCCAACTAAGAATCCTACCGCCTAAAAGAAAAAGAGAAAAGGACAACGAGAATGAGGTAATCACTTACCCCTTTTTATAGTAAAAGGGAATAGGGTTTTTTCCAAAGCCGCCAAATCGACACCGTTGATTTCTGGAAAGGAAAAATTTAAGGGTCAGATTTAGAAACTGATACCCCCAGCTCCCATTAACCACGGTTAAACTCACACCCACCATATTTAACACCATATAGGTATATTTTTAAGTATCCCATACTTAGAAAAATTTTAGACCAAAATTAAAATTTTCCTCCACATAGGCTTACCCCGGCATGAAATTGAAGCATGGACTCGTTTAGCTGTATTCATGTTACATCCCCACATGAGCGTATATTTTCCGAGTATACGCCCATGGCGGTGTTAGATTTATTATTTCCATCTCAGATGGACACGTGCTTGGACACGTGTCCGTGCTATTCTGACATTTGCAATTCCTCTATTTTATAAGACAGGGGGCAGAGTCAGAGATACACACGCATGGGTAAGTAAGGATTCCGACAAAAGGTAAAATCCCGGTTTCCAATTGCGCGTGTCATACCATCCTAAAATAGAGTCAATCAAGGGTCAGGCCATTGGTTGACTCGGGGGCATGTGATGGATATACGCCCAATTTGAACCCGTTGACTTCCGAATCGTTTTATTTTGATCACCTCGTTAATGATTGTAAATCGAAACTTCGACCCAAACACCCCGCGAAAACACCAACGGTGGCCACACCCAACCCCTACCCTTGGGGGTCGGATTTTCTCCCCCCCCCCCCCCCAAAGGGCCCCGGCACCGCTTCCCGACTCCAATACTCAGCTTATTTCCGCCAACCTCTCCGTGCTTTAAGGTTTTAATTACGAGATTAAGGGCTAATTAATTGTGTCTAAAGGTTAACGATGTCATTAAGCCACCTTAATGACACCGTTGCCTATAAATACAACCTTTCCACCACTCATTTGAACATCTTGGCTAAGTGTGCAATTTAGCTCTGACATCTCTCTAGCTTTATCTCTCTAAAAAAGTATCGTACTGACTTAGGCATCGGAGAGGGTACATCAAGCACCACCCCCCCTCCGTGCTTGATATTGCCCCTCTTGCAGGGCACGTGGAGAAGAGAGGTGAAGGACAGAAGGACACAGATCGGAACGACAGGACTTAGGAGCACCGAACCCGCAGTTTCACTAGTGAGGAATAAGGTTTAGGTCGACCACCCGTTGACCTGAAACTTAGAACCTAACAAACGGGTTTTGACCAACCCGTCATAATCTTATATTACAATGCATATTACATTATAGAGCTCACATTACATCGTTTGATTTGCCAAACAGCGTTATGTTGATGTAATGTGGGAATACATTCCACATTACATCCATACAAACACCCCTTAGTGATTCGTTATTTCATTAGAAATTTGGGATTCTGTAGGAAAATGCACCCATACGGGGGTGCTCCTGTGAGTCGCGGTAAGAGCCGGGACCGAAATGTAATGTCTCGGAAGTGTGGAACCGCTCGTGGTAACTGTCGGTTTCACCCGTGGCTATAAATAGACCCATTGTTAGGTCTATTCATATATAGGAAATCATCAATATATCACTCATATGCCACGGCTAAAAGCTCTCCACCATATATACATATAGTGTTCATAGTTATTGTCTGAGGGTTATCAACTGTGGAAATCGAGGTGCGATCCGATCACGCGACGCGCCTCTCCGACCAGCATCCCGCCACGCCGCCGTGATTCCGAACCGCCACCGACGATCTACGCTTCTGTAACCGCACGCCCGTCACACCGAACAAGTAGTGTTGTTTCTATGGTTACGATCTCATGTCTTACTAACGTGTGTGTTTTAGCGTGCATGTAGTTAGAATTCCTACATTGGTATCAGAGCCGAAGGTTCGATTTCCGGCTCTGGCATCGTCTTCCTGACGGTGTTGCCAAACTACCACCGATTTTTAGAGTTTTGTAACTCGCCCATTTCGGATGTGTCCGGCCCTCCATTAGTGAGTATTTGTTGCTCATTTTTGCACCAATAGGTTAGTGGTAACATGAGCTACTAACCCCCGACGAACCCATCGATGAAACCGACGAAAATCCCGGTCGTTTTCGTGGCTGAGTGTGGCCGTGAAATTTACACTACGTTGTGTTCCGTTCGTGTGGCCATCTTTGCGATTTGTTCGAGTAGCGATAGTATGGAGAGAGGAAACGACCACCTCCATACGAAATGTGGCGGCCATGGCCGCAACGACGGGCTCACGATTTTTAAGTAATTTTCGTTTTTGTTGCCGGAAATGAGTTTTCCGACGAACGGTTATCCACGGTGTCGCCGGTGTATGTTGTCGGTGACGATTACGAGCAAAACGGTTACTAAGTGAGTGAGATTAGTGCAGTGGCGTGGATTGAGAGTTGGTTGCATGGTGGGAGGTGAGGTGAGTTGCAGTTCTACGTAAATCTCGGGCAGATGAGATGATACGTGTGGGTCGGATGAGTTTATTACTTCCGGGTCGGTGTGACCCTATTTTAAAAAGTCACGTGATTTTTTTTGGTACTGCCTCACGTAAGCTTTGTGGAAAAGCTTAACTGAGTTTTTTCTTTTTAATGGGCTATTTTCACTAGACAACACTCTGGCCCGTTTTTTTATTGAATGGGCTGATTTTTTTTTTTTTGTTTGCTGAAGTGGGCTGGTTTGGACTTGTTTAATAAGTTTAATGGGCTCCATTTTTATTTTATACAACCGAGTCGTTTTTTTGGAGAAAATATGGGCCAATTTTTTTTTTCTTTTTAATCTTGGCCACGTGATATTACTATTGACTAAGGTCAACTGTTTAAAAAAAAAATCTTCATTTTTTTGGGACAAAAATATTTTTTATTACACTTTGGTCCCTAATATTTTAAAAGCAATTAAATGCGTGCTTAATGTTATTAGTATCATGTTTAGGAGTGCTATTTTGTTTAGCATTATGTTTACTAGTATTGCATATTGGCCCCCGTAGTTTTAACATGTTTCAACTACAAGCGAAATATGTTTCCGTAAATTCTTAAGAGACTCGATTGTATTATTTTGAGTTGAAATTGAGGAAATAATTCCGTCTAGAAAGATCGAGCTTTAAGTGGAAACTTGACGTAGTGCCCCCTCCTCCCGGGCCTGGGAACCACGGTTCTGTCTAAGAAACGGGAGTGTTAGGGTCTGTCTCGCGAACCCTTCGCTCCACCTGGGAATGTTCCTCTAAAAGTAACTTTTGAGAATTTACATGAGAGTCCTAAGTCTTTTAAAGGATTTTTGTGCGAGTTTGTCCTGCTAAATTCGAAATGGGGTGCTAGATTTTAGTTGTGTAAAACATGATACTTGTTAATTTGTTTAACATTCATGTATACGTACGTGTTGTGAGCATGCATGTATTGCTTATTATGACATAATTTTGCTAAGCATAATACATGTTGATTTATATAGTATCCATGTACATGAATATTTGAGATGCATACTAGCATGATTTATTATGTCATGTCATTTTCCAAATCATCATTCATATAAGCAAGTTTGAATATTTCATGTTTAGTCCATGCTAATTTGTTTAGTTACTTTTATATGCTAAGCATGATTTGTGTAGAATCCATGTGTAAGTCAACATTGAGAGCATGTCAACTTGCTTAATGATTATTACATGTTTAGCATGTCACATGTTGTAGTTAGTCTTGCATGTATAAGCTAAATTATGATAGCATGTTGACGTAATCAATGTGGTTGGAACTTGACTTGATTATTGGCTAAAATTAATTCTCGCTAAGCATGTACTTTGGACGATGATTGGGAACATAGTGAACTTTTAACTCCGGGCATGCTTGCTTTAATTAATTCGGTCAATAAGAGAGTTGAGTGTAACATGTGTAAGTATAATGAACAATAATTCTTGCATGCCTTGTTGAATGATCCTGATAAGATGTTATCTCTTATGTGTAAAGGATGACATCGATCCTCCAAAAGACTGTTGCCGAACTTAGCTGTGCGCTAAAGTTGAATGGTGATAACTATGATGTTTGGCAGGAGAAAGTTCAGTACTTACTCCAATAGCTAGATATTTGCAGACCATATCCAATGAAATGGAAGAGCCTAAAGCGGGGAATACGGCCCAGCAGAGGCGAGACCTGAGAGCCTATGAGGCCTGGAAAGTGAAAAATCGCACCGTGTGCATCATTTTGTTGAGTGCTATAAATGATGGTGTGTTCAGGTTATCAGAGTGCTAGGGCGCTTTGGGACGACTTGAAGAAGAAATTTGGTTTCTATTCCACAGAAATGATACAATTCCTGACTATGAGATTAGCCTACTATAAGAGGCATCATGAACACTCCCTGAAGTTGCAGATTTGGCATATGGCTAATATAATAGCTGAACTCAGGCGCGCTGGTCATATTTTCCCTCAAATGCAGAAACTCCAGGTTGTAATTCACTCCTTACATGATTCATGGAAGCATGTGAGAATGTAGTTACCCCGCTCTGATTGGGCTGCCACTCTGGAAGAAGTTCAGAGGCTTCTAATGCTAGAAGAGGAAATGCATAAGAGTAAGAATACTCTAGCTGAGTTGCATGTGGCAACTTCCTCCAAAGCTCAAAGGAAACCTAAGAGAAGGAATGGTGGTAAGAAAGAGGAGCATGATGGGTCAAGTCAGAAACAAAAGATTGATGAAAGTGGCGAGCGGAAGCGCCCGCGTTGTGTCCAAATGGCTAAGAGAAAGTGCTATAGTTGTAACCGTATCGGTCACTACTCGAAAGATTGCACTGCTCTAAAGCGTCAGGTATGTGTTGATGCTTAAACTAGTAGACTATTGAGTTTCTAGTTTGATCAATATATGATCATAATCCTTTGAGTTGTGACTCAGGATTGAGCCTTGGACGAGAATATTTAGTTGATCTTCGACATCTCGACTAAAGAATGATGGAAATGAAACACTCAAGTTTCAACCGAATATGTTGGCATCAGCAAGCTATGTCTATGAGACAACCGAATTTTCAATGCCTTACTGTTTAGTCGGATAGCCGATGTTCAGTTTTTGTTTCTGTTAGACCTAGTTGTTCAATTGATGTTTCCATGACATTGAGTTTGTGTATATATGGTCAGTTCCAGTGGATTTATTGTATATCGAACTTGCATCTTGCAATGATTTCAATATATCCAAATATTTATTTTTCGCAAGTTTGTTAGCGATGTGACCGGAAGTCTTATGTTTAGGAAACCTGAATAAGTTCAAATTAGACATCTATTCGCCCATATTTGTTGTGGGAAGGCTTAAATATGTTTCGTAGCATGTATATTTATTTGATATTCTACAGATGGCTAAGAGAGTCTTGTAGATGAATTGAATAGATAAAGAACTTGTGTGGTTCTCGTATACGTTAAGACGATGGTTAGTTCATCGACTTGACTTGTAAATATACGTCATATAAAAAGATAGTTCATTCCGTTGACTAATTTTTTGGCACTATGCAACATAAGCTTGTTGCTAGGAGACGTAGGTGATACGCTTCTGAATATGGTTGAGTCAGTGACAACATTGGTCCAATAATACATTACATATGGTAATATAAGGGTCTCTCCACAAGGAGGACCCACCGTATATCGAGACGAATGTTTGTCAACTTGATCAAGTGCCTAAATATTAGTTGCATACCACTTCATATACGTTAAGATCCGGAAAAGTCCGAAAGTGGGAGCAAGTTTGTGCCTAAACTAAAAGATGTCGAAATGAACATGCTTATCCTTATAAAGGGAAAAGTGGGTTATAACCCATTTTTGGGTTCTTGAGCTAAATGTACCAAGATAACTTCATTCGAGTGGCAGGATTTTTGTAGATATTGAATAAGTTTTTCGTCATGCTCGCAGATGTTGAATAAGTTTCTCATCATGCTCGTATTCTTCACCATCAGTTGCGAATGTAGATGATATTGGTCATGATCTTAGTTCAAGTGGGAGCAAGAACTTTCATGTTGTTACTCGAAATGAGTATAGGTTATCGTTCCAGTGGGAGCGTCTACAAAATGTTCTTAATCCTAATGGGAGCTTATTGTGGCTTTTAATACCCTTTAAGGAAAATGGAGGACAAGATGGAAGACGCGAAGCGCAAATGGATCAGTGAGGTCCTACATGTCATGAGAAATTTGATATGTGTCTCGAATAAATGCGACCGTGATATTCGCATAATCCCAGCCACGTTGATCTTGGATGTAAATATTGTCTTTGAAATATCAAAGTAGAAACCGAAGCACTTCTCCATATTGTGGTATGAGAATGCAGCTTTTGGACTATGGTGGTCCGTTAGCATTCTACTTTATTCCCACGAGGCAATATTATTAATGACGATGTGTTAGTCATGTCAGATGTTTTAGTCACTACGGACTAAGACTGTTATTAAAACATTGACAAGATCATGTAAAGTAAATGTGCTTGACACATAGTACGTGCTGGTAGTTATAGAGTTAATCAAATGAGTATGAGACTTAATTGATATCTGGAGGGTAAATCAATATAATCTTGGAATTGAGATTCTAAGAGATCATTTGAGAGAATATGTTTCTTGGGTGATTGATCATATTATTACCTCGATAAGATAACTCTGTATAAAGGTCATGACTTGATGCGCTATATGTCTTAATTAAGATGAGCTCAGTCGGGTGTCTTGTGCATGTTGTGACGTGCACTAGACCCACTATTAAATCGGGCATATGGCTCGACTTGTATTGATGCTCAAGGATCAGATAAAGATGGATGTTGAGGCGTCGTACATATGTGTATGAAAAAATATAGTGAAGTTGTTCCTAGTGGGAGTAACGACTTCCTTAGGGAAATGTTTCTTACTGACTGGCCATCAGATAATGAGAAACGAGTGCAAACTTCACTATATGCGAATGAAGCAAGTGCTCTCGCAACAACAACCGATGATTTAATTTGCTCTATAAGGTTCCTATATATATTTCGGGTGATGCACATTATTGCTTCAGTGTTAGTCTGATGGTAATTGTGCTGTAATATATTCCGAAGAGGATCCTTTCGATGTTTGGACATTCAAAAGACAAATATAACTATGCATAAGGCATGGTGGCATGCAAGATGGTGAATGTGAAGTGATAGTCGATGAATGATGGATAAGCGATAAGTCCGTAAAGCCCTTGCATACGTGCAATTCATCGACATTTGATCACAATGAAGACAAATGGGAGATGAGACAAGATTTTGAGCTTAAAATCTTCAAGTGGATGGTTAGAGAGCTATTTGCTTGAATTCATAAGTCGTTCGTTGACATGCGGTCATCGATAACTTTAGTGAAATGAAGTTCCACGTAGTTTACCTTAGAGCGGGATGAGAGTTAGTGGACTCTGGTTTAGATGCATGCGGCATTTGAACAGACATCCGCACAACACTGTCTTTGAGACAAATGACATACACTCCATGGAAAAAGGAGAAGAGTGCTGTGACACACGTTTCATACCGTGTGTGCTATTATTCGACCACGGGTTTACACAAGCATGATCTCAGCTTGTTGTAGTGTGAGACCCAGGATCCTTATGAGGTTCCGGATTGTGTACCCTCACGATTCCGATCAGAGACTTGAGACCTGGCACGATGTTCGCTAGCTTAGTGTGTTTCCAAAAGGCCACCTACAGATTCGGCTTGGCGGGGCATGTCTAGAAAAGCGAGTCGGGTTGGTGTTGAAGGAATTGTGAGAAGAGGAAGATTGTCAGCGGAGTCTCTTTTAGAATTGTGTTCACCGGTCGACCATTCATGATTTTGTTTCATGATTGTGAATACAAGGTATAATAATGAGATCTTTAAGATATACCTAAATGAGATTCGATGATCTAGGGTACAAGCATATTTACGATTCTCCAGTTGTTCTTCTACTACGAGAGGTTGTACACTCCTAACAGATGTACAACAACTAGCTCTCGCAAAGTATGCCGGTCGCACGGTTGAGCCCTGTATGAAAGACATGCGAGGTGTTAGGAGTATCTCTTCTAGCACAATGAGCACTCCCATTATGTGTAAGTGGGAGATGTAGGAAAATGCATCCATACGGGGTGCTCATGTGAGTCGCGGTTAGAGCGGGGGACCGAAATGTAATGTCTCGGAAGTGTGGAACCGCTCGTGGTAACCGTCGGCTTCACCCGTGGCTATAAATAGACCCATTGTTAGGTCTATTCATATATTAGGAAGTGATCAATATATCACTCATAGGCCACGGCTAAAAGCTCTCCACCATATATACATATAGTGTTCATAGTTATGTCTGAGGGTTATCAACTGTGGAAACCGAGGTGCGATCCGATCACGTGACGCACCTCTCCGACCGGCATCCCGCCATGCCGCCGTGATTCCGAACCGCCGCCGACGATCTACGCTTCCGCAACCGCATGCCCGTCACACCGAACAAGTAAGTTTCGTTTCTATGGTTACGATCTCATGTCGTACTATGTGTTTTAGCGTATATGTAGTTCTAATTCCTACGGATTCAAACTCTACTTTCATCTATAAAATTATACGTCAAAGTTTACATAATTCATTTTACTACTAGATATATAAACAATGCATTTGTCTTGACGTCCAAGACAACAGTCATGTTTAATTTATGATATTACCTACATCCCCATGATTCACTTACGTCTCTCTAATCTAGTCTAGAGAGAGAAAAAAATCCATATTGATGAAATAATAAATAATTACTTTCATATTATTATTGCTTTACATATATATGTCCTTATTTTGGTACATGAATAGGGTGCGACTCACTCTTGTTAAATTTATTGTTGAATGAATAAATGAATTAATTGATGCCTAAAAATGAATGATCATATCTATAACTTCAAGATTTTCTTCCCTATCCACATTCTTCATATCATCTTCCTAACTAATCAAAACCGCATAATTTTCTCAACTTTCCTATCATTTTTATATTCAGAATTTAATTCTAAGCATGATCAATAAATGAGATTCCTAGTCGTAAAATTGCTGTCGTTGAGCTGGCTCCACCTGTAGAAGCCATAGCCCATCATGAAACATGGCATGTGGCTGCTCCTCAGTCACCATTGATCCACAAGCTTGAACCTGCACATACAGTTTTTGAACTCATCTCTTAGAAACCAGAAAAGAAAGGACTTGAAAGTAAAAACCAGATACTTGAAACTTACTCAACTATGTCTTGACCCAATTTAAAAATCTGTTCTTGAATCTTGAAACCCAATCCTACATAAATGGATCAGTTCCTTGAAAACATCACCCATTTTTTCTTGATTAATAATATTTTCATCATCTTGGTTTCATCAAGTCTTAGGATACAACCTATTCGAATTCTTTATGAGCATAAAACTCTGATGATATGTTCAAACTCTTTTCCCAGATAACTTGACATCCAAATAAAACATCTATCGTTGAAAATATCAGAAAAATAAGACCGAAGCATACAGTACTTGAAAATATTGCCAAAAGGTTTCATTTTATTTCATGGAAATTACTTCATGCAGAGAATTCGAAAACCCAGAAAGATTTTCAATCGTGTTGCCTCAGTAAGGGCGAATTATCTTCCATCGAGCTTTGAGGTCATGTGAATGACTGCTGCATGGAAATGAGAATTCTCCCTGACAAATATAAGGGTCCGGCATTGTAGTCTCTTCAATCCAACTGTGATATCACCTCTACTGAAATTGTATTTGACAATAAATATTTTGAATTTCACTTTTTTTAGAACGATCCATTGGATATATGCTCAATCTATCATAAATTGGGCCCTATAATTATGCCACATTCGATTATAATTTAAAACTTGGACAAACGGACAACCCGAGGCCCAAAAGACACTTAGACCAAAAAACATTGTGGCTAGAAAAATACACTGAGTGGCCAAAACCACTTGAGGTACCCGAACGGAGGGACTCCTCTCGGGTCACCCGAATAGAGACCCTCCATTCGGGTGACCCGAATGGAGGGGCTCCGCTCGGGTAACCCGAATGGAACCCCTCCATCCGGGTTACCCCGGGCGGAGCTAGGGGGTGCCCGTACGGGTGCACCCCCCCCCCCCCCCCCCATCCGGACGAGTGGTGCTCGTCTGGGAACCTTACCCTGGACGATATTTCGCCCGGGGATTACCCTCGTGAGGCATTCTTCGACACTTACACTATATTAAACTTGAGTGTGGTCAGACCAAGGTCAAATCCACCATATTTACGGTCAACACCGTTATGTCACTAAACTGCCACAACCGGGCCGAAAAAGTACCGGAATCGGGACTGTCTAATAGGAACTCTATAAATAGAGTTCTTCCCTCTTTATTTTTGGTAATCTTGCTCTCTCTTTAACATTTTAGTTTCTCTCTCTAAAAGCTTATATTTACTTAAGCATTGGAGTGGGCTTACCGGGAACCCCCTGGTGCCCATTTGAAGGTACCTAGAGAGGAAGAAGAGCGGAGATACGGAGCGGGAAGGCACTCAGAACACCATGTGCAAACATTGGTGCCGTCTGCGAATTCGAGCAAACAGCACGTAGCCTACTACCTGTGCTCGATGGCAAGAAATAAAGAAGAACCAGAGAACAAGGCGGGCAGAGTAAGGTGCCCACCAAGGATCTCCAAGAGCCTACCATCGGGAGGCAACAAGAAAATGATGCTAGGGAACCATCATCCAATAGAGAACAACACTCCCTGGATAACACTCCATCAAGCTCTAAGGCACCACAGTCGGTAGTCAATCAACAACTACCTCTTCCACCCCTAATGAAAGGCAAGCCCCTAATGAGGGCAACAATCAAACACGCAAGAGTAGGCCAGAAGGCCAAATGAGTGGTTATAACAAGAATGCACCCATGGTAGCTCTTCCAGAGTATACCAAGATGGGGCAAAAAGAAGAGGGTACAAAACAACAACCACTCCACAAGGATGTGCATTATCTCTATATCCCTTAACGGGCTGCATACCTTGGAGCGCAGCAGAAACATCTGAGCGACCACCTCGCACGGGAGTGGCAGCACCACCCTGAAGACTCTCCTGAAAGCGTGAGATTTTCCCATGAAGCCATCCTACATCACAACGTAATAAAGTTATAAAGGTTCATAACATACCGAAGGAGGTGCGCAGATCCCAGCCTCGCGCATTTCTCGTTCCGACACACGAGACAAGGCCCTATAAGTACGCGCCTTGTGTGCTCGATATATCATCTTCATAGCCGTTTTTTCTAACTCAGAAAACTCAGAAAAAGCCGGCACGGGATCAGGTCGAGCAATACAAATAATGGGCCAAGTCACTCCAGGATCATTAGTGAAGAAGTAATGTTTCTTCCAATGCCCCCTTGAGCGGTCGACAGCAGTCACGAAACAAAGGCCAGCATCCCAATTTACTTCTCCTAATCCAAGTTTGGCAAAGTCATTCCCTTTCATCAAAGGCCAACAGATGGAAATAGAACATAAGCCAGACGAATCTGGACACTGGAGCCGGAAGAAACATGGAAGAGCAGGGTCGAGTAACGCCATGACTGGTGATGACATAGCACCCGGAAGCAAACCCAATACCGTATCCCGGCGGGCACAAGATAAAGAGGAGATATCCTATAATAGCGGCATAATATGTTCAAGTTACGACAGTAAGGAAAATGCAAACCCTCTCGAATCTGAGATATGTACACAGCTGACATCTCGGCTGGAGGCACAGTAAGCATACCTGCAATAGCATCAGGGATGACGTCAAGAGGAAAAGCCGCCTCTACCAATGAACAAAGTCCAGAACGCTCCACGTAGCGCCGATAGTCTTTACAATCCAACACATTACCAGCCAAGGTATGGAGCAAATCTCCTGACTCCGAGTTGGCCTCCGACTCTGAAGAAGAATATACATCATCCTCAGACTCCGGCTCAGATGACTCTGAAGACTCCGACTCAGAGTCAGGGTCCGAATCAGGACAATACGTAACTAAAGGAGTGGGAATGTAAAACTTACTCATCCTAACGAATCTAGCAAGTCGAGAAGGTAGTCCTAGTGATGGGCGTGCCAGTACTCCGCACTACAACTCCTGCAATGATACAACAAAAATCTACTCAACACATGCTCGTACATCCATAGCGTCGACAACTACTATGCAACGAACGTCCCCTGCTCGGGGGCAACACTATACCACAAACCTATAAGTGTTTAACTACTACATAGCGAACATCATCTATATGGGGGCAACTCTATGTCAGTAAGGGCCTCGTCCCAACACTTATACGGTCTACATGTTCTTACGCACAACTACGTATACCTACGCGCACTTATATACGCGCGTGCACCTACGTGTGCTCTCGACTACATGCGCTATACGCAACTACATGTGCTTACATGCACCTACACGTGCCCACACGTGCCTACATGTGCTTACATGAACCCACCCCCGCATACGCGGCCTAATGCGAATACCTAAGGTAACGAGTGCAAATATATTCAAAGCACTAAAACCTATATGCATATGTTGTCTAACATGTGCATGACATATGTTCATACATACATACATACATACATTCACACAATGGGGATATAAACCCAACTATGGCTACAAACATCATTATGCTACCAAAATGTATACATACTTGTCACGACAACATATCGATCAATCAATGATGGCAATCAACATGGGAAGTAACATCCCTACTCTATACATACTAGTGCCAAAACACTTAGCTATTTTTATGCTCTTTTTACTATGCTAACCTATGCTAGGCATTTTATCAAACACTTGGTGGGTATGGATAATCAAGTTCTAAGCAATACAAGGATTACCCAAATTGATGTGATTAGAGACATCATCATACCTGGAAATGGTTCCAATCAACCACGAACCGAACCACCACGAAATCGCCGTCAAAACCACCGCCACGGCCGCCGGAGTCCGATCACAGCCGTCCGCCGCCCCACTATCACCAGTAGTTGCCGCCGCACTGTCGCCGTCGGTGAGTGGTGGCCAGCCGGTGGTGAGTGGGTGTATGGGTGAGTGACTTGGATGCTATATCACTTACCCTTCAAGCAAAATGGAGGAGACCATTCTAATGTGTGGAGACTAAATATGGAGGGGTTTACATATACACTCATTATATATACATGTGGGTAATATTCTATCATCCCCATATTTTTTTTCTAACTCTTTTGGGAGAAGTCCCTAACAATATACACATGCTTGCATACCCGCGTGTACATATGCATATCTACATGTACATACACACGTTTGCATATCCATGTCACGTGTTTATTATTATAATCCCGACACATATATACTTATTCCCATGTCATCGCATATATATATATGCCAATATCTACATGTTTAATTTCATGACATTACAAGTCGCGTGTCTGCTCACATACACGTGTATACCATGTTCGCACACATGTTAGTATTTATACCCATGTTACATACATAGACTTACATTATTACATATGTATATGTTGCATACGTATATTCGTTGCGCTAACCATGTCAGCAGTTATAGTCACTCTCTTAAACAAAAGGAGGGATATACGACAATGAGGCCCACGCGCCAACTGACAATAAGTCCACCTCGAGGTAACACCCGAACTTAAATTGAACGTATACTCTATCGAAAATAGAGTCAAGTAAGGGTCGCGCCACTACTTGACTCGGGGGCAAATGATGGGTATACGTCCGATTCGGGTTCGTTTTATGTTCGGACTTCGTTTACACGTCAAACCCACTAACGGCTTCGAATTATTTACCAGCGAGTTCAAAACGTTTGGAACGTGCGCGTACGCGTTCCGGACCGAAAACTCGTCTGGATCGTCCCCCCGGTGACACGCAAACTCATACGTACACATTACACGTGCGGGCCTTCCCGATGTCGACTTTACTCCCGTCCATGCCCGGTTCACATTTTACATCAAACCGGCGTCGAACCATTTAATACCGGGTTCGGGTTCAAGGTGCCCCTATTTAAGGGAATCTACCTAACCATTTCACAACTTAAGTTGATAAAGAAAGCTCTGACTTCTCTCTAGCTTTCTCTCTCAAGATTTCTGATTTAAGCATCGGAGATGGCTCATCGCACTCCACCCCCCCCCCCCCCCAGTGGTGTGCGATACTGCCCCGTGTGCAGGTCTCAGGAGGAATGCGCGTACAAGGCATTGTGCAGCGACCCGACGAACATCTTTACCTACTGTACAGGGACTTGACACCCTGAGTGGTTAAGGTCCCAACAGTCAGGATTTTAACGGTCGGACCATTTTTTCTTTTAGCGCCAATACCATAACCATTACGGGTAATAAACCCATGACCATAACCCCACCATATCATAATGGTGCGGTTAATCATTACGCCTAATAGTACAAAAAAACCACAATTATTTGATTTTCACCGTACAATTGTGAAAAAACAAAGAAAGAATATTGATTTAGAGTTTAGGCTGAAAAAAACAATATTGATTTGGTCGGACTAGTTGTAGAAAGACTTCGATTTGGATTTATATATTGGGCCAGACAGGTGTGGTCTATAGGCCTGATATTTCTTAACCACCCATATACATTGAGGTCAACTAATGTTTTTAGTGCTCGGGAAAAAGCTCAACTATTTTTTTACGATTTATTATTTATATATGTAGAGTAGAGTATGAACAGAGCTGCTGCTCAAAAAACGATTTGGTATCAATCAACTTGGTTAATATTAGGGGTGCCCCGACTACTAATGAAGTTTTTAGTGCCTCTCTTGTACAAGCTAGGTATTTTCAGGAAGCTATGGAGAAGCAGTCTCCCATTGTACCGACAGTGACAATTCAAGTTAAGTGGATTCCACCTGACTTTGGGTGGGAAAAACTTAATACAGATGGAGCATCACAGGGAAGCCCGGGGAGAGCTGGAGCTGGGGGCGTCATCCGAGATTGCAATGGAAATTGGATCTCGGGGTTCTCCCGTAATTTGGGCACCGCTAACAGCTTGCTTGCTGAGCTCTGGGCAATTAGGGAGGGCCTCTCTCTTGCTCTTCAATTGGAAATTAAGTCTTTACATATTGAAACAGATGCTCTGATTGCCCAACAACTAATATCAGATACTGTGGATCCCAATTTGAAATTTATGCCTATTATTTTGGATTGCAGTGATCTGTTGCTCCGCTTCAGTAGATACAAGCTTAGACATATATATCGGGAAGCAAACTCGGTTGCGGATGTTATGGTTAGGATAGGAGTTCTGCAACAGTCAAATCTTGTTATACATTGTGTTCCCCCTAGAGATGTTATGTCTTGTATGGCTAAAGACATGTTTGGGGTCTGTGTACCTCGTCAGATTAGGAAATAGTCCCTTTAGATTGAACTTTGGTGGTCGTTTCTCAGACGCACCGCCTTTGTTTCTTGTTTTTTCGTATTCTCTACCAAAAAAAAAAACTTGGTTAATATTAGATTTCGACATATTTTGAGCCGAGCCTATCACAATAGTCTCAACTCGATTGGAATTTGAGTTATATCAAAACGGAGCCCTAAGTATGGATCATAACAAGACCAATTTCTCAAAGTCAAAGGGTGGCAATTTTTTTTATTTTTAATTACTTTTTGAAATTTTAGAAGTATTATTGACGACATATTTGAACAGTGAGTGGATGAGGGTGGTGCATAAGTTACCGCGTTTCTATAACATATTGTATGTAAAGTACCACATTTTATTTGTTGTTTTTCGTGATCATTAATAATATCCTGGCTAATTGATCCAATCATTTAATTTATTACAAACTTAAGGATCGCAGAGAAATGAAAGAGTGTTGGTTCCCTTGCGTGGCTTGTAATATTTGTATACATGTCAATTGTCATGAGTGCAATCATTACATATTTACATGTTATGTGATCTTCCTTCCCAAATGTATGTCATCCAAGCCAAGGTTGCTGCTCTTTTTGTTTTGTAAGAAACCCAACCCCGTCTTTTTCTTGCATCAATCAATTGCCGGCACCCCTTGTTGATTAATATCATTGTCTCTTTCGATTGTTGGATCACAGAAATAAGTGAAATTACACTCTATCTAAGGTTGTACAATCCCGATCCGGATCTTAGGATCTTACGACTTTATAATCCTACTGAAGTAAAACGATATATCCCGATCCTTTGTAGCATTTTAATCTTGTAGGATCTTATCATGATCCCGATATTAGGATCTTACGATTCTACGACCCTAGTTAAGTAAAACGATCATACGATTCTACGATTCAAGTTACCTAAAATCATCACCATAATAAGGATGAAATCGATAATTAATTTTTAATTCAAGTTACCATACCGAATTAGAGTAGTATGTTATAACTAATCATAATCATTTGTAACGTTAAGTGTTACACGATTTAACATATTTTAATATTAAATAAAACTATTTAATATTTTATAACGAAAATGATTTTAATAAATTTGTACATATATTAAATGATTTTTTTTTTTATGTTTATTTATTTGATAAATAGTAAGTTTGTATACATGTATATAGAGTATAACATATAATAAGAAATTATTCATAAATTATATGTTAGAGTTTGGATCTCAATCCTAACAACCCAAAATCTATATACTATTAATTAATACTATATATCCTAACCATATACTATATATATATATCACTTCAACGTGTTAACAGGCCGACCCTATTTATGAGTTTAGGGGCCTAAAAGCCAAACTTAATTATATGATATTTTTTTAATATATTAAAACAATCCTTTAATTTAGTTATAATTAGTTTTTATTTTTGCATAATATTCAAATTTATTTGAAATGTATTCCAAAAATTACTTATTAGATTTTTACAATTCATTTACATTTTTACAATGCATTTTTGATAATTTTGTGTTAATATTTATTTTGAAAAAAAATTCTCAACTAAACAATAGATATAGAAACTATAATTTCTTTTTGGCCGGTATATAGAATCTATATATAATTGGAGTTTTGACTTGGTAGTAACTCGTGTTTTGGGTAAAATAATGTTTTGAATTAATAATATGCTATAAGATCACATATAGGGATGGCAACGGGTCACGGGTACCCGCCGACCCGCGGGTACCCGATCCGATTTTGACCCGATAATTCGCCGATCCGCGCCCCGCGGGGCGAGTTCGGGTTTGGGTTCACGACGACCCGCTGACCCGACCCGAACTTTCATTTTACATATATATTTAATATATGTATATTATATAAAACTATACGGGTAATATAACACATAGTCAAAATAACAATTATTCTAATGAACGGGGTGATTTATATTTGGATTATGAGTTAATTTAATAATTTATGATTTAAATTTGGAGTTGAATTTGGATACGGTAACATAGAATTTAGAATTAAGATTTAAAATGATAAACCAGACCTCACACGGGTCGACCCGACCCGAAAGTGCATGGAACGGGTCCGTGTCGACCATATTGACCCGCGGGGCGGGTCCGGGTCTGGCGATACCCCCGACCCGCCCCATTGACATCCCTAATCACATATCTGTCTTAGTTTTAAATTAATTTTTTTTTTTATAATAATGTACACAAAATATAAATTAAACTAGTAAGTTTTATTTTTTTATCTCTATTACTTTAATATTGTTAAACGGCATTTCAGGTAGGAATAATCAGTTTGTTTAAGTTACTGTTAAAGCTAATTAATTAACAGTGTGCAGTCAGATCCCTGGCCCCATAGTTACGGTCGATGCATGGGTTACTGTGAATTTCCAGATCAATGGATCCCGAAGCTCAATAAACGACGAGGAAATGAATAATTACAGTTGACTCTGATAGAAAAAAGAATAAGATTATAATTAATATTAATATGTAATTTTTGTTATATGTCTACACTTCTACGGCAACTTTGGTTGGGATTTGCCCTTCTTTAAATGATGCACATGGTGAGTGTTGAGATAAATACCTATTTATTTGCTTTTACAGGTGTAATTGTTGAAGTAAAAAGACATTCAATATCGGACTGAGTCCATACAAACGTTAAATTCTGTATTAGATCAAATTAAGTCAATATGTTAGTATAAAGTAATCATTTATATATATAAACTTTGTACGTATACCATCTTAAGATCAATTGAGAATGGAACATTCCTTATATAAATAGTTCTAATTTTTATTAGTCGTATTAGTTTAACTCATCCTAATGTTGAATTTAACAATAATAAAGTTAAGTATTTATTTCCGACGGTAATTTGGATCCAAGTGCAGGAGACGTGGTTTTACTAACTTCTAGTACGAGGAAGGATTCGGGAACAAAAAAAAAAAGTATCAAGGAAGGAAGATAATAATTAAAATTACCGACGTTAGTTAAACTATTAATGGAATATTACAAAATCAAAGTCCTTGTATAATTAATTATAAGCTTATAATCTCAACAATACTAGCTACACGTTCTATTGATTGTTGTTGAAAGAAGAAAAAATAATTGTCCGGATAATAATACAATAATATTATTATTGCAACAAGGTATCTCTATGTCATAGTTAGACTCATTAAATGGATTCAATGTGTGCCGTTACGCTCTTATCATGTGAGTTGTTAATATAATTAATAGCTTATATTGTTTGGTTATATGGATCCGATAAATGTAATATATATGTGTATTGGTTGGCATTCTTGAAATTGTAGTAAATCCATGACGACCTTATACAGTGTATGTTGTCCGATTAAAACATGTTAGATGCAGTTGAGAGCATGAGTTTGAAGATGAAATACTTATGATACCCCTACTTAATTTTTAATAACGTTCGGTTAGTAATTCGCATGTACAAGCAATAAACAAGTAGCACATGTCATATATATGCAAAGCTAATATTGACATATATATTATGACCAAAAATGCAACGTAAATTCAAGAGTAGCACGTGACCTGCCCACGCACGTTTCCGTCGTTATTTAGCGCAGTATATTGTAACTTTATATTAATTCAGCTAGAAAATTATACACACCCCTAAAGCTCTGTTAGCAAGTTGCTAAATAAACCACCCACCCATATATATATATAATAAACACCAAACGCATATGTAGTTATGTATACATATCAGAATACTGTTTAGTGGCCTAACAACGACACTCGAGATTGATAAGATATATGGCGATGAATCCATGCATGCGCAGTTGATTGATACTAACCATAGTCATATCGTACGTACGAATTACGATTAATATATAAGAGCTTATTTTACTGGAAAAAATAAATAAATAACAAGAAAATAATCAATCGGCACCGACTACCAAACTCTCTCGCTTTATATATGTATATAGACTAGTTATTAACGCGTGCGTTGCACGCGTATCAATCGTCTAAATTTCAAAATACATAATTTATCTTCAGTTTTCTAATATTTTAATATGTAGTTAATACATGGCCAAGTTTAGGGGTTGCGAGAAATGAGAGAAATGAATCTGTGATCGAAAAGGACGACACAAAGTAATTCAAAACAAGAAAAATAGAAGAGGATAATTAAGTAAAAAAATTAACTATTGTTTTAAATTACGATACTAATTTAATGTTATAACTAATAATGAGTTGGATTGAGCATGACGTGAGTTATTAATGACAAAGTTGTATCTAATTTATCAACTTGAGGAGTGAAGAATGTAAGCCCGTAATTAGCCACTTAGAGTCATCGGTGGAGTATTTTGACCTATGCAAACGTAACTATACACTTTTCATGCAATTTTATATCATAATACCAACAAAAATTGATTTAACGCTAAAGGAAAAAAAAAAAAATTTGGCCAACGGGAAGCTAAAGGAAATTTCAATTCATTAAAATCTAAAGTTTATACTTGATATGTCAATTAATTATTTAACTACTAATTAGGTTACAATTTGATTTAATTGACAGACGGAATAACTAAATTAATGATTCGAGACCCTAAATGTTGGACAATGAGTACCAGGTTATCTGTAAAAGATCAAAATTCAAGAACCGTGGTTGACCCATATTTTGACATTTGATATGATTTGACAAGTGACTGATCTATGTGATACAAAAAAATCTGACGCGTACTCGAAGTTTGCATGATTTGAGTACATGTATCATACTTTATGGGTGGCTCAAATTTATAGTTATATTGTATTAATAAGTTAATGATAATTAATGTAACATGTCAGTTAAGCGACCTTAACAAAAAAGTTAATGCAATTTATCTAATGAAATTTTTAGTAATACTCAAATATTGTAGGGACTAAATCATCAATTTTTTTAAAACACTAATGTCTAAAGTTTATACTTGAATTCAACTTAACTATTTATTCAACTATCAATTAGGAGATACCAAATATGATTGAATTTACAAACGCAAGAACTAAATCGGTAGTTCGAGTCATTAAGTATTAAACATTGAGTAACATGTTATATGTAAAGTCAAACTTCAAGAACCACGTTTGATCCATATTTGATATGTTATATGAGTTAATTTATTTGATACAAAAATGTCAACAAGCGGAACATCCCCAAATCGGTGATATAGTAAATGGAAAAATGTATCTACCTTACATTTGCACCTATTGAATGCATGTTGACTCTAATTGATAAGTATATTTGATGGAGATAATAATAAATACGGTGACCTACCAATTAAGCGACCTAAAAAACTAAAAATAACAAATTGTAACTAAATGGTTTTTTTTAGTAATAGTAAAGATAAATAGATGGGTCTCAAAGATTAAAAGACTAAATCGCCAATTTTATAAAAATAGGGGAACTAAATATAACACGTATATATATATATAATAAAATAAAAAATATGGAAACTAAATATAATACATATATATATATATATATATATATATATATATATATATATATAATAAAATAAAATAAAATAAAAATAAAAATCTTCAAGAGGTACCTTTTGGGGTGAGGACAACTCTCACATTTTATATTGGTATATAAAGATAATGAAAGTACTTTTGGGAACATTAGATTATGGACATCTCTTCGGTGGTGGATCTAGAAACCAAAGGTCCATATTTCATTTAAGTAACACGTGAGAGCTACCCCAGAGAACGCCGCCAACGATAATATGTCGTGGTTCCTGTACACCGATAGCTCGTCCTCCTTTTTAGGTTGTGGGCAGGATTAGTACTAACGCCACCGGATGGAGAGCCACTCCGGTATGCGTTGGCCCTGACCTTTCGAGCCACCAACAATGAAGCCGAATATGAGGCTCTGTTAACAGGTATTTGTATAGCCAAAGGCATGGCGATCGCCAATTTAAAGGTACGGTGCGATTCTGAATTAATTGTCAACCAGACAAATGGAACTTACGTCGCCAAAGGAGAAAATATGAAGAAATATGCAGAAGAGGTACGACGACTCGTACGAGACATTCCTCATTTCAAAATAGAGGTTATCCCTCGAGAAAGCAATCAAGAGGCAGACACCCTTAGTAAATTTTCTTTGGGAAATTCCCCACCAACGCCAGTACAGTTCATCGAAAAGTCCCTCTACTTTGTTGTAGAAGCAAGGGCTGAAGTTCTCAACATTCAAGCCCTCGACTCATGGATTATCCCTATCCAAAACTATCTGGAAAAGGGAAATCTCCTAGAAGACTCACTGGAAGCAACCAAAATCCAAAGGATGGCAGGACGATTCGTGATCTTGGATGGGTACCTCTATAAAAGAGGATATTCCACCCATTATCTTCGATATGTAGCTGCTCCTCAAACGGAAAATATAATGGAAGACCTGCATAAAGGCGACGCTGGATGTCATGAGGAAGCCAAAACCCTGGTCATGAAGGCTCTGCGACAAGGGTTCTATTGGCCGACTATGCATAAAGAGGCGGTAACACTTGTACAAACCTGCTCGACCTCTCAAGTTTACGCCCCCGGAATCACAAGGCCACCAGCGGAGCTCACACCAATGATGAGCGATTGGCCTTTCGCACAATGGGGCATCGATCTCATCGGACCCTTGCCTAAATCCACGAGTCAGCGAACGCATATTGTGGTCGCCATCGATTATTTTTTCAGATGGATAGAAGCAAAAGCGGTGGCATCAACAACTACTTTTCAGATGATCAAGTTCATACGAGAACAAATCATCTGTCGATATGGGGTGCCAAAATCCTTATCAGCGATAATGGTCCCCAATTTGTCAGTGACGAACTAGCTGACTTCTGTGAAGAAATGCTCATAAACCATTGTTTCGGTTTTGTCCACCATGCACAAACAAATGGACAAGTTGAGGTAGCCAACAAAACGATCCTCAATGGATTAAAGAAGATAGTGGCCTCTCTAAAGGGAAATTGGGTTGAGGAGCTGAACCATATACTATGGGCCCTCAGAACCACACCCAAAAGAGCCACCGACGAAACTCCTTTCAGCATGGTCTATGGATCTGAAGCTGTGTCACCTATCGAAGTGGTTAATATCTCCCAAAGAGTGGCCACATATCAGGTTGACCAGAATGATGAGCAGAGGAAAATCGACTTGGATCTCGCTGACGAAAGAAGATGGGCCTCCGAAGAAACTCAAGGAAGAATGAAGCTCACTACTGCTAGGTATTTTAACCGGAAAGTAGGACGACACCAATTCTTCCTAGGAGAAAAGGCTCTACGAAGGAACGAGTTCTCGACAGCTGATCAAAGAGGAAAGATGTTGCCAAAATAGGAAGGTCCTTACATCGTTAACATACCATGTCCCAACGCCTACAAATTAGAAGATCCACAGGGGCAACACCTTAATAGGACTTTTAATGTGGAGCACCTGAAGAAATTCTAAGTCTAAATTTTTTTTTGTATGTCTACTACAATAAAGTGATAAATAAAGATATGATTTCTTTCCTTTTGATATGTCAAACAGGACTCCTCGACTCCATATAGTCGGATGCTCAGGAGATCAGTCATAACAGACTCCCCCGACTTCCGAAAGTCGCCTCTACAAAGGAGATCAGTCTTAACTGACTCCTGGACTCCATATAGTCGGCGGAGCTCAGGAGATCATTCATAACTGACTCCCTCGACTTCCGAAAGTCGCCCCAACAAAGGAGACCAGTCTTAACTGACTCCTCGACTCCATATAGTCGGCGACGCTCAAGAGATCAGTCGTAACTGACTCCCTCGACTTCAGAAAGTCGCCTCTACAAAGGAGATCAGTCTTAACTGACACATCGACTCCATATAGTCGGCGACGCTCAGGAGATCAGTCATAACTGACTCCCTCGACTTCCAAAAGTCGCATCTACAAAGGAGATCAGTCTTAACTGACTCTTCGACTCCATATAGTCGGCGACGCTCAGGAGATCAGTCATAACTGACTCCCTCGACATCCGAAAGTCACCTCTACAAAGGAGATCAGTCTTAACTTACTCCTGACTCCATATAGTCGGCGACGCTCAGGAGATCAGTCATAACTGACTCCCTCGACTTCCGAAAGTCACCTCTACAAAGGAGATCAGTCTTAACTGACTCCTCGACTCCATATAGTCGGCGACGCTCAGGAGATCGGTCATAACTGACTCCCTCAACTTCCGAAAGTCGCCTCTACAAAGGAGATCAGTCTTAACTGACTCCTCAACTCCATATAGTCGGCGACGCTCAGGAGATCAGTCATAACTGACTCCCTCGACTTCCGAAAGTCGCCTCTACAAAAGAGATCTGTCTTAACTGACTCATCGACTCCATATAGTCGACGACGCTCAGAAGATCAGTCATAACTGACTCCCTCGACTTCCGAAAGTCGCCTCTACAAAGGAGATCAGTCTTAAATGACTCCTTGACTCCATATAGTCGGCGACGCTCTGGAGATCAACCATAACTGACTCCCTCGACTTCCGAAAGTCACCTCTACAAAGGAGATCAGTCTTAACTGACTGCTCGACTCAATATAGTCGGCGACGCTCATGAGATCAGTCATAACTGACTCCCTCGACTTCCGAAAGTCTCCTCTACAAAGGAGATCAGTCTTAACTGAATCATCGACTCCATATAGTCGGCGACGCTCAGGAGATCAGTCATAACTGACTCCCTCGACTTCCAAAAGCCGCCTCTACAAAGGAGATCTGTCTTAACTGACTCCTCGATTCCATATAGTCGGCGACGCTCAGGAGATCAGTCATAACTGACTCCCTCGACTTCCGAAAGTCGCCTTTACAAAGGAGATCAGTCTTAACTGACTCCTCGACTCCATATAGTCGGCGACGCTCAGGAGATCAGTCATAACTGACTCCCTCGACTTCCGAAAGTCGCCTCTACAAAAGAGATTAGTCTTAACTTACTCTTCGACTCCATATAGTCGGCGACGCTCAGGAGATCAGTCATAACTGACTCCCTCGACTTTTGAAAGTCGCCTCTACAAAGGAGATCAGTCTTAACTGACTCCTCGACTCCATATAGTCGGCGACACTCAGGAGATCAGTCATAAATGATTCCCTCGACTTCCGAAAGTCGCCTCTACAAAGGAGATCAGTCTTAATTGACTCCTCGACTCCATATAGTCGGCGACGCTCAGAAGATCAGTCATAACTGAGTGCCTCGACTTCCGAAAGGCGCCTCTACAAAGGAGATCAGTCTTAACTGAATCATCGACTCCATATAGTCGGCGATGCTCAGGAGATCAGTCATAACTGACTCCCTCAACTTACGAAAGTCGCCTCTACAAAAGAGATCTGTCTTAACTGACTCATCGACTCCAAATAGTCAGCGACGCTCAGGAGATCAGTCATAACTGACTCCCTCGACTTCCGAAAGTCGCCTCTACAAAGGAGATCAGTCTTAACTGACTCCTCGACTCTATATAGTCGCCGACGCTCTGGAGATCAGTCATAACTGAATCCCTCGACTTCCGAAAGTCGCCCTACAAAGGAGATCAGTCTTAACCGACTCCTCGACTCCATATAGTCGGCGACGCTCAGAAGATTAGTCATAACTGACTCCCTCGACTTCCGAAAGTTGCCTCTACAAAGGAGATCTGTATTAACTGACTCATCGACTCCATATAGTCGGCGACGCTCAGGAGATCAGTCATAACTGACTCCCTCGACTTTCGAAAGTCGACTCTACAAAGGAGATCAGTCTTAACTGACTCCTCGACTCCTCAACTCCATACAATCAAAGCTCTTCTCTCATCATTAAAAAGGTACTCGACATAACCCCCTTTCTTTATTTAAACGACTAACGACTTTTTTCTTGGGGGCAAGTGTTGGATATGATTCGAGACGGCCTCATAATAATCGATGATGCCTGTGGGATTACGATCTTTAGGATGGACTAGTACGTACAAGTTGAGAGCATATAAGTCGAGACTCCCAAAATAAAAAGGGTCGACGACTAATCACACTCAGAATGTCAAAACCCGGAAAGATGGTCGACACCAAAATTTGGGAAGGTCGACATTCAAGGTCTTCAAAGACCGGCGACCAGTCAAACCCCAAACTCTCCCTCTTAAGACAAGAGTCGAGTTGACAACCAAGTCTTATGGAAGAAACCTTCTTCTTAAGGAAAGGACAACTGGCAAACTGCTCGCCGACTTTCTAACTCGAGGAAACCTTTCTCCCAAGGTAAAATCGATGTGGCAACCTACTTGTCACCTGGTTGAAGAAACCTTCAATACTAAGGAATGAGGAGGTGGCAACCTGCTTGTCACCTACTGACACACCACCGTCCCTCTCCACCACTCAGAAAAAGGTAACCACTGCCACTAAGCAGCCAATCAAAGCATAAAGCTTGCAGCCATATTAAAGTCGGTACTCTTCCGCTATAAATAGTATAAATAGGGGGATACTTTCATTATTTACAGACATTCACATACTTCTTAAAGTATTCTCATATTTTCCATTACTGACTTAAGCTTCGTAGTGGAATCAGGGGTTATTCCCCACCATTTTTCAGGTCCTCGCCTTTCACAAAGCACCTAAATAAAACTAAGTCACCCCGAGGTCGACACAGATACCTAAAAAACTAGCCACAGGCGAGATCTCGAAATCCATTACTAAAAGTTTAAAGCTACGTCATTTTAATCCCAACACATATGATTTAGCCTAACAACTAAACAGTGATTAAAATTTAATTTGGAGCAGAATGAAAGATTACAATTATATATACTAAAGTACCCAAAAATTAAGTAGTCGGGTGCTGAGTAGTTCTCTTCATCATTTATTTTATCTAATGGAAAATGTACAGACTATACGACATTTTTAAAAGGGAAATAAGAAATAGACTGTTTACCGTTTTAGCCCCAAGAAAAGTGTAAAGCTGCGAGAGTTGCGTTCGATCGAACCTACTATTAAATGTCAGCCAAAAAAACCCCTTCTGACAGATGCAATCAGAAAAAGCTGTGAATGCGATATTAAACTAGAAAGTGTTAGGTATTACATAATTTAGAAAGATCATACTTTTAATTAGGTTCTTCTAATTGCTTCGAACAAAGGGTTTCTTGATATTATATATCATTCCTTTTACAGCTAATAATGTAATCGTATTTAAAAAATGTAAGGATCAGATTGTTTGTTTTAATTCAATGAAGGATATTAGTCTTGCCAAATAATTTTTTTGGACGTCCCATTAACCACACAATCTGATAAGATATGAACGTAGCAATCGGGGTTCAAGTGAACAATATTGTATCAAATTCTGAAATTTAAGATACCATTAAATTATATAAATGAACCAACGGATCACATGATAATAGTAGATCACTAGACATATTAGCTCATTATTGTGTTTATTATTGTTACCAAGAATCACATAAAAAGGAACCCGTTAAATAAATAACAATTTTTATAAACCGTTCCTTGCTGACCGACATAATTTTTTCTAGGTGGTCAGTTCCGTACGTATATATTTGACGATCATGCGATGGTAGAACGTTACTAGAACTAAAACACTTCCGCTAAATTTTTAATTATTCAACTTTATAAACAGAATTGTTATAGTAATTAACTATTATAATAAAAATTGAAATTTTCTCCAATACCAAATAGTCAAATACCACTCCTATATTGTGACTCCATAATTTTACACTCCTAATATGAATTCTTTATTAAAAAAACACTATAAATAAATTAAATAATCACATTTTAAAAAATACGAACATGAACAAGGCAATGATTGAAATCATGTGATGAACCGACTAAATTGAAAATTAGAAGAAAAAAAATATGAAAAAAAAATCAAACAGACTTTTTAATTAATTTTTTTTCTTTTTTTGAATTCGTCAAAGTGCTGGTCAATTTCGGGTCAAATATTCAGATTCCAACTTTGACCGATGTGTGTGGTCATCCCAAAATTCGAAAGTCGACATTGGTTAGGGTAATAGTTCAATTATATACCTACTACGGTTTTTAAAAAATATACGATTATCACCATGTATGTGTGACTAGAATTACACATATTTGTTCACCATGTATGTTCATATTGGTGCTAAATTTTTAATATTTTTTATTCTAGTCACACATAGTGACGTCCTTAATCATTACTAATTAGTAATGAACTAGGAACTAATTAAGAACTAGGAACTTTATACACTAGTAAATTTGAAACATAATACTAAGAAATAGAAACTACTACTTAGAAGATATTTGCCTTAAGTGGGGATATTTTTTTTTTTATTAATATGGTAGTCATAATAACATTAAACAAATAATATTGACGGGACATAAAATATTGATAAGAGATTTGTTAATCATCATGTGGATGTGGTTGATGGTACGATAATTTATAATCACTACCACCGACATGTAATTTAGAAAGATAAAGTGAAGTGCACGGTACTATACATCAATTAATGCATAAGTTAGGGCTTCTTGATATGGCAGAACTATACATGGCAGTCATATACATTTACATTATTATGAATTGTCAAAACCCTAAAAATTATATGGGATTTTTATTTTTCGACCCTTGTAAATATCAATGTAACCCTATTATTAGAGTCATGATTGTCTCTTTAATTAATTTGACTTTTTCCAATTATTTATTATAAGCAACTTAATAGCTAATCAATGTAACTAGATTTTTTTTGGCCGTAATGTAACTAGAATTTAGCTAGAGAAAATGCAATTCTATTTTAGTATTTTGCCCTGACTAAATTTAATTATATCTTATATTTGTTCAATATTAGGTGCATTTCCCGCGCATCGCGCGGGGTGACTTACCAAATATGTATAATTAACAAACTAATATTCAATGAAATTTATACTGACTATTTGTAATATGTTAAAACACTATTTTTAAATAAAATATCAGTCTAAAATTTGAAAAGTAAACGAAAGACTGAAAATTTTGAACCATAAAATACAATTGCGCAAAATCAAAAATAAATTTTAGATGCCCGTACCGCATGCTACCTTTGGTCGTCGGATCCGTGTCAAGCGTCTGTTCTTCAACATATATGGTTTCGATGACCACCGGCGATATCTCGCCGGAGATAGAGATGGCTCTACCACTGAGACTGTCAGCCGCCCGTACCGCCTGGTATCTTCGTTCGCCGGCTCCGCGTCAAACGTCTGTTAAAAATCAGCGAAATTTTAATTTCGATTAATTACATACATTGAATCTTGAACGATCCGATATTTTAACTGCGATTAATTGCATACACTGAATCTTGAACGGTTCGAAATCAGGTAAATTTTAATTGCGATTAATTACATACATTGAATCTTGAACGGTCCGAAATTTTAATTGCGATTAATTGTATACATTGATTCTTGAGCGGTTCGGAATCAGCGAAATTTTAATTGCGATTAATTGCAACTTAAAAACCATCAGCTCCCTAGTGCAATCAATGTTATGGAATTAATGACTACAAAACCTTTAGCTTAATTATCATAAATGCATCGATTAATGTAAAAAACAAAATCATCAGCTCCACATTCACTCTGTTATTATCTTTCATTCAGAATTTATAATATATTTGTTCAATATATGTACACATTAAAATAAAATAAATATATAGTATAAATATATAATACTAGGAATAAGAACACTTCCAATGATGAGTTCCTAATTCCTCCACCTCACCCGCCACGTCATTACCAACTCATTAAAGTGGAACCGCTACAGTAATTACTATAGTAAAACTGGATCTCTCTCAAATGGCGGAGACCAAGTTCCACTTCTATATTAGGACCAACATAATTTCATACTTCCAATACATATTTCTCTATAAATAATACTATATATATGAATTAAATATTCATACTTTTAAAAATATGAATATGAATAAACTAGTAAATGAGATTCAAGTTTTTGATCGGCTTAATAAAAAAAATGAAAAAATCATATACAAAATCATGAAGATCTAATTGATTTTTCTGATTAATTTTTATACATTTTTTTTTTTCCAAATTTTCCAATTTTATATCACATATTAAGATTCCAACATTGACCGACGTGTGTTCATCCCGAAAGCCGAAACTCAACGTCTTTAGTGTAATAGTTCAATTATTTACCTAATATAATTTTTAAAAATTCTATTATCTTTTTGGTATTTAAAAAGTAATAGAAAAAGGTATGAATACATATAATATATAAATGATGACGTAATTTTTTAAAATAATGATTGCAATTATTTAAAAAATACATTATAGAAAAAATACAAACAATATGTTAAAGCTGTCAAGTGTAATACTTATTTCAAAATTTTGAATTAACAGTTGTGCTACATTGTAAAATAAAATAAAAAATTGAGTTTGGAAACTCTAAAATTGATTCTTAGTTAAAAAGTAGTAATTTTGGTTCGTGCAATTATTTAACTTACATAATATTAAAAATGACTGATTACGTCTCATGTCATTATCTGACTTAGTGTGCGTAATTACATATATATAATAGTAACAGTAACGTAGGAGTTCCTACTAGTAGAGATTGTTCCACTTCACTATAGTCACGCCTAGTGACACTGTTATGGGTCTTGATAATCCAAAGAACTAATCTAACCTAAGAACTAATCTAACTAAGAATGAAATAACTTTTCTGCTCGTCTCTTATTCAATAACTACGTCCCTTATATAGGACTAGACCAGTACAATCTAAACAGATAGGATATTCTAATAGATAACAATACATAATATAATATCTAATCTTATCACTAATAATAGATCTAACATTATCACTAATAATATATTCCAATATATTATGGATAATTATATCCATAACATTACTCCCGCCTTGGAAAACGAGCTTGTCCTCAAGCTCGAAGATCCATCTTCTTCTCTGAATCAAAGACAGCTGTAGGCTATCCAAGTATTCGTGCATCAGATCAGGGACTAGATAATGTTTTGGGGGAAATTTGTTCAGGGGTAAAAGGCAGGGGTTGAAAAGCAAAATACTTTCTGGGGGTCTAATTTGGTTTTTATGAAAAGAAATTGGGGCAGATGGTAAATATGGGAAGTTGTGTTCTAGGGTTTTAACAGAAAGCAGGGACTGCACCAGTTAAGGATGGCTGATCTGGGCGGCTGGCGGCTGACGACGGAGGCTTGACGACAGCGGTCTCGGCGAGGGAGGTGGTAAGGGCGGTAAGCTCGACGCTCTCTGTGGCTGGCTGAGACTTCTACTCTTGTTTTGGATCGCCTGAGGGGATTGCGCGGCTAGGGTCGGGTGTTGTTCCTGTAATTCGTCGGCTGGGCTGGGATTCGCAGAGATCGGGGTCAGCGAGGTCAGGATTGGCGAGGTCAGGATCGGCGAGGTCGGGATTGGCGAGGTCGGAGCCGGCGAGGTCAAGATCGGCGAGATCAGGATCTATGCAGGCTGCAGTTGGGGCAGCAACTGGGGCGACTGATGGGGCGGAAGCTGGCTGGCATGGGTCGGGCAATCGGCCATCAGCGCTTGCAACATGGTATTAATGGCTGCAAACTGCTCCTGCGAGATCTTTGCATCATCGACTCTTTTTTTCTCGAGGTTGGACAGTTTTGCCTCCATCTTCTTGGTTAGTCCCGCGAGAGCCATGTCAGTCTTGACTCGTTCTTCCTTCATAATTGACATGACCGTTGGACTCATCTCGTCGCCCATCAGGATCGTCGGCTCTGATATCAAATGTTATGGGTCTTGATAATCCGAAGAACTAATCTAACTAAGAATGAAATAACTTTTCTGCTTGTCTCTTATTCAATAACTGCGTCCCTTATATAGGACTAGACCAGTACAATCTAAGCAGATAGGATATTCTAATAGATAACAATACAAAATATAATATCTAATCTTATCACTAATAATAGATCTAATATTATCACTAATAATATATTCCAATATATTATAGATAATTATATCCATAACAGACACCCCTCTCATTTTGGAACTAGGAACTCCCATTAGAATGTCAAGTTCCAATTTAATAATTACTAATAGGGTTAACAGGTCTTTTGGTCCATGATGTTTGACCACTTTTGTGTTTTGGTCCATGATGTTTTCTTTTGCCTAGTTTTGGTACCATATGTTTGCATATTTTTCTAGTTTTGGTCCGACCGTTACATTCCGTCCATTTTTTCCGTTAAGTGACATGTGCAAGTCACGTGATCCACCCTAAACTTTCAATTTTGTTCAAATTTGGGGAATTGACACCCTAAACCTTGTTTAGTTTGGGCGAAATGAACTAGGGTTAATGGGTCAAATTTGGTGAATTGACACCCTAAACCTGGTTCAATTGGTCAATTCCCCCAAATTTGAATAAAACTGAAAGTTTAGGATGTGATAGGTTCCGATGTAATCGTTAGCCCCGTTAACAGTCAATGGACGGCAAGTAAGTCCAGTGGGCCTCGTGAAAGGCCTGGAAGGCCCAGAAGCCCAGTATGAAGGGTCCTGACTTTAGCGGTCCCGATATATGAGCTGAATGCTCCCGACAAGAAGCCTCTGAGTAGGCCCCGATATGCCTTTGAGAAGGCCCCGATGATAAAGCCCCGATGAGGCTGGACCTGTCTCGTGGGACAAGGGGTCCTGGGTGGTGACCTAGAATGAGATAACTCTGGAGTCCCCGACAGGAGATGGGACTTGTGATTAGAGGATAAGACCGAGAAACCCGTCTACTAGATAGAGTAGTGGGGAGATGGTTAAGATATAGATAACCTCCCCCGAGATACGCAGGGCGTGCCCGAGATACTTGGAGAGTGGGCGAGATACGCGGAGCGTGGGGCGAGATATATGGAATCCCGAACGAGATATGCGGAATTATGGGTAAAACTGCCAGGCGCGGTCACAGATAACTGAGTAACTTCCCCTCCTATATAAAGGAGGAAGTTACTTCAGAAAAGACACATTCTAATACGAGCTTAGATTACTGCTTACCACCCAATTGATCATACACTCATTTAGGCATCGGAGATGGATTCTGGGTCACCACCCAGGTCATCCCCTTTTGCAGGATTACGCGGAGCCCAGGAGTTCAAGCTTTCCGTCAAGAACGTAACGGAGCTTCGACCGTGATCCAACATTGGCGCCGTCTGTGGGAAACTTACGAAAATCCAAAATAGTTTCTACTAGATCGATGACTGGTGGTGGCAAGAAGAAGCAAGTCCAGGCCGACAGTTCTCGCCCTGCTGGAACTCTGAATTCCACGCTGCCGGAATATGCTGCTGAACAAGGTGAGCACCCTGCTGCTTCTCTGACAGGGGGGCATGGTGATGATTATGAGGTCTCAGTCCGAGACACAGAGGTGAACAGGCAAGATATCCAGCGAAGGGAAGTAGATGCTCCCCCAAACCCGGTGGGGCACAGAGAAGAAATCCCGCGGAGGGAGGTAGGTGCTTCCTCAAACTCGGAGTTGGCCAAGGCCGTAGCAGATGCTATGCCTATGTTCTTGGCGGCCATGGAGGCTCTGCTGGACAAGAGAGAGGCTGCCAGGAGGGCAGAAGAGTTACCCCCACGGGAGGAGTTGCCTCCACCTCCTCCAAGGGAGGTTCAAGCACAACAGGAGGTTCAGGAGGTTCAGCCCAGGAGTAGGGGTAAGGAACCCGCGCACTCGGAGAAGTTCGTGGTTGATGGTCCCGGACCAGTGCAGCACATGACCATTCCCCTGAATGGCCCCATCACCCCCGATCAGGTGGTGAAAATTGTCAACATCTGCATGGGTGACCAGAAGCAAATGACATCGGAGCTGACGGATCGATCCAGTCATCCTTTTGTTCCGCGGTTGATAGACACCGTCGCCCCGCCTGGGCTAGGTATTCCGACCATTAAGGAGTATGATGGTGAAGGGGACCCGGTTCGCCATGTTCAGAGACATGTCCAGGCTTGTATGGGTAGGACTTCGAATGATGACCTCATATGTTCATTGTTCCCGATCACCTTGGGAGAAAGGGCCATGACATGGTTTTTCAGCCTACCGCCGGGAAGTATTACGTGCTGGACTGATATGCACGATCGCTTCATCAAGCAATATCAAGGTCGTAGGCGTCTCCTAAAGAGCGTGAGGTCTTTGACCCAGGTGGTGCAGAGATCCGACGAGTCGTTGGCATATTACTACCAACGGTTCACTACTAGTGCTGCGGAGATCGATGAGGAGATATCGGAGGGAGAGACCATCCGAACCTTCCTTCGGAACCTGACTGCTCCGTATGGGTCCGATCTGATGCACAGTGTAGCCGCGAAGGCTGTGTGGAGTATGGAGTCCCTGCAAGCAAGGGTGAAGCAGCAAATCGACGTACAGGAGTCGAAGATTGCTGCGGGAGAGCTGGATCCTCCGAAGTCAGGAAGAGGAAAGCCATCTTCCAAGCTGTCGGATGATCGCAAGGGGAGCGATAAATTGGAGGGAAGTAGGAGCCGTGGTCGCCCCGAGAGAAGGGAGGACAAGCGCCCTCCGAGGAAGGATAACCGTGAGGGTCGTAGTGTCCCCATCAATAGTTCGATGACCTCCGTCCTAGCTGTGATGGATCGGCAGGGTCTCGCCCGATACCCCCCGAGGAAGGAAGGAGAGTTCTTGGGAGGCCGCTCTGATCGTTGCTGTCGGTACCATCGAGCCAATGGTCACGACACAGATAACTGTCGGGAGCTGAAGAAGGAGATAGAGAAGTTGATCCAGAAGGGGAAGCTGAAGGAGTTCGTCAGAAGGGGACGGTGCCGATCCCGTTCCAAAACTCGGTCACGGTACCGTTCCAAGTTTCGCGATCGATCTCCCAAGAAGAAGAAGGTTGATCCGGAAGCCTCCGGTTCCGGTGCCCGTAAGGAGAGGCGGGGAACCATTAACGTCATTCACGAAGGAATGGCAGCGGGAGGTGACACCTCCGCTTCTCGAGAGAATTATGCTTCCCGCATTTCTGCTGCTGTGGTGCTAGGCAAGAGGTCCCGGTCGTGGACTGTGAAGGAAGAAATGGTGATTTCTTTCTCAGCGGAGGATTTGATAGGCGTGGAAAGCCCTCACGACGACGCCTTGGTCGTGACCCTGGATGTGGATGGATTCGAGATGAAGCGGATCCTGATAGATGGAGGGAGCTCTTCCGACATTCTTTTTATGGACGCCTTAGAAGCCATGGGAAAGACAAAGAAGGACCTGACGCAGGTGAACTTCCCGATGGTGGTATTCTCGGGTTCCACCTCCTATCCGTTGGGAATGATTACCTTACCGGTGGAGTTCGGTAGTGGCTGGAAGATGGAACGGCGGAACGTGGACTTCGTCGTGGTGGAGTCTGCGGGGACATATAACGCTATTATCGGGAGGACCACCATCAACCCCCTCATGGCGGTCGCCTCGACCGTCCACCGGAAGATGAAGTTCCCGACTGACAATGGGGTCGGAGAGGTCAAGGGTGACCAGATGGCATCCAGAAGGTGTTATGTTAACGCCACCCGAAGGAGAAGGAGGGAAGCCATGGCTGTCCTACAGACTGATGTTGATCCCCGAGATGAGTTCGGGCGTCCCGCCCCCATGGAGGATCTGAAAGAGGTTGAGATTGACGGACCTCAAAAGAGAGTGAAGATCGGGTCTGCTTTGTCGGAGGAAAGAGCCCGAGAGTTGGTTGAGCTCTTGAAGCAGTTTAAGGAGCTGTTTGCCTGGTCCCCGAGTGATATGCCAGGAATCAGCCCCGACGTGATTGTGCACGAGCTGAAGATTGATCCCGCGATCAAGCCTATCGCGCAGAAGAGGCGTCCGATGGGCGCGGATAAGAGGGTCGCGATCCGGCAAGAGGTGGGCAGACTGCTCGACGCTGGATTCATCAAGGAGCTCCGATTCCAGACTTGGGTCGCTAACCCAGTCCTAGTGAGAAAGAGTAATGGGAAGTGGCGGATGTGTGTCGATTTCCGCGACTTGAACAAGGCCTGCCCGAAGGATTGCTATCCGCTCCCGAGGATTGACCAGTTGGTGGATGCCACATCGGGACATGAACTGCTGAGCTTCATGGATGCCTATTCTGGTTACAACCAGATCAAGATGGCGAAGGAGGATGCCCCCCATACAACCTTCTATGCTGATAGTGACGTCTATCACTACGACGTTATGCCCTTCGGACTGATCAATGCTGGAGCAACTTACCAGAGGATGGTGAACAAGTTGTTCGGAGACATGCTAGGAAATACCATGGAGGCTTATGTGGATGACATGCTGGTGAAGTCCCGACAGGCAGGAGACCATGTCCAAAACTTGGCGGCGGCGTTTGAGCGGATGAAGTTTCATCAGGTTCGTTTGAACCCGGACAAGTGTGCTTTCGGGGTGAACTCGGGGAAATTCCTGGGATTTATGGTGAGCCAAAGAGGAATCGAGGTGAATCCCGAGAAGCTAAGAGCAATTGAGGAGATGCAGTCTCCGAAGACCCATCGAGAGGTTCAAGTGTTGAATGGCCGGTTGGCCGCGATGAATCGATTCCTATCCAAGGCGAGTGACAGAGCCATGCCATTTTTTGATGTACTAAGGGCCCACAAGAAGTTTGAATGGTCCGACAAGTGCGAGGAGGCATTCTAAGCACTCAAGCAGCACCTCCGTACCCTCCCGCCGTTGGCGAAACCAGTTCCAGGCGAGCCGCTTTATCTCTATTTGGCTGTTTCTGAAGTTGCTGTTAGTTCTGTTTTAATAAAGATTGTCAAGGGCAACCAAGTTCCTGTTTATTATGTAAGCAAGGCGTTTGCCAAATCTGAAATGAATTATCCCGCTATTGGGAAGTATCTCTTTGCGTTGATTGTTGCTGCTCGAAAGCTACGGCCTTACTTCCATGCCCACAAGGTTACGGTGTTAACTAATCAGCCCTTGAAGCACTTTTTGAACCGACCGGAGGCGTCGGGGAGATTGGTTAAATGGGCCATCGAGCTTACGGAGTTCCGTATTCATTTTGCTCCGAGAACTGCTATTAAGGGCCAGGCATTGGCAGATTTTATAGCAGAGTCTACAGCACCCGATCTGGAAGAAGCAGGTCCTGTAGAGGGGGCAACCATGGAAGTCCCGATAGCAGAACAGCCAGAACAGCCAAATGAGGAGGACACCTGGGAGATGTACACTGATGGTTCATCAAGTGTAGAAGGATCGGGGGCAGGATTCGTGTTGATACCGCCCGGTGGAGGCGAGCCCTTGCGATATGCCTTGGCTTTGACGTTTAAGGCGAGCCCTTGCGATATGCCTTGACGTTTGCCCTGGGAGTGGTTCCCGAGGAGAATCAGAAGGTACACTTTCTGGAGAGAGTAATTATCTCAACCATCGATCCGTCAGAGGTTTGCGCTATTGAAACAGGATCGGAGGAAGAAGAGAAGCCCACTTGGATGACCCCGATAGTCATATACCTGACTACGGGGGCACTCCCCGATGATGAAGTGGCAGTTGTTAGGTTGCGTCGAATCGTGAGCAACTACGTGATGGTGGACAACCAGTTGTACAAGAGGGGGCATGTAAAGCCTTTTCTGAAATGTGTGGCGGAGCCTGATACGAATCGGATCCTGAGAGAGCTGCACGAGGGAGTCGCGACCTGTCATGAAGGGGTCTGATCCATTGTGAGGAAGGCGTTGAATCTAGGCTACTATTGGCCTTCGATTAACAAGGAAGCAACAACGATGGTTCAATCCTGTGATGCGTGCCAGAGGTATGCTCCGAATATCGTGGCTCCTGCCGCGGACTTGATGTCCATCAGGAGTGCTTGGCCCTTCGCGCAGTGGGGCATTGACTTGGTGGGACCTCTTCCACAAGCAAAAGGTCAGTGCAAGTATTTACTCGTAGCCATTGATTACTTCTCGAAGTGGATAGAGGCCAAGGCGTTGGCCAAGACGACGGGGCAGCAGATCCTCAAGTTCCTCCAAACTCAGATCGTATCCCGGTATGGGGTCCCTCGAGTGCTGATCAGCGATAATGGCCCTCCATTTAATGGGGCTCAATTGAAGGAGTATCTGGAGGAATTGAACATCGAGCATCGGACAGCCTCCGTCCACCATGCTCAAACCAATGGTCAAGTCGAGTCAGCCAACAAGATCGTGATGGATGGCTTGAAGAAGAGAGTCTATGCCTTGCAAGGTCATTGGCTAGATGAGCTTGAAAACGTGTTGTGGGCTGTTAGAACAACACCCAAGCAGTCGACAGGGGAGACTCCGTTTGGCCTTGTCTATGGCACGGAGGCAGTTGCTCCCGTAGAGATAGCGGTGGCGTCCCATCGCAGGAGGTATTATGAGCCTCTAACGAACGAGGAAATGAGACGTCTGGACTTAGACTTGCTCGAAGAGAAAAGGTGGAAGGCTGATGAAGTTCAGGCTCGGATGCGTCTGGCAACAGCCCGATATTATAATCGGCGTGTCAAGTCCCAACAATTCTTCGTTGGAGAACTTGTCTGGCGGAGGAACGAGTTCGTTCATCAAGATTGTATCAACAAGCTATCGCCAAAATGGGAGGGACCTTACAAGATCGTAGGGATGCCAGCCCCGAATGCGTACAAGCTAGAAGATCTTGATGGCAAGACGTTGAAACATTCCTTCGTTGGCGCACACTTGAAGAAGAATCATGTTTGATATTAAGTCGCCTTTAAAGGCGCGTGATGTTAAGCCGCCTCGAATGGCGCAAGTTATCTATCGATCCGATGTAAGCAAAACTTTGAGTTATTAATGAATAAAAGAAGTTGCTTCCGATCAAATTGCTTTTAGATTTATTCTAACTGTTAGTAAGACGTCCTGAAGGGCGCGACAAAAGCCTTCCGAGGTACGACAAAAAGCCTTCTTAGGTAAGATAAAAGCCTTACAAGATACGGGTAAGTCGCCTTTATGGCGCGACAAAAAGCCTTTCGAGGTACGGACAAAAGCCTTACGGAGTATGAGTAAGTCGTCTTTATGATGCAACCAAAAGCCTAGGTACGAAAAAGCCCTAACGGGTCCGCGTAAGTCGTCTATATGATGCGGCGAAAAGCCTTAAAGGGTACGAAAAAGACCTAACGGGTCCGCGTAAGTCGTCTATATGATGCGGCAAAAAGCCTTAAAGGGTATGAAAAAGCCCTAACGGGTCCGCGTAAGTCGTCTATATGATGCGGCAAAAAGCCTTAAAGGGTACGAAAAAGCCCTAACGGGTCCGCGTAAGTCGTCTATATGATGCGGCAAAAAGCCCTAACGGGTATGATTAAGTCGTCTAGAATGGCGCGATAAAAGCCTTAAGGAGTGCGAAAAATCATCTTAAGTGATGTACAAAATTGCCTTGAAAGGCATGGATGAGAAACCTTAAGTGGTAAAGTCCCGAGGAAAATGTCGCGAAAGACATACAAAATTACATTAAGTGATATGGACGAGAAACCTTAAGTGGTGAAGTCCCGAGTAAAGCATCGGAAGGATGTATGAAGTCATCTTAAGTGGTGCATCAGAACGTTTTAAGTAACGAGTCTAAAGTCGCTTTAAATAGTGCAATGATTATCGAGACCAAAATAGATGGAAGGAATTTCTTATAAAGGCTCGAAGGCCGAAGGGTTCCGATACAAAACGACAGGAGGATACAAGGAGGAAAATTACAAGGACTTAAAGAATAAAACATTAAGCTTGGTCCTTGTTAGAAGTTGGGTCCTCAGCAGCTTCGGAGGGAACAGGGATCGAGGGGTCCTGGGCAGAAGGCTCCACAGCCTGTGGAGTCGGGTCCGCGGCACCTACAGGGGGATCGGCCTCATCACTCTCCGCGAGGAGGTTGAAGTATTTTTCCGCGAAAGGGGCGAGTGTCTCGGACTTCTTGAAGTCGATGGAATCCTCGTATGCCGTGTAGAGCTCCTCGACGACATTGAACAGAACGTTCTCCACCTCGGTTTTGCAGAACCCCACGGCATCCACCTTAAAATCTTCAGAGTTTCGATACTCCTCGCGGCCCTCCTCGCGACCCTGTAGGCGACCCTCCTCGTGACCCTGTTGGCGACCCTCCTCGTGGCCCTGAGCCTTTGCCTCAGCCAACTTGGCCTCAAGGCCCGCCTTGGCTTTCGCAAGAGCTTCCGCGAGAATGCCCTTCTCACGGATGAGCTGCCCCTTCTCCACTTCGTGCCGCCGTTGTTCCTCCTGGAGCATCCTCCGCTCCCGACGCAGCACGACCTCATGATCCTGGACCTGCTTGTGCAGGCCCAGAGCCTTCTCTCCAAGGAGAGCTTGCTCCTTGGCTATCTTATTCTTCGCCGCTACAGCCTCGTCGAGGTCCGCTTGGAGCTTGGCCAAAGCGTCGATGTCCGACTTGGCTTGTGCCTCCTCCAAAGCACCCTTCAGAGCCAGGATGAAGCCAAAGCAGCGCTGCTGGTCCGCGGTTTCCTAAGACGAAAGGGAAAAAGGATTAAAATCCGATAATCGAAGGAAAGGACAATGAAGGGAAGAATAAAAGCGAGAGTAAAGTTTTACCTCCATCCGACGGATAGCCATATTGCGGAGCTCTTCCTCGATGTCCTCCCTCGCCAAGGAGATTGGGCGCTTCAAGGCTGGTGGAATTGACCCTGCCAGCATATGCAGGGCCAATTCAGGCTGAAGGTCTCCCCGGTGGAGTGAGACCCCTTGGAGAGACTCGATCGGGTTCCAGGGAACCGTCTCCTGGTCGGGGTGAAAATCTTGTAAAGATTATCATCCACGGGGAGAGGAGGGATGACCCTGGAAGCTTCAGTCGGAGGAGCCACCTCGGTCGGAGGCTCGGGAGTCGGAGAGCGGAGCTCCGGGGGAGGACTCCGAGACACATCCTCCACAGCCGGCCTCAGGATGCTTCGACCAGGCCTTTGGCGGGGAAGCAGGCCGCCTTCATTTGGCTCCTCGGAGGAGGGGGAAGCCTCCAAGTTGGTCACCTGACGGAATTGAGCTTCCGTCGGGGCATCCTCCAGCATCAGGTCTTGTGGAGTCGCGGCCCCTGCTGGAGTAGCAGCCTTCTTCGGAGTAAGAGCCTCCGACGGACCTGCGGTGGCGGGACGAATAAAATCAGGCAGAGTATCATGGGGGCACCAGATGATTTGGCGCTCGAGATGTTGGTCCTTTCCAAAGAAGTTGTAGTATCCCGCCTTGAGGACGCGGGGGGTTTCTCCTCGAAGTATATACTTAATTTCTCGGACCCGCGACTCCCGATCAGCGGGGATAAACTCCTCGGGAACCAACCTCCTATATTTCTTAATAGCGAGGCGAACGCGCTTACCTTCCTCAGCAGTGGTGACACCGAAGGCCTGGTCTATCTCCTCCCTTCTGGCCCGTTTGGCCACGGTCTGCTCTTCAGTCGGGGGAGCAGCAGAAGAGGAAGCTCCCTTCTTCAACGACTTCCGCTTCCGCTTGGAGCCACCCTGGACGGCATCGGTCTCCCCCTGCTTCAACATGAGATGGGTCAACAGAGATGCCTTCTTGGCTGCAAAAATAAAAAGACAAAGTGGTTAGAAGTGTTACCCAGATAACCAAATCCTTGGAAACGGAATCGAGGAGCCGGACTCCGATATGAATCAGTCTTTCTCCACGAGCTTGTTGGCGTCGAGGGGAATGAAGGATTCCCCCCAACGGTAAAGCTGGACCAGCTGGAGAGTGTTGAAGTCATCCTCGGTGTAGACTTCGAGCTTGGGGGCAGGGTCCGCCACAACCTCCCATCAGGGCCAGGGGATAGAGCTGTTCTGGACGCAGAAGTAATACTTCTTCCATCCGCTATTATCGGACCCCGAGTCACGAATCAGCACCCGATCCTTATTAAACTTCCAGGTCTCAGCATCCCAGCCGAACCGTGAAAGTTGCTCCTTTGTCCACTTGGGGAGTCGGGGAGAGAAGGAGCAAACACCAGCCTTATTACACTTCATCCCGTAGAAGGTGCGGAAGAGTAGCAAACTGTACGTCCACCGCTTGCGGAGGCACAGAACTTGGAAAGCATTCCACACGCGGATAGCATGTGGAGAGAAGGTGCAGGGATGCGTCTTGTAGAAGTTGCACATCTCCACCAGGTTCCCGCAGAAAGGGAATCGAATCCCAGCGTTTATCTGCCCGGTGGAGACGAACACCTCTCCCTCTCGAGGACGCGTGACGATATGCTTCCTCCTGGTGGTTGGGTGAGACTCGTAGGGGAAGCGGGGTTCCAGGTCCGAGGTAATGCAGCCTTCTCGGAGAGCAACCTCGTACGAGGTCTCAGAAATCTCGTTAACAGCAAGCTCAAAAATGAAAGGGGTCCTTGCCCCGGAACTAGCCTCGTCTAAAAACGGTTACAAACAGAAAAACTTGAGAAAGGAGGAGAAGGTAATGTCAGCAAATCATGAAAACAGAGAAGGAAAACCTTACCAGACATTGTTGATGGTTGCTCGGAGAATATGAAGAAGGATCTGGAGGGCTGAAGGCCTTGGATCACTTGAAGAGCAAGAGAAACTTGGAGAAGAAGCTTCGAGCTCGAAAATGGCAGAATTCCGGAAATCAAAACGGTAAGGAAGAGTGAATAGTGCCAGGGTTTTGGCTTTTATAGGCAAAAGGACAGCTGGACGGATTCAATCTGGACCGTTGAAGATGAAACGACTCAATCTTGAACGCCGAGATTATAGGGACTGTACGGAAGAGACGTTGGTGACGTAATGAGTGCTTTTTCAGAAAGTAGCAGTCACGCCGGTTTGGGCGTCGTTCCATTATCCCCAGCATTTAATGCTACAGTAACCGAGGAGTCCCCTCGGATTTGGCAACTGCCCTTAGAGTCTAGTGGGCCCAAGGCAGTTATGAGTGAAAAAGCTCTGTTATTCAAGAATTGTGCTCAAGGTAAAAACCTCCGATTGAGATATCAGGAGGCCCGAAGACAAAAGCCTCCGATGACAATATCGGGAGGTATGGAGATAAAAACCTCCGATGATGAGGTCGGGAGGTCTGGAATTGGAAGACACGATGGACTGCAAGTCCCCCATGTCTTGGGGGCAAATGATGGGTTCCGATGTAATCGTTAGCCCCGTTAACAGTCAATGGACGACAAGTAAGTCCAGTGGGCCTCGTGAAAGGCCTGGAAGGCCCAGAAGCCCAGTATGAAGGGTCCCGACTTTAGCGGTCCCGATATATGAGCTGAATGCTCCCGACAAGAAGCCTCTGAGTAGGCCCCGATATGCCTTTGAGAAGGCCCCGATGATAAAGCCCTGATGAGGCTGGACCTGTCTCGTGGGACAAGGGGTCCTGGGTGGTGACCTAGAATGAGATAACTCTGGAGTCCCCGACAGGAGTTGGGACTTGTGATCAGAGGATAAGACCGAGAAACCCGCCTACAAGATAGAGTAGTGGGGAGACGGTTAAGATATAGATAACCTCCCCCGAGATACGCAGGGCGTGCCCGAGATACTCGGAGAGTGGGCGAGATACGCGGAGCGTGGGGCGAGATATATGGAATCCCGAACGAGATATGCGGAATTATGGGTAAAACTGCCAGGCGCGGTCACAGGTAACTGAGTAACTTCCCCTCCTATATAAAGGAGGAAGTTACTTCAGAAAAGACACATTCTAATACGAGCTTAGATTACTGCTTACCACCCCATTGATCATACACTCATTTAGGCATCGGAGAGGGATTCTGGGTCACTACCCAGGTCATCCCCTTTTGCAGGATTACGCGGAGCCCAGGAGTTCAAGCTTTCCGTCAAGAACGTAACAGAGCTTCGACCGTGATCCAACAGGATGGATCACGTAACTTGCACATGTCTCTTAACGGAAAAAATGGATGGAATGTAACGATCGGAACAAAACTAGAAAAATCTGCAAACATATGGTACCAAAACTAGGGAAAAAAAATATATCATAGACCGAAACCGAAAAGTGGTCAAACATTATGAACTAAAAGATATGTTAACCCTTACTAATATGAACCAACAATAAATGGAACTAACAACTCTATATACTTAGAATTATGAACTAGGAACTAAGAACCACCATTGAAAGTGCTCTAGAAACATAAGCAAGCCTTTTCGTTTTAGTAGATCAATAATTGAAAATGGTCAATTCTTGAGCAAGTCAGAATAAGATTCTCTAGACACTTTTTAGTTGAACTTGAAGTAATTATTAGTTTGAGATTATAGAACTACTGCATTAACTTTTTAGTTTAAATAATTGAGTTTAAATGATAAGAATAAAGTTCAAGAAGGTAAGGGAAGGGATGGAAGTATGAAAAATCAAGTGACATATAGCTAGCGATGCAGAATTTTATTTTGCTGAAATAACTTGTTTTCATTTCACCAAACTTAAAGGAAAAAGGAAACTTAGCTGCACCCTTCCTCCAAAAGCAATACCTCATCTGATCCCACAATCTCTAATCTAACAACTATAAAGCAGTTTCTTGCAGAGCTGCTCTTCACTGTGCTTCTCTCTTCCTCTTCCTCTCTCTATTTCTAGATATATAGTCCCCACTAAAACAGACCAAGAATCAAAGAACCCGCCAAATTGTCTATACCTGGTTCTTGATGATATAAACGCGTTGGAAAAATGTCGAATGAGCACAAAAGGCAATTGCTTTATTGTACTCGAAGAGAGGTCACGGGTGGTTCCTCCACCACGGTTCAAATGGGCAAGACTATTTTTGGAGCCAAAATCACGGCGGCGATCTTCATTCTCTTGCTCTCTGCACTTTCCTCTGTTTCTGCTTCTGTAACTTACGACCACAAGGCCATCATCATCAATGGCAAGAGAAGGATTCTCATCTCTGGCTCCATTCACTACCCACGAAGCACTCCTGAGGTACAATGCGTTGTTGCTGATGCACCTCATCAAGTTTAACATTTTCTTCATATTTCCAATCTTGAAATCGTTTCGGCTTCTGGGTATTCGTCCATTTCGATTGTTGTTTAGTTCTTCACTCAAAATCTTCAAACTCACGAGAGCGGTTTCTGGGGTTTTTTTTGTGTGTTGGTCCTATAATGTTTACTATGCAATGCACCTCATCAGAATCTAGTATTTTCTCCAAATTCATAACTTTGAAGTAATTTTAATCTCTGGGTATTCGTCCTTTTAGTTTGTTGTTAACTTCTTCACTCATTATCTTCAAACTCATGAGACTGGTTTTGGATTTTTTGTTGGTCCTAGATTGTTCACAATGCAATGCCCCTCATCAAAATCCAGTCTTTTCTTCAAATTCATAACTTTGATGTAATATTAGTTGCTGGGTATTCGTCCTTTAAGATTCTTGTTCAGTTCTTCACTCGCAGTCTTCAAATTCATGAGAGTGGGTTTTTCTTTAATGGTGCCATAATGTCTCGTATTGCATTAACAGATGTGGCCAGACCTTATACAGAAGGCAAAAGATGGGGGCTTAGACGTTATTCAAACCTATGTGTTTTGGAGTGGGCACGAACCTTCTCCTGGAAAAGTATATACACTAATAATGCCTATACAATCTGTCTATCAATTACTTCACTTTTTTGTTATTTGATTCCATTTCTGAAGGGAGATTCTTTCTTTTTTCCAATAGTATTACTTTGAGGATCGATTCGATTTAGTGAAGTTCATCAAGGTTGTACAGCAAGCCGGACTCTATGCTCATCTCCGAATCGGACCTTATGTTTGTGCAGAATGGAATTATGGGTGAGTTCTTCACCAAGAAAAGCAATTGTCCAAATATATTACTTATGTGAAACATTTTTGTATTTTAGATAGCAACATTATCTATTTATAGAAAACTCCTTTTTCTGTTTTCACATTAGAGTTCTAATAAAGATTTCCTTTTTCTGACTGATATGCTTCAGGGGTTTCCCTGTCTGGCTGAAATATGTACCTGGCATGGAGTTCAGGACAGACAATCAACCATTTAAGGTTGTTCCTGCTCTTCAAATCATGTCTTTTTTTGTTTCTTTCAAACTGTTGTTTCATTTTATAGCCTAAGATTTATTGTTTAATTTGGATTAGGATGCAATGCAACGGTTTACGACCAAGATTGTGAACATGATGAAGGCGGAAAAGTTGTTCGAGCCTCAGGGTGGTCCAATAATATTATCTCAGGTGACAAAATCAATATTATATATTTTTTAAAAAGTTTCACAGTATATTTTATGCCATCTCCATTTCTTAAATCCAAAGGAAGTGAGTTTAAAAAATATATTCATTACTCTATCTGCACTGCATATTGTTACTACTCAAAAAACCAGATTAAATAGAAAATGAATCTTACAAGGCAAAATATATAGTGACATTATTTGTTATCTTTCCCTAATAAATGAGTTGTTTTATTTGAGTAAAAAAAAATTATATTACCTATGAAATAAAACAATTACAGTAATTACAATTACAGTTAAGTGTTTTTTGTTTTGTGATGAGATGACTTGTTCAAAAAGTGATTTAAGAATTGCACATTGATTTCCTTCTTTTATTTGCCACCCCACCCCACCCCACCTACATAAATGATGGAGATTGAATACTGACAGATAGAGAATGAATATGGACCAGTGGAGTGGGAAATTGGTGCACCAGGGAAGGCTTATACCAAGTGGGCTGCTGCCATGGCAGTAGGGCTCGACACAGGTGTCCCTTGGGTCATGTGCAAGCAAGAAGACGCTCCCGATCCTATCGTAAGATATTACTTCCTCATTTATCTCATCATTTTTTTCTTCTTCTTTAAGCAAAATGGTAATGTTCCTTTCCTGAAAAGGCTAGATTATTATTATTCAGTATGTAAATGAGATACATATGATGAGTTTCATTCTGTTTCTCCTATGTGATTGAGGATATATCTGTCTGCATGATTTTCTGTCATGTAGCAAGCAATAACAAGTTGTGCTCTACTCTACCCTTTAATGTGTCATATCATCATATTCATATCTGTATTTGGGACCTACCATGACAGAAGGATTTGTCCTTTGTTACATTTAGTTTCTTCTAGTTGTTGAGCTTTGTAATAATGGGGGGTTTCATTTCATATATTAAATAAATATTGGTGATGCTGTTGGATAGGTAGCTCGAAAAAACGAAACTTCATCTTCTTAATTTGTGCAATTTTTTGAGCAGATCGATTCGTGCAATGGTTACTACTGTGAGAACTTTGAACCTAACTCGAAGAATAAGCCAAAGATGTGGACCGAAGCTTGGACAGGATGGTAAATGAAACTGAAATTTATATGAAATAATGTATATACTGTTATTATCAGATTACATTTTAGAAGTGATGTTTTGTTGGTGATTATAGGTATACTGAGTATGGTGCAGCAGTGCCTCGCAGACCTGTTGAAGACTTGGCATATGCAGTTGCTAGGTTCATACAGAACCGCGGTTCCTTCATCAACTATTATATGGTAATAATTAAATTCATCTAAATCTAAATTATTATTATTATTATGCACTTAATTGATCAAACGATATATATAGTTGATGATGTTGTTTAGTAGTTACTCAATGTTGTTTCATTCATTTTGCAGTATCATGGAGGAACAAACTTCGGTCGCACATCTGGGGGTCCCTTTATTGCCACTAGCTACGACTATGATGCTCCTATTGATGAATTCGGTCGGTATATCTAAATCTAATTTAAATAATTTTATTTCTTTTTTATTAAGTCAATTTAAAATGGGTCAAAACCCTTAAATTTGAAATCAGTTTTATTATTTTTGGGGTTCAAATCTTGAATAAATTGTGAAGATTTAGATCGGAAAACTCAAAGATGAACAAGGAGCCGAGGACCTCTTTAGTTCACATCTGAAAAATTTACTCAATTTAATGTTAATTGCAGTCTCTACCTTTGCTATATATAGCAACAATCGATATAACTAATAAACATCGACAGTTTATGATAAAACACCCCATACTTTATATATATAGTGACTGAAGTGGTCCTTATACTTCTTCAAATCTATAATATTTTGGAGTGTGTCAAAATATACAATTCTAAACTCGAATTCACATCACTTCATATCCGATTCATGGCTAGGTCAAACCATGTCTAGGGTCACCAAGGCCCGGGGACCCTATCCATGTAGCCATGGGTCGAAACATGGCTAGGTCAGTTTAACCTTATGGTAAAATTGACCCAATTGGACCCTAAGCCTAAATTGACCTAGCCATGGTCCGACCCATGACTAGGTCGGACCATGGTTAAGGTCGCCCAGGTCCGGTGACCCTAGCCATGGTTCGACCTAGCCATGGGTCGGACCATGGCTAGGTCAATTTAGCCCTAGGGTGCGGTTTAAAATGTTTAGGGGCTAAATTGTAAAAATAAAAAAACTTACGACAATAAATTTGTGGACTAAACTGAAAAAAGGGCTAGGCATGTGCAAGTCACGTGACTATTTAACGGTCAACTGACGGATGCACCAAAAGTGGTACAAATTCCAAACGTATTGCACCAATAGTATACAAAAAAAAAAGATGTTGCACAAAAAGTCAAAAATCGTCAAACATGTTGTACCAAAACATCTATTAACCCTTATATTTATTTTTTATACATAAATTTATAATTATTTACTTTAAGATGATGTTAATTGTTGATTTTGGTTTTAACTAGGAGTGACAAGAGAGTCGAAATGGGGACACTTAAGGGATCTGCATCGAGCAATTAAGCTATGTGAACCGGCTTTGGTTTCGGTCGACCCGACCGTGACAACCTTGGGAAAGAAACAAGAGGCTCATGTTTACAAAACAGATTCCGGGAGTTGCGCGGCGTTTCTTGCCAACTACGATCCCCAATACTCGGTCAAGGTTACTTTCGGAAACACCCAATATGACTTACCGCCGTGGTCCGTCAGCATCCTCCCCGACTGCAAAATCGCCGTTTTCAACACTGCAAGGGTAATTACGTAAAACTATGTTGATTTTTATTAAAAATGCAATAAAATTACACATCATGTTACATTTTAACGAAAACAATGTTGATTTGCACATCTTGCGGTATGTTAAAGTGAATCACATAGTTGTACAACTTTTGTAAATCAACATAGATTGCACTTTGCTATGCTGTTGAATTTTACAAAGTCTATTTTTATTGAAGGTGGGTTCTCAAAGTACAGAGATGAGTTTCACATCACTGAACAGCAACTTTGGATGGCAATCTTACAATGAAGAGACTGCATCTGCATTCGATGACGATACAACTACCCGGGACGGGTTATTGGAACAGATCAGCGTTACGCGAGACGCTTCTGACTATCTGTGGTACTTGACTGAGTAAGTCGTCTTATCTCGTCTTTTTATTTCTGTTGCTTACTAGCTATATTATTATTATTATATAAGAAGAATAAAAGAAGGTTACTTACAACTTGTTGTTTTTAGTATTACCATTGGGTCCGACGAATCATTCCTATCGACTGGACAGTTTCCGGTTCTTACAGTAATGTCAGCAGGACATGCTTTGCATGTATTCCTAAATGGACAATTACAAGGTGCTTTACTTTACTTGAATCACAAACAACATTATTAATTACTAAGCAAAAGCAAGAAACAGATAGATGATCAAGTAAGTCTTGGTGTTCCATTGCATTGCATGATACAGGGAGTGTAAATGGTGGGATGGCGAACCCGAAAGTAACATTCAGTGACAGTTTGAAACTAAGAGTTGGAAAGAACAAGTTGTCTCTACTAAGTGTTTCTGTCGGCCTCCCGGTTAGTTCAGTTTTTATCTTTCCTGATCTTCGTCTTCTTCAGTAAGTATATAATTGTAAGCAAAAATGATTGAATGTATCAGAATGTGGGAGTCCATTACGAGACATGGAAAGCAGGGGTCCTCGGCCCGGTTACTTTGAAGGGCCTTAATTCAGGGACATGGAACATGGCAAACTGGAAATGGTCCTATAAGGTATAATCTTCTTAAATTGTCCATTTAGATTGCTTCTTTATAGTTGAGTTGAAGTGAAAAATTGCATTTTTACTGCTGAAATGTGAACAGGTTGGACTGAAAGGTGAAGATTTGAGGCTTCACACAGTGAGTGGTAGTTCCTCAGTGGATTGGATGAAGGGAGGAACATCACTTATCAAAAACCAGCCCTTAACATGGTACAAGGTAACTCTTCTAAAACCTAGTAAAATCAAAGCTTCTTTTAATTATATGCATGGTAGATTAATCACTTTGCATATGATACCATTTCAGGCGACTTTTGATGCACCCGAAGGGAATGAGCCGTTAGCATTGGATATGCTAAGTATGGGAAAAGGTCAGGTTTGGATCAACGGTCAGAGCATCGGTCGCCATTGGCCTTCGTATATTGCTAAAGGGAGCTGCGACAGCTGCGACTATGCAGGGACCTTTAATGATAAGAAGTGCAGGACTTATTGTGGAGACCCTTCACAGAGATGGTAAGAACAAAAAGCTTGTGTTGTTTATATCAAACCAATTATAAACTGCCAAGTGTCTTTTAACTCGCACTCTTTTAGGCAGGGATAAAGCCATGATTTTTGTTCGGGGGCAAGAGTCGAATTAGGAGCAAAATATTAAGAGAGTTTTATCTGCTGTGATAATAAATAATTATGAATGTGTTGTTAATAATAAGACGTGCGCCTTAACCAACTGTTCCATAAGTCCGAACTTATGAGTGAAGTCATTCAACACACTCTTATACTATATATATATATATATATATATCAGCACACTCTTATACATATATATGTTTCAGGTATCATGTGCCTCGATCATGGTTAAGTCCAACTGGAAACTTTATCGTAATGTTTGAAGAATCTGGCGGAGATCCGGGATGGGTTACGTTGGTGAAGAGAAAGTTGGAAAGTGTATGCGCTGATATCTACGACGGACAGCCATCACTGAGCATGCAAAATCCAAACAAATTGCAGGCCAAAGCTCACTTATGGTGTCCTCCTGGGCAGAACATAACCGCGATTAAGTTTGCAAGCTATGGAAACCCACAAGGAACGTGCGGCAAGTATCAAGAGGGGAGCTGCCATGCACGCAGATCCTATGATGCTCTTCAAAAGGTATGAAATTTGTATCCAACATCGATTCATATTCTTCATTCACTTGCCCAATGCAGTACTGTATATATAATATCACTTATTACTTGTTATTAAATACTCTAACTCCTCTGTGCAAAGCTATTAAAGTCCAGGGGCCAATTACCCCCTTCTAATCTTTCAGAATTGTTGAAATCTGTCCTTGAAATTTTGATTTTTTCTGATTTTTCCCTCCTAAAACTTTGAAATCGCGTCGCTGGATGAATTTTTCTATTAGGTGAACTTAATTGTAACATAAAAAAACTTTAAACGTACGAAATTGTTTATACATTTAAAATTTGTATCATACTATTAATAATGTAAATTTTATTATGAATTTACATTTAAAACAATAAAAAAATACAAAAAAATAAGCACCACATATATTATGCTTAAGCATATTAGAAACACCCATTTTAACATTTTGACTATTGTTACCCGAAAAATATTTTTGACTTTTGGGTACCTAACATTTGCTTATTGTGCAACATCTTCAAGATGTTTGTATGAAGTATTTCATTTATGTGTATTTATGTGTATTGTTGCAATCAATCAACTAGTTTTAGCTATTAAGGGAAAAAATGTAACCAAAAAAAAAAGTTAGTTATTGGCCGATTACAACTATAAACAAAAATGAGGTATCTAATACGAACATTTAAAAGTTAGTGCAACAACATTTAAAATATTAGGTACCCAAATGTCAAAAAATATTTTTCAGTTATCAATTTTTCAAAATGTGAAAGTTATCAGCTTTGTTTCGGTCCATGTTAGAGTATCCACAATGATTTACATTTATGTACACTTTATATAATACTAAGAGTTAAAACTTACTTAAAATAATACATATTCTTCAATACTTTCGCGTAAGCATTTTTGTAATAATTAAACTCATAAATATTATATTTTATTAACCATTACCAAATAAAAGAACTATTACTATTAATTGTGAAATAGACTACTAACTAAATGTTTTGACAAAAAAAACTTTGCAAAAAAAAATCTCAATATTTATTAAACATAGTAAATTAAACACGTAGCATTCACATAATGTATTTTAATTAAAAATACGTTGATTTGTTACTCATGTGTCACGTGAACAATCAGAGATAGTATTTTATGTGACGGTTATACCACGTCATCAATGCCATGTGGAGCGACGAATTCATAGAAGTGTAACATACAGTTAGGTCTGGTGAACTCTAGATGGCTAAAATTGGTGGTTAGGCCAAGTGAATGCATTTTTAAATTTAAAGAATGTACTATTAAAAAAATAAGTGAGTGATATGAAGTAATACAATTATAGCAAGTTTGTCCATATTTATTTTAGAAATATGGATGATGCGTATAAATGTTGAAAGTCATAATAAAGAAGCAAACTTTGTGTTGCAGAAGTGCATCGGGGAGCAATCGTGTTCGGTGTCGGTGCGGTCACAGGTGTTTGGAGGGGACCCCTGCCCGGAGATGCTCAAGAAGAAGCTATCCGTGGAGGCTCTGTGCAGCGACATTTGAATTAAAACCAACAATTATATTGCCTCCACATTTATATTTTTACAAAAATAATACATTTATTATTTAAAAGGAAGCTGCCGATGATTTGTCTCGGCAAATGCAACGTGAGAATATTTATAATTGGTGTACATAACACACCGATTTATTACTTATTATTTTCATAGGAGGGTTAATAACTAAAAAACTGTCCAAGGTTTACCCTATGTTAAAATTAGGTGTCTGAAGATTGAAATGTTAAAATGAACTGTCCCAAGTTTCATTTTTGTTGAAATTTGGTGTCTTTGTGCGTCTTTTCATCTCCATTCAATCATTTTCATCAACCCACCAACCCAATCATAATCCATCACTCTTTACTTTTCACAAAATCGTCAAATTTCACCTAAAAATTGAATATTAAAAAAAAAGTTTCTAGAAGAGTGGTGTGGAGCCATTTTCCAAGGACAATAGAGCGAGATTTACTTGTCCGGATGTGACCAACTTTTTAGGTGACGGTCCCGGAAAGATGACGAGAATGGAATGTGTATGAGAGCTCGAATTTGACAAACGGTTTCGTCGGAATTGACTTCTCTAAAGTAATCACACCGAGACACCAAATTTCAACAAAAATGAAACTTGAGACACTTCATTTTAACATTTCAAACTTCAGACACCTAATTTTAACATAGGGTAAACTTTGGACAGTTTTTTAGTTATTAACCCTTCATAGGAACAAAACAAATCATACGTTCTGCTGAATATATCATCTATCTTATGTATATAGGAAATCAAAAGAAATAGATGTACTATTTGATGTTTGATGAATATCATTAATTGGTGCAAATTTTTAAGTTTCATTGTGCTTCACTATATTAGTTTTAGATTATTCTATTATTTTCTCTAATTTTAATTTTTTATTAAAAATGTTTAAAGATCTAAAATAATTAAATATACTTAATTATTATATATACTAGTTATTAACGCGTGCGTTGCACGCGTATCAATCGTCTAAATTTCAAAATACATAATTTATCTTCAGTTTTCTAATATTTTAATAAGTAGTTAATACATGACCAAGTTTAGGGGTTGCGAGAACGACACAAAGTAATTCAAAACAGGAAAAATAGAAGAGGATAATTAATTCAAAAAATTAACTATTGTTTTAAATTACGATACTAATTTACTGTTATAACTAATAATGAGTTGGATTGAGCATGACGTGAGTTATTAAAGACAAAGTTGTATCTAATTTATCAACTTGAGGAGTGAAGAATGTAAGCCCGTAATTAGCCACTTAGATTCATCGGTGGAGCAGTCTGACATATACAAACGTAACTATACACTTTTCATGCAATTTTATATCATAATACCAACAAAAATTGATTTAACGCTAAAGGAATATTTTTTTTGGCCAATGGGACGCTAAAGGAAATTTCAATTCATTAAAATCTAAAGTTTATACTTGATATGTCAATTACTTATTTAACTCTAATTAGGTTACAATTTGATTTAATTGATACACGGAAGAACTAAATTAATGATTCGAGACCCTAAATGTTGGACAATGAGTACCAGGTTATCTGCAAAAGATCAAAATTCAATAACCGTGGTTGACCCATATTTTGACATTTGATATGATTTGACAAGTGACTGATCTATGTGATACAAAAAATCTCAACATGTACTCGAAGTTTGCATGAGTTGAGTACATATCATACTTTATGGGTGGCTCAAATTTATATGTATATTGTATTAATAAATTAATGATAATTAATGTAACATGTCAGTTAAGCGACCTTAACAAAAAAAGTTAATGCAATTTATATAATGAATTTTTTTAGTAATACTCAAATATTGTAGGGACTAAATCATCAATTTTTTTTAAAACACTTCTGTCTAAAGTTTATACTTGAATTCAACTTAACTATTTATTCAACTATCAATTAGGAGATACAAAATATGATTGAATTTACAAACGCAAGAACTAAATCGATAGTTCTAGTCATTAAGTATTAAACATTGAGTAACATGTTATATGTAAAGTCAACCTTCAAGAACCACGTTTGATCCATATTTTATATGTTATATGAGTTAGCAAGTGACTAATTTATTTAATACAAAAATGTCAACAAGCGGAACATCCCCAAATCGGTGATATAGTGAATGGAAAAATGCATCTACCTTACATTTGCACCTATTGAATGCATGTTTACTCTATATTTGATGGAGAAATTAATAATAACTACGGTGACCTACCAATTAAGCGACCTAAAAAATTAAAAATATCAAAATGTAACTAAATGTTTTTTTTAGTAATAGTAAAGATAAATAGATGGGTCTCAAAGATAAAACACTAAATCGCCAATTTTATAAAAATAGGGGAACTAAATATAACACATATATATATATATAATAAAATAAAAAGTATGGAAACTAAATATATATATATATATATATATATATGTACATACATAATAAAATAAAATAAAAATAAAAATTGGGAACTAAATATAACATATATATATATACAATAAAATAAAAAATATGGAAACTATATATATATATATATATATATATATATATATATATATATATATATATATATAAAATAAAAATAAAAATGTTCAAGAGGTACCTTTTGGGGGTGAGGACAACTCTCACATTTTATATTGGTATAAAGATGTATTTAATAAAAATAGAAAAAATACTTAATTTTGGGAGCAACAGAAACCGGAATCGGGCCCTTCCCTTCAGCCCAAGATTCCTTCACAGGCCCAATTGGAGCTGGCCCAGCCCATATACCTTTTGTGGGTGAAAACTCCTCACAAGTAAATAAATAGATGGAGACTGAACAATGTAAAATATGAAACATATTATTATACACAATTAAGAATGTGTGGTCTTGTTGATGAGCAGCTAGTTAGTTAAATAAGGCATGTTTACCAAAGCAATAGTGTGTTGATTAGCAAAGCTAATCATCTGGGCTCCTTTTCTTCTATTACTATCTCCCTCTTTGTGTCATTTAATATTTATATTTGGATTAACAACACAATAGGGGCTTGAATGTTTGCCCATGTTGCCAATTGGGGTCTGAATTGAAAAATGATATTATTAAGGGCCTGAATTTTGAGTCATGTTTATATGAGAGGTCTCCGTCTATTTTTTCTATTAAAGGGCATAATTAGTGTGCATGGGTATTTTAGACATTTCACATTTCATTAATTAAACTGATAAATTATATAATAATTGCAAAAGGGTAATTCTGTCTTTTCACGTGGTTCCGTCACTTTTAATAGAAAAATAGACGGAGACCCGAAAAAACACAAAACTCAAAATTCAAGCCCTTAATAATATCATTTTTCAATTCAGACTCCAATTGGTAACATGGGCAAACATTCAGGCCCCTATTGTGTTCTTAACCCTTTATATTGATTTCAACACAAGTTCCCACCACCCCCACCCACCCCACCATTTAGGGTTTAGAGTTAAGAGTTTAGAATAACTGCTCGGAAAAAAACTATAAGAAAAAGTCGGTTTTACCAATTGCATAAACTGACTGATCCGTCGGTCGGGAATGTACTGCCGTTTCCCCACCGGATTACGTCTGATTTGAAGAAAAATGTTCTCCTGGCCTTTTAGTGGCCGATTTTTCCGATTGATTTAACCGGTAAGCAAGCGGTGGAACGAAATCAAAAATACCCACTAGTACCTGACGCTCCTTGCTCGGACGGAGATTCCCTTACCTAAATCCGACCGACATAGACCTCAGCCGTGTCCAAACGATTTTTTTACAGGCATTTTAATAGGCCGACGGTTTTCGGCCTATTAAACAGTGTGTTCGCTGCAGACCCAGTAAGCGTGTTCGCTGCAGACCCAATAAGCGCGTTGACACATCCAATGGTTATGCAGACACATCTATTAACTTTTTTCAAACAAGAGTAAATTAAATATATGACGTGTGGATGTTGAAGTCATTTGGTGCTTTAACTGGCTGTATGAAGTAACATATGTTGTGTTGCTTGTGTTGGCAGATTGGGCCCTTCTGTTATTTTCGTGCGCGTAAGTACAAAGCTGATGACAATATTCCAACGCCATGTCAACCCACATTTGATCCGTTACTAAACACGATAAATGTCTTGTTTAAGCCTACATAACTGTCAACATAGGGGCAATAACAACACATCATTTATGACTGTCTTAACAGAATAAACAAAACAGCAAGCATAAAAAAAAGAGTTATTATAAAAACATTATCGTTGTTTGAAAGAAAAAAAAAATATCTCCATTCAAGCATCATCGTCTGAATCGAGTGTCCGTCTGTCGTCAACGTCCTCCTCGTCATCTTCGTCTTCTGACTCATCCTCTCTGTCATCGGGCTGTTCTTCCTGTCCGTCGTGTATGATCTTTTTAATCACCTTGACCTCTCTCTCCACTGAACCCAAACATTTTTCCATCGTGTTCAAAGTCTTGGAAATGGTCTGAAGCTTGTCCAACACACTCGCCATGGTCGAACCCGAAATGGGTTTCTTCGGCATGTTTTTCCCCCTTCAACCACACAATTTTCTTGGTATCTGGATCCACTTCTATTCCCATGAGCAGCGGACCCTTCCCATCGTACTGAGAAATGTATACCGCATCTACGTCTTTCAGAATACGGACTTGGAAGTGTTTGAAAACGTGTGTCAGCACCGATCCGTATGGAGAATATGCACGTTTCCCTGTGATTGACCTCCTCATCTCCGTCAATAGTATATGTGGCATGTTCAGTTTTTCAAATTTTATGAGATGTTCAAGAGCCAGAATGTCAAGTTGATGCACCCTGGCGTAGGAACCCGAACGAGGCAAAAATATGTAGGCTATTATATGGTGAAGGACACGGGTCTCCACAAATAACTTGCCAATATGGTTCAGCCTTCTTTTACCCCGTACTCCGCGATGCATGAAGTCAGCAGCCCTGTCCATGTCTTCTTGGCCTAGTGCATATATATCGACTCCCGTGGTCAGGATACGAAGAATGCTGCCAAGTGTTTTAGAGCGCTATGGGCACATTAGAGACACAGGTGCGGATGTTCTCTCCATCAACAGCCAACTCCATATGCCCGTAAAATTCACGGACGTAAGTTGGATATACCTGTTCATTTAGACAAAAGAATTCACATACGGGAGTCTGCTTCATTTGTGTCGCCCAACCGATCACCTTATCAGTGAACATAGATTCAACCACAGCTCGGCAGAGGGAGATGTTTCTCTTCCTAACCAACTCCATATGTACAAACGCATCACCGGTCGGCAGGAAGTCTCGCGTTCGGCTGCTAGTTGCATGCTCTGGTTCCCCGCCCACTTTTTGCTGGGGAACAGGAGTGTCCACGTTTTTCCTTGGTTGGCCAATGTCACCACCGAATTGCTGTTCTACCCGAGGCATTTCTGTACGGGTTGCGGTTTCTTCATGAACAGTGGGTTTAACTTCAGCACCCCGTGTAAGTAGTTTTACCCGCACGAGTACTAATGAAGTGCATACCTTCTCATAGGTACAACCTTACTTATACATCAACAATACACCCTACTCTAGAATTACACCAAATAGTGGACTCTATGCATATAACGTGCATCAAGAATACACCCTACTCTGGAATTACACCAAGTAGCGGACTTTATGCATATAACGTGCATCAACAATACAAACTATTACGCTAAACACAACAAGCAGCTTATATTACACACCACCAACATGTCAGCACTCGACGTCAACAACGAACAAACAAAATGCTCTTTCTCTCAGCACATATTTCGTTTATTACGAATAGCTTCAACAACATATTACATCCTGGAAATTTCACCAAGGATTATCTAGCAGTAACATGCCGCGACATCCCCATCTCGGGGGCAACCCCATGATTACAACGACCATTCCTTGGATTTTTAAAACAAGAGGCGGTCATCTACAACGTGGTGCGACATCCTCTATACGAGGGCAACCCCACATTACATGGCGCGACATCCTCTATACGAGGGCAACCCCATGACATCTTACTGCGGACTACCAAGCCCAGTAGAGATAACTAAACACCCGGGCGTGATTTCACCCCACATTACATGGCGCGACATCCTCTATAAGAGGGCAACCCCATGACATCTTACTGCGGACTATCAAGCCCAGTAGAGGTTACTAAACACACGGGGCGTGATTTTACCCCCACATTACATGGTGCGACATCCTCGCTACGAGGGCAACCCCATGGGAACCTACTACTAAACACAAGTAGCGTTCATCAGTAAACACCCTTCTACACTACACGTGAGCCCTCCATTTGCCAAATTTACTTTTGTCCATGCCCGGTTAACGTTTTTCTACTAAATCGGGATCATACCACTCAAAACCGGTTTTACTTACATAACCTGCTTTGGTTGCTCATCGTTTATCTCCTAGCTCCATGCTTGTCCTTCGTCGAACTCGACATCTCTTGAGATCACAACCCTCTTTGTGACGGGGTTGTATAACTTGTAGCTGCTTGAATTCACGTCATATCCGAGCATGACGCACTTTTGACTTCCTTGCATTTTTGCATATGCCACACACCCGAAAACTCGAGGATGATCGATGCACGACTTCTTCTTGCTCCATGCCTCCTCCGATGTCATGTCTTCAATTCGCTTGGCCGGGAACCTGTTGAGCAAATAAACTGCAGTAGCAACAGCGTCTCCCAAAAATTCTTTCGGGACATCTCTCTCCTTCAACATGCACCGAACTAAATTCAAGATCGTCTGGTTCTTCCTCTAGGAGACTCCAGTTTGTTGTGGGGTTTGTGGTATGGTGAGTTGATGCACGATCCCGTTCTCTTTGCAAAACTTATCAAACTCGCGTGAAGTGTACTCGCCTCCTTGGTCAGTCCGCAAGCACTTCAGATGACATCCGCTTTTCTTTTCGACCATGTTCTTGAACTACTTGAACTTCGTCAAGACTTCGGTCTTCTGTTTTTTTTTTTTTGGTAAATAAGGGAGTACAAAAACAACAAACAAAAAGTCTAGTTTACAATAGCCCTATCTTGGGACATGCCTAGTTTACAATAGCCCTATCTCGGTCTTCTGTTTCATCATATAAATCTAAGTCTTGCTATTATAATCATCGGTAAAGGTCAAGAAATACCTATTGCCGCCCATAGACATGGGATTGATCGGTCCGCACACATCGGAATGGACTAAGTCGAGACGGCTTTTTGCTCTCTTCAAAGGATACTTCTTGAATGGATTTCTTTGTTGCTTCCCGATGACACATGTTTCGCACACGCCGTTGGGACGGTCGATCTTTGGCAAGACTCATACCATGTTCTTCCTTTCCAGTAGCTTCAACGCCTCAAAATTGAGATGCTCATACCTGATGTGCCAGAGATATGAGCTTTCCATGGTTGTCACCTTCAAGCAATTATCCTCCTGTGTGCTCAGCCGTAGAGGAAACATCTTGTTCTTAGTCATGGTCACATTCGTGATAAGTCTGTTATTTTTATCACGAATGCTAAGAGCGTGATCCTTCATGTGGACGTCGTATCCTTTCTCGAGCAGCTGTCCGACACTTAGAACATTGTTTTTCATATCGGGAACATAATAAAAATCGGAGATGCAGAGCTGCTGCCCATTCTTGAGTGCGAAGAAGATTTTATCTTTACCTTCGATTGGCCATCGGGAGAGATCATCGAAGGTAACACGCCCATTACGCCTTTCATCAAGCTCCGCAAAACAATTATTTTCGCCCACATATATGATTGGATGCTCTCGTATCAATGAACCATGTGTTGGACTCCGTCTCCTCCACTTGATTGTATGCCATCAAAAGAACTCCACCGTCGTCAATCTTCTCAACGAAGTTCGCATTCTCTTCCTCAAAGTCGGTGTTATACCAACACTCCGCTGCATAATGGCCGTATTTTTTGCACACGTAGCATTGAACTCCTGATTTGTTCCATCCACCACGACCTCGTCCGCGACTACGACCACGACCACGACCTCTTCCTCGATCTCCTTATTGGATCGACTCTCCATCATCTCCGGCTTCGTTGGTGGTTGTTGTTCGACCACCTCTTCCTCTTTGCGTTGTGAATATTCCTCTTTGGAAGCCGCCTCGAGATCCGTTATTCTTCAACGTCACTTTCGCTTGTAAAGCTTGCTCCAAAGAATTTCCTTCTCCTCGCTTCATAAGTCGTTGTTCATGGGCTTGTAGAAAACCCATGAGTTGCTCAGCGGACATCTCTTCTAAGTCTTTGGACTCTTCGATCGCTACGGCCACAAGATCAAACTTAGGATCGAGGGATCTCAAGATCTTCTCTATGAAACGAACATCTTCCAAATTTTCTCAATTTCTCCGCATTTGACGCGTGATTGAAATGACCATCGTGAAATAGTCGGAGATAGATTCCGAGCTTTCTTGGTGGAGGGACTCGGATTGAGCATGAAGAGCTTGTAGGCGGATTTTCTTTACCTTTTCGACGCCACCGAACGCCTTTTGGAGTATTCCCCATGCTTCGTATGATGTCTCGGCCGGAGCGACTATTTCGAACGTGGCTTCATCAAGACCTTGATATATTGTGAACAGGGCATTCTTCTCCTTCTTCCGTTGCTCATTCGATTCATCCTTCTCTTACTTTGTCATCTCCACCGTCACTTTGGGTTCCTCGAACTCGGTCTCCACGAGCTCCCACACGTTAAGTGAACCCAATAGAGCATTCATTTGGGTACACCATTTATCGTAGTTATCCTTTGTCAATCTTGGCACTTGCATGCTTGTCGATGCCATCACGATCATTGACTTGACTCCAATACCACTTGTTGGTGTATGAATGTGTGTGAGAGACGTGGAGAGGGAATAAGAGACTTGTTGTTGTCAATAGGGCTGGGCATAAAAACCGGTTAGGTTGAACCAAACCGGAACCAAACCGATATGAACCGGTTCTGACTGAACCGGTTCTTCTGTGGTTCGGTTTTTATAAAGATAAAGTGGAGCAGTTTTTTAGCAGTTCAAATTGGTGCAAAACCGGTCTGGAACCGGTTTTTCTGAAGCATATTTGTTGGAACTTAATGTGTTCTTCAGTTGAAACTTTCTAATCAGTTCTCATCTCAGCCGCAACAAAACTTCAGCGACTCTGCCTCTTCTGATGTGCTCCGCCCGATCGCCGCCTGACACCGCCCGACCGCTGCTTGGCGCCGGCCGACTTCCGCTCGACGTCGCCCGTTTGCCGCTCGACGCTGCCCGTCCGCCATAAGACTCCGCACGTCGTTTCAGCTAGATTCTCATTCTGAAGCTTTTCGTTTTCCCATCTTTCGCTACGCAAACTTAAATAAGTAGATTCTCAAATTTCCGGTCTTAGAGACGCACCTATGTTGTTCTTCATCGGCAAACACTTACCTCCATTTTAATTAATTTAGCTTCAATTTTTTTGTATGGTTAGCTTTTCTTTTTAGAAAAGGTTTAAGTATTCTTTTGGCCGAATCATTTTCCTCAGAAGTTAGTTTTTGGGCAAATATCTGAATCTGGGTCATGCTAGCAAATGAATGGTTTTCCTATTAAGTTAATCTATCGTTAGTGCAATTTCTTGCTCTGTATACTCTATTGAACATGAGGGAGATACTTATTAATTAAAGTTAGACGAATCATACACAATAAATCCCCATGCAAACTATTATGTATGGCTTTCCATGTGCAAATAGCTTTGCTTATTTTCCTGTCCTGACCGTATCTTGAGTTGTGTCAGCATCCTCCTACTTACACAATAAACACTTGAAACATCCCTATAGAAGGGATCATCTGAATTTCAGGAATAAATTTAATTTCTATTTTGTTGTCCTTAATTTTCTTTTGGTGTAGGAATTTATTACATAAATAAAAATCTGTAAATTTGAAATTGTCCTCACAAAATATCTACACATACCCTCTCACTAATAGTTGTGTTGGTTCACCATCTAATTGTTTTGTCTCTCAATCAAACCACAATGTTGAAGCGATGCGATTTCTAACCGTTCTTTCACCCCCTCTTAAATCCAGACAAATATCGGTTATTCCATGAAGGTTTCATATCCCTCTTCCTTCACGTTCTCTTCTTTCAAGTCGATGCTTAGAAATTTCATCCATCTTCTGCGTGTTCTTCTTTCAATTGTAAGAAATAGATGCTCATTTCATAATAATTTCCTCTTACTCCCATTTATAGATTTTGTTCCCTGGGTTTTGTTTTTGTTTTTTTTTTTTTCCGATGGACAATAAAGTTTGCAGGGTGCATGGTCTAATCTGGCCTAGGGTGGAACACAAATTTTAATGAAGGACGACTGCACTTGGTCTGACTGACTTTGGCCGAAGTTATGTCTACAAAGCAGGGTATATGATTGAGATGGAGCATGGAAGCAGCCAAAACTTTTTTCGTGAGGATGGACATTGAAAGACGATTAACAGATAAGAAGTTGGAGACACAGCAATACATAAAGACCACTGCGCTAGAATAAAATGAAAGGGTTAGGATTGGAAACATGTGTTCATTCATGGTGAGGACCACTCAATATATATATATATATATATATATATATATATATATATATTTTGCTCTCATGTACAGATTTTGTTCCTTAAATTTTTCCTTCAGATTGTTACGCGACCATAATTTACTTTTGAGTAGTACATCTTACATTATAATCCAAATGATATGTGATCTCTATATACTCCAGTCCCCGTTAATCTCCATCTTATACATGATTACTTTTCACTAATTATGGATTAAGTAAGTACATCACTTTCTTTAAATATATTCATTATACTAAACAATTTCATCGTATTTTCAAACATTTATTCATGCTTACGTTCATTTATGAAGCAACTGATACTCCATGACCTACACGAAATGGATTTATCGACTATGAACGTAACCATGTGAATTTTACCATGTGTCTTTTTTTCTTTCCGGTTATTCATGCACGCTCAATTATGTGCAAAGTTTTGTTTCTATTAACCTCTTTTTCATCATACTCTCGTTTTCTAATCTGCACATGAGTTCTATAATCAACTTAAATGATTTAATTTTCACTTGCATTTCCTTAGAACGTATCATCCACAACTTCCCTTTTAAGCCCTAGATCGGGTTTAGGTTTAAACCCTAGAAATATATAGAAACATCGGAAATATTGCCGTTATATGATACTTCAAATATTATTTACTTGCTAACTACTAACATTTTACTTATCTAACCGTTATGTATTAATAGAATTTGGTGGTAGTGAGATTTGATTTGCATAATAAAGTAATCTAAATTTTGTTTATGTAATTCTCTGGAGAAATTATTAAATTAAAATGTCTAAAAAAGATACGTAATATTTTGATTGTCATCTATTGACCGCACGTGCAACGCGCGTGTGCTATTTTTCTAGTATATTATAATATTCGATTATATTTCTGTCACAAATTTGATCTAGTAATGAATATGGTCTTCAACTCCAAAACTATGAATAATTTTTTTTTGGGCAAAAAACTATGAATATATGATTCATGGATATTCAAAATAAACTATGTGGGCTTCATAAGCACAAGTGTCTTTTGTATCAACAATGAAGTAAACATTAAAATGAAGGCCCCATGTTCAATCCAGAATCGTTCAGATAACAATGATTGAATTGACTGAGCTATATAGTCTTGTTATATCAGCTCTAAGATTGTTGCTGCAATCGATAGGATCTATGTATCTTTGCACTTCAATAGTAAGGTTATTGAGATGGCTGTACTTTGTTTCATGGAAGGGCAATTATATTATAATAAGTTTTTGATTGAAAGTATCAAAAGTACACTTCAAGGAAGGTTCTTATTACATGATGGATTGATGGCGAAAAGCTCTCACAAAGCACTAGGAGTGATGTTGGAGTTATATGTTATCTAAAAGATGGTAATATTTTTTGTTTACTGATCCATGTATTATGATGATTGACACACATGCTTCATCGTAGAGAGGGAGAGAGTACATGTCGTAATGGTTGTTTAAGGATTATGTCTATACATAAGGTGATATGTTGGCTTTGCAGCAATGGTCAATTTGTAGTCAGCAATGGCCAAGATGAAGGCCTGCATGCTTGGTGAGGCACAACACATTGAAAATCTAATAAAATATAGTTTTGTGAAATCTGTGATTGACTAATGTGGGTTGAAAGCTTTGAGTGATTAATGATGTTATAAAGTTAGTGTAGGCAGTGAAGATGGGTATGGAATGCAAGGATGTTGAAGGTTTGAAGAAGCTTAACAAGAAGAATAAGCTTGTTAAGAAGATTTTCAAGAAGTACGCCTTTTTTGCGTCCAAAGCTTTTATCAAGCAAATCCCCTTGGTCCGGTTCTTAACAGGGCAGACATGTGCGAAATGAAAATTGCTTTCTTTAGCCAGTTATGTTCTTGTTAATGGATGCATTTGTTCCTTACTGGCCACTGTTCGATTATGTTGTTATTATTTCTGGTGCTGAACAGAGCCAAGTTTAGTGTTGGAAATTGATTGAACTGGGTGGAACTGAACTAATTTTTTTTTTATAAAAAAAAAAAAAAAAAAGAGAGAGAAAAATGAGAAATCCGGTTTGGACCGGTTCGAACAGGTTTTGAACCGATTCTTGCATGATTCGGTTCTATAACTACAAAATTGGAGCGGTTCTTTCCTGTTATAGGGAACCAGCATGAACCACAAAACTGGTTCAGTTCGGAACCGGTTCGGTGCAGAACCGAACCATGCCCAGCCCTAGTTGTCAACTCATTTGAACTCTAAATACATGAACTCACTAATGCATTGAACCTAAACAAGTTTATTTTTCCTTGTGGGGGTTTAAACTATTCACTTGTGGGGGTTTTCATTACATGGGGTTAGAACAGTATACTCAAGACAAAATATAAAATTTACATTGCGGTATTGATTTTCTTCAATCCTTGACCATCTACAAAATATAAAATTTACATGTGGTCACGTGTTCGTCTACCCAAGATCTTATTTACGTAGCCGACTCAAATATTGCTTGCTAGTATCACAAGATGTGCTATATATATATATACTCCATGGACCACAATATTATTCATCAGATATTTGGTCCAAAAATTTAAGATCTACCTATTCTCCTAACTGGACTGTAGATGTATAGATTCCTCTAATTAAATTAGCCACAACGTCTGTTTCTTTAAGATAAAGGTTATTCACGAGGCTTTATAAAGCAAATAAACACTCAATGTCAATGTGATAACTTACTTAAATCAACTAGCTAGCTAGGTATATGGTCTCTACTCTAGATATGAGAAATTAAAAAGCTAATGTAATTATTAGAAGAATAAAGATGAGCGACACAGCTCTCATATATATCATGAGTTTTTTTTTTTGGACCAAAGTAAAAAGAATGTGCTAGTAGTGGCGACCCTAGGCCCATCCCGCTACGTAATGTTCGAGCTCTCCTGAGCTTTTTCCCGACCAGACTTAGCGAGCAATCAGCGCACACACTAGCCTCGTAAACGTAGCCCAACCTGCAGCCTATTTTAATCAAGAGGACAGTCGTGCCCAATTCTACTCGTCTCCTCATATGTCTGACGCGGTGTATAAAATCTAAATATTTCATTAGCAGAAAAAGCAAAGGTTGAATGAATGAATGATAAATAGAAATGTGTGGATGTCTAGAGTGGGGAGCTAGGTAGACTTCATGATTGCTAATATCAACCGAAGAAACTGAAAAATAAAGGCATCGCGTTTTGAACGCACCGTACGTACAACGATTAAAGCTGTAGATTCAAATAATTGATGAAATCTAGTGGATGAAGAAGATTACACCAAGTGGGTATTTGTCAATTTGCTTCATCTTTAAGTGTTCTTTCAATTCAATCATTAAGGTGGCTACATATTGGTAGTGTGGATTATCAGGGGTTGTCGTTTTCTGGTCAATTTCTTCTCTCAAAGTTGATCCATTAGATTGATTTTTGCTTTTTTTGGAGAAGCATGTATGGAGCGAAACTAAACCCATTGAAGTTGAACTCTAAGAATGTGACATTTTAGTTGCTTGAACATCAAGAAAATGAGTTTGTCTATCAAATGCTCCACTTCCATTAAGTTGAGATTCAAAAAATTATTTAGGGAAAAGCACCTATTTATTATTTCAAGTTTGCTTCTTGTTTCAGTTTGGTGTCTGAAGTTTAAAATGTTAAAATAGACTGTCCTAGGTTTCATTTTTGTTAAAATTTAGTGTCTCCGCCCGTCTTTTCCTCTTCTTTCAACCATTTTCATCAACCGACTCACCCACTTATAATCGATCACTTTTTACTTTTCACAAAATCATCAAATTTCACCCAAAAGTTGAACATAAAAAAAAAAAAAAAAAGTTTCTAGCAGAGCGATTTCGAGCAACAACAAAGCATGATTTACTTGGGCAAATGTGGCCAGCTTCTTAGGTGATGGTCCCGACAAAGTGGCGAGAAGGGAGCATGCTTGGGAGCTCGGATATGACAGTCGGTTTCGTCGGGATTTGCTTCTCTAAAGTAATCACACTGAGACACCAAAATGAAACCTGGGACACTCAATTTAAACGTCAGACACCAAACTAAAACATAAGACAAACTTGAGATAGTAAATATGTTCTCTTTTCATTATTTATGTTGCAGATTTGATGGTTATTGATAAGCTATAGGCGTTGATTAAATGATGCACTATAACAAGGATAAAGAGAGGTGATAATGATGATTAGAGGGGCAAAAGCAGGGTAAAAAAAAAAGAAGCAAAATTAAGGTGGAGGGCTATTAGGTGGAGGGCGGGCGGGGAAGGAAGCGGAGAATGATTCACACTCTTTTTTTTTTTTTTTCTATATCATGGTTTAGGCGGTTACATTAGGATTGTAGTACTTGTAACATGCTTATTGATGAGTTTTTGCTTACGAAGCTTAAACTCTGTTAATCGATTGTCTTCATTCTGTTAGTCATGTCCACTCGGGTGTGACGTTCGATCACCTTGTAATGTCTGTTTGCCTCGTAAGGTTCGTTAATTATCCTGTAAGGAGAGGTGAACCAGGCCATATCCCGGTAAATCCATTCTGACTCTCAAGTCAGTTTTCTATTGTAGAGAGATAAAGTAACAATGCAATAGTAGAGAGAGAGATCAACCTTTATATGATCGTGATAATGAAGTATTTATAGGTTTTACTATCCTCGTTACCGAACATTCTCTAAGCCCGAATATTTTTATCCTATTCCAAGATTGTAGTCGTATTGTTCGTAAAAAAACAGTGTTAAGTTCATTTTGGCGATAGGAGGGTTTACATGTTGTAGGAGTCATTCGTGGTTATCTCCTTGTGGATACCGATATCGAGTTGTGTAAGGCGTTACTTTATGTACCCCGAAGGGTCTAAGTACATTCTGGACACATAGGTAGTTACCTATGTGCAAAGGCATAGAGAGTTACCCATATGTAGAGGCAAAAAGGGTTACCCATATGCGAAAGCGAAAATGGAAGTTACCTATATTATGCAGAAACAAAAATGGGAGTTACCTCTTATGCGGAAGCTCTCCTTATGTGGAAGCGAAAAGGGAAATAGATAGTATAAGACTTTACACACAAACATTATATATAAACTAACCCCTAGATGTTTCCGGCAAAGATTAGGCCGGACGCACCTTTGGAAGCGTCCGGTCTAAGTTAGACCGGACACATCTATCGGGTGTGTCCGATCTGACTTAGAACAGACGTATCAGTGGCGTACACGATGATGTGACTGTGGTGAAGACAAATTTACCTCGAACACTTAGGCGAACTTCTTCCCTTAGATTTCGTAATCGTGTCGTTCCGTATCGAGTTGATCCTTTAGCGTTATAATTTGGCGTATATCCATCACGTACTACACACCTAGATTAATCTTCAGCAAAATTTAAATCTTAACCTATTTGTTTTGTTAAATCATATATTATGATGATGATTGATGGGTCTTGTGCTCCCGCGGGGTGACTTTGGTCTTACGTCTCCACTTCTCGTTGCGCTCCTCTCCTTGATTACCTGGATGTGTCCCAATGAACCCTCTCTGATGCTTAAGTAAGTCTCGGTTTTAGAGAGATAAAATAATAGCGTAATTGTAGAGAGAGAGAGAGAGAGAGAGAGAAAGAGAGAGAGAGAGAGAGATCTTAACATTTGAATGAGGGAAATGAATGAGTATTACCAAATAGTTTTAGTATGGAACCTCATTGAGTTTATCTAGTGGGCATGGGCTCGCTGCGCAGTTTTATCTCCCAACATGTGCAACACTTCTTAAGTAACCGTACCTTCCAAGTTAATGTATTAGCGCAGCTAATTCAACTGATCTACACCACAATCATAACCCAATCAGCCTACCTATCTTGGAGATCACAAACATGTTCTTTTGACTCTACACTGATACATGAATTTTTACAGTTATGTGGACTTGTCCGTTTTCTTAAAGAGTGTGGTTTGACTCTGGTTTGTGTCATATTCATGTTTAGATATCACAACAAGACATGCATGATATCACGATGAAATCATGCTACTAAGTTTTATTCTTTAGTACTTTATTAAACAAATCTCATTTAATACCTTTTAAAACTAATTAATTGTTTAACCTTTAGAGCTTGTTAACTATATGTTAATGACTTGTGAATATATACATATTAATTCATAGTTTCTAATATATGAAACTAATTATTTTGATATTTAAATAAAGATCTCGTATTGAGATGTACAACTAAATAACTTAACACAACATGATAATTTGAAACTAACATGCATGAAAAAAAAAATGTGTGTCATGTTTGTTTGTCAAACAGGACACTGTAAAGTTACCGTATGTTTTTATATTCACTAAGTTTAAAATTATTAACAGGCATTAATAGGGATGGCAATGGGTCTCGGGGCCCCGCTGACTCGCGGGGCCCCGACTTGGTTTTGACCCGCTGACTCGCGGGTCACGTGACGGGTTCGGGGCGGGGCGGGTCCGAGTCTAGGGGTGCGGGCCCCCGTAGATCCGCCTAGAAGTGCCTATATATATTTATGTTAATATAATGTAACATTTACTAAACAATATGGTTAATATAGTACCTATATAAATAACAACGACCCAATTATAAATAGATGTATATTTAGATTATTAGGATTTGATAATTTGGATTTGGTGTTTAGATTTGGATTTGGATTTGTATTTTGTGATGAATTTGATGTGTTTGTTGTTAGTATATGATTGGTTTTTAGATTTGGTGTTAGATTTGTGGTTTGAATTTATATATAATGTAATATTTTGGCAAAAAAATAATTTATTTGCAATATTGAGAAGTGAAAAAAAAAAAAAAAAAAGTTTTGTTCACGCGGCGGGGCGGGTCGGGGCCCCGGGGGTCGACCTGCGAGATTTTTTTTCCCAGCTGACCCGCCCCGGAAGGTACACCTGTCCGGGTTTGCCAGGCCTACCCGCAGGGCGGGTCCGGTGCTGCGAAAACCCGCCCCGACCCGCCATGTTGTCATCCCTATGCATTAACACATGAAATTACTACACCTAAGCAAAGTGCGGTTGGGTGTATCTAGTTGTCATTGTATTCTTTGTAGGCGTTGTACCCATTCTCATCGGAAAATAAAATTCGTCCCATGTTATGGAAATCTAAGGAAGACGTGTATTTTAGCCTTGGATTTTACTGCTGCAACTTTAGAGAGCTTTTGTTATATTATATTATGTACCAAGCAACTTTAGAATGCATACATAAAAGTATAGCTTAATTTTTTACACTCCTTTTTAAAAAAACATATTTTTAAAAATTGTTTATAAATATAGGATTAATAATCAAATTTCGACATGAATTTTGAAGAGATTACAAATAAATATTTGAACTTTAATTTTAAAATTGGTTAACATAACTTTCAATTTTCGAGCACATTGCTACCTCTACCACTGCTCACTCATATCAGTCCCATGTCTGTCGAACAATGGTGAAATTACAACTATTTCTCCTTCTGAGAGGACGTTGGTATGTAAGCGATGGACAAAAGATCAATTCTGGATCAGACCCTTGGGTACTCGAATATGAGTCTTCTTAAAGACCGGATGCCACAAGGCCTCCCGCTCCGGCCAGTCTTTGTGCACCACTTCTTAAGTAACTGTACCTGGAAAGTTAATGCATTAGCGCAACTACTTCCATTGATCTACACCACAACCATAACCCAAATCAACCTACCTATCTTCGAGATCACGGACATGTTCCTTTAGCTCTACACTGATACATGAATTTACATAGTTAAATCGAGTTATCATCTTATAAACTTGCTAATCATTTCAGAATAGCAAGGGTCTTCGTCAGTCACCTCAACGATTGCTAGTTCGTCTATATGGAAGAAACTTTGGCCAGCCAAGCTACTAACAAAAATTCGAATGTTCATCTGGAAATGTTTAACGACAGTTTGCCCCTGGGGCAGAATCTTCACCGACGGGTGTTGGATCACGGGCGAAGCTCCGTTACGTCCTTGACGGAAAGCTTTGGACTCCTGGGCTCCACGTAATCCTGCAAAAGGGGATGACCTGGGTGGTGACCCAGAATCCCTCTCCGATGATTAAATGAGTATGGTGATCAATGGGTGGTAAGCAAAGTCTAAGTTCGTATTAGAGGGTATGCGTTTTCTGGGGTAACTTCCTCCCTTATATAGGAGGAGGAGTTGCCCAGTTACCTGTGACCATGCTTGGCCGTTGTGCCCATGATTCCGTGTATCTCGCCACGATTCCGTATATCTCGCCCCACGCTCCGCGTATCTTACCCGTACTCCGCGTATCTCGGGCACGCCCTGCGTATCTCGGGGAATTTATCTCTATCTCTAACTGTCTCCCACTACTCTATCTAGTAGGCGGGTTTCTCGGTCTTTATCCTCTGATCACAAGTCCCGACTCCTGTCGGAGACTCCAGAGTTATCTCATTCTAGGTCACCACCCAGGACCTTCAGTCTCTACGGGACAGGTCCAGCCTCTGCGGGGCTTTATTATCGGGGCCTTTACTAAGGCATATCGGGGCCTACTCAGAGGCTTCTTGTCGGGAGCGTTCAACTCTTATGTCGGGACTGCTCAAGTCGGGACCCTTCACGCTGGGCCTCTGGGCCTTCTAGGCTTTTCACGAGGCCCACTGGACCTACTCGCCGTCCATTGGCTGTTAACGGGGCTAACGATTACATCGGAACCCATCATTTGCCCCCAAGACATGGGGGACTTTTAGTTCGTCATGTCTTTTAATTCCGCTCTTCTGACCTCGTTGTCGGAGGTTTTTGTTTTTATACCTTCCAATACCACCGTTGGAGGCCTTTGTTTTCATGCCCTCCGATACCACCGTCGGAGGCCTTTGCCTTGCGTGTGATTGTTTGTATAATAGAGTTTCTTACTCATGATTGCCTTGGGCCCACTAGGCCTCATGGGCAGTTGCCAAATTCGAGAGGACTTCTCGATTACTGTAGCATTAAATGCCTAGGGATAAGGGAACGACGCCTGAACCAGCGTGACTGTTATTTTCTGAAAAAGCAGCCGTGACGTCACGCACGTCCCTTCCGTGCCTATGATCTCGGCGATTAAGATCGTGTCGTTTCCTCTTCAACGGTGCAGATCAAGCCTATCCAGCTGTCTCCTCCGTACCGTCTCCATAATTTCAACGATTGTGATTGAATCGTTTCATCTTCAATGGTCAAGATTGAGTCTCTCCAATTATCCTTTTGCTTATAAAAGCTAAAACCCTGGTACTATTCACTTCTTCTGCACTCTCTCGATTTCAGCCATCTTTGCATCCAAAGTTTCCTCTTCAAGCTCCTCCTGGTGTTCAAGTGATCCAAGGCCTTCAACCCTTCCGATCTTCCTTTACCTTACTTCTTCGACCACCGATCATGTCTGGTAAGGACTTTCTTCTAAGTTTTCATGATTTACTTGCTGTTTATTCTTCCTTTCTCAAATCCTTTCGTTTGCAATCGTTCTAGACGAAGCTAGTTCTGAGGTTAGGGCTCCTTTCGTTTTCGAGTTTGCTGTCAATGAGATATCTGAGGCTTCGTATGAGGCTGCCCTCAGAGAGGGGTGTATCACCTCGGATTGGGAGCCTCGCTTCCCCTATGAGTCCCAAGCTGCTGTTAGAAGGAAGCACATTATTACGCCTCCTCAGGCAGGGGAGGTGTTCGTCTCCGCTGGACAAATAAGCGCGGGGATTCGGTTCCCCTTCTGCGGAAACATGGTGGAGATGTGTAACTTCTACAAAACGCATCCTTGTACCTTCTCTCCACACGTCATCCGAGTGTGGAATGCCTTCCAGCTCTTGTGTCACCGCCAGCAGTGGACGTACAGTCTTCTGCTGTTCCGCACTTTCTACGGCATGAAGTGCAACAAAGCCGGTGTCTGCTCCTTCTCCCCCCGACTCCCCAAGTGGACAAAGGAGCAACTTTCACGTTTCGGCTGGGATAGCGAAACTTGGAAGTTCCACAAGGATCGGGTGTTAATGCGTGACTCAGGATCAGACAACAGCGGATGGAAGAAGTACTACTTCTTCGTCCAGCATAGCTCTGTCCCCTGGCCTCGATGGGAGGTCGTGGCGGACCCTGCCCCCAAGCTCTTAGACTACACTGAGGATGACCTCAATACCCTCCAGATGGTTCAACTCTACCGCTGGGGAGACAACTTCATACCCCTCGACGCCAATAAGCTCCAGGAGAAGAACCTGATTACTATCGGAGTTCGGCTCCTTGACTCTGTTTCCAAGGACTTGGTCATCTGGGTAATATTTCTAACCATCTTGTCTTTTATTTTTGCAGCCAAGAAGGCTTCTCTGTTGACTCATCTCCTTCTGAAGCAGGGCGAGACTGATGCCGTCCAGAGTGGCTCCAAGCGGAAGCGGAAGTTGGTGAAGAAAGGCGCTTCTTCTTCCACTCCTCTATCTGCTGCTCCTCCGACCGAAGAACAAGTCGGGGCCAAGAAGGCCAGGAGGGAGGAGATTGACCAAGCCTTCGGGGTCACTACCGCCGAGGAAGGTAAGCGTGTTCGTCGTGCAATTAAACGATATAAGAAATTAGTTCCCAGGGAATTTATTCCCGCTGACCGGAAAACGCGGGTTCAAGAGATCAAGTACATCCTTCAAGGAGAAATCCCCGCGTTCTCAAGGCGGGATATTACAACGTCTTTGGGAAGAACCAACACTTCGATCGTCAAATCATCTGGTGCCCTAAAGGTATTCTTCCTGACTTTATTCGTCCCGCCACCGCAGGTCCCTTGGAGACTCCTGCCCCAACGGAGGCTATCGTTCCGGCGGAGACTGCAGCTCCGCAAGAACTGATGCTGGAGGACACCCCGGCGGGAGCTCAGTTCCGCCAGGTGACCGATTTGGAAGCTTCTCCTTCTGTCGAGGAGCTTGAAGAGGGGGGTCTGCTTCCCCGCGGCAGGTTGGGGTCCAGGAGCGTGAGGCCCGCTGTTAGGGACGTGTCCCAGAGTCCTCCTCCTGTTCTTCGCACTCCAACCCCTGAGCCGCCAGCGGAGGTGGCTCCTCCTGCTGAAAGTTCCGGGGTCATCCCCCCTCTCCCTGTGGATGAAAACCTTTACAAGGTTTTCACCCCCGATGAGGGGATGATGCCTTGGAACCCGATCGAGTCTCTCCGAGGGGTTCCACTTCGACGGGGAGAGCTTGATCCTGGACTGGCCCTGCATCTGCTGGCGGGGTCCGTTCCTCCAGCCTTGAGGCGGCCCCTGTCCTTTGCGCGGGAGGACCTTGAGGGGGAGATCCGCGACATGGCCATTCGTCGGATGGAGGTGAAACTTCTATCCTTGTTTCGTTTTCTTCATTACTCTTATCTTCGATTGCTTATGTCTTGATCTTTTCCTTTCCTTCTTTTAGGACACCGCGAACCAACAGCGCTGCTTCGGCCTTATCCTGGCCCTGAAGGGTGCTTTGGAGGCGGCGGAGGCCCAGTCGAACCCTGATGCTTTAGCCAAGCTTCAGGTGGAACTCGACGAGGCAGTAGCAGCCAAGAACAAGATGGCTAAGGAGAAGGCTCTCCTAGATGATATGTCCTCAAGCCTGCTCAAGAAGGTCCATGATCATGAGGCTGTCATGCGTCGGGAGCGGAAGATGGTCCAGGTGGAGCAGCAGCGGAATGAGGAGGAAAAGAAGCAGCTCATTCATGAGAAAAACGTCTTCGCGGATCTCCTCGCGGAGGCCAAGGCAAAGTTTGAGGCGGAGAGGGCTGAGTTCTCTGCCAAGCTGGCTGAGGCAAAGGCTCAGGGCCTCGAGGAGGGCCACCAGCGGGGCTTCGAGGAGGGCCGCCAGTGGGGCTTCGAGGAGTATCGGGACTCTGAAGAATTCAAGGTGGCTGCTGTAGAGTTCTGTAAGTCCGAGGTGGAGAACGTTCTGTTCAATGCTATCGAAGAGCTCTATACAGCATACGAGGATTCCATTGACTTCAAGAAGTCCGAGACCCTCGCCCCTTTCGCGGAGAAATACTTCAACCTCCCCGCGGAGAGTGAAGAGGCCGCTGCCGTGGACCCGACTCCGCCAACTGCGGAGCCTTCCGCCCAGGTCCCTCCGAACTCCGTTCCCTCCGATGCTGCTGAGGATCCACCTTCCCACAAGGACCAAGCTTAATGTTTACATCTTTTAGTCCTTGTTGTCTTTCTCCTTTGTCTCTTGTATCGAACCTCTTTTGCCTTCTGGCCTTTATATAAGTAGTTTCTTTCCATCTGTTTTGGCACCGATGCTCGTTTGCACTTTATCTAAAGCGGCTTTAAACTCGTTACTCCGAGCGTTCCGATGCACCATTTGAGGTGACTCCATACGTCCTTCCGACGTTTTACTCGCGACTTTACCATTTAAGGCTTCTTATCAAATCGGGACTTTACCACTTAAGGTTTTTCGTCCAATCGGGACTTTACCACTTAAGGCTTCTCGTCCAAAACCAGGACTTCACCACTTAAGGCTTCTTGTCCAAAATCGGGACTTCACCACTTAAGGTTTCTCGTCCAAAATCGGGACTTCACCACTTAAGGTTTCTCGTCCATGCCTTTTAAGGCCGTTTTCATACCACTTAGGGCTTTTACTGCGTCTCTACCGGACGACTTAATCGTACCTTTTAAGGCTTTTTGTCGCATCATATAGACGACTTACGCGGACCTGTTAAGGCTTTTCCGTACCCGTTAAGGCTTTTGGCCGCATCATATAGACGACTTACGCGGACCCGTTAAGGCTTTTCCGTACCCGTTAAGGCTTTTGGCCGCATCATATAGACGACTTACGCGGACCCATCAGGGCCTTTTCGTACCTAGGCTTTTGGTTGCATCATATAGACGACTTACGTGTACCCCGTAGGGCTTTTGTCCGTACCTGTTAAGGCTTTTGGCCGCGTCATATAGACGACTTACGCATCCCCTGCGGGGCTTTCATCGTACCTCGGAAGGCTTTTGTCGCGTCACTCAGGACGTCTTACTAACAGTTAGAATAAATTTGAAAGCAATTTGATCGGAAGGCAATTTCTTTATTCATAAATAACTCAAAATAGGCTTACATCGGATCTTATTGATAGACAATTTGCGCCCTTCACGGCGGCTTAATATCAAACATGATACTTCTTCAAGTGTTCGCCACTGAAGGAATGCTTCAACGTCTTGCCTTCGAGATCCTCTAACTTGTATGCATTGGGCACTGGCATCCCTACGATCTTGTAAGGTCCTTCCCATTATGGTGACAGCTTGTTGATTCGATCTTGATGAACAAACTCATTCCTCCGCCAGACAAGTTCTCCCACGAAGAATTGTCGGGACCTGACACGCCGATTATAATATCGGGCTGTTGCCAGACGCATTCGGGCCTGGACTTCATCAGCCTTCCATCTCTTCTCCTCGAGTAGGTCTAAGTCCAGACGTCTCATTTCCTCATTTGTCAGAGGCTCGTAATATTTCGCGCGGTGGGACGCCACCGCTATCTCCACGGGAGCGACTGCCTCCGTGCCATAAACCAGGCCAAACGGAGTTTCTCCTGTTGATTGCTTGGGTGTCGTTCTCACAGCCCATAGCACATTCTCGAGCTCATCCAGCCAATGGCCCTGCAAGGCGTAGACTCTCTTCTTCAAGCCATCCATCACGATCTTGTTGGCTGACTCTACCTGGCCATTGGTCTGAGCGTGGCGGACTGAAGCAGTCCGATGCTCAATGTTTAATTCTTCCAGGTACTCCTTCAACTGAGCCCCATTGAACGGAGGGCCGTTGTCGCTGATCAACACTCGCGGGACCCCGTACCGGGATATGATCTGAGTCTGAAGGAACTTGAGGACCTGCTGCCCCGTCGTTCTAGCCAATGCTTTAGCCTCTATCCACTTTGAGAAGTAGTCGATAGCCACGAGTAAGTACTTGCACTGACCTCTCGCTTGGGGAAGTGGTCCCACCAAGTCAATTCCCCATTGCGCGAAGGGCCATGCACTCCTGATGGGCATTAGGTCCGCGGCGGGAGCCACGATATTTGGGGCGTACCTCTGGCATGCATCACAGGATCGGACCATCGCGGTCGCTTCTTTGTTCATCGAGGGCCAATAGTAGCCTAGGTTCAATGCCTTCCTTACCAGAGATCGGGCTCCTTCATGGCAGGCCGCGACTCCTTCATGTAACTCCCTCAGGATCCGATTTGTGTCAGGCTCTGCTACGCATTTTAGAAAAGGCTTTACGTACCCTTTTTTGTACAACTGGTTGTCCACCATTGCATAGTTGTCCGCAATCCGACGCAACCTGACAGCTGTCACTTTATCATCGGGGAGTACCCCCGTAGTCAGGTATGTGACCATCGGGGTCATCCAAGTGGGCTTTTCTTCCTCCTCCGATCTTGTCTCAATAGCGCAGATCTCCGCTGGATCGATGTTTGAGATAATCACCTTCTCTAGGAAATGCACCTTTCGATCCTCCTCGGGGGCCACTCCCAGAGCGAACTTGCTCAAGGCATCTGCTTCTGCGTTTTCTTCCCCGGGATTGCCTTGATATCAAAGCTTTTGAAGCTTCCCTTCAAAGTCTGCACCTCGTGCAAATACTTCTTCATTGTCGGGCTCTTAGCTTCATAGTTCCCCTGGACTTGGTTTACAACCAAGCTGGCATCACACTTCACTTTTAAATGATCGACCCCCGTACCTTTGGCAATCTTGAGGCCCGTGATGAGAGCCTCGTACTCCGCTTCATTGTTGGTGGCTTTGAATGTCAACGCCAAGGCATATCGCAGGGGCTCGCCTCCACTGGGTGGTATCAATACGAATCCTGCCCCCGAGCCTTCTACACTCGATGAACCATCGGTGTACATCTCCCAAGTATTCTCCTCATTTGGCTGTTCTGGCTGCTGTTCTGTTGTCGGGACTTCCTCCATGGTTGCCCCCTCTGCGGGACCCGTTACTTCCAGATCGGGTGCCGTAGACTCAGCTATAAAATCTGCCAATGCCTGGCCCTTAATAGCGGTTCTCGGAGCAAAATGAATGCGGAACTCCGTCAACTCGATGGCCCATTTCACCAATCTCCCCGACGCCTCCGGTCGGTTCAAAAAGTGTTTCAAAGGCTGATTAGTCAGTACCGTGACTTCATGGGCATGGAAGTAAGGTCGCAGTTTTCGAGCGGCAATAATCAACGCGAAGAGATACTTCTCAATAGCGGGATAGTTTATTTCAGACTTGGCAAACGCCTTGCTTACATAATAGATAGGCACTTGGTTGCCCTTGACAATTTTAATCAAAACAGAACTAACAGCCACATCAGAAACAGCCAAATAGAGATAGAGCGGCTCGCCTGGAACTGGTTTCGCCAACGGCGGAAGGGTACGGAGGTGCTGCTTGAGTGCCTGGAACGCCTCCTCGCACTTGTCGGTCCATTCGAACTTTTTGTTGGCCCTCAGCACATCAAAAAATGGCATAGCTCGGTCACTCGCCTTGGATAGGAAGCGATTCATCGCGGCCAACCGGCCATTCAACACCTGGACCTCCCGATGAGTCCTCGGGGACTGCATCTCCTCGATTGCTCGCAGCTTCTCAGGGTTCACCTCGATTCCTCTCTGGCTCACCATGAACCCTAGGAACTTCCCTGAGTTCACCCCGAAAGCACATTTGTCGGGGTTCAGCCGAACCTGATGGAACTTCATCCTCTCAAATGCCGCCGCCAAATTCTGGACATGGTCTCCTGCCTGTCGGGACTTCACCAGCATGTCGTCCATATATGCCTCCATGGTTTTCCCCGGCATGTCCCCGAACAACTTGTTCACCATCCGCTGGTAAGTTGCTCCGGCATTGATCAATCCGAAGGGCATCACATCGTAATGGTAGACATCACTGTCAGCGTAAAAAGCTGTGTGGGGGGCATCCTCTTTCGCCATCTTAATCTGATTGTACCCGGAGTAGGCATCCATGAAGCTCAGCAGCTCATGTCCCGATGTGGCATCCACCAGCTGGTCAATCCTCGGAAGCGGGTAGCAGTCCTTCGGGCAGGCTTTGTTCAGGTCGCGGAAGTCGACACACATCCGCCACTTTCCGTTACTCTTTCGCACCAGCACCGGGTTAGCCACCCAAGTCTGGAATCGGAGCTCCTTGATGAATCCAGCATCGAGTAGTCTGCCCACCTCTTGCTGGATCGCGATCCTCTTGTCCGCGCCCATCGGACGCCTTCTCTGCGCGATAGGCTTGATTGCGGGGTCTATCTTCAGCTCGTGCACTATCACGTCGGGGCTTATTCCTGGCATATCACTCGGGGACCAGGCAAACAGCTCCTTAAACTCCTTCAAGAGCTCGATCAGCTCTCGGGCTCTTTCCTCCGACAAAGCCGAGCCGATTTTCACCTTCCTCTGAGGTCCATCGATCTCTACTTCCTTCAAATCCTCCATGGGGGCGGGACGCCCATACTCCTCTCGAGGATCAGTATCAGTTTGAAGGACAGTCATGGTTTCCCTCCTCCGTCGGGTGGCGTTAACGTAGCATTTCCGCGATGCCACCTGGTCACCCTTAACTTCTCCGACCCCATTATCAGTCGGGAACTTCATCTTCTGGTGGACCGTCGAGGCGACTGCCATAAGAGGGTTGATGGTGGTCCTCCCGATTGATGGGTCCGATTACAGCCGTCAGGCCCTTTAACGGGGAAGAAACGGCAAACAGGCCCACCAGGCCCAAAGTGAAGGTCAAGATGACCTAGGAGAAGGGTCCCGACGAAGGGAGTCCCGATGAGGCAAGGTCCCGACAGAGTCGGTCCCGACAGCTAAGCTAGAAGCTCCCGATGAGAAGCCTTTAAGTAGGCCCCGATGATGAATCCCTGAGAATGATTGGCCCTGTCACGATGACGAGGGGCCCCGAGCGGTGACACAACGAGTTAACTCTGGAGTCCCCGACGGGAGTCGGGACTCGTTATCAGAGGATAAGGCCAAAATACGCGGGGCGTGGCCGACATACGCGGAACGTGGTTAAGATACACGGAGCGTGGCCGAGATACGCGGGGCGTGGCCGAGATACACGAGATCATGGCCTAGATAGGCGGGATCACGTCCGAGATATGCGGGATACGGGCTAACCACCCCCAACGGTTCGCCAGGTACCTGAGGCATCTCTTTGCCTATAAAAGGGCAGGAGATCACCTCAGATCACTTACGTTGAGTTGAATACACTCTGAGTTTATTACTTGCCAGTCATACGAGATACTCATTTAAGCATCGGAGAGGGATTCTGGGTCACCGCCCGGTCTATCCCCTCTTGCAGGATTGCGTGGAGCAAAGGAGCTAGGATTGCCGTCAAAGTCCGTACCGGAGTTCCACCGTGATCCAACATTGGCGCCGTCTGTGGGAACCAAACAAAAAGCTGACATGCCTTCTACTCGATCAATGGCGGCTGGCAAGAACAGAAGACAGGGACAATCCGGTGGTTCCCGTCACCCCGCTGCAACGAATCTGAATTCAGTTCCAGAACAAGAGGAAAACCAGAACCATCCCCCGGCTGAGCTCTCCCAGACAGGAGGGCACAATGGATCGCATCCCGAAGATGTTGCCCCTCAGCACCAGGACAACAGGGGGCAGGAGGCTCCCCCAGCTGCAGATTTGACGAGGGCCGTGGCAGAGGCCATGCCCATGTTTCTGGCGGCTGTAGAGGCTCTCTTGGATCGAAGAGAGGCTGCGAGGAGGCAGGAGGAGATGCCCCCGTTGGAGGAAGCGACCCTGCCAACAGAGGGTCGAAACGCACAGGAAGCCCCGCCCCGAGGCCAAGACAGAGGTAGGGCGACCGATCAGCCGGAGAGGTTCGTGGTTGATGGGCCGGGACCAGTACAGCACAGGACCATTCCCCTGAATGGTCCCATCACTCCCGACCAGGTGGTGAAGATCGTGAACATCTGTATGGGAGAACAGAAGCCACTGGTGTCGGAGCTGAGGGATCGATCCACTCATCCCTTCGTTCCCCGACTCATTGACACCCTAGCCCCGCCTGGGCTAGGCATCCCCACGATAAAGGAGTATGATGGCGAAGGAGATCCAGTTCGCCACGTCCAGAAACACCTCATGGCGTGTCTGGGAAGAGCCCCAAGTGAAGACATAGTGTGTACGTTGTTCCCGAACACACTGGGAGAAAGGGCCCTGACTTGGTTCTTTAGTCTGCCCCCAGGCTGCATCACTTGCTGGGCAAACATGCACGATCGATTCATTCAGCAGTACCAGGGTCGGAGGCTTTTATTGAAGAGCGTGAGATCCCTGACCCAGGTGGTGCAGAGGCCCGACGAATCGCTGGCTCATTATTACCAGCGGTACACAGCCAGCGTAGCAGAGATAGAGGAAGAAATTTCTGAGGGCGAAACCATCCGTACCTTCATTCGGAACCTGACAGCCCCCTATGGCTCCGACTTGATGCACAGCGTGGCTGAGAAGGCTGTGTGGAATATGGAGGCATTACAGAAGAGGGTGAAGCGGCAGATCGATGTCCAGGAGTCAAAGATAGCCGCGGGAGAACTGGAACCCCCAAAGTCGAACAAAGGGAAGCAGTCAAGTAAACCTTTCGACGATCGTAAGTCAAAAGGTAAACCCGACAGTGGCAAGAATCGAGGTCGTCCGGATCGGAGGGACGACAGACGTTCTTCAAGGAAGGATAAGCGGGAGGATTTTGACATTCCTCTCAACTGCTCCATGGCAGAAGTGCTGACAGTCATGGAACGACAAGGTATCTCCAGGTACCCCCCCGAAGAAAGATGGAGAATTCCTGGGGTCCCGCACAGACCGCTATTGTCGATTTCACCGCGCAAATGGCCACGATACCAATCACTGTCGGGAGCTGAAGAAGGAAATTGAAAAGCTAATCCAGAAGGGGAAGCTCAAGGAATTCGTCGGGGACAAGCGGTGTCGATCCCGCTCTCGGTCCCGATCGCGGTCCCGTTCCCGATCCAGCGATCGGTCCCCAAAGAAGAAGAGAACCGATCCAGAGTCATCCAGTGCTCGCAAGGAGAGACGGGGCACTATCAACGTGATTCATGGAGGGTTTGCTGCTGGAGGTGATACCTCATCCGCCCGAGAAGTTTATGCCTCCAGAATCCCCACAGCAGTGGTGTTGGGTAAGAGGTCCCGATCCTGGACCTTGAAAGAAGAGATGGTGATCTCCTTCTCGTCGGAGGACCTAATAGGCGTAGAGACTCCGCATGACGATGCCTTGGTGGTAACCTTGGATGTAGACGGGTTCGAAATGAAGAGAATTCTAATCGACGGGGGGAGCTCCTCCGACATCCTATTCATGGACGCGCTGGAAGCTATGGGGAAGACGAAGAAAGATCTAAAAGAGGCAAACTTCCCGATGGTCGGATTCTCTGGCTCAACCTCCTACCCGCTAGGAGTAATCACTTTACCAGTGGAGTTTGGTAGCGGGTGGAAATCAGAAAGAAAGAACGTGGAGTTTGTCGTGGTTGATTCCGCGGGGACCTATAATGCAATTATCGGGAGAACCACCATTAATCCTCTGATGGCGGTTGCCTCGACTGTGCACCAGAAGATGAAGTTCCCAACCGACCACGGAGTCAGAGAGGTCAAGGGCGACCAGGTGGCTTCCCGAAAATGCTATGTTAATGCCACCCGGAGGAGGAGGCGAGAGGCCATGGCTGTCCTCCAGACAGACACAGATCCTAGAGAAGAGTTTGGGCGTCCCGCCCCCGTAGAAGATCTGAAAGAAGTCGAGATCGACGGACCCCAGAGGAAGGTGAAAATCGGGTCAGCTCTGACTGAGGAGACAGCCCAAAAATTGGTGGAGTTGTTGAAGGAGTTCAAGGAGCTGTTTGCCTGGTCCCCGAGCGATATGCCAGGAATCAGCCCCGATGTGATCGTACACGAGCTAAAGATAGACCCCGCGATCAAGCCTATCACGCAAAAAAGGCGTCCGATGGGCACGGATAAGAAGATTGCGATCCAGCAGGAGGTGGGCAGGTTGCTCGACGCCGGGTTCATTAAGGAGCTCCGATTCCAAACTTGGGTGGCCAACCCAGTGCTGGTGAAGAAGACTAACGGGAAATGGCGAATGTGCGTGGACTTCCGCGACCTGAACAAGGCTTGCCCAAAGGACTGCTATCCACTCCCGAGAATCGACCAGCTGGTGGATGCCACGTCGGGACATGAGCTGTTGAGTTTCATGGATGCGTACTCAGGATACAACCAGATCAAAATGGCCAAGGAAGACGCTCCCCACACAGCGTTCTACGCGGACAGTGACATCTACCACTACGATGTCATGCCTTTCGGGTTGATCAATGCTGGGGCCACCTACCAACGGATGGTGAACAAACTGTTTGGAGATATGCTGGGAGAAACCATGGAAGCTTACGTGGACGATATGCTGGTGAAGTCCCGACAAGCCGAGGACCACGTACACAACCTTACCATGGCGTTTGAGCGGATGAGGCTCCATCAAGTCCGCTTGAACCCGACGAAATGCGCCTTCGGAGTCCACTCAGGGAAATTCTTGGGCTTCATGGTGAGTCAGAGAGGAATTGAAGTGAATCCTGAGAAGCTGAGGGCAATCGAGGAGATGCAGTCCCCGATAAACCATCGGGAGGTGCAAGTACTGAATGGCCGACTAGCTGCAATGAACCGCTTCTTGTCCAAAGCCAGCGACCGATCAATGCCGTTTTTTGAAGTCTTGAGGGCCAACAAAAAATTCGAATGGACCGCCAAATGTGAAGAAGCGTTCCAAGCACTCAAGCAGCACCTTCGCACACTCCCGCCGCTGGCAAAACCGGTTCCAGGCGAGCCGCTCTTCCTTTATTTGGCTGTTTCTGAATTTTCCATTAGCTCTGTGTTAGTAAAGATTGTCGAGGGTAATCAAGTCCCAGACTATTATGTAAGCAAGGCATTTGCCAAATCTGAATTGAACTACCCCGCCGTTGAGAAGTACCTCTTTGCGTTGATTATTACTGCTCGGAAGCTAAGGTCATATTTCCACGCACACGAGATCACTGTGCTAACAAACCAGCCTTTGAAGCATTTTTTGAACCGACCGGATGCGTCGGGGAGATTAGTGAAATGGGCAGTAGAGCTTAGCGAGTTTCGCATACACTTCGCTCCGAGAACAGCCATTAAGGGTCAGGCATTAGCAGATTTCATAGCAGAGTCTACAGCCCCCGATCTGGAAGAAGCGGGCCCTGTAGAGGGGGCAACCATGGAAGTCCCGATAGAAGTACAACCAGAGAGGGCAGAGAAATCAGAACAGCCAAACAAGGAAAATATCTGGGAGATGTACACGGATGGCTCCGCGAGTTCAGACGGATCAGGAGCGGGCTTCTTGTTGATACCACCAGGTGAAGGTGAACCGCTCCGATACGCCTTGGCTTTAACATTCAAGGCCACAAACAACGAAGCAGAGTACGAAGCTCTTATCACGGGCCTAAAAATCGCTAAAGGCACTGGAATCGATCACTTGAGAGTGAAGTGCGACGCAGCTTTAATCGTGAACCAGGTTCAAGGGCGATACGAAGCAAGGAGTTCGATAATGAAAAAGTATCTACGAGAGGTACAAGCCCTCTGAGAGAGCTTCAAAAGCTTCGATATCGAGGCTATCCCGAGGGAGGAGAACGTAGAGGCAGACGCCTTGAGCAAATTTGCCCTGGGAGCACCTTTGGAAGAAAATCGGAAGGTGCACTTCCTGGAGAAGGTGATCTTATCAAACATCGACCCAACGCAGGTGTGCACCATTGAGACAGGATCGGAGGAAGAGCCCACCTGGATGACCCCGATAGTCGCGTATCTACTACGGGGGCAGTCCCCGAGGATAAGGTAGCAGCAGACAGGATATGTCGGATCGCGTCTAATTATGTGATGCTGGACAATCAGCTGTACAAGAAGGGCTGGTTCTCGACTCCGTACCTGAAGTGTGTAGCAGAACCCGACACCAATCGAATCCTGAAGGAAATGCACGAGGGGGTCGCGGCTTGTCACGAAGGGGCCCGATCCATTTTGAGGAAGGTGTTGAACTTAGGCTACTATTGGCCCACGATGAACAAAGAAGCAACGGCGTTGGTCCGATCATGCGACGCGTGCCAGAGGTACGCCCCGAGTATCGCGGCTCCGGCCGCCAACCTAACATCCATCAAGAGCGCGTGGCCCTTCGCGCAGTGGGGCATCGACTTGGTAGGACCTCTTCCACAAGCACAATGACAATGTAAGTATTTACTTGTAGCTATCGATTATTTTTCGAAATGGATAGAGGCGAAGGCATTGGCCAGAACAACGGGGAACCAGATCGTCAAGTTCCTCCAAACCCACATCGTGACTAGATACGGGATTCCTAAGGTGGTGATCAGCGACAATGGCCCACCGTTTAACGGCTCTCAGGTGAGGGAGTATCTGGAAGAATTGAACATTGAGCATCGGACCGCCTCCGTACGCCATGCTCAGACTAATGGCCAGGTGGAGTCAGCCAACAAAATCGTGATGGATGGCCTGAAGAAGAGGGTCTATGCCTTGAAGGGCAAGTGGCTGAACGAACTGGAAAATGTACTTTGGGCTGTTAGAACGACACCCAAACGATCAACAGGGGAGACTCCGTTTGGCCTCGTTTATGGCACGGAAGCTGTCGCACCTGTGGAGGTAGCTGTGGCGTCCCATCAGACGAGATATTACGAGCCCCTAACGAACGACGAAGTGAGACGTCTGGACTTGGACTTACTCGAAGAGAAGAGGCGGGAAGCCGATGAAGTCCAAGCTCGAATGCGTTTAGCGACGGCCAGGTACTACAATCGGCGAGTGAAGTCCCGACAGTTCTCTGTCGGGGAGCTGGTTTGGCGTCGCAACGAGTTCACCCTTTTGGATCGAATCAACAAGATGTCACCAAAATGGGAAGGACCTTATAAGGTCGTGGGGATGCCAGCTCCAAATGCATACAAGTTGGAAGACCTCGATGGCAGAACATTAAAGCATTCTTTCAGTGGCGAACACTTGAAGAAACACCATGCTTGAAGAAAGTCGCCTTAAGTGGTGCCCAATAAAGTCGCCTTAAGTGGTGCTCGATGAAGTCGCCTTAAGTGGTGCCCGAAAAAGTCGCCTTAAGTGGTGCCCGATAAAGTCGCCTTCAATGGTGCACGATATTAAGTCGCCTTAAGTGGCGCAAGTTGAAAGGTCGCCTTAAGTGGTGCACGATGTAAAGACGCCTTCAGTGGTGCACGATATTAAGTCACCTTAAGTGGCGCAAGTTGAAAAGACGCCTTAAGTGGTGCACGATGTAAAGTCGCCTTCAGTGGTGCACGATATTAAGTCGCCTTAAGTGGCGCAAGTTGAAAGGTCGCCTTAAGTGGTGCACGATGTAAAGACGCCTTCAGTGGTGCACGATATTAAGTCACCTTAAGTGGCGCAAGTTGAAAAGACGCCTTAAGTGGTGCACGATGTAAAGTCGCCTTCAGTGGTGCACGATATTAAGTCGCCTTAAGTGGCGCAAGTTGAAAAGTCGCCTTAAGTGGTGCACGAGAAAAGTCGCCTTGAGTGGCGCACGATCCTTAGATTTATTCTAAGTATCAAAAAGTCGCCTTAAGTGGTGCACGATGTAAAGTCGCCTTCAGTGGTGCACGATATAAAGTCGCCTTCAGTGGTGCACGATATTAAGTCGCCTTAAGTGGCGCAAGTTGAAAAGTCGCCTTAAGTGGTGCACGATGCAAAGTCGCCTTCAGTGGTGCACGATATTAAGTCGCCTTAAGTGGTGCACGATATAAAGTCGCCTTAAGTGGTGCACGAGAAAAGTTGCCTTGAGTGGCGCACGATCCTTAGATTTATTCTAAGTATCAAAAAGTCGCCTTAAGTGGTGCACGATGTAAAGTCGCCTTCAGTGGTGCACGATATAAAGTCGCCTTCAGTGGTGCACGATATTAAGTCGCCTTAAGTGGCGCAAGTTGAAAAGTCGCCTTAAGTGGTGCACGATGCAAAGTCGCCTTCAGTGGTGCACGATATTAAGTCGCCTTTAGTGGCGCAAGTTGAAAAGACGCCTTAAGTGGTGCACGATGTAAAGTCGCCTTCAGTGGTGCACGATATTAAGTCGCCTTAAGTGGTGCACGATGTAAAGTCGCCTTAAGTGGTGCACGATGAAAGTCGCCTTAAGTGGTGCACGATATTAAGTCGCCTTAAGTGGTGCACGATGTAAAGTCGCCTTAAGTGGTGCACGATGAAAGTCGCCTTAATTGGTGCACGATGTTAAGTCGCCTTAAGTGGCGTGGTTTTGCCTTAAGTGGAATAAAGCGATTGAACTTGATCCTTGGCAGAGTCGGGGGGAGCAGGATCCACGAGGTATGAGGCAGAAGGCTCCGCAGCAAGATGATCGGATCCTGGAAAGATTGACCGCGGGAGGATCGGACTCTTGGAGGTCAGCCGATGAAGAGCCGACTATCGAGGAATATTGGAGGAGTCTTCTCGGATTTTGTGGCTATCCTCGAAGTATCGAGGAATCGCGGACGAGAAGATCCGTGTCAAGGAATTTTGTCAAGAGAAAAGCTTCCGATACTGATATCGGGAGGTCGGGAGTTGGAAAGACACGACGAACTAAAAGTCCCTCATGTCTTGGGGGCAAATGATGGGTCCGATTACAGCCGTCAGGCCCTTTAACGGGGAAGAAACGGCAAACAGGCCCACCAGGCCCAAAGTGAAGGTCAAGATGACCTAGGAGAAGGGTCCCGACGAAGGGAGTCCCGATGAGGCAAGGTCCCGACAGAGTCGGTCCCGACAGCTGAGCTAGAAGCTCCCGATGAGAAGCCTTTAAGTAGGCCCCGATGATGAATCCCTGAGAATGATTGGCCCTGTCACGATGACGAGGGGCCCCGAGCGGTGACACAAAGAGTTAACTCTGGAGTCCCCGACGGGAGTCGGGACTCGTTATCAGAGGATAAGGCCAAGATACGCGGGGCGTGGCCGAGATACGCGGAACGTGGTTAAGATACACGGAGCGTGGCCGAGATACGCGGGGCGTGGCCGAGATACACGAGATCATGGCCTAGATAGGCGGGATCACGTCCGAGATATGCGGGATACGGGCTAACCACCCCCAACGGTTCGCCAGGTACCTGAGGCATCTCTTTGCCTATAAAAGGGCAGGAGATCACCTCAGATCACTTACGTTGAGTTGAATACACTCTGAGTTTATTACTTGCCAGTCATACGAGATACTCATTTAAGCATCGGAGAGGGATTCTGGGTCACCGCCCGGTCTATCCCCTCTTGCAGGATTGCGTGGAGCAAAGGAGCTAGGATTGCCGTCAAAGTCCGTACCGGAGTTCCACCGTGATCCAACACCGATGATCGCGTTGTATGCCCCCGCGGACTCCACGACGACGAAATCCACGTTTCGCTTCTCCATTTTCCAGCCACTACCAAACTCTACTGGTAAGGTAATCATTCCCAACGGGTAGGAAGTGGAGCCAGAGAATCCCACCATCGGGAAGTCCACCTGCGTCAGGTCCTTCTTCGTCTTTCCCATGGCTTCCAGAGCGTCCATGAAAAGAATATCGGAGGAGCTCCCTCCGTCTATCAGGATCCGCTTCATCTCGAATCCGTCCACGTCCAGGGTCACGACCAAGGCATCGTCGTGAGGGCTCTCCACGCCTACTAGATCCTCCGCCGAGAAAGAAATTACGATTTCCTCCTTCAGGGTCCACGACCGGGACCTTTTTCCTAGCACCACCGCGGCAGATATGCGGGAAGCGTAGTTCTCCCGAGAGGCAGAGGTATCTCCTCCCGCCGCCATTCCTCCATGGATGACGTTGATAGTTCCGCGCCTCTCCTTACGGGCACCTGAACCCGAGGCCTCATGTTCGACCTTCTTCTTCTTCGGGGATCGGTCGCGGGACTTGGAACGGGATCGTGACCGACTTCTGGAACGGGATCGGCACCGACCCTTCCCGACGAACTCTTTCAGCTTTCCCTTCTGGATCAGCTTTTCAATCTCCTTCTTCAGCTCCCGACAGTTCTCAGTGTCGTGACCATTGGCTCGATGGTAGCGACAGTAACGGTCAGGACGGCCTCCTAGGAATTCGCCTTCTTTTCTCGGGGGGTATCGAGCGAGACCCTGTCTGTCCATCACAGCTAACACAGAGGTCATCGAGCTATTGATGGGAACAGCCCGACCCTCTCGGTTGTCCTTCCTCGGAGGACGCTTGTCTTCTCTTTTATCGGGACGACCACGGTTCCTACTTCCCTCCGACTTGTCGCTCCCTTTGCGATCGTCCGACAGTCTGGATGATGGCTTTCCTCTTCCCGACTTTGGGGGATCGAGTTCTCCAGCAGCAATCTTCGACTCCTGGACGTCGATTTGCTGTTTCACCCTCGCCTGCAGGGCCTCCATACTCCACACAGCCTTCGCGGCTACGCTATGCATTAGGTCGGAACCGTACGGAGCGCTCAAGTTCCGCAGGAAAGTGCGGATGGTCTCACCCTCCGAAATTTCTTCATCAATCTCCGCGGCACTAGCAGTGAATCGCTGGTAGTAGTATGCCAACGATTCGTCGGGCCTCTGCACCACCTGAGTCAGGGATCTCACGCTCTTCAGAAGACGCCTTCGACCTTGATACTGCTTGATGAAGCGGTCGTGCATATCGGCCCAGCAGGTGATGCTTCCTGGAGGGAGGCTGAAGAACCAAGTCATGGCCCTTTCTCCCAGGGTTATCGGGAACAATGAGCATATGAGATCATCGTTCGATGTTCGTCCCATACAGGCCTGGACATGCCTCTGCACATGGCGAACTGGGTCCCCCTCACCATCGTACTCCTTGATGGTCGGAATACCTAGCCCAGGCGGGGCTACGGTATCGATCAGCCGCGGCACGAAAGGATGGCTGGACCGATCCCTCAGCTCCGATGTCATCTGCTTCTGATCACCCATGCAGATGCTCACGATCTTCACCACCTGATCGGGGGTGATGGGGCCATTCAAGGGAATGGTTCTATTTTGCACCGGTCCCGGGCTGTCAACCACGAACTTCTCCGGGTGTGCTGGTTCCTTACCCTTGCTCCTGGGCGGAACCTCCTGTTCCTCGGGGTCCACCCTCGGCGGAGGTGGTGGTAGTTCTTCTCGCGGAGGCAACTCCTCCGCTCTCCTGGTGGCCTCTCTCTTATCCAGCAAGGCCTCCATGGCGGCCAAGAACATGGGCATAGCCTCCGCTACTGCCTTGGCCAACTCCGAGTTCGAAGACGACCCTTCTTCCCTTCGCGGGACTCCTTCTCTTCCATGGCCCACCGGGTTTGGGAGAGCCTCATCTTCCTCCCTACGCGGGACATCCTGCCTGTTCGTCTCAGCGTCTCGGACTGAGACCTCATAGCCATCACCTTGCCCCCCTGTCTGGGAGAGAGCAGGGTTCTCACCTTGTTCAGCAACGCGTTCTGGCAACGGGGAGTTCACAGTTCCTGCGGGACGAGAACTACCAGCCTGAACTTGCTTCTTCTTGCCACCACCGGCCATTGATCTGGTAGAAGCTATCTTGACTTTTCGTAAGCTTCCCACAGACGGCGCCAATGTTGGATCACGGGCGAAGCTCCGTTACGTCCTTGACGGAAAGCTTTGGACTCCTGGGCTCCACGTAATCCTGCAAAAGGGGATTACCTGGGTGGTGACCCAGAATCCCTCTCCGATGATTAAATGAGTATGGTGATCAATGGGTGGTAAGCAAAGTCTAAGTTCGTATTAGAGGGTATGCGTTTTCTGGGGTAACTTCCTCCCTTATATAGGAGGAGGAGTTGCCCAGTTACCTGTGACCATGCTTGGCCGTTGTGCCCATGATTCCGTGTATCTCGCCACGATTCCGTATATCTCGCCCCACGCTCCGCGTATCTTACCCGTACTCCGCGTATCTCGGGCACGCCCTGCGTATCTCGGGGAATTTATCTCTATCTCTAACCGTCTCCCACTACTCTATCTAGTAGGCGGGTTTCTCGGTCTTTATCCTCTGATCACAAGTCCCGACTCCTGTCGGAGACTCCAGAGTTATCTCATTCTAGGTCACCACCCAGGACCTTCAGTCTCTACGGGACAGGTCCAGCCTCTGCGGGGCTTTATTATCGGGGCCTTTACTAAGGCATATCGGGGCCTACTCAGAGGCTTCTTGTCGGGAGCGTTCAACTCTTATGTCGGGACTGCTCAAGTCGGGACCCTTCACGCTGGGCCTCTGGGCCTTCTAGGCTTTTCACGAGGCCCACTGGACCTACTCGCCGTCCATTGGCTGTTAACGGGGCTAACGATTACATCGGAACCCATCAACGGGTAGCCTACTTCAACTATATGTGTCACCTTTGTTCCGAAACAAATGAGACATGTGATCATTTTATGTGGACTTGTCCTTTTTTTTTTAAAGAGTGTGGGCTCCAGTTTAGGTGTGCATCCACCTAATACAATGTTCACAACAATGTTTGGATGACTGTTCGATTCTCAAAGGTCACCATGTATAGCTTACCAATAGGGGAACAACTATTGCAAAAATGTTTTGTTATGTGGAGAATTTGACTTGAACGGAATGCTATTTCTTTTCGTGTAAAAATCCAACTGTGACATCTGTAATGGACTTTATTACAAACACTTTCACTAATAATGCTTATGCGCTTCTTTGTGTTCCAGGTCCACCAGAGCCCTTTGACACGACAAACTCTTAGGCCGCATGCGGCGTGCCCCACTACTCGTCAGATCGACTATATTATGTGATAGGCGGTACAGGCGCATACAAATGTTGTTTTTGAAGCAACCATTTTGACTCAAGAATTCGGAAGACTAACGTTGTCTCAATTATTCCAGCTTTCATTAATGACACACTTTGGGAGGAAGGACTAGCTTGTTGAGTAGCACTACTATTAGCAAAGTCAAATCCACCTAAGCCCCCCAACTCTTACCATTCTGCTGAATCAGATTGAATCTTCATCAACGACCTGAAACCCTACTTTGTTTGGGATAATCCATGATATCAAAATCTTATTAAATCATTTAGCGCATCTGGTTGTTGACCGTATATAACTAAATCTTAAATGCTTATGATATCTTGCATATTTGCTGAATGGATAGGCTTTATTATATTTCTTTGTTTATTATAGTATTAACTAAAAAAAATATTCATTCATTCACTCTAAAAATCATCTCATAGGCAAAGAATGGACAAACTTGTCAAATTGCCTCATTTATCTTATTATAAATTATAAATTATGAGAATTATTAATAACAATAAAAAAAAAAAAAAAAAAAAGCAGATTAATAAAAACAAGCAAAGGGATAGCAAGTAAGTTACCTAGAAATTTAATTTTGTTTCTAAAGTTCAAGCATAGTGGTAGTGTTGGAGCAGCCTATTGGCTTCTCTAAGGCCACTATAGTAAGCACCATGAGTGGTAGAATAATGGGTTCTGTGCGTTGCCTCTCCTGCAAACAGAATCTGCAACGGCTGCACAGTCTCCGCCGCCGCCCCCACTTTCCTCGGCAAAGGCTCCGCCATGGCGTCCAAGTCCTCCCCGCTCGACCCGACCCGAACGTAGCTGTAAGACCCGAGGAACAACGGGTCGGTCCCCCATTTGCTCTTAAACACCCGCGTGAACAGCTTCTCCTCCAACCCACCACCATTATTACAGTGCAACAGCTCATCGGAGCTGCTTAACAAACACGACACCGTTCTCGAAACCCCGTCGAAGATCTCTTCATCGGACAGTGCTTCCAACTCCAGAGCTTCTTCCCCGGCGAACCACGACAGAAGGACGTTCGATTCGCCGTAGATCGGAGAAATCGACGCCGTACGCCGCATCCACTGCGGCACTTTCCGACTTCTTGAGTCTGATTCGTGGCCGTGAAACGCCATTTGAAGGAAAGGAAACTCCTTGTTCTTGCGACCCAATTCCAGGAACAGTTTATTGACGACTCCAAACCCTAGCCTGGATATGGCTTCTTTCTTGAAATCCGGCAATGGAGGGAAGAACAGACCCGAGCCCGATTCCGGATTCTCACGGATCCCGTCTTTCAAGACTCCGAGCGAGACGGTGACGATCACGTGATCTGCATTTATTACGGATCCGTCGCAGAAATGTAGTTTGACGGGTTGATCCGACAACCTGTTTCTGCCACTCTTGGGCCTCCATTCGATCTTCTGGACCCGTTTCCCCAGTTGGATCATGCCGGCGGGGAGATCGCCTGCGAGGGACTCGACGACGCTCGAGTATCCCTTCGCAATCGTGATTTCCTCGCCGGGAAACATTATATACTCGCTTTCTGCGTTGAAATCCAGATCGTGGAGGTCACCTGCAGAAGTGTAAGTCCTTTGGATGTTCTCATGGACAGCGAATACAGCTTCCTCTAGTAACTTCCTCGTCCAACTGCCTCCGACCATCTCGTCTTTCTGTTCCGAGGTTTCGAGATAGAGCTCCTGACCCTTTCGGAGGAAACTACCGACACTGACATTGTTACTGCCGCAGCTTGCAGAGATTACCTTCAAGGCCTTGGCGGCGATTTGGCGGTGGTGCACTGTTTCTTGACTGGTCGTGCCGTTGACTGCTCTGCCCTGCGCCAAGTCCATCAGGACTGTGAAAAAGGTCGAGACTTTCTCGACGATATCAGGATTCACGTCCAACCCGCCTTCAGCGGTGGTCCGGCCGCCGTCAAGGAAGCCGTCCATGCACTCCCACGGCTGTTCGGAGACGAGAGAGCCGATTTCTTGGGCGATTTTGTAAACAGGGCTGCCGCCTATTCCGTGAATCCAAGTCGCGCCGGTCTCGATCCGGTCGCCGCCGAAATCGGAGGTGTGGATTCGTCCACCGATTCTGGACCCTCCCTCCACTACGCACAGGTCGAAGCGACCTCCGGCGGCGGTGGAAGTGTGGAGCTTCTGCGCCGCCGTGAGGCCCGCCATTCCTGCACCGATTATCACAATCTTCGCCTTCTTAGCCCCCATTTAACGTTTTTTTTCTGAGGGTGTGGAATGGTGAAGGAGATTGGTTGAAGAAGATGGAGGTGGAGAAGTCGGAAGAGAGTGAAGTGGGGATGGATTAAGAGGATTCGAATTTATAAGAGTTGTGATATAAACTGTGAAATATGGTGTAAATTTTTTTATAGAAAGTGGTTTAGGGCCCAACCAATGACCAATACACTTGTTCCATTACATTCTCTTTCATATTGTTTGTTGAGAGGATATTGTTTGTTTATTCTCTACTTTTGTGTAAGGAGAAAGTGTTGATTGCCATTCTCTTTAAAGTTTAAATTGTGTGTAGTATTATCAGTTTCAGTCTTTCAGAGACATATGTAATCCTTTCCTATTTTTCCGTTCAAATGGATGGAAACAATTAAACATTTTAATTTTTTTTTTACGAGTTTAAAATTTAACTTTTTGAAATACAAATGAATTTAATTTTCCTTTCATTTGGTTTAGTTCCTTATATAGTTTAAAAAATAAAAAAAATTCAAAAGGTCCAAATCTCTGACGATCCTAACTAGGATTGGACCGAGCCGAGGACTTGACCATAGCTAATCAATTTAGATCTAGAATTGATTTGGGTCTAATCAACTTTAAGTCTTAATTGACCTAAGGTTGAACCCAGAGCTGAGCCCGACTCTGGTTAAGTCCGCCGAGCTAATGACCGATTTGGACCTCTGACTTTTACAAAAAATATAAAAAGATTAAACTAAATAAAAGAAAAGTTAATGATATATTTGTGGATTAAGATTCTATAAAATGTCCAAGTTTTGGCCAATGTTGAAATTTGGTGTCTAAAATTTCAAATGTTAAATATAGAATGTTCAATGTTTTAACTTTGTTGAAATTTAGCTTTCCGTTCAAATTTGCTGTTAAATTTCACAGAATGTGGTGAAATGACGTTTTTGCCCCTTCAAATATTTTGTTCATTTTGCTAGATTACTAGAAGATATGTAAAATGACCAAAATACTCCTTAATTCAAACTATAACAAATATGTGCAAAGTCACGTGCCTTGCCAACAATAAGAGGTAGAAGATCTGCAGAATAGATGGGAAGGAAGGAAGAACGAAAATTGCAGAAAGAATTACAGTTCTTCATCTTCTTGGGAGATGTCGTCGTCCAGATTGACCGCATGAAGCCACCCGATTTCGCGAAGGAATCCAGGTTACGACATGGTAGACCCTGAGTACTATGACCCTGAGTAAATATCCACATATAATGTTAATGAACAACAAACTCTTGTTGCAGACACATAAACTTATTGATGTAAACAACCAACTCTTTATACTGAGACATACTATATCACAATTTAACAACCAACGCTCTTTATGTAGAGAGACAATGTTATTAATGTCAATAACCAACTCCTTATGTACACATTTTGATTAATATGATTTCAACACAATGTAGATGCTGACATGGTTGTGTATTTCTAATGATGTTGTAAGGAATGGATGTTAGACATTGTACAACCAATTACAACAATGATGGGTATTGAATGAAAACGAAATAGTCGTTTATTAATTCATTCAGATTACATGAATTTGTGATATTCTATGGGTTTTTTTTAGGAAGAAGATGTCAATAACCAAGAGATTTCAAGGTTAATATTTTGGTTGATCTTCTGCTTTGACTATGTATTATATACATATAATAAGTAGGAGAAAAAAAACTATATGAGCATGTTACTGATTATTTTTAAGTCTCCGCATCTCCATAAAATTATTATAGTTGTTTAAGTCATAATATATATTATGATCATTGACCTTAGTATTGTGAATTGAAGTCGAACCTGTTTATTAAAGATTTGTTATGATTATTTTTTTGCTATCGAATGAGTTTCTAATATTAGATGTACGTATTGTATATACATTGATAGGTACTCATACTTGTATAGATACATGGTACCTTAGGTTGACTTGTATAGTTGACTAGTTAGTTAGGATTGATCTCCTATATATAGTAGCATCCTAACATGTAAATACTTGGTTGAATCATTTATATCATTCATATTTTATATCTTCTTATGGTTCAACCCACATCTCCACATTATAGAACTTAATATGGTATCAGAGCTATGGTATTTTTAGCTTCGATTCATGATTTTTCGATAGGATTTTGCATTCTTCGATTTGGATCTTGAAAATTGAGTATCGATTCTTCGGATTTGATCTTTGGAGCTGATCTGGTGTTTACATAGACTGCTTCATGTTTGCATATGTAGATCTGCTTCATTTCAGCGGATAATTGGAGTTTTTATTCTTCGATTTGAGCTTGGATCTTGAGGATTTCAGCTTCGATTCTTGGATTACTTGAAGATCAAGTCATTTGCTGCTATTTTTGTGGATTTGCTGCATGATTCTTCATGTTTTCATTGCTGATTTCTGCGTTTGAAGCTGCTGCTGCTACTGTTTTTGCATATGCCAGCATGGTGTTTGCATACCTGAGTTCTTGAAAATGCTGTCATCTGCACCTTGCTGCGTGTTGCTGCTGTTATCTGCAATTTGATGCAGCATTTTGGCTTCAATTACCTTCGTTATCGTGATATGGATTCTTTATGAGATCATCATCACTTATGGAAGGATTTGAATCATCATTTTTCAGCTCCGTTCTTCGTTTCTTGGACGTTGCTGCTGTTCTTGCTTCATTTTCCAGTTGTGAGGAGCTGTGATGAATAATTCGAAGGTTTGGCTTCGATTCTGCATTTCACATGCTTCCTGGACATCATTGCGTCACTTCTGTAGCATTGATTCGATTAATCGAATCATTTCAAGGTAATTCTGATTCAAATTCAGATTTCGCACCTATTTTACTGCTTGAAGTTCGATCTTCGATTTCGAGCTTGTTTCTTGATGGTTTGCTGCGATTCGAATTGCATTGGATTCGCATTTGATGTTGCAATTGATTCTAAGCTGCAATTTGTGGATTCATGTTGTGGATTTGCGCAATTTGGTTCGATTTTGGTTCGAAGTTGCTGTGTTTTTGATACTGCTGTTATGTTGCTGCAATTTCATCAAATTCGATTTGGATAATCGATTATTTGCTGCAATTTGGACTGGATTTGATGCGCCTTATGGTTGCTGTTGGATTCGTATTGGTTTGGAGTCGTTTTGACGACGAATTGGCTTTCGGTTGTGTTGATCTTCATGAAGAACACCTGAAAATCGTGTTGAATATATGAAGATCTTCATCTCTGGAAATTGATGTGTTTCGCTGGGATTGAACCTGCGACCTTTTGATTCGTTAATTCGTGGAAATTCGCGTTTCGCTGGCTTCGAACCCGCGACCTCTGCCTTCTGTGTCGTGCTCCCTTCATGCACCGGATTTTCAGCATGGAGTTGGTTCGTTTCGTGCACCCCGGTGCACCCGCATGTGCCCTGCACGTGTCTGGTCTATTTTGGCCGAATTTTGTGCGAATTTGGGGGCTATTTTTGGAGTTTTATGAAGTTTGGGGCTTCTTTGCAAGCTTTTGGATATTTGGGGCTGTTTAGGCAGTTTTTAAATTTGGGATGCTCTTTTGAGGACTTTAGGGCTGTTTTGGAGCAGTTTCAGAGTTTGGGGCATTTTTTGCTGATTTTGTGAAGTTTGGGGTTATTTTGAGGATAATTCGAAATATTGGGGCTTCTTTGGAGCTTTTGAAGACTTTGGGGCTGTTTTGAGGACAGTTCTCAAGTTTGGGGCCGTATCCCGAAAATTGAATTTTCGAGGGGCCGTTTCGTGAAGACCGGGTTATGAACCTTGGCATTTTGGAGCGGGTTTTAAATTTCCCATGGATCATTTGAGCGGATTTTGAAATTCCCTTGGCTCATTTTGAACGGGTTTACCCTTGGCTCTATTTGATCGGGTTTTGATTGGACATTGGCATTTCATTCATCATCGATCTTTTCTCTTAAATTTTCCTTTTAATTCTTTAGAAAGGAAGAAGAAGGAAAAGATGGGGGAATATTAGATGTACATATTGTATATACATTGATAGGTTCTCATACTTGTATAGATACATGGTACCTTAGGTTGACTTGTATAGTTGACTAGTTAGTTAGGATTGATCTCCTATATATAGTAGCATCCTAACATGTAAATACTTGGTTGAATCATTTATATCATTCATATTTTATATCTTCTTATGGTTCAACCCTCATCTCCACATTATAGAACTTAATATCTAAAACATTGTATCTGAGTTATTTAAAATAATGTTAAAAGTCTGAATGACACTTTCCAAATCAAATGATGCAACACTGAATTTGCCAAGTATAATTGAATCTTTTAATCCAAAAGAACATCATTAGTATCAACATTATATATACATGAGTATAAATGATATTTTTGGAATTTATAAATATGATACTACAGTTGGAAAATAGAATTGAAATAGTAGTTACTAAATCCGACTTTTTTTAAACCACAAATGTAGTACTAAATGTTATTAATATAATTTAAATGTAGTATACTAAATGTCTATATTTTGAAACTAGAATGTAATATTAAAGTTTATAAATAGAGTTTAAACTGTAGTTACTAAATGTCACTTATTTGGAACTCACAAATGCAATGTGAAATGTTATAAATAGAGCTTAAATTGGTGGTTACTAATGTCTTGTATTTGGAATCACAAATCTAATACTAAAGACCAACATTTCAATCTGAAGTTATGGATCTAAATGTAATAAATCTTTATACCAATATAAAATGTGAGAGTTGTCCTCACCCCCAATAGGTACCTTTTGAATATTTTTATTATTTTATTATTATTATTATTATTATTATTATTATATTTATATATATATATATATATATATATTATATTTAGTTTCCATATTTTTATAAAATTGGTGATTTAGTCCAGACCCATATATTTTTATCTTTACTATTACTAAAAAAAATCATTTAGTTAAATTTGATTATTTTTATTTTTTAAGCTTGCTTAATTGATAGGTCACCGTAGTTACTTTTAACTTCTAAATCTAATATACTTATCAATTAGAGTCAGCATTGACATATGATATGCATTCAGTATGTTAAAATGTCGGGTGCATACATTTTTCTATTCACCATATCCCAGATTTGGGGATGTTCCTCATGTTCACATTTTGTATCACATAAATCAGTCACTTGTCAACTCATGTAATAACATATCAAGATATAAATCAAATGTGGTTCTTGAAGTTTGATTTTACATATAACATGTTACTTAATGTTTAATACATAATGGCTTGAATTATTAATTTAGTTCTTGTATTTGTAAATTCAATCATATTAGGTATATCCTAATTAATTAGTAGTTGAATAGATAGTTAAGGCGAAATCAAGTATAAACTTCTGACATTGGTGATTTAAAAAATTGATGATTTAGTCCCTACTATATTTGAGAATTACTAAAATTTTCATTAGTTAAATTGCATTATTTTTAGTTAAGGTCGCTTAACTGATATCCTACATTAATTATCATTAACTTCCTAATACAGTATACCTATAAATTTGAGTCACCTTGAAAGTATGATATGTACTCAACTCGTGCAAACTTCGACTACATGTTGAGATTTTTTGTATCACATATATCAGTTAATTGTCAAATCATATAAAGTGTCAAAATATGGGTCAACCACAGTTCTGGAAATTTGACCTTACAGATAAATTACTCATCGTCCAACATTTAGAGTCTCAAACTATTAATTTAGTTATTCCGCCTATCAGTTCAAACAAATTGTGTACAACCTAATTAGTATTTAAATAAGTAATTGACGTAAAGTTAAGTATAAATTTTATATTTTAATGAATTGAATTTCATATAGTGTTAAATCAATTTTTGTTGGTATTATGGTATAAAATTGCAAGCAAAGTATATAGTTACGTTTGTATAGGTCAACTGCTTCACCGATCACCAATGACTCTAAGTAGTTAAGTAGTGGTTTACAATCTTCACTCCTCAAGTTGATGAGTTAGATACAACTTTGTCGTTAATAACCCACGTCATGCGCTATCCAACTCAGTATTAGTTCTAACCGTAAATATATATACTTGTAAGGCTAATTTAGTACCGTAACTGAAACAATAGTTTATTTTGTACCTAATTAACCTCTTCTATTTTTCCCATTTTGAATTATATTGTGTCGTTCTTTTTTATCATACAATTATTCATTTCTCGCAACCCATTAATTTGACCATGTATTAATTAAATATTATAATATTAGAAAACTTAAGATAAATTATGTATCTTGAAACTTAGATAATCAATACGCGTGCAACGCACGCGTTAATAACTAGTTCTAAGAAATATGAACAATTCTAAAAAAGAGTATTAGTAAAGGCAAAACTAATCATATATGTTGTCAACTTAACATATCATATGCTGACATTCCATTCGAATTCCAACTCAAATTAAACCATATGTGTGTAATCGGTGTGAAATTTCAAAAAATTGCACATCGATTTTCGATGCGTAAAATTTTCTTACACATTGAGTCCTCAACTAAGTTTTATGTGTGTAAATTTTACACACTGGAATTTCGGTGTGCAGTCTTTTGACCATTTATCATATCTATATTCCACACAAATTTTTGCGGAATTTATATTATTTTTTTTGTAGTGTTCATTTCTTATTGAGAGGTCTTGGGTTCAAATTCCGTTTCGAGATTTATGAATGAAAAAGTGTTCATAATCAAGACTTTATTTTATATATATATACTGATCCGATGTGAGCAATAATATATCTATAACTCCTAATCCTATATTGATATATTGATTTTGTATATTTCATAACATTTGATGGATGTTATTTTGTCTTGATAGTGAAAATTATTGATTTCTGAATGGTGTTATCTAAAGAATTATTATGGTAACGTCATATTGTACTTGGTTTGATTCGTCTAGCTAGGCTAGGCTAGGCTAGGTTCCACTATCGATGAAGTATGGGTTGCATTTCGTGCTCTCATTTTGTCGTGAGGCTCAGGTGAAGCTGTCACTCATAATAGCTTACCTAATAGGTAATTTATTTGTTTGATGATGTATATAAAAAGTTAATTAACATCATTGAAAATTAAGGGTTAATAGCTAAAAAACTGTCCAAGGTTTATCCTATGTTAAAATTAGATGTCTGAAGTTTGAAATGTTAAAATGGACTGTCTCAAGTTTCATTTTTGTTGAAATTTGGTGTCTTTGTGCGTCTTTTCATCTTCATTTCATCATTTTCATCAACCCACCAACCCACTCATAATTCATCACTCTTTACTTTTCACAAAATCGTCAAATGTCACCTAAAAATTGAACATTAAAAAAAAAAGTTTCTAGAAGAGTGGTGTAGAGCCATTTTCAAAGGACAATAGAGCGAGATTTACTTGCCCGAATGTGATCAACTTTTTAGGTGACGGTCCCGGCAAGATGACGAGAAGGGAGTGTGTATGAGAGCTCGAATTCGACAGACGGTTTCGTCGGAATTGACTTCTCTAAAGTAATCACACCGAGACACCAAATTTCAACAAAAATGAAACTTGGGACAGTCCATTTTAACATTTCAAACTTCAGACACCTAATTTTAACATAGGGTAAACTTTGGACAGTTTTTTAGTTATTAACCCGAAAATTAAATTATTAGCACATGAAAGGCAAGCTAGGTAGATTGGATTGGATATGCTATCGATGGAGATTTGTTTTCTACGAGATCTTTGTCCTAATGAAAGCTTGATTTGGAAAAAAAAGTGATCAATGGAACTATGTCGTTTTCAGATGTCCTATTTATCAATTACCCATCACCAAATATCGGTTTAGTCATGTGATAATAACGACAAATATCGTTGAACGCATCTGTAAAAGTGATTAATCATGTCTTGTTATTGAGTGCATGAGCTAAAACAATTTCTATTTGACATGACCCAATCAAATTACGACACACAAATGTAAGTACTATCTACTTTTTCGGATAAAAACATCCATATGATTTGCTACTGTCGGGTATCAACTAAATCTTGATTGGATTAGCACTTAACTAGTAGAAAATACTCTTCTTTTTTTTTCTTTTTTTTGCCAATAGTAGAAGATACTTAATTGTTTATATTATATATAGATATACGCTTACATAAAAGAATTTGGTGTATCACATAAGTTGTAAATAAAGAATTTGGTGCTTTAATAACCATGATTTTGTGTATCACATAAGTTGTAAATAAAGAATTTGGTGCTTTAATAACCATGAGATGTACTGCTTAATCTCAAACATAAATTCCTCATACAACGGGTTTAGTTAGACTAAGTCGCACTAATGTGACAGGTTTGGGGGCATAACAAAATGGTACCAGAGCTGATCCGGAACCGTGATCGGATTTGCGAAGCAAGGACTATTGAACATCGGAGTTCCGATCACCTACCGGGGGCAAACGATTCTAGTTTGGGCCGCGACGTACCACATTGGTTAGAGAATTTATAAAATAGAGAATTTGAAGTCTTAATAAGTATGAGATGTACTATTCAAGTTTAAATAAGAATTCCTCATTTTTTAGACCTAAGTTAACATAAAATGCTTAAAAATATATATATTCTTTAGATAAATTATTATTATAGAGTTTATTTAGTTAAAGCATTCGACTAAAAAAATCATGAAATTACATCACTACTAAATCATCAACTCTAAAATTATCTAAAGTCTAAACTACCGAAGCCAAGAAAAAAAAAACAAACTTAAAAAAATAGAACTGCCAAGAAAACTTATCGATGATAGACTTCTTCATCTTCGCCAGTAACTTCTCCTCAGATGGTTTTCCGTCAAAGATGATTCTCTTCACGTGGTGGTCCACCGCCTCGTGGGTCGGATCCGTCTTCTCTGGATACGAATTCTCCGGCCCGTAGAGGGAGAAGTAGTTGGACTTGAACTGGGCTAGAAACGACGTCGCTCTGGCCATTGGAGGCAGGTTGAGGGGTCTTCGAGTAACCGGTTTCGGATTCGGATTCGTTTTTTCGTTCCAGTAGGAGGAGACGTTGATGGATTTAAGTCAATGGAGAGAGAAGCGGCAGATCGATCCTATTCGAGTATTCTAGTTCCAAAAGCAACTTTGGCTAATAGTGGTGGTGCCAGAAGTTCTTGGACTTTAACCGTTCTAGAACCGAGTAAGCTTGGGCCAGCGACGGCAGATCGTCGTGGTGGTTGTGGTCTGATTTGGCGTACTATTGTTGGTAGTAAGAGTCAGATTGAAGCGGATGGTGGTCGAATTTGTAGAGAGATAAGTTGATGGACTTGACTCGATCAATCAGCATTGGCGAACCCGAGACCAGGGGTAAGGGGTGCTGGATAATTTTTTTTTTTTTTAATAGAAAATGCAACATATAGATATAAATATTAAAAAACTAATAAAATAAAGTCATTCCTATTTAAAAAAAAAATAACAAAATATAGTATACTAATTTAAAAGGAAAATACTAACTAATTACAATAATTATCTATGAGTTTTTATATTTTAAAAATAAAACACAAAGAACTTCATTATCATCTGACTCAAATATATCTTCATCAATGAAAGTGACAAAACAAATTGAAACATGTTACAGTGTTCAATATTTACCATGTGAATCATAAGCGATTAGACTTTAAAAGTAAATATAGAAATATATGTTTCTAAAATTTAATAAACCACGAATCGCTACTCGCGCGCCGCGAATGGAAATAGTGGCACAATTATTTTGTGCTACGAATAGCAATGGCTAGCGCCGGGCATGGTTCGGTTTTGGGCTAAACTGGTTCGAAACCGAACCGAACCAGATATGTGGTTCATTGTGGTTCCAGATACTAGGCAAGAACCGCTCCACTTATTGAGCTATAGAACTGAACTACACAAGAACCGGTCCGAAACTTTTTTTAATAAAAAAAACAGCTAACGAATGGTTCTGGGGATTTCGCCGTGCGAGTAAAGCTCGTCGACCAACAGAGTTGGAATCAGTTTCACGAGAGCAAACTACGCAGATTAATTTGGGGAAGCCGATCGAGATCAAGTACTCAATCGTTGGACCATCAGGATTAAACCCACAACATATTCATGTTAAAATGAACCAAAGACCAAATTCTTCTCTTACACTTCTGGTGCAGCACATAGGAACACATTTTGATTTCAAGATCAAAACATGGAGCTTTGCATCACTTTGTAGTTGAAATCCTTCAAGGACTTCAATTTCTCATCTTCTGCATTGAAATTGGAAAGCTCTAATGTTCTTATTAGACGAAATACTACACTTTTATCTATGTACATCTGCGCCTGAGCTTGTGTAGAAAATCTTGTAGTACTGCTTATCATTATCTTTAGGTTAGGTTGTATCCCTGAGTAAATTATTAAAAATCTTAATAACTATAAATTTGGGTTTGAGCTAAGAACTAATTCTATATTCTTTCCAAGCTTTAGGATGGTTTTAATGATGGGTTTGGGGATCTTGGTGATAAGGATTCTTCGAAGAGCGGTCCAAGATCCAAATGCTCACGCAACCGTCGACGGACCTTCAAAGGAAAAAGATCGCGTCGCCCACTGTGGCGTCTAATGCCGACTTCCTAAGACAGGATAAAAAACGTCATTCATCATCTATCTAACAGCTAAGCAATGAAGCGATTTTAACGAGGAATTGAAGCAAAAAGTGAGAACTAGGGAAGGGATATTTGATCTTGAATTAAAGGGAAGGAAAATTATGACGCTGCTGTGTCATTATTTAATTACTTATACATTATTTAGTCTTTCTTACGGCTTGGGACGAATTTTTACAATACTAGGATACATTCCCGCGCATCGCGCGGGCTGATTAACTAAGTACGTATATTAACAAAATAATATTTATTAAAGTTTGAATATTTCCGTCATGGAACAAAGCCAATTATGCACATCGACATACTCAACCTAAATTTAGTATTTAATCGGTTTCACATTTACAATTTGCATGTTATCGACAATTATGGTTTACAAAATGAGTTACTCAATACAGACAAAGCCAAAGAAAGTCAATTATAAGGGTTATTCATCAACATAAAAATGAAGGTATCTTCCTTGGAGAATTGCTCTATGTGCATTTGTAATTACTACTTATTAATGCGTGCATTGCACGCGCGTCGATTATATAAATTCCAAAACACATAATTTATCTTAAATTTTCTAATATTATAATATCTATTACTAATTATAATACATTAACAAGTTGAGGCGTTACAAGAAAGAAATCCATGTGATAGAGAAGAACGACACAACGTAATTCAAAATGGGATAAATTGAATAGAGTAATTAAATACAAAATTAACTATAGTTTTCAATTATGGTATATATGTATATACGATTAGATTTGTCAATGAGTTGGGTCGAGCATGACGGGATTCGTTGACGACTCAATTGAATCAAACTCATCAACTTAAGGAGTTAAGAGTGTAAACCCGTACTTAACCACTTAGTCATCGGTAGACCAGCTTTACAGTTTTGATGCAATTTTAGAGCATTATACCGGCACAAATTGATTGAATACTAAAGTAAAATTTAATTTTCTAAAATATAAATTTTATATTTGTCTTTATATCAATTATTTAACTACTAATTAGGTTGTACGTAATGTGAATGAATTGACAAACATAATAACTAAATTAATAGTTTGAGCCATAAATGTACGACGATGAGTAACATTCTATAAGAGGTCAAACTTCAAGAACTACGTTAGACCCGTATTTTCACATATTATACGATTTAGCAAGTGATTGATATAGGTGATAGAAAAATCTCAATATGTACCTTAAAATTACATTGGTTGAGTAAAAATAATTTTTTGGGGTGTCTCAATTTGATGGGTATATTGGATTGAGTAGTTGATCATAGTTAATGTTACATGTTAATTAACCGTCTTGAACAAAAAAAATTGCTTAATTTACTAAATATAAATTTAGCAATACTAAAATATTGTAGGGACTAGTTCATCAATCTATTTAATCACTAAAGTGTAAAGTTTATACTTGACTTTACCTTGATTATTTATTCAACTACTAATTAGGATATACTCAATGTGATTAAATTGGCAAACATAAGAACTAAATCAATCATTTGAGTCTATAAATATTAAACGGTAAGTAACAGGTAGTCTGTAGGGTTAAACCCCAATAACCGTGTTTGATACGTATTCTGATATGTTATATGAGTTGGTAAGTGAATGATTTATGTTATACAAAAAAATCATCCCCCAATCTTTGTGATCCAGTGAATGAAAAATGCTAGGGCTGACTCTAATTAATAGAAAAATTTGATTGAAAATATAATAATAACGATTATTACATTCTAAGTAAGCGACTTTAAAAAAATTAAATTTAGCGAAATGAAATTTGTAGAAATTGTAGTAAAGATAAATAAATGTGTCTCAAATATAGTAAATGATGAATATTTATTTAATCAGATTGATTTGATATAATAGATATTAACTATAAATAGTCTGATACCATAACGATCAATCAGCTATTAGTATTCAGATATCATAATAGTAATGACCTAAATATTCTGTTACCATATCGACAATAGTCAATAAATGATCATATACCATAATAGTTATAATGCTCTTTTATATAAACAGTTATCTTATGAATATTAGAGATATATGATAAAATATATACAAAATAGTGATCTCTCTTTTTATGAACGGTTACTAATTTGACCGTCGGAGAGGGATCGCCGGGGTTCGCCCTGGCCTTGTCCCTTTTTGCAGTTGCGTGCCCGGAATCTGAAGACTAAGGAGCTCGGAAACGCCGCAGAAACCAACCGGTAAATCCAGGTTCCAACAGTAAAGACTAAATTATTAATTTTATAAAATTATAGGTACAAAATGTGATATATTTTATTTTAAATAAAAATAAAAATGTGAAAAGGTACCTATTGGGGTGAGGACAACCTTCACTTTTTATATTGGTATAAAGATATGAGTGTTTGATTACTCAATTTCATTAGCCCCTGCGCATCTCGTTAACTTCGTCATTTTCCCTGAAACAACAATTAAATTAGTAGATTGAAGTTGTTCTCCAAACCAGAAAACTTTAAAAACATAATTCTTACTTAAAAAAACTTAAACTTTCTCAGTAGTTGATTAGTTGTAAATAAAATAATCAATCATCAGTCATAAATAGTATCAAACTCTTACTGTAAAATTATATTACTCACTCGAAGAATGTGTTTAGAAGTTAATCTAGACATATGCAAGTCAAGAAACCACTTATAAAACCACAATTTATAAGGTGTGAATATATAAAGAATATACAAAGTTATTCTATTCAAACTGTGGCACATTCTTCTTTCTAGTACGTAGGTTGCAGAAATTTCAGCAATATATATATATAATCATGTTATATTGTATAAAAAAAAAAAAAAAACAAACAAATCCGACAGCAACTTCATCAACCATTTCCCTCACCATGTTCTTCTGGGAATGCATTCCTGCAACCATATCATCTTCGATACCACATTCGTTTTCTCCTCTTTGGATCATGAATATAGAGTCCTAAAATTAACCCCAGTTTTTGTTCCATTGATTTGTTCATATCACGATGAACCACACCTAGTGAATGGAGGTACTCCAATGCAAGCACCTGAAATATATCAAGTTTTTTTTTAATGAGAAATGATGTATGGTTTGAGAAAAATGTCAAATTTATTACTTAAAGAAGCTGCTGCTATATATACACGAGCAACATCTTCATCTAAACATCCTTGATTTCTCAACAAATAGTATAAATCTCACCCGTTGAGATACTTCATCAGAAGATACAAATTCTCCAGACATATAAAATAATAAAGAACCAAAGCTGACATGTTTGGCGATTAATTTGCTAAAAATTGTAAAGAGAACCACATAAGCTTGATCAAACTACTTAACATAACAACCGCAATCATGCTTGATCAATGAACTTCAAGGAATGAACATCACGCACCATAGTCGAATCCCAAGTTCTCTTATGTCTAATGTATTCTAAAAATAACTAATCTGTCCTAAAACCAAGTTCGATATCTAAAATACCACAATAAACAAAAGTAGCAGCAACTCAAAGCAAGAACTCTAACAAAATCAAAGCTTGATGATGATTTTCGATATCTCGATCGTAAATGTGTCGGTCTTCAAAATCTTAGCTTGAGTAGAGAAAAAATCAGCAATTTTAGATCCAATTCAACCGCTAATCTGTCATATACCAAGTTTTATATCTATAATACCATAATTCACAAAACTAAGAGCAACTCGAAGCAAGAACTCGAACAGAATGAAAGCTTGATGGATGAACGCTCGGCAAGCACGAATATCACTTAAAAATTGTTAATACTTAAAAAAATGATTCAATTCATATATTTAGGCTAGCAACTCAAATCACTTATGGAGAGAAGAGAATCAAGTATTTAACCCCTTGAAATGTCTTCTTTATAGAACAACATTATCATACTGATTTTTCCAACGCATTATTCCATCTCAGTGATAAATGAACAGAACATAATCTTACTAACAAAAACAACGTGAGAACTTGTAGGAAATAGTGCACCCATACGGGGTGCTCTTGCGCGACTCGGGAAGTTCGAGACTAAAGTTACACACTTCCAAAGTGTGTAACACTTCCAAAGTGTGTAACCACCCCGAGACTATATATATCCATTGTTATTGATGGTCGAATAGAGAACCTAAAGACACATTAGTGAGTGATAGTGTTGAGTCCGAAGTTGTCTTCGACGATCTCCTCTCGAGTCGGAGCTCCGGTGCCTGACTACCTCGTCTTTGGGTCATCAACCGTGGAGACCGAGGTACGCTCAGCCATAGTGACGTACCTCTCCGACCGGCATCCCCACTGCCGTGATTCCGAGCCGACACCAACGATCTACGCTTCCGCAACCGCACGCCGCCACACCGAACGAAGTAAGTGTCGTATCTTTGTTACGATCTCATGTCTTACTAACGTGTGTATTTTAGCGTTCATGTAGTTCGAATTCCTACATTGGTATCAGAGCCAAAGGCTTGGTTTTCGGCCAACCCCACGACGTCACCGCAACGATCGTTATGTCGATCGTACACTCCACGGTTTCGAGCGTTCGTTGCTCGATTCGTTTTCCGTGAGTCCGACCTTGTATCCATGAGATTTTGACACTCATTCCCACTCCCGATGAGTCGTGTTCGCAAGGGTTTCCGACCCGAACGAACCCCGGCGAATTCCAACCGATTTCGTGGCCAAACGTGGCCGTAAAACTCGAACTCTATATCGTGACGTTCGGTGGCTCTCTAAGGTGTGTGCTGAGCGTGAAATATGTGTGTGTCCATCATCATGCGAAGAGTGGCGGCCATGGCCGCCCCACCGAGCACGAATGGTGAAAATATGAAATTTTGGTTTTAGGTCGGAGACAAGCTTCCGACGGCGGTTGCCAAGGAAGTCGCCGAGATTATGTTTCCAGTGCGGTTATACAAGGGCGACGGTTATTAGAGAGTGGGAGTAGTGGAGTAACACATGGATGGACGTGATGAACATGGCGGGTGCATGGAGAAGTTACAGAGGTTGACTTGCAGTTATTTCACGTAATATTCGGGTGAGGAAGAAAACTGACTCGGGTCGGTTTGTGTTTTTTAACGCCTACCCGGGTCGGCCGTGTTTTTTTTATGTCACGTGAGCTTTTATAACTGAGACTACGGGCTGGAATTTATTTCTACTGGGCTGTTATTTTATAATGGGATCATGGGCCAGCATTTCTTCTTTAGTTAGTAGATAAAACAAAAACCAGCCCACCACGTGTGGATTTTTTTTCATTGACTTTTGGTCAACAGAACCTCAAACCCACGTGGTTTGTTATTTTTGGTTGACTTGGGTCAACAAATCTTAAACACAAATTTCGGCCCAATGTTTTAAAGTGTGAAAAGTGATCCTCATTTTTTTTATAAGCAAGTTTGTTTACAAAGAGGTCCTTGGAACTTTTATAGTTGATGCAAGTGGCTCCTATATAAGTTTTAAATTGGGTGCATAAGGTCCCAAATAAATTTATGAGGTGAATTTAAGAGAATAAGTTTTTTCTAAATTCATGTTAGCCATCATTAAATATTAAGTGAGAGCAAATGGCTCCCTTAGTAAGGGTATCTCGGCGAATTTAGTAAATGTAGTTTTACTAAGTGTCGGTTTAACGCCCTAAACACTAACAAGTGTTAAATTATTGTGAATTTGTTCACATTAATTAATATGTGGAATTAGTTTCCCATAATACAATATCATTTGCCACGTACGCACACGTCATGGATGACAAGTAAGTATGCTTTATAATATTAATTAGTTTAATACAAAAGCATGTGTAGTTTGTTTTTAAATTTATTAGTATCATGCTTAGGGTGCTATTATTTTAAAAAATTTCATGTTGGCCCCCGTAGTTTGAATGTGTTTCAACTACAAGCGAAATATGTTTCGCAAAGTCTTATGAGACGCGGTTGTAATACTCTTGAGTTGAAATTGAGGAAATAAATTCTGTCTAGAAAGACTGAGCTTGAAGTGGAAACTTGACGCCGCGCCCCCTCCTCCCCGGCCTGGGAACTACGGTTCTGTCTAGAAACGGGAGTGTTGGGGCCTGTCTCGCGAACCCTTCGGTCCACCTGGGAATTTTCCTCTAAACGTAACTTTTGAGAATTTACATGAAGGTCCCTGTTGGATCACGGTAGAACTCCGGCACGATCTTTGACGGCGATCCTAGCTCCTTCGCTCCACGTAATCCTGCAAGAGGGGATAGACCAGGCGGTGACCCAGAATCCCTCTCCGATGCTTAAATGATATCTCGTATGGACTGGCAAGCAGTAATCTCAAGTATCGTGTATCAAAAACGTAATTGATCTGAGGTGACCTCTGCCTTTTTATAGGCGGAGAGGTACCTCAGTTACCTGGTGAACCGTTGGGGGTGGTTAGCCCATATTCCGCGTATCTCGAGCACGATCCCGCCTATCTAGGCCATGATCTCGCTTATCTCGGCCACGCCCCGCGTATCTCGGCCACGCTCCGCGTATCTTAGCTACGCTCCGCCTATCTCGGCCACGCCCCGCGTATCTCGGCCTTAACCTCTGATAGCAAGTCCCGACTAACATCGGGGACTCTAGAGTTATCTCGTTGTGTCGCCGCTCGGGGCCCCTCGTCATCGTGACAGGGCCAATCATTCTCAGGGATTCGTCATCGGGGCCTACTTAAAGGCTTCTCATCGGGAGCTTCCAGCTCACCTATTTGGACCGACTCTGTCGGGACCTTTCATCATCGGGACTCCCTACGTCGGGACCCTTCACCTGGGTTATCTTGACCTCCATTTAGGGCTCAGTGGGCCTGTTCGTCGTTTCCTCGCCGTTAGAGGGCCTAACGGCCATAGCGGAACCCATCATTTGCCCCCCAAGACATGAGGGACTTTCAGTTCGTCGTGTCTTTCAACTCCCGACCTCCCGACGTCGGAATCGGGGATCTTTCTCTTGGCATGGTCACTTAGCATAAGTCTTCTCGTTTATGTTTCCTCAATACCTTGTGGATAACTGCCAAATCCGAGAGGACTCCTCGGTTCCCCAGCCATTAAATGCAGCAGATAACGAAGTGACATCTTTAGTACCCGTGCCTGATTTTTCGCGCCTGCTTTTTCTGAAAAGTGCGTTTCAGGCCGTTTCATTATTGCACCCGTTGCCATTCTGCACGTTCCATCTCAACGGTCCAGATCAAAACGCTTCAACTTCGACGATTCAGATCAAAGCGTCCCTTCGATTGTTCTCTTCTTCTATAAAACCCTAACTGTGGGCACAGTTTCATTTTTACCGTCTCCGAAATTTCAAAAGCTCTCTGCAACTTCTCTGAGAATTCAAGCTTCTGCGATTCCAAAGACCTCAGCGTTCCTCCGGCCTCCTGTTCTTCCAAGAAACTTTTCAACGTCAAGTTCATCCTTTCAGCCTTCAACCATCATGTCTGGTAAGGTTTTTTCTTCGTTGTTTGTATATTTTTTCATTGTTTGTAGTTTTTCCGAAAACTCAATGTCCCTTTCTATGGCTGATTTCAGACAGTGAATCTGGTTCCGAGGGAAGGAAGCCCTTCAACTTCGACTATGCTCTGAATGAAATTTCCAGTACCGCTTATGATGCGGCTCTCCGGGAGGGATGCATCACTTCTACCTTGGAACCTCGTTTCCCGTATCCCTGGCCCCGCCCCTCGGGTAACCTTGAGGTTACTCGTCCCCGGAAAGGGGAGGTATTTGTCTCTACGGGGCAAATATCAGCGGGGATTCCCCTTCTGTGGTAATCTGGTCGAGATGTGCCAGCATTACAAGACTCATCCGACCACCTTCTCTCCGCACGCCATACGCCTGTGGAACGCCTTCCAGGTCCTCTGCTTCCGACAGCAGTGGGTATATAGCCTCAAGCTCTTCAGGACCTTCTACGGGATGAAGTGCAACGAGGCGGGGGTTTGCGCCTTCTACCCCCGGATGCCGAAGTGGAACAAGACACAACTCTGGTTGTGCAACTGGACCACTGACACCTGGAAGGTGATCAAGGGTCGGGGACTCCCGGTCGACACGGGGTCCGACAACAGCGGGTGGAAGAGGGGCTACTTCTTCATCCAAAACTCCTCAATCCCGTGGCCCCGATGGGAGGTGGAAGCGGATTCTCCTCCCGCCTTCCACACCTACACCGACGAAGACTTCCAGACTCTTCAGCTCATCCAGCTCTACCGGTGGGGGGAGTCCTACACTCCTCTCGACGCCAATTCTCTCGTGGAGCGGGACCTGGTGAATGCCGGGATCCGACTCCTCGATGTAGTCTCCGGGGGGCAACTCTTCGACGGCCCCTCCAATATGGTTTCTTGGGTAAATCTCTAACCCTTTTCCTTTTACTGTTTGCAGCCAAGAAGGTATCCGTGCTGACCAATCTGATCCTTAAGCAGGGGGAGACCGATGCTGTCCGCCCCACGCGGAAGAGGAAGTCCGCCAAGAAGGCCGCTGCTCCATCGGGGTCTCCTTCCACGGAGAGGCCAAAGCGGAGCCGTGTGGAGGTGGACAAGCTCTTCGACGTCCAGAATGCTGAAGAAGGTAAAAAGCTCCGCCTCGCTATTAAATCGTACAGGAGGATGGTCCCGAAGGAGTTGATTCCTTCGACCATGGAGGCCCGCATTGCTGACGTCAAACGAGTCCTTCGGGGGAAAACTCCTCGTGTCCTGAAGGCGGGCTACTACAACTATCGTGGGAAGGACCAATATGTCTCCCGACGTATTGTTTGGTGTAAGGGCTCTGATGAATTCCCTGATTACGTTTCTAAAGCCTCTTCTCGTCCTTTAGGTGCAGGTCACTCCGGGACTCCGTCGGGTGCTGGAGCCTCAGCAGGTGCGCCACCTTCAGCAGGGGCGCCTCCTTCGGCAGGGGCACCACTTTTCTCCAGTGGTGGGACCCCGACCGGCGAACAATTTCGTCGGGTGGAGAGCTTGGACTCCTCCGAGGAGACTGATGAGGGTGGCTCCATTCGCCATCGTCGGAGGACGGGGCAGTCCCCGCTGAAACCAACCTCCAAGGGGCTGCCCCTCTCGCCTTCTTCACAACCGCAGCGACAACCGTCGCCCACCCACGACTTCACTCCTTCCCCAGCCCGGGGTGGGTCGGAGGCACGCCCCTCCTCGTCCCCAGGCGGCCCTTCTCCTCTTCCCCTCGACGGGAGCTTCTACAAGGCCTTCGACTCCGACCAGGAGGACGTTCCCTGGGCCCCGATCCAGACGCTGCAAGGGGTCCAGCTCCGTCAAGGGGACACGTATCCGGAGCTGGCCCTACACCTGGTAGCAGGCTCCATCCTGCCTTCTATGAGGTATCCGATTACCTTAGATCGGGAGGAGATGCGCCGGGATGTCAAGGAGATGTGTATGCACCGGATAGAGGTAAGCTTATCACCCTTCTTTTCTTCATCAATTAGGCCGATCGTTCACCTACTAATACTTGTTTTCCTTTCTCCGCAGGAGATGGGGGACATCAACCGTTCCATCGGGTACCTTCTTGCCTATGAGGAGGCCCTGGAGAAAAAGCGGGCGGTCACGGCCAAGCTTAAGGAGGATCTCGCGGCCTCCGAGTCTTCGCAGTGAAAATTGGTCAAGGAGCAGGCCATCCTCGACCGAAAGACTCGGGACCTCCAAAATCGGGTCTGCGACTTTGAGGGGCTCCTGAAGCGGGAGCAGCAGGAGCGGTGGGTTGCTGAGGACAAGCTGGTTCTTGAGAAGAAGGCTCTGGAGGAGCAAGTTGCGGGGGTTCCCGCGCAGCTGGTCGCGGCCGGGACCAAGGGCCGGGAGGATTATCCGGGGTCTGAAGACTTCCAGGCTGATGCTGTAAAGTTCTGCAGCGCGGAGGTGGTGAACACCCTCTTCAACGCAGTCGAGGAACTCTACCTGGAGTATGGCGACGCCATCAACTTCGACAAGTTTCCCTCTCTTGCTCCCTTCGCGAAGAAATACTTTGCTCTCTCGGAGGAGAGCGATGGGGGGAGCACTCCCGCGATTGTTGAAGACGCAGCAGAGCCTCCAAGCGCCGACGCTCCGATAATCGACCCTCCAGCAGCTGAACCTATGGAGCCTTCTGCCACCGACCTCGTGGACTCAGTTCCCGTTGATGCCGCCAACAAGGACCAAACCTAACTGCTTATCTTTAGAGTCCTTGTATTCTCCTCCTTTTGTAATCATCGGGCCTTCGAGCCCTATTAATATCAGACTTTCTTAGTTCCGATTTTTTTTCATTGCACTTCTCCAAGTGGCTTTACTATACTTTCTTAAGTCGAAACCTCGACACTTAAGATATTCTCATACACCATTTAAGGCGACTTCGCCATCATGCACCACTTAAGGCGACTTTCCCATACTTAGAATAAATCCAAGAATCACGCATCACTTAAGACGACTTAATCTCGTGCATCACTTAAGACGACTTTATCTCGTGCATCACTTAAGACTACTTTATCTCGTGCATCACTCAAGACTACTTTATCTCGTGCATCACTCAAGACAACTTTATCTCGTGCACCACTCAAGGCGACTTTTCTCGTGCACCACTTAAGGCGACTTTTCTCGTGCACCACTCAAGGTGACTTTTCTTGTGCACCACTCAAGGCAACTTTTCTCGTGCACCACTCAAGGCGACTTTTCTCGTGCACCACTCAAGGCGACTTTATAACGCTTAGAATAAATCTAAGAACAACTCTGATTGGAAGCAACCTCTTTATTTATTGATGGCACAAAATTTGCTTACATCGAATCAAACGATAAATAGCTTACACCACTTAAGGCGATTTTACATCGGGCACCACTTAAGGCGACTTTCATCGGGCACCACTTAAGGCGACTTTTCATCGGGCACCACTTAAGGTGACTTTTCATCAAGCATGGTGTTTCTTCAAGTGTTCGCCACTAAAAGAATGCTTTAACGCTCTGCCATCGAGGTCTTCCAACTTGTACGCATTTGGAGCTGGCATCCCTACGACCTTGTAAGGTCCTTCCCATTTTGGTGACATCTTGGTGATTCGATCCAAAAGGGTAAACTCGTTGCGACGCCAAACCAGCTCCCCGACGAAGAATTGTCGGGACTTAACTCGCCGATTGTAATACCTGGCCGTCGCCAATCGTATTCGAGCCTGGACTTCGTCGGCTTCCCGCCTCTTCTCTTCGAGCAAGTCCAAGTCCAGACGTCTCATTTCATCGTTCGTCAGAGGTTCGTAATATCTCATCCGATGGGATGCCACGGCTACCTCCACGGGAGCTACAGCCTCCGTGCCATAAACAAGGCCAAACGGAGTCTCCCCAGTTGCTCGTTTGGGTGTTGTTCTAACGACCCAAAGCACGTTTTCCAGCTCGTTCAGCCATTTGCCCTTCAAGGCATAGACCCTCTTCTTCAGGCCATCCATCACGATTTTGTTGGCTGACTCCACCTGGCCATTAGTCTGAGCATGGCGTACAGAAGCTGTCCGATGCTCGATTTCAACTCCTCCAGATACTCCTTCACCTGAGACCCGTTGAACGGTGGACCATTGTCGCTGATCACCACATTAGGAACCGTATCGGGACACAATATGGGTCTGGAGGAACTTGACGATCTGGTTCCCCGTTGTTCTGGCCAACGCCTTTGCCTCTATCCATTTCGAAAAATAATCGATAGCTACAAGCAAATACTTACACTGACCTTGTGCTTGCGGAAGAGGTCCCACCAAGTCGATGCCCCACTGCGCGAAGGGCCAAGCGCTCTTGATGGATGTCAGATTAGCGGCCGGAGCCACAATACTCGGGGCGTACCTCTAGCACGCGTCACAAGATCGGACCAACGCCGTCGCCTCCTTGCTCATCGTAGGCCAATAATAGCCCAAGTTCAGCACTTTCCTCATAATGGATCGGGCCCCTTCATGACAAGCTGCGACCCCTTCATGTACCTCCTTCAGGATTCGACTTGTGTCGGGCTCAGCCAGACACTTCAAGTACGGAGTCGAGAACCAGCCCTTCTTGTATAGCTGATTGTCCAGCATCACGTAATTAGCCGCGATCCGACGTATCCTGTCAGCTACTACTTTATCATCGGGGACTGCCCCCGTGGTCAGGTACGCGACTATCGGGGTCATCCAAGTGGGCTCCTCCTCTGATCCTGCTTCAATAGTACACACCTATGTCGGGTCGGTGGTCGACAAGATCACCTTCTCCAAGAAGTGCACCTTCCGGTTTTCCTCCAAGGGTGCCCCCAGGGCAAATTTGCTCAAGGCATCTGCCTCCACGTTTTCCTCCCTCGGGATCGCCTCGATGTCGAAGCTTTAAAACCTCTCCTTCAGGGCTTGTACCTCGCGCAGGTATTTCCTCATCATCGGGCTCTTCGCCTCGTATCGCCCTTGAACCTGGTTTACAATCAGGGCCGCGTCGCACTTCACTCTAAAGTGAGCGACTCCCGTACCTTTGGCAATTTTCAGGCCTGTGATAAGAGCCTCGTACTCAGCTTCGTTGTTTGTGGCCCTAAATGTTAGAGCCAGAGCATATCGAAGCGGTTCACCTCCACCTGGTGGTATTAATACGAACCCTGCTCCTGATCCATCTAAACTCGAGGAGCCATCCGTGTACATCTCCCAGGTATTTTCCTCGTTTGGTTGTTCTGATTGCTCTGCCATCTCTGGTTGTTCTACTATCGGGACCTCCATGGTTGCCCATTCTACAGGGCCCGCTTCTTCCAGATCGGGTGCTGTAGACTCTGCTATGAAATCCGCCAATAGCCGTTCTCGGAGCAAAGTCTATGCGAAACTCACTAAGCTCGACTGCCCATTTCACTAATCTCCCCGACGCATCAGGTCGGTTCAAAAAAATGCTTCAGAGGCTGATTTGTCAACACAATGATCTCATGCGCGTGGAAGTAAGGCCTCAACTTCCGAGCAGTAATAATCAACGCAAAGAGATACTTCTCAACGGCGGGATAATTCATTTCAGACTTGGCAAACGCCTTGCATACATAATAAACGGGGACTTGATTACCCTCGACAACCTTCACTAACACAGAGCTAATGGCAAATTCAGAAACATCCAAATAAAGGTGGAGCGGCTCGCCTGGAACCAGTTTCGCCAACGGCGGGAGGGTGCGAAGGTGCTGCTTGAGTGCTTGGAACGCTTCTTCACACTTGGCGGTCCACTCAAACTTCTTGTTGGCCCTCAAGACTTCAAAAAAATGGCATTGATCGGTCACTTGCCTTGGACAGGAAGCGATTCATTGCAGCCAGTCGGCCATTCAGCACCTGTACCTCCCAATGATTTATCGGAGACTGCATCTCCTCGATCGCCCTCAGCTTCTCGGGGTTCACCTCAATTCCTCTTTGGCTCACTATAAAGCCCAAAAATTTCCCTGAGTGGACTCCGAATGCGCATTTTGTCGGGTTTAAGCGAACCTGATGAAGCCTCATCCGCTCAAACGCCATGGCTAGGTTGTGCACATGATCCTCGGCTTGTCGGGACTTCACCAGCATATCATCCACGTAAGCCTCCATGGTCTCCCCTAGCATATCTCCGAACATCTTGTTCACCATCCGCTGGTAGGTTGCCCCGGCATTGATCAACCCGAAAGGCATGACATCGTAGTGATAGATGTCACTGTCTGCATAAAATGCTGTATGAGGAGCGTCTTCCTTAGCCATCTTGATCTGGTTATAGCCCGAGTATGCATCCATGAAGCTCAACAGCTCATGCCCCGTGTCGGACCCTAAAAATCCGACTTACGGCGAAATACGTTTTGAAAACGTGGAATTTGAAAAGAGTCGCCACTAGTTAATTGTTAGGCTAACTAGAATCCTAAATTACCTAAGTGAATAATGAATTAAAAACCTAGGTATAAAATCGGTCTACGATCAGAAATTCGGATTCGGGGGTTCTATTACGAATTAAAAACGCGTGGAATTAATCTCGCCCTTTCGGTACTCAATTCACTTAATTGCCAACTTATTTATTTTTCATCTGAAACAAATTTATTTCAGTTATAATTGATGTTAAAAAAAAACTAAAATTTAATTAACTAAAAGAAACTAAACCTAACTATAACAATAGAAAGAAATGAAAAAATATTATAAAACACAATGAATGAAGAAAAACCAAATAAGAAAACTGTACCCATGTACTTACGAAGACCAGCATTTAACACTTGAGATGGGTAGACAGCAGTAGATCGGAGGGTCGCAGGGTCGTCGGTAGCAGCAATTTAGATAGCGGTGGATGACAACCAGGCTCCCCGGTGGCGGAGTGTCGACGGCGAGCATCCAAGGCAGGGACAGATTGTAGACGGTGGCCGGATCGGGATGAAACGGGAAACTCAGTCGATGTGGACCTCCGTTTCTGCTGTAGACAGAAGCATCGGAATACGACCAAAGGTGGATCCGGCAAGCAGTGGTCGGGTCAGGAAGGAGAACAACCGGTGGAGGTTAGAGTCCGAGAGCGGAGCTTTCAGTGATGGTGATGGTGGGCCGAGACCTGCAACGACATCGAGCAGTGGTGACGAGTCTAGACGTCGGCTCAAGTGGATGAGTAACATCTATGATTGGATCGGAGGTGCAGCGGATTTGTGTTCTGACATTGCCGAAGGATGAGTGAATGAGTGACCATGGATGGACCAGCGGCGGCTGTGATGGTGCAGGTCGATGTACAACTGAGAGGAACGGCTGAAGTCAAGCGACCATGGGATGAACGGTCATAACGTCAGATCTGCGGTGGTGCCTTAAAGTGGCTGAAGGGAGATCGGCCGGTGGCTAATCGTTTCCCGGGACCTGACTGGGCGCATGGATTGCGACTGGGGTGGTCGTCGTTGCTGGTTTTGTGATGGTCAAAAGGATGGACGAAGTGACATGGTGTAGAAGATGAACACGCAGCCAAAAACAAAACAAAGCAAATAACATGAAATGTATAATAATACAATAATTACAAAAGAATTAGATATAAATAATGAGGAGAAGATTTAGAGAAAAGATATGAATGATGATGATGAATGGCAGAACCAGAGCTTCGGTGGTGCTCGATAGGGATGGAGGATGGTGATGGTCGATGGAGATGAAAGATGGTGATGCTGGATTTCCACTCAACCTAATTCAACTAGCATAGATAATATATGACGATGATAATAATAATATTAATAACGATAATAATAAAAATGAAGGAAAATTAGAGAAAGACACGGTACTATGTATTATTCACTTTTCTGTTCGTTCCCCCCTTACATCGATATATCAAACACCTATTTATAGTACCTAGGTCTAGTCTAATCTAAGCAGTAAATAATACTGATTTATTCTCCTAATATACTCTAAATATTCTAAATACTTAATACAAATATTCAGCAAATATACACTGCAATAAATACAGATAACTATCCTAATATTGCTCTGAGCATCTTTGGAAGCTTTGCGACTTGCCAAATTTAGACACTTCCTCATTTAGGTACGCCACACGTCACGCAAGTCGTGCGTGGTCCAAAATTAGGTGTTTACAGTTTGCCCCTCTTTGGGCGGATTCTCGTAGAACATGTTCGAGAGGATTCGTCCAAAGACAAGGAAACACCTAATTTTGGATGAGAAGTCTGTCTTTCTTTTGAGTCTTCGAGTCTTCAAGGAGCTCCTGGCTTATTTGAGATGATGCTAAAAAGTAGAGCCTCTGTTGGCGGTGCCTCCGTTGGCGTGCGGAAAATAGAACCTCCGTCGGCGGTACCCCTGTTGGCGGTGCCTCCATTGGTAGCGCAGAAAATAGAACCTCTGTCGGCGGTGCCCCTGTTGGCGGTGCCTCCATTGGTAGTGCGGAAAATAAAGCCTCCAGTGGCGTGCGGAAAAGTAAAGCCTCCAGTGGCGTGCAGAAAAGTAAAGCCTCCAGTGGCGTGCAGAAAAGTAAAACCTTTGGTGATGATTGGTAATAGAAGACCTCTACGTCAGACAGTACCAACAACCTCTGGTGACGCCTCTAGTGGCGAGTGGTAACGGAAAAACCTCTACTTCAGACCGTACCGGAAAACCTCGGGTGATATCTCTGGTGGCGGAAAACCTCTACGTCAGACCGTACCGGAGACCCTTTGGCGATGCCTCTAGTGGCGAGTGGTAACGGAAGACCTCTACGTCAGACCGTACCGAAAAACCTCTGGTGATATCTCTGGTGGCGGAAGACCTCTACGTCAGACCGTACCGGAGACCCTTTGGTGATGCCTCTAGTGGCGAGTGGTAACGGAAGACCTCTACGTCATACCGTACCGGAAAACCTCTGGTGATATCTCTGGTGGCGGAAGACCTCTACGTCAGACCGTACCGGAGACCCTTTGGCGATGCCTCTAGCGGCGTATGTAGGAGAAGAGCCTCTAGTGGCGTCCGTTGGAGAAGTGCCTCTAGTGGCGTGACTTGCGAAGGCTGAATACTAAGGCTTCGTTCGTCGGGGGTGACTCTCAGAAAGTTGGAAAACTTCAGATCCTGATTGTCGGTTGTGACTTGTAGGAACAGACTGTAACAGTCCTACTCATCCTTGAATGGTGATTCGCGAGAGCAGACTTCAACCGTCCCGCTTGCCCTGAAGTTGACTCGTAGGAACAGACTGTAACAGTCCTACTCATCCTTGGAATGCGACCTGCGAGAGCAGACTGTAACCGTCTCGCTTGCTGTGAATTTGACTTTGGAAGATGCTGCTTGCGCATGAGTGTTTGTCCCTAATTTTTTCCTAAATTGTGCATTGTGCGACAACCTAGCAGGATCTTTTTTCTTTTTTTCTCTTTTTTCTCTTTCTTTTTTCTTTTTTCTTTTTTCTTTTTTTTTTTCTCTCTTTTTTTTTGTTGAGAATTTCTCTTTTTTCTCTCCTTTTGCCACGGCCGATTGAGAGATTTTCGACCGTGCCCCTCGGGTTTTTATTTTCTCTCCTTTTGCCATGATTGCAATTTCTGAACTTGCAACCATGCCACTCATTTCCTGATTTTGCCTAGGCCGCCCTTTCGGGTTTTCAACCTAGCGGAAGCGCTCTTTATTTGGTAGCCGTCTAAAGGGTGGCTATGGACCTATCTTTGTTTTCCTCATTTGCTGTTGCGGAAGTTCTTTTTTAGTAGCCAATTTCGGGTTGATTGTGGCCCGTTCCTTATTCTCGCCTCGATGCGGGAGTATTTATAGCCCTTTGGAGGGTGTCTGTGACCATTTCCTCACCGTCTTCAATGTTGCGGGAGCTCTTTTGATTGTAGCCATTTGGGAGGGTGGCTATGGCCCTTCATTCCTCGTCTCTGATCCGGGAAACACTCTTTGTATGTAACCATTGTGAGGGTGGTTGTGGCCCTTTCACTTAATATCCGCCATTGATGTTCCGGGATCGCTCTTTTTACTGTAGCCGTTTGAGGGACGACTGTGACCCTTTCTTTTATTTTCCCGCCCTTACCGGGTTCGCGAGATCACTCTTTTTGTGTAGCCATTTTAAGGGTGGCTGTGGCCCTTTTTTATTCTCCCGCCCTCACAGGGGTTCGCGGGGTCACTCTTTTATTTGTAGCCGTTTGGAGGGTGGCTTTGGCCCTTTCACTTATTTCCCGCTCTTGATGTTGTGGGGGCGCCCTTTATCTGTAGCCATTTGAAGGGTGGCTGTGGCCCTTTCTTTATAGTCGTTTTAGGGACGACTGAGACCCTTTTTATTTGTAGTTGATTTAGGGACAACTGTGACCCTTCTATTTTTTCACTGCTCTCACAAAATTTACATAAAAACTCTCTTTATTTTTCTGTAGCCGATTAAAGGGCGGCTGTGACCCTAAAGAAAATGGTTTTTTTTTTTTTTTTTTTTTTTTTAATTGCGAAAACGAAAATTTAACGAAAATAATCAACAACAATTATGTCCATGCACCTAGTGGCAAATCTGAAATTTCTAATACAAAACATCTTCTAGAGAAGGACTCACTTGATTGAGTCAAAATATGTCGATCGTGTCGACGCCCTGGATGGACCTTACAACCAATGGATGACGTAGACAGTGATTTCTAATCTCGGCTTCTCAAGTGCCCCGGTTATTGCTCAATCTCGTCTGGGGATGCCCCATGGCTAGCACCTACCGGGTTAGGCTCGTCGCATGCAGGATGAATGGCCTGGCCAATGAACACACATGGATTGTGTTGAGTTTGGCACAGTAGTCCGCAAATGGTAAATTTGGGCATAGATATCGCAGGAGGTATCTGGGATAAATTCGACAGCTTGCGGCGAGCAAAGGGCCGCGCACGAGATGTGCTCTTCAGGGGCTTTGATTAGGATGATTATCCGAGCTGCACAATGATTAAGGAAAAACTCAAATTTCGGGGATAAAAATGATCACAACTTTTCTTACCTGGGTGTTGGATTTTTTTCTAGTGGGAAATGTGCTCGCTATGCGACTGGACCTGCTGCATGTCCTGATTTTCCAGCTCCATCTAGAAAACACAACTTGTATATGAACACCTGCCGGAAAGTATATGCCCATGGACCTCTAATGGAAGGCACCAACAATAATGTTTTCTTTGCTTGACATCTCAAATGCTCATTGATCGACACATTGAATCTTCTTGATATTTTCCCATCTTCGGACATGACCGATCTCAATGTGAGATGCCCCTTGGTTACCACCGACCGGTTTAGACTTCACCGTAAAATAGATGTACAACTTGGTTCGGGGACACGTATGAATTCCACACATGGTGTTAGGTTATAAAGTCTAGGTCAACGGGTCGTCAATCTAGAATTTATCTCCCACTAATGAAATGTCGGGTTCAGTGTTCCTAGGACTAGTCATTCTAATACATGCCCTTCTGCTCCCTTGGGGTAGTCGTTCTGATATATGTCCTTCTCTTCTCTCCTTCTGATCTCCTTTCCTTCTCTCCTTCTGACCTCCTTTCCTTCTCTCCTTTTGACCTCCTGAGGCTTGTACTTCTTACCCCTGGGGCTTGTCCTACTGCTCTATGCTCTTCTGCTTCCTTGGCTCTCTTCTCCTTGCCACCCTGCAAGAGGGGCAATACCAGGCACAGAGGGGGGGGGGGGGTGGTGCCTGATGAACCCTCTCCGATGCCTAAGTCAGTACGGTTTTTAGAGAGATAAAGCTAGAGAGATGTCAGAGCAAAATTGTGCAACTTGCCAAGATGATCAAATGAGTTGTGAAGGTGGGGTATTTATAGGCAACGGTGTCATTAAGGTGGCTTAATGACATCGTTAACCTTTAAACACACTTAATTATCCTTTAAACGCATAATTAAGACCTTAGGATACGGAGAAGGTAGGCGACGTGAACCGAGTGTGGGTGTCCGAAAATGGCGCAGGGGCCCTTGGGGGGAGGAGAAATCCGACCCCCAAGGGTAGGGGTTGGGTGAGGACACCCAACCCCTCCTAGGGAGGATGGGGTTGGCCAACCCCATCCCTCCTAGGAGAGATCGGGTTGAGGTTATAAAGTCTAGGTCAACGGGTCGTCAATCTAGAATTTATCTCCCACTAATGAAATGTCGGGTTCAGTGTTCCTAGGACTAGTCATTCTAATACATGCCCTTCTGCTCCCTTGGGGTAGTCGTTCTGATATATGTCCTTCTCTTTTCTCCTTCTGATCTCCTTTCCTTCTCTCCTTCTGACCTCCTTTCCTTCTCTCCTTTTGACCTCCTGAGGCTTGTACTTCTTACCCCTGGGGCTTGTCCTACTGCTCTATGCTCTTCTGCTTCCTTGGCTCTCTTCTCCTTGCCACCCTGTAAGAGGGGCAATACCAGGCACAGAGGGGGGGGGGGGGTGGTGCCTGATGAACCCTCTCCGATGCCTAAGTCAGTACGGTTTTTAGAGAGATAAAGCTAGAGAGATGTCAGAGCAAAATTGTGCAACTTGCCAAGATGATCAAATGAGTTGTGAAGGTGGGGTATTTATAGGCAACGGTGTCATTAAGGTGGCTTAATGACATCGTTAACCTTTAAACACACTTAATTATCCTTTAAACGCATAATTAAGACCTTAGGATACGGAGAAGGTAGGCGACGTGAACCGAGTGTGGGTGTCCGAAAATGGCGCAGGGGCCCTTGGGGGGAGGAGAAATCCGACCCCCAAGGGTAGGGGTTGGGTGAGGACACCCAACCCCTCCTAGGGAGGATGGGGTTGGCCAACCCCATCCCTCCTAGGAGAGATCGGGTTGGCCGACCCGATCTCTCCTAGGAGAGATCGGGTTGGTCCACCCGATCTCCCCTAGGAGAGATCGGGTTGGCTGACCCGATCTCTCCTAGGGGAGGTCGGGTGTGGCCACCCAACCTCACCTAGGTGAGTTTGCCTCGGCCGAACGAGCGCTCCGGCCTCGTCCGAGCCGTCGATGTGTTCGCGAAGTGTTCGGGTTGAAGTTTCGATTTACAATCGGTAATGGGACGATAAAAATACAACGGTTCGGAAGTCAACGGGTTCAAATTGGGCGTATATCCATCACATGCCCCCGAGTCAACCAATGGCCTAACCCTTGATTGACTCTATTTTAGGATGGTATGACACGCACAATTTGAAACCGGGGTTTTACCTTCTCCGTCTGAGTGCTTGCTTACCCATGGATGCGTGCCTCTGATTCTGCCCCCTGCCTTATGAGATAGAGGAATTGTAAACGTCAGAGTAGCACAGACGTGTGCCTAGGCACGCGTCCGTCTGAGGTGGGAATAATAAACCTATCTTTGCCACAGGCGTATACTCAAAAAATACACGCTCGCATAGGAATGCAATTATGAATGCAACTAAGTGACTTATGCTTCAATTTCATGCCGGGATAAGTCTAAGTGAAGAAAAATTTAATTTTGGCCTGAAAATTTTTCTAAGTATAGGATACTAGAAAATATGCCTATAGGATGTTGACTAGGAGTGAACATGGACATATCATGAACATGAGGATGTGTACTAGCATACATGCAAGTAGGAACATAAGGATGGGAGTGAGTAAAGACATGCTGCGATTGTAGTCATGGATGTATGCATGAATATATGGCGGCCATGTGCATGGACGTCTAAATGTTTTAATACACGGGAGTGTGTACGTGGGCATGCATATGAGTGCAAGCATGAACGTGCATGTATGTATGGACGGGTTGTGAGTATAAGCATGAGTGATGACATTGATGTACCTGTAGATGTTAATCATGAATATGAGTATAAGTGCAAAGGTGAGAGCATAGACCTTTCCTTTACCTGAGGGTGGGAACTCTGCCACTCAATGGGACACAACGTTCCGCCTCCCTTGTACTAGCGTGAGCATTGTCCATTAACCTCGACCTTCGGCATGTGTATCATTTTTCCTTCATTCGTTGGAGCATGCGTATAGCTCTTGACCTTTACCTTGCGATTTGTTCCCCATAAAAGTGAGGGTGGAAATGCTTACAAGCTTTCTTCTTACCGCCGCGAGCGAAGGGGTCTATTGACATGTGTTAAGGGTTGACCCTTCCTTCGGATGCGTTGGAGCGTTGCTCCATTTGGGGGAACTAAAAGTTCACCCTCTTCCATTGGTGTTAAGGTTGCCCCCGTAGTAGGCGTATCTCGCCCCTCCATGAGTAAGGGTCGATCTTTGCGTTGGTTGCTCGTATAGATGACTCAATTTTGGGAAGCTTTCTTCTTCAGACAGGGAGACCTTGAAGATCGTTTTCCAAGGTAATCAGACTAAATTTGACCGTCCGTTGGATCAGATGAGAGGGAAGAACCCTCTAGTTCTGCTTATCAGGCCAAGAAATTTTCTAAGTCAGGGATGGCTGCTAATGTTTCCAGTATGTTCTTTTTCCCTTCTCTTTTCTTTGTGATATACTTATGATTGTTCTCATGCTGCTTCCTTCTTGTTGTTAGAGCGTTCTTCCCTGGTTACCGAATGGTTCTTGTGGAGGGTGAGATTTCAAGTCAATCTAAATCCAAGGCGCGGAAATCTGACTCTGAGGTCGGGCCCTCGGCTGCCAAGGAGAAAGAAACCGCGAGAGGCTCTCCTTCAAGTGCCCCCTTGCTGACTCCCTCCCATGATAAGGAGGTAGTGGTTGAAGAGGTGCCCTCTTTGCTTGACAAAAGGAAACAACCTGTGGCTGGCGATGGGGTGATCATAGGTCTTGATGTCTCTTCTCTATCCCCTGCCCCCCAGCCGAGGGGCCGAGTCTCAAGTTTATTTCATCTTCATGTAGATTTGACGACTTTTGAAGGTGTCTTTGTCTTTCCTATGGGTTATGTTATTAACCCCTGCGTTGAAGATTTTTCTTTTGGTGACGGGTGTGATCATCATCTTACATTGAGGTTCCCCTCTCTTGCCATGGCTCTGATTAAGATAGCAAATTCTTGCTTTGGAGTTTGGTTGAGACTGCTCTTGAGTTAGCCTCTACTAGTATCGTAGTTGTGATCGTTGTGGGGATCGTTTTGTTATATGCCCTCAATAGTGCTTGTCGTGATTCTTTGCTTCATGGTTGATTTCGTGAGATATGGAGGTTGTCTTCATAATGAGGACGTCTCCTTCCTGGTATCACCCAGTGGGTTGAAATATAAGTGCCTACCTTTGATGAGCGTACGAAGGGTGTTGTTTTTCCTTTTTCTTGAACCTCCTCCTGAGGCTAGGCGTAGCCTTTTGATGTTCGTGGTCGGGATGGTGTCTTTACAATGCATGTCTTTGACAGATGTTTTATGACGTGCTGTCATGATAATCACTTCGGGGTATGTGGACGTGATAGCCACTTCGTGATGTGTCGGAGTGATAGCCCTTCTGTAGTGTGTGGACATGATAGCCGCTTCAGGATATGTGGACATGATAGCCACTTCAAGGTATGTGGACATGATAGCCACTTCAAGATATGTGGACATGATAGCCACTTCAGTGTATGTGGACATGATAGCCACATCACGATGTATGGAGTTGTGCTTTAGTATTCCTTTCTCGTTGGAGAGCCTTTATTGCTATAGCTGCCTTATGTTTAGGCTATGTTTGTTGGGTTAGGTCCCGATGTCTCGTCTTGTCGGATGTTGTATCCTTTATGCTCTTTAGATGTCTCCTTCATGAGTTGTGCTTGACGATGTTCAAGTCTGATACGACCATAGGTCACGCGAGGGTGACGTGTAAGACAATAACGTTTATCGAAGGTTGCTTTGTGCGACCTGTAAGGCAATTCCTCTTCTTGATGGGTCGAGTTTACTTTGAGAGCCTTGAACTTTGGATTTCATATCTTTGCTATCCTTCTTGGTGGTGTTGGGTTCCTTTGAGATATTTCTCTTGACTTGTAATATGGATGGTAGGATAACTCGTTACTTTTTATGATAGCCTCTTGTGCTTCTGTATATGATCCTTTGGTCATGGACTTGTCCCTTGTATATGCTTTCATTTCCTTATCTTTCTTTTGTGTTTTCCTTCATGCTATACCTGCCATCTCATCAAGAAAAAATATTATGTGTTCTTTATACAACCTTACTTTAATATTACTTTCTCATGGGATCCTTCTGAGCATGGTGTGATGATCTCTTCTGATACCCCTTACACGGTATACGTTGTACTGTTAGACCAAAGATACGCTCTTGGTGGGCGTCGAAAACTGTTCACGAGACAGGCTCTCGGATGGCACTTAACGTTTCACAGGATAGGCTCCCGGAGGGCTCAGGTTAGACCAAAGATACGCTCCTGGTGGGCGTCGAACTGGTAGTTTGAAATCTACCTCAAGATACGCTCTTGGGGGCGTCGAACTGGTAGTGTTTTTTCTACCTCAAGATACGCTCTTGGGGGCGTCGAATCTGGTAGGTTGCAAATCTACCTCAAGATACGCTCCTGGGGGCGTCGAAATTCGTAGTTTTTGGAAAGCACTCTCAAGATACGCTCTTGGTGCGTCGAAGGTCGTAGTGTATAAACTACTCTCAAGATACGCTCTTGGGGGCGTCGAATGTCGTAGTATGAACACTACTCTCAAGATACGCTCTTGGGGGCGTCGAAATTCGTAGTTTTTGGAAACCACTCTCAAGATACGCTCTTGGTGCGTCGAAGGTCGTAGTGTATAAACTACTCTCAAGATACGCTCTTGGGGGCGTCGAAGGTCGTAGTATGAACACTACTCTCAAGATACGCTCTTGGGGGCGTCGAAGATCGTAGTATAAAAACTACTCTCAAGATACGCTCTTGGGGGCGTCGAATCTGTTCGCGGGATAGGCTCCCGGAGGGCACAGGGTTCGTAGTTTTAGAACTACTCTCAAGATACGCTCTTGGGGGCGTCGAATGTGTTCGCGGGATTGGCTCCCGGAGGGCTCATAATATTACCTTATCTTGTGTCCCTTCTCATGTATGGTGCATTTTTGGTATGCTTTTCGAGTCTTTACTTGACTTCTCCTTCTACGATATTGCCTGTTACCACGCTTTTTCTTCAATGTGGGAGATCACCTTTCGAGGGCGATGTTTGTGTGTTGCCAACTTAGGACGAGTTCGTATAGTGAGTTGAGGATGTTTTCCTCTTATGTGACCTCTTCTAGGAAAAGTGGTATTGCATGTTCTTGTGATCTTCTGCCTCTAATCTCTTCTTTTACACTTAGGTGGACTACCAAGCACTTATTCGTTCGGTGCCCCCAAGTTGCTTGGTGGTCACACCGCCTTTCATATTTGGCCGTTGAAGGCCCCTCGTTCATTTTCTTGGTTGGGTACCCCTTATGCTCGGGGCTCCCTTGTCTGCTTGTTTGAATGCGATGAGTGTCCCTTGTAGGATTTACTCTTTCTCATGCTTGCTTGTTTCAGTCATAGGCATGGTTTGGATGTGTGGAAGAGCTTTTGCTTTGGGTGGGTGGGGGTGGATTTCATTCTCTTGATAACTAGGATGTGGCAATGTCTGTATCCTAAGGGTGCTTGTAAATTTTTCCCCCCTTTCCTTGTGTAGGTTGAAGAGCTCTCTCATAGAATGGTGTCTTGAGTTGTTAATCTCATAGGTGTGTTTCAGACTAGTCAATCTGACCCATGCTCTTTGCTCGTGCATGGGGGGGGGGGGGGGGGTCTGACCGGGCTGTATCTTCTTGGAGTGTTGTGGCACTTAGTGTGCCTTGCCTTTTCCTTCACACTGGAGTATTCTTCACTGCCCTTAGGGGGTGTCCCATTGGTCATGCTCCTCCCACCTTGAATGTTGATTGTAGACTTCCTTCGAATTAGGACTTGAATCTAAAAAGGGCGTTTTCCTTTAGGTTTGCAGGTGATGCTCCCTGATTTTCCCTGGGTTTGTTCCCGTATTGGCTATTCCTTGTTGGATAACTTCATTAGAGGCTGCATTTGTATTGCGTATGTATACGTGTTTGAGGTGTGTTGAGCTGACAAGTCCCTCCTCTTTTGTTTTGTCATAACCTTCATTCATCATGTATTTGGTGTATGGCCTTAGAGGCGGGATATTTTTCTAGTGCCCCTTTTATCGGGGTTCTCCTCTTGATGGGATGCCAGAGTCAAATGTCTTATCATTTGCAGACAAGGTGGTTGATCGGGATGTGCGTCTAGTGTGAAGGTCGATCTTGAAACCTTACTCCCCAAGCTTTAGAGCTCTTCTTTGGTTGATCTTGTAGAACTATTATCCTGCCCTAAGGCTCTTGGTAGGAGATGTATCTCCTTTTTCACACTCTAGTTGTTGCACTATCTCCTTTGCTAAACTTGCATCTTTAGAGTTTCTCTCTTGGTGCATGACTTGAATGACAGGATTTTCTACCGATGTTTATTCTATTAGGACTTGTATCCTTGGTTTCCCTCCTTTCTTGTGAGATGGCGAAGGAGTGTTTGTGAACACTCCAATGTGTCGTACTTGGTAGAGGTATGCGCCTAATCTTTATGGCGCTGTCTTGAATCTTCGTGTACCTATCTCTGATGAACATGTTATTCATTACATATATAGTACGGAGTCCAAGGATCTCCGGGTTAGGATCATAGCTTGAGAACAGAGATATAGTCATCTATTAGATAACTTCTTTATCTACGGAGTTTATTTTTGCAAGGATAAATGCAAGGATACTTGTAAGGATACTTGTAAGGATATGTGTTCCATCCTTTTCCTGGTTCATTTGCAGTGCCGTGTCCCTAATGGGTGTGTTGATGTTCTGACCACCTTTACTAGTAGGGGGTCCCTTGATATTAGGTATGCCTGACTCTTCTCTAGTATCATCAATGGTTGGTCATGGGAGATGTCTGACGGACTCCCTTCATGTACTATGGTTCTCTTCATGTACTATGGGTGATTCCCTCTCTTATGACTAACATATCATTGTGTGGAAATACTATGTTTTCCATATCCCTTTTTAAAAGCTTGATGATGGTGTCACCGTTCTTCCTTTGCTAGGCTTGGTGTCCTTGAGGGTTTTTGATGGAAGTGTATTCCATTACCTGGGATGAGCTTACTAAGTGTAGTTGTATCTCCTGGCTATTTTGTGAAATCATAAAGATCCGCCGGAGGTGTTTGCTTCTAATGGTGGGCGTTGCCCATGTGATATGGTTTCCTCCATTTTTGGAGGGATGTGTTCGCGGCTACCCCCTCTTGTGCTAATGGGCGTTTGTGGGGAGGGCACGTTGTGACTAGTGCCCCCCTTGCATACCAATGCCAGATGGGATCCTTTGACGGGCTTGGCCCTAGGAAGCTTAGTGGAAGGTTGTAGTAGGGGTAATCCTTTGTGACCTTCATGGTAGTTCCTCTATAGGATGTTGGGAGTGCTCAACTTATTTTTGTAAGTGAGCCTTCCATCTTGTGATCTTTCCCAGAAACTTGACCTTATAGGTGTTCTTTGGGATTGAGGAATCTGTTGCTTGTGCATCTCTTGATTGGCGACGGCCTTTTACTGATTCTTCTAGTGGTCCACCTGTGTATATATATATCACGGAGCCCGGAGGCGTCCGGTATGGTCATTCTTGGAAAACATGTTGATATCAAGTATCAAAATCTACCCCTTTTAGGGAGTTGACTTGTTATGAAGTTAAATTAAATAAGAGGATATGGGAAGGATATGGGAGTGGGGGTGTTGATATCCCCTGTTTCCTTGGTAATGTAACTGTCTTCCTCCATTAGTCTGTGTGTATTCCTTCCACTTGAGGAATATGAGGTCGCATCCTTGCAAGGCGGACTAGGTGGAGGTGTATCCTTCATGTATGCTATGTGCGGTCTCACTCTACTATGTCTCTCCATGAGACTTCCCATTGTAGTAGCTATGTGCTGACGAGGTGTGGTACTCTATTAGTTCCCTGTTCAAATCCTTGTCTTTTCAACTCCTCCTCTGTCCTAGGAGGACGTGTGCCAAGGGTTGTCATGCACAAGGGGTTTGGACCTGTCGTGCTGTATCATGGGTAGGTGGTTGCTTTATTGTGTTGTTGGGACTATGTCCCTCCCTTTGAGCTTTCCTTGGTATGTCCCTTAGGCATGTCTGTGGTGATACGGACTGTATGTGTACATTGCCATGGTTGATGTTGGAACTCCTATATCCTTGTTGGTCTGTCATGTATGTCTTCCCTTAGTGCGGTGTATGTCCCTGTTGGGGTACTTGGTGGAATTCTTGCCTCCTTTGAGGTCTTGGCTGTCTGTCTGCCCCCAGTGGGGTGTAGGCCCTGGCGTCCTGTTGTGTCTGTTGTTGCCTAGGAGGCACAAATTGCTGCCTTCCCTCTGGGGGTGGCTCTTGATAATTTCTTCTTTGTTCTTCTCGCTGCCCTGCTCTAGGGTGCGAGTCGTGTTCTTCTTCTGGGACTTGTTCTTCCTCATGAACTTCTTCTTCTTCATGCTGGTGTTGTCTTCTCTGCCTGTTCCTCAGGGTCTCCCTATAGGCTAGCAGCTCATCCAATGCGTGCATAATCCTCGGAGTCACTGTTTGTGCTCCTTGCGAGTATGCGGGCCTTATGTTGGTTGTGTGGGCACGATTGTCGTTCCTTTGAGTCATTATTCCACATGGATACCCTTGAGGTTGTGCCTCATAGTAGTACCCCTGTGGAGGTGCCGTGTATTGGGATGGCACTCCTTGTTGCCCCCTGTCCCTGTGGCTTCCTAGTCAATGGAGTTGGAGCTGTGGAAGCCTCCTCCCTGCTTGTTAGGCTGGGGTGCCTGTGGGGCTACCTGAGGCTCTGGTGTGCAGGCTGTTTCTCTGGGTTAGGATGCCTTGCTGGAGGTATAGGATGTCTCCCTCGCCTATTGCCCCCAGGTGGGCGGTGATGCCTAGATACTAAGTTGTTCGTCATCGCTCTTGTTATTGCCAGGCTTTCTGTTCGAAGCCCACAGACGGCGCCAAGTGTTAGGTTATAAAGTCTAGGTCAACAGGTCGTCAATCTAGAATTTATCTCCCACTAATGAAATGTCGGGTTCAGTGTTCCTAGGACTAGTCATTCTAATACATGCCCTTCTGCTCCCTTGGGGTAGTCGTTCTGATATATGTCCTTCTCTTCTCTCCTTCTGATCTCCTTTCCTTCTCTCCTTCTGACCTCCTTTCCTTCTCTCCTTTTGACCTCCTGAGGCTTGTACTTCTTACCCCTGGGGCTTGTCCTACTGCTCTATGCTCTTCTGCTTCCTTGGCTCTCTTCTCCTTGCCACCCTGTAAGAGGGGCAATACCAGGCACAGAGGGGGGGGTGGTGCCTGATGAACCCTCTCCGATGCCTAAGTCAGTACGGTTTTTAGAGAGATAAAGCTAGAGAGATGTCAGAGCAAAATTGTGCAACTTGCCAAGATGATCAAATGAGTTGTGAAGGTGGGGTATTTATAGGCAACGGTGTCATTAAGGTGGCTTAATGACATCGTTAACCTTTAAACACACTTAATTATCCTTTAAACGCATAATTAAGACCTTAGGATACGGAGAAGGTAGGCGACGTGAACCGAGTGTGGGTGTCCGAAAATGGCGCAGGGGCCCTTGGGGGGAGGAGAAATCCGACCCCCAAGGGTAGGGGTTTGGTGAGGACACCCAACCCCTCCTAGGGAGGATGGGGTTGGCCAACCCCATCCCTCCTAGGAGAGATCGGGTTGGCCGACCCGATCTCTCCTAGGAGAGATCGGGTTGGTCCACCCGATCTCCCCTAGGAGAGATCGGGTTGGCTGACCCGATCTCTCCTAGGGGAGGTCGGGTGTGGCCACCCAACCTCACCTAGGTGAGTTTGCCTCGGCCGAACGAGCGCTCCGGCCTCGTCCGAGCCGTCGATGTGTTCGCGAAGTGTTCGGGTTGAAGTTTCGATTTACAATCGGTAATGGGACGATAAAAATACAACGGTTCGGAAGTCAACGGGTTCAAATTGGGCGTATATCCATCACATGGTAGGTGGAATTTTGACATGTAAGTTTTTTGGAGCAGTCACGTTTCACATGGATGCGACCTCGTCGAAGTGGTCGTCTGATCTGCAAAAAGAGCAGGGACACTCAAATCTCAAGGAAAAAATCAAGTACAATTCATCGTACCTGAGCGTTGGATATCCCGAGTGCGCAATTTGTGCTTGCAACTCGACGGCCACATGTTCTTTTTTTGTTGCCCAATTTGGCCGACACCACTTGTATGTGCGGGATACTTCTTACAACCGGTTTACAAGTTACCTGAATTTTTTTGTTTTTTTTTTTTTTTTATGAGGAAAAAAAAATGCATCCTAGCTGCTCCAAATTGAAAAAAAATAAGTGAAAGGTTTTTTAAAAAAAAAATGCATATGAGTTGCACGAAGATAATGCATATGAGATGCACATCTTAAAATAACAAAATTTCTACAACTAAGAAAAATTACAATTTACCTGAAAGGTTTTTCCGAAAATAATGCATATGAGATGCACATCTTTAAAAAAATTAGGTAAAAGGTTTTTTTAGATAAAGAGCCCTAAAACTAAGAGAGCTTACGATTTATCTAAAAAGTTTTTTTTTTTAAATTAATGCATACTGGATGCATTATTTAAAATAAAACAATTTAGGTAAAAAGTTTTTGAAATGATGCATATGGAATGCACGTTTGAAATTAGAAGCTCTAATAGCCAAAGGGGAATTAAAATTTGCAAAAAATGTTTTTTTACATGCGCGACGCGCTAACCAAAATCACAACTTACCTGAAGAGTTTTTTTAGAAAAAAAATAATGCGTATGAAACGCAAATTTGAAATAAAAATAAATCAGGTAAGAGGTTTTAATAAAAAACAACGCATGCGAAATGCAAGTTTGAAAAAAAATGTATACAACTAAATGACTAACAATCAGCTGGAAAAAAAAATCTTTTTTGTTTTTTTGTTTTTTTTAAAAAAAAAAAATGCAATGAGATGAATGCATGAGAAATAAAAAATACACAAACAGTAATGATAACATTTACAACAAAAAACAGATTATGTTAGGGGGAAAAATGTGTGGCTTTGCTCTACAAGGTAGGTTCCACTGATAGGTTCCCGACAAGGTGGTTTCCTCACCCCATTATAGGGATCATAAGACCTTCACAAGCGAGTAGAGTTTTTCCGAGCCGTACCGGCGGCCCAGCCGCTCCGGTCGTACCGTACTAAACCTCCGGGGTTCCTAGTCGCCCTGGGTTTTAGGCGTTTTGGAGATTAAGCTAAAGTGGTGTGTGTGCGAATATAAACAATGCCACAAAAAAAGAAAACGTTAGTTACTAACTCTAAAAATATGTACCTGTCACAAAAAACAAAGAAAGAATGGTGAAGTCAATAAAATATAAAAACTCAAAAATCATGGCAATAAGCGAATACAATGAGCCCGAACCCTCTAAACATTCCCCAGCAGAGTCGCCAAATTGTCGGACCCTAAAAATCCGACTTACGGCGAAATACGTTTTGAAAACGTGGAATTTGAAAAGAGTCGCCACTAGTTAATTGTTAGGCTAACTAGAATCCTAAATTACCTAAGTGAATAATGAATTAAACACCTAGGTATAAAATCGGTCTACGATTAGAAATTCGGATTCGGGGGTTCTATTACGAATTAAAAACGCGTGGAATTAATCTCGCCCTTTCGGTACTCAATTCACTTAATTGCCAACTTATTTATTTTTCATCTGAAACAAATTTATTTCAATTATAATTGATGTTAAAAAAAAACTAAAATTTAATTAACTAAAAGAAACTAAACCTAACTATAACAATAGAAAGATATGAAAAAATATTATAAAACACAATGAATGAAGAAAAACCAAATAAGAAAACTGTACCCATGTACTTACGAAGACCAGCATTTAACACTTGAGATGGGTAGACAGCAGCAGATCGGAGGGTCGCAGGGTCGTCGGTAGCAGCAATTTAGATAGCGGTGGACGACAACCAGGCTCCCCGGTGGCGGAGTGTCGACGGCGAGCATCCAAGGCAGGGACAGATTGTAGACGGTGGCCGGATCGGGATGAAACGGGAAACTCAGTCGATGTGGACCTCCGTTTCTGCTGTAGACAGAAGCATCGGAATACGACCAAAGGTGGATCCGGCAAGCAGTGGTCGGGTCAGGAAGGAGAACAACCGGTGGAGGTTAGAGTCCGAGAGCGGAGCTTTCAGTGATGGTGATGGTGGGCCGAGACCTGCAACGACATCGAGCAGTGGTGACGAGTCTACACGTCGGCTCAAGTGGATGAGTAACATCTATGATTGGATCGGAGGTGCAGCGGATTTGTGTTCTGACATTGACGGAGGATGAGTGAATGAGTGACCATGGATGGACCAGCGGCGGCTGTGATGGTGCAGGTCGATGTACAACTGAGAGGAACGGCTGAAGTCAAGCGACCATGGGATGAACGGTCATAACGTCAGATCTGCGGTGGTGCCTTAAAGTGGCTGAAGGGAGATCGGCCGGTGGCTAATCGTTTCCCGGGACCTGACTGGGCGCATGGATTGCGACTGGGGTGGTCGTCGTTGCTGGTTTTGTGATGGTCAAAAGGATGGACGAAGTGACATGGTGTAGAAGATGAACATGCAGCCAAAAACAAAACAAAGCAAATAACATGAAATATATAATAATACAATAATTACAAAAGAATTAGATATAAATAATGAGGAGAAGATTTAGAGAAAAGATATGAATGATGAGGATGAATGGCAGAACCAGAGCTTCGGTGGTGCTCGATAGGGATGGAGGATGGTGATGGTCGATGGAGATGAAAGATGGTGATGCTGGATTTCCACTCAACCTAATTCAACTAGCATAGATAATATATGACGATGATAATAATAATATTAATAACGATAATAATAAAAATGAAGGAAAATTAGAGAAAGACACGGTACTATGTATTATTCACTTTTCTGTTCGTTCCCCCTTACATCGATATATCAAACACCTATTTATAGTACCTAGGTCTAGTCTAATCTAAGCAGTAAATAATACTGATTTATTCTCCTAATATACTCTAAATATTCTAAATACTTAATACAAATATTCAGCAAATATACACTGCAATAAATACAGATAACTATCCTAATATTGCTCTGAGCATCTTTGGAAGCTTCGCGACTTGCCAAATTTAGACACTTCCTCATTTAGGTACGCCACACGTCACGCAAGTCGTGCGTGGTCCAAAATTAGGTGTTTACACCCCGACGTGGCATCCACCAGCTGGTCGATTCTCGGGAGCGGGTAACAGTCCTTCGGGCAAGCTTTATTCAGGTCGCGGAAGTCAACACACATCCGCCATTTCCCATTGCTCTTCTTCACCAGTACCGGATTAGCAACCCAGGTTTGGAATCGGAGCTCCTTGATAAACCCAGCATCGAGCAACCTGCCCACCTCCTGCTGGATTGAAATCCTTTTGTCTGTGCCCATCAGACGCCTCTTCTGCGCGATAGGCTTGATCGCGGGATCAATCTTCAGCTCATGCACGATCACGTCGGGGCTGATTCCTGGCATGTCACTCGGGGACCAGGCAAATAGCTCCTTGAACTCTTTCAGCAGCTCAATCAATTTTCGGGCTGTCTCTTCGGTCAAAGCAGACCCGATTTTCACCTTCCTCTGAGGTCCGTCAATCTCGACTTCCTTCAGATCCTCCACGGGGGCGGGACGCCCAAACTCCTCTCTAGGATCAGCATCTGTCTGGAGGATAGTCATGGCCTCTCGTCTCCTCCTTCGGGTGGCGTTGACATAGCATTTTCTAGAAGCCACCTGATCGCCCTTAACCTCTCCGACTCCATGGTCAGTCGGGAACTTCATCTTCTGATGAACAGTCGAGGCAACTGCCATCAGGGGGTTAATGGTAGTTCTCCCGATAATCGCGTTGTAAGTCCCCGCGGAATCAACTACCACGAACTCCACGTTCCTCCTCTCTGATTTCCATCCGCTACCAAACTCCACTGGTAGGGTGATCACCCCTAACGGATAGGAGGTAGAGCCAGAGAATCCGACCATCGGGAAGTTCGCCTCCTTCAGGTCTTTCTTCGTTTTCCCCATGGCCTCCAGTGCGTCCATGAACAGAATATCGGAGGAGCTCCCTCCGTCGATCAGAATCCGTTTCATCTCGTACCCATCCACATCCAAGGTCACGACCAGAGCGTCATCGTGCGGAGTCTCCACGCCTACGAGATCCTCCGACAAAAAGGAGATCACCATCTCTTCCTTCAGGGTCCAAGATCGGGACCTCTTACCCAGCACCACGGCAGCAGGAATTCTAGAGGCGTAAACCTCCCGGGAGGATGAGGTATCACCCCCCGCGGCAAACCCTCCATGAATCACATTTATAGTGCCCCGCTTCTCCTTACGGGCACCAGAAGACTCCGGGTCGGACCTCTTCTTTTTCGGGGACCGATCACGGGATCGGGAACGGGACCGTGATCGGGACCGAGAACGGGACCGTGATCGGGACCGAGAACGGGACCGTGATCGGGACCGAGAACGGGATCGACACCGCTTCTCCTCTCCCCGACAAACTCCTTAAGCTTCCCTTTCTGGATCAGCTTTTCGATCTCCTTCTTCAGCTTTACGAAACACTTATAGAATATTTCTTGATGATTGTTGTTTACTACTTGTCATATGTCGTCTGTCGTCTGCTATCATGATGATATACTTAGCGAATATATCTTGATAATTGAATCTTTCTATATGTCGACTGTTGTCGTAGTCGAACACTTATAAAATATTCCTTGATAGTCCACGCTTGACATATGTCGACTGCTGTCGTAGTCGAACACTTGGAAAATATTCATTGATAGTCGACGCTTGTCATATGTCGACTGCTGACATAGTGGAGCACTTAGAAAATATTCCTTGATAGTCGACACTTTGTCATATGTCGAATGACATAGTGGAACACTTAGAAAATATTCCTTGATAGTCGACACTTTGTTATATGCCGACTGCTGTCATAGTGGAACACTTAGAAAATATTCATTGATAGTCGACACTTTATCATATGTCGACTGCTGTTAGAAAATATTTCTTGATAGTCGACACTTTGTCATATGTCGACTGCTGACATAGTGGAACACTTAGAAAATATTTCTTGATAGTCGACACTTTGTCATATGTCGACTGCTGACATAGTGGAACACTTAGAAAATAATTCTTGATAGTCGACACTTTGTCATATGTCGACTGCTGACATAGTGGAATACTTAGAAAATATTCCTTGATAGTCGACACTTTGTCATATGTCGGCTGCTGACATAGTGGAACACTTAGAAAATATTTCTTGATAGTCGACACTTTGTCATATGTCGACTGCTGACATAGTGGAACACTTAGAAAATATTTCTTGATATTCGACATTTTGTCATATGTCGATTGCTGACATAGTGGAATACTTAGAAAATATTCACTGATAGTCGACACTTTGTCATATGTCAGGTACATGCTTGTAATAAGAATTACGCAGCGGAAGATGTGCACATACCTTAAACCTTTTCCGTAGTCCCAAGGATCTTGCTGAGGGAGTTCACGATCCACCGGACGGGACCCGTAGAGGTTCTTGTTATGGAAGCCCTACGCTGTATTAGCTCCACAGCAAAGCCTCTGATCGATTCTTGGCAGGGACGGATCTCCCGAGCGTTTGCTCAAAGCAAATTGGCACACCCTTGGTGTCTAGGTGGGTTCGGCCGAACTAGGTATTTAGGGAGGAGGGTTTTTCTCTCAAATCACCACTTGGGACGAATTGTGAATTAACCTAATAAAAACCCTAAATCCCCTTATTTATAGGAGGAGCAGTCCACTTTGCCCCTTGTCAAGTTCGGCCGGCCTGTATGCATAAGGGAGGCCCAATTTTGGTCCTCTCATGTCAATTGGGATTTGGGTCAAGCCTCATTTCCCTAATGTGACATTTACTTAATTTCTTAGGAACATATACATATTAATGGGCTTCCATTTACGAAGCCTAATCACCATATGCTAACAGCTCCCACTCGCCGGAATGGGAGGGTGCCTGTTAATGTATTGTTGTCCAAATCGCATAAACATTTCACTCTTCTGATCTTGCCCATGCTTCCGAATAGTTCATACGAGGTTTGCCGTGCGACCGGCGGATACGACGGGCATCGTGCTACTCATCTGTTAGGAGTGTTGTAGCGCCCGCGGAACGTTAATTCCCTATCTCAAATCAACCTTATAAAAACATCAATTTGTATCACGCTGTATCCTAGGTCAACTGATAATCCTCCCATTGCCCATTTTCCACATAGGAATACTTCTCCAGGGCATCCGTACAAGTATTCACAAACTTCAACTAATATCCGGTTGGTGTACACCTAGTGAATACAAGAGTCGTTGAATTACAGGTGAACTTGACCATCCCGACGAAGTGCAAAACGAAGATCATGTCGTGTTACTCCGAAACCAAATGATCGTTTTGCGTAACCAAGTTTCCCAACTGGTTCTTAGCCGGTCTTGCTTCGGCAGAGGTCCCCCTCTCCTACAAGACGATCGTGCCCGTGTGATAAGGCAAGGCCCACATTCGACATAATTTGTGCAGAGAATTGCGTCATCCTACGACTTAATTTATTGACCGTAAAATCCGATGTAATCAAACATTATGACGACGATGAATCATAAACTTGAATTGGAATTCTTCCGTTTATCAAAAATTTAACTTTCAATTATCAAAATGTTATCACAGATTATACGCCCACTTTTAAACCCTGTGCAATCCAAGCAGTTTAACATGCTTTTCAAATGTCTCTTTGCGTAATGGTTTAGTTAATGGTCCACCACCATGTCATCATTGGGCGAGTATTCTAAAGTGATTATATTGTCTTCTACCATGGATTTGACATAATTATATTTCACATCAATGTGTTTAGTCCTACTATGGTACTTTGGATTCTTTACTTCCGCAATGGCTGCTTGACTGTTAGAGAACACCTTCACAGGTTTACTCTTGATATCGCCACCAAGCAGCTCAGTAAGAAGCCTTTTCATCCAGAACGCTTCCTGTGCATTTTTTGAGAGAGCAACGAATTCTGATTCCATTGTAGACAGCACGACACATGATTGCTTCTAGCTCGTCCATGAAATGGCGGCATCAGCAAGGAGAAACACTCCTCCTGTGGTGGACTTACGATCGTCTGGATTGCCACCATGGTCGGCGTCGCTGAATCCGGTCAATTCTAACTTCCATCCCTCATAGCACAGTACGTAGTCGGCAGTACCTTTCAGATATCGCATGATCCGCTTTACAGCTTTTAAATGTTGATAACCAGGGTCTTATTGGAATATTGCTACTAGGCCCACAGCGTAACAGATGTCCGGACGAGTGCAAATCATGGCGTACATGAGACTTTCGACCATGCTTAAATACTCTGCACTCCTCATATGTTCACGCTCTTTCTGGTTCTTCGGGTCGTCGTGCTTTGACAACGCGCACCTGAATACTACCGGCGTTTCCACGGGTTTGGCATCTTGCAATCTAAACATTTTCAACAGTTTGTTGATGTAGGCTTCCTGAGATAGACACAATCTCTGGGCGACACGATCTCTAGCAATCTTAATGCCCAAGATGTACGTAGCCTCTCACATGTATTTCATCTTAAATACAGATGCCAACCAGGACTTTGATTCATGCATGAAACTCACATCGTTCGCAGCAATGAGTATGTCATCCACGTATAAAGTTAAGATGACGTACTTAGACCCAGAGGTCTTCGTATAAACGCATGGATCCTCGTGAAGATTCACGAATCCGTTTCCAACGATTTCCTCGTGGAATCTGCGGTACCATTGCCGAGACGATTGTTTAAGACCATAAATGGATCTTTGGAGTTTACAAACTTTACATTCGTTACGAGGAGTAATGAAACCCTCTGGTTGCTCCATATAGATCTCTTCCTCCAGGTTTCCGTGGAGGAATGCGGTATTAACATCCATTTGGTGCAGCTCTAGATCGAGGCATACGACCAGGGATAGGATTGCCCTGACTGTGGTGTACCGCACAATCGGTGAGTATCTCTCATCAAATTCCACTCCGTGAAGCTAGGTGTACCCTTTCGTAACTAGTCGAGTTTTGTATCGCTCGACATTTCCATCAGCAGTGAGTTTCAGTTTCAGAACCCACTTCGCCCTAATGGCCCTGCGGTTAGCAGGTAAATCAACTAAAGACCATACCGAATTGGCTTTCATTGAGGCGGTGAGGTCCTTTCAACGCTTCTTGAAATGTTACCGGTTCTTCAACAGAAGTTAGGGTGAATATTTCACCCTTCTCGATGAGATACTTCTTAAGAGAAGTTTGATGCCTTTGACTTCGTCTAGGCTCGGTAATCCCATCTTGAGTCTGAAGGTTGCTCCCACTCGAAATAATGATTTCTATCGGAGCATCACTCCCATTGGGAACAAGGGCAGTGCTAGAACCTTTACCTACAACTTTTCTTGGACGACCTCTCGGTCTCGGGATTCTATCTCCGAGATTAATTCCTTGATCACTAGGACCTGGAACCAAGTTGGTTGATCCACTCCCACTGGGAACAATGGGTAGTAGTGGCATTATTGGATTTTCATCCAGCGGTCCGGCTACGTGATATCAGGTTCAACTTGATTCGCACCTGCAGCAACAGTCATTTGTGTGGTAGGATTGGCTCATCCCACTGGATTTACTATGAAAATGTCTCCATCTTCATTTACCATTTCATTCACTTGCGTTGCTGCCTTTAATCTCCCACTCGAAGTAAGTGGGACTTGACCATCATCATTATCCCGCTCCAATTCGATTAAGACTTCGTCTATTTTCATTTCACCAAGCGTTGGAAATTCGTCCTCAAGGAATGTAGCGTCTCTAGACTCATGTTCGACCACGCCACCATTTTCTTGAGCTGACACAAATACTTAACCCTTTTAGTTCTCTGAATACCTTAAGAAGATACTCTTTAGTTCTCTGGGTCCCAACTTGCCAAAACGGCTATCAGTTGTATGTGTATAGGCCGCGCAACCCCACGGTCGCAATCTGGTAAGGTCTAACTCTCCACAGTCCATAGCTCATATGGTGTTGTGTCTACCGTTTTTGTCGGAACAAGGTTTACGAGTGGCAGTTAACAATGCGTCTCCCCAAAAGGAGATTGGCAGTTGTGCTTGCGACATCATAGTTCTGACCATGTCCAGGAGTGTTCGATTACGACGTTCAGCCACACCATTTTGTTGCGGCATGTTTGGGATTGTCTTTTGACGAGCAATTCCCCTTTCTTTGCACAACTTATTAAACTCATTAGAGAGATATTCTCCACCTCTATTAGTGCGTAAGATTTTCACATTTCGCTCCTGCTGATTCTCTACGAGCTTTAGAAAAATTATAAAGCAATCTATAGCTTCGGATTTGCGAGTAATCAAATGAGTAGACCCATAACGGGTAAAGTCGTGTATGAAAGTCAGGAAGTATTGTTTACCACCCCTAGCGGTTATGCTCATTGGTCCACATACGTCGGAATGAATCAAATGCAATGGGTACTCGGCTCGTTGTGCTTCGCCAAATGGCTTGCGGGTTGACTTTCCAGCTAAACAGTCATGGCGAGTGTGTTTGACCACGTTGTTAGTTCTGAGTAGAATCCCTCGTCGAGCTAACGACTGAACTTTGTCATAGCTTATATGTCCTAGCCTCGCATGCCATCCAGCCGCGTCAGTTTTTGCTTCCCTGGAAGACAATGCGAACATTCTATTCGAATTTATACTACCATTCAAATCTATGATAATGAGACCATTAGAGGAAAGTGTATGTCCATATATGACATTGCCTTTATTTATCCGAACAAGGGTCTTCTCATATGATAAAAAAAAAAATATTCATAATAGCGGAAACATAAACAACATTTCTACGGATTCTAGGAGCATAAAAGACATTTTCAAGAAGTATGGTCCTGCCGTTGTTCATAGACAACTTGCAGTTCCCTACTCTTATGACTTCAACTTGTGAGTTGTGCCAATGTATATCCTCTTAGAATCCTTCGGCAATCGTCTAAACTTGACAAACAGTCATTTGTCGTTGGCTATGTGGTCTGTTGCGCCTGAATCAAGAATCCAAGAAGGATTTGAGTCAGTTAACATGACGGTCGAGAAAACTAAAGCTTCCATAACATAACCAACATCGCGTACCTTTTTAGGGTGCGATTTGCTGGACCCTGCACCATCGTTTATACGGTGTGGGCTTGAGTTCCCGCAGATTATCTAGGATTTTAATATGAGACTGCCCTCTTTAGGCTTAGTCAACATTTTATCGTCGACAGCCTGTTGTTTCTTTCCCTTGTTCATGTTCTTCATCTTTCTCTGCCCAGCTTGTCCCAACATCTTTGTGTCTTTCGACATTGATGTCAATTGAGTTTCTTCCATCTCGATCAATTTCAGGAATGATGCAAGATCTAGCACGGAACCACTAACTAGGGGTGAGCAAATATCCCGAGAGGCTCAAAATCCCGCCCGTCCCGCCCTGGCACGTCCCAAAAAGCCTGTTCCAAAAATGTGCCCAAGCCCTAATTGGCGAGACTTTTTCTTCTCAACTAGGGCTATGGCTTTTTTACGAAGTCCCAAAAGACTCGTCCCGTCCCTTTTTGCTAACTAATTAGCTATAAACTATAGTTAGTTAAGTTAACTTTAGTGATGGCTCGGGTTGAAGTTCCATTTGATCTGGGATTTGCATTTATAACTTGTTATGTCAGAATTGTTGGTGACTTTGTGTTAGAGTCTTGGTAAAACTTAGTTTTTTAGTCTTTGGCGAACTATTTTGGAGAACCAAGTTATGTGTTGAATTTGGTATTCTTACAAGTGACAAAATGTTTGAGTGATTTTGGTGTTTTATGGCGGATTTTGTGGTATCTGTTGAACTTTGTTTTGTTCTGTGTTTGGTTATGGTTTAAGTAAATTGAGTATGATTTTTTTTTTTTTAACTTGGATGGGAATTTGGGTTTGTCCCTAGTCCCTGTAGGCCCGTGGCGGGCGGGCCTTTTCCTACTAGCTAGGGCTAGGGATAGGGCTCGGGACAACCATTAAGTGACCCTAGTTTTAGGGCTTGGGCCATTTTTTAGAAAAAGCCCGCCCATATGTCCCATGCTCAGCCCTACCACTAACAGTCAATAAAGCCTTGGCTGATCTCCAAAACCTCGAAAGAATCCCGATGATGGCTTGAATTTTATACCATTCACCCATCTGAATTTCTTCATCTAATGGTTTCCACATGTGTAGGAGGTCGTTTACTTTTTCAAGTACACTCTTGCTGTTATTGTTTAGACAATATTCCGAAGTTGGTGTAAGTGGGTGCATGCCACTACTGTATTTTCAGGAAGAGAGCATCCCATATGTCCTTTGTTATCAGAACATCCTTATACTAGTCATGGAAGTCCTGAGACATCTCAGACAGCAGTATCTCCCTTGCTTTCCTGTCATGTTGCTCCCACTGAAAATGGGCGAATGCTAGTCCTTTAGTGATACCATCGTCTGGGTAGCTCATTTTCTTTTGAATGTGGTCTATAAGACCTTGACCTTCCAGCAGTGTACTGACGCGTTTGCTCCACGAGTCGTAGTTCGTCTCAATCAAAAGCTCATTACCACATGATGAAGCCATTTATGTTGTAATTCGTTACTAACACATTGATAATCAAGCATAATCAGGGTGACATTAACATTTTGTGAAAGAATTGCATACATCGGATATCTATTAAGATGGAATACGACAAATAATGATTCCTCAGCCATCTAAACCAACCGACCGCCAGTAAACCGAGGGAAGGGGGTTCGTGAAAGAGATCACATTACCGTCGTCTTCAATCTAATAGATCAGTCTCTTAACGGTTTTATTCGCAAATTACCGGAAATGGAATTTTAAAAATAAGCATACCCGATCTTGGCTTTCCCAAGGCCCTTTTGTATTTGAAAAATGTTCCGATGAACTTACGCATGCATATACAATTCTACTTCATAAGTAAATTATCATAGCAAGCCAAATTTATCAATCAAACCACACATCATGCATACGCGTCATGCGTCTAATGTTCTGAGGAACTCATGCTAGCACATATATAATTATACTTTCTAAGTAAACTATCACATGCAGCTACATCCTCAACATTCATGCATACATGTCATACATGAAACTTCCACATCAAACATGCATATTTGGCGACTGACTTTTGTTTTAAAAACATTTTAAATATTAGTGGCTGACTTGAAATTCATGCTTACAATTAATCATGCGTGTTTCTAGACATGAATCCTAGGCAATCGCAACCATCACAACATGTCTGTCCTAGTGCACAAATCATATATTTAACCAGGGCTCTGCCCCCAACATCCAGCTAGCTTGACATAGTCAAGACAACAGTTCTAATAAATATATGTGACAAAAATTAAACAATTACAATTCAGCCTTCTAATTAATCCAGTCCCTAAATCATGCATTTCCGAAATCCATCCCCATAATCGAAACTAGGCATTAAGGTTTAATCAAAACATGAAAGTTTTAAACATTCGAGCACTGTGTAGACTATATAAAGTTCGAAAACATTTGGATTTTAAAACTTGACCATCCTATTTTATTAATTGACTTGAATTTGATTTTGAAAATCTGGTTCGGTTCAGTCAATTTCGGTTCGATTCGGTTTGGGTCCAGTAAATCCGGTTCGATTCAGTTTTATTTTCAAAATATGGTTCGGTTCGAACCGGTCCAATAAAATAGGGTTCGGTTCAACACTCAAAACAGGTTCGTTTAGGTCCACTTAGTTACCCCGTGTTGGATCACGGTGGAACTCCGGTACGGACTTTGACGGCAATCCTAGCTCCTTTACTCCACGCAATCCTGCAAGAGGGGATAGACCGGGCGGTGACCCAGAATCCCTCTCCGATGCTTAAATGAGTATCTCGTATGACTGGCAAGTAATAAACTCAGAGTGTATTCAACTCAACGTAAGTCTTTCTGAGGTGATCTCCTGCCCTTTTATAGGCAAAGAGATGCCTCAGGTACCTGGCGAACCGTTAGGGGTGGTTAGCCCGTATCCCGCATATCTCGGATGTGATTTCGTGTATCTTAGCCATGCCCCGCGTATCTCGGCCACGCTCCGTGTATCTTAACCACGTTCCGCGTATCTCGGCCACGCCCCGCATATCTTGGCTTTATCCTCTGATAACGAGTCCCGACTCCCGTCGGGGACTCCAGAGTTATCTCGTTGTGTCACCGCTCGGGGCCCCTCGTCATCTTGACAGGGCCAATCGTTCTCAGGGATTCATCATCGGGGCCTACTTAAAGGCTTCTTATCGGGAGCTTCCAGCTCCGCTGTCGGAGCCGACTCTGTCGGGACCTTGCCTCGTCGGGACTCCCTTCGTCGGGACCCTTCTCCTAGGTCATCTTGACCTTCACTCTGGGCCTGGTGGGCCTGTTTGCCGTTTCCTCACCGTTAAAGGGCCTGACGGCTATAGTCGGACCCATCATTTGCCCCCAAGACATGAGGGACTTTTAGTTCGTCGTTTCTTTAAACTCCCGATCTTCCAATATTAAAGTCGGGGATCTTTTCCTTGGTTCAGTTACTCAATTTGTCAGTCTTCTCCTCTACGTTTCCTCAGGATTTTGTAGATAACTGTTATATCCCAAGGGTCTTCTCGGTTTCCTAGTGCATTAAATGCAGCAGATAATGGAGTGACGTTTTCGACCCACGTGCCTGATTTTTCGCGCCTGTCCTTTTCTGAAAAAGTGCTTTTCAGGCCGTTTCATCATTATGCCAGTTGTCCTTCTGCACGTTTCATCTCAACGGTCCAGATTAAGACTCTTCGACTTCGACGACTCGGATCGAAGTGTCCTTTCAACCGTCTTCTTCGACTATAAAACCCTAGTCATAGTCGCAATTTAACTTTTACCGTTTTCGAATTCTCAAAAGCTCTCTGTGATTTCTCTGCGATTCCAAGCTCTGTGATTTCGAAGGTCTTTGGAGTCTTCCCGATTATCTTTCCGGCGACGTTTCGCTCATCTCCTTCAACCTCCACTTCATCATGTCTGGTAAGGAATCCCTCTTCGTTGCTTGTTCGTCTTTTCCCTTCTAATTTCTCCAAGAGTCCCACTGTATTTTCTTGCCCTGGTTGCTTTTCAGACAGCGGTTCCAGCTCTGAGGGGAGAAAACCCTTTAATTTTGACTATGCTCCAAATGAGATTTCCAATACTGCTTATGATGCAGCTCTCCGAGAGGGTTGCATCACCATCACCTGGGAACCTCGTTTCCCGTATCCTAGGCATCGTCCCTCGAGTGACTCTGAGGTTACTCGTCCCCAGAAAGGGGAGGTGTTTGTCTCTACGGGACAAATATCAGCGGGGATCAGGTTCCCCTTTTGCGGTAATCTGGTGGAGCTGTGCCACCATTACAGGACACACCCCACTACCTTTTCTCCTCATGCCATCCGCCTCTGGAACGCCTTTCAAGTCCTTTGCCTTCGACAGAAGTGGGTCTACAGCCTCCAACTCTTCAGAACCTTTTATGGGATGAAGTGCAATGAGGCGGGGGTTTGCGCCTTCTACCCTCGGATGCCCAAGTGGAGTAAACAGCAGCTTGCCCGGTACGGTTGGACCAGTGACACCTGGAAGGTGGTCAAGGGTCGGGGACTCTTGATTGATACAGGGTCCGACAACAGTAGCTGGAAAAGGAGTTACTTCTTTATCCGTCACTCCTCCATTCCCTGGCCTCGTTGGGAGGTGGTAGCGGACCCTCCACCTGCTTTCCATACTTATGCTGATGAGGATTTTGAGACTCTCCAGCTTATCCAGCTCTATCGGTGGGAGGAGTCTTACACTACTCTCAACGCCAACTCACTCGTGGAGCGGGACCTGGTGCACGCCGGGATCCGACTCCTCGACATTGTTTCTGGGGGTCAACTCTTCGACGGCCCTTCCAATATGGTTCCTTGGGTAAACTTCTAACTCTTTCTTTGTTTTCTGTTTGCAGCCAAGAAGGTATCTGTGCTGACCGATCTGTTCCTTAAGCAGGGGGAGACTGATGCTGTCCGCCCCTCGCGGAAGAGGAAGTCTGCCAAGAAGGCTGCTGTCAGGTCGGGGTCTCCCTCAGCGGAGCAGCCCAAGCGGAAGCGGGTGGATCTGGACCAGCTCTTCGATGTCCAGAACGCTGAAGAAGGTAAACAACTTCGACTTGCTATTAAATCGTACAAGAGGATGGTCCCGTCGGATTTGATTTCCTCGACCAAGGAAGGCCGCATTACTGACGTCAAAAGAATCCTTCGAGGCGAAACTCCCCGAGTCTTGAAGGCAGGCTACTATCATTATCGTGGGAAGGATCAATACGTCTCCCGACGTATCATTTGGTGTAAGAATCCCGATGAACTTCCTGACTACCTTTCTGAAGCTTCTCATCCTCCAGGTGCAGGTCACTCGGGAGCTTCCTCGGGTGCTGCAGCTTCCGCAGATGCACCGCCTTCAGCGGGGGTGCCTTCCTCAGCTGGAGAGAAGGCTCCAACTGGCGAACAGTTTCGTCAGGTAGAAACTCTGGACTCCTCCGAAGAGACTGGCGGGGTTGACCCCCTTCAACAGCGTCAGGAGGTGGGGCAATCCCCATTGAAACCAACCCCTCAGGGGCCGCCTCCTTCGTCTTCTCCGCAGCAGCGGCAACTCTCACCTATCCACGACTTCTCTCCTTCCCCTGTTCGGGGCGAGACGGAGGCGTGCCCTTCCATTCCTCGTCCTATCTCTCCCCTTGCTCTTGATGGGGACTTCTACAGGCCCTTCAATTCTTCACAGGCGAATGCCCCTTGGACTCCTATCCAGACGCTTCAGGGAGTCCCGCTCACACAAGGGGAACAGGATCAGGAGCTGGCCCTGCATCTGCTGGCGGGTTCTATTCTGCCTTCTATGCGGCATCCGATTTACCTCAATCGGACGCATATGCAGCGGGATATCAGGGATATGGCTGTGCGCCGCGTAGAGGTGAGACTTTGCTTCTTTCTTGTTGATGATATATCGGGTCGTTTGTTCATTAACACTTTTCCTTCTTATTGCAGGAGCTCGGGGACTACAACCGCCTCATCGGGTATGTTGTTGCCTATGATGAGGCCCGGGAGCGGGACCGAGGGGTCCGCGAGCAGCTTCAGGCGGATCTCAAGGCCTCCCAGTCTCTGCGGGGGAAGCTTGTCAAGGAGCAGGCTGCCCTTAATCAGAAGATTCGGGACCTTCAGCAGCAGATCGCGGATTTCGAGGGGCTCTTGAGGCAAGAGCGGCAGGAGCGGGGGGTGATTGTGGACAGGCTGACCCAGGAGAAGAAGGCTGCCGAGGACCAACTGGTCCTTGAGAAGAAGGCTTTGGAGGAGCTAATCGCGAGATTTCCTGCGCAGCTGGCCGAAGCGGAGGAAAAGGGCCGGGAGGACTATCGGAGGTCGGAGGGCTTTCAAGCTGATGCCATGAAGTTCTTTGGCGCAGAGGTGGAGAACACTCTCTTCAACGTGGTTGAGGAGCTCCACCTGGAGTATGGCGACGCCATCAACTTTGACAAGTCTCCTTCCCTCGCTCCTTTCGCGAAGAAGTATTTTACTATTTCCGAGGAGAGTGACGGGGGGAATACTCCCGTAATTGTCGAAGACGCTTCTGAACTTCCAAGTGCGGACACCCCGATAGCTAATCCTCCCGAAGCCAATCCTGTGGATCCCTCTGCTACCGACTCCGTGGACCCAGCTGCTGCCAATGCTGCCAACAAGGACCAAGCTTGAATGTTTTATCTTTTTAGAGTCCTTGTATCTTCTTCTCTTGCGTCGTCGTCGGGCCCTTGAGCCCTTATCAATATCAGACTTCTTTAGTTCCGATCTTTTGTTGCACTTCTCCGAGTGACTTTACTTATACGCGCTTTCCCGACGATTTTAATAACCTGCACCACTTAAGGTGACTTAGTTCCGCGCATCACTTAAGACGACTTTTGGATACTTAGAATAAATCTAAGCATTGTGCACCACTTAAGGCGGCATGATCCCGTGCATCACTTAAGACGACTTTTGGATACTTAGAATAAATCTAAGCATTGTGCACCACTTAAGGCGACTTTCCTCGTGCACCACTGAAGGCGACTTTTGTCGTGCACCTCTGAAGGCGACTTTCATCGTGCACCACTGAAGGCGACTTTCATCGTGCACCACTGAAGGCGACTTTTGGATACTTAGAATAAATCTAAATATTGTGCACCACTTAAGGCGACTTTCATCGTGCACCACTGAAGGCGACTTTCATCGTGCACCACTGAAGGCGACTTTTGGATACTTAGAATAAATCTAAATATTGTGCACCACTTAAGGCGACTTTCCTCGTGCACCACTGAAGGCGACTTTTCTCGTGCACTACTGAAGGCGACTTTCATCGTGCACCACTGAAGGCGACTTTTGGATACTTAGAATAAATCTAAATATTGTGCACCACTTAAGGCGACTTTCCTCGTGCACCACTGAAGGCGACTTTTCTCGTGCACCACTGAAGGCGACTTTCATCGTGCACCACTGAAGGCGACTTTTGGATACTTAGAATAAATCTAAATATTGTGCACCACTTAAGGCGACTTTCATCGTGCGCCACTGAAGGCGACTTTTGGATACTTAGAATAAATCTAAATATTGTGCACCACTTAAGGCGACTTTCCTCGTGCACCACTGAAGGCGACTTTCCTCGTGCACCACTGAAGGCGACTTTTCTCGTGCACCACTGAAGGCGACTTTTCTCGTGCACCACTGAAGGCGACTTTTACACTTAGCATAAATCTAAGGACAACTCTTATTTGGAAGCAACCTCTTTATTTATTGATGGCATAAGATTGGCTTACATCGAATTAAACGATAAATAGCATACACCACTTAAGGCGATTTTACATCGGGCACCACTTAAGGCGACTTTTTCGGGCACCACTTAAGGCGACTTCATCGAGCACCACTTAAGGCGAGTTTATCGGGCACCACTTAAGGCGACTTTCTTCAAGCATGGTGTTTCTTCAAGTGTTCGCCACTGAAAGAATTCTTTAATGTTCTGCCATCGAGGTCTTCCAACTTGTATGCATTTGGAGCTGGCATCCCCACGACCTTATAAGGTCCTTCCCATTTTGGTGACATCTTGTTGATTCGATCCAAAAGGGTGAACTCGTTGCGACGCCAAACCAGCTCCCCGACAAAGAACTGTCGGGACTTCACTCGCCGATTGTAGTACCTGGCCGTCGCTAAACGCATTCGAGCTTGGACTTCATCGGCTTCCCGCCTCTTCTCTTCGAGTAAGTCCAAGTCCAGACGTCTCACTTCGTCGTTCGTTAGGGGCTCGTAATATCTCGTCCGATGGGACGCCACAGCTACCTCCACAGGTGCGACAGCTTCCGTGCCATAAACGAGGCCAAACGGAGTCTCCCCTGTTGATCGTTTGGGTGTCGTTCTAACAGCCCAAAGTACATTTTCCAGTTCGTTCAGCCACTTGCCCTTCAAGGCATAGACCCTCTTCTTCAGGCCATCCATCACGATTTTGTTGGCTGACTCCACCTGGCCATTAGTCTGAGCATGGCGTACGGAGGCGGTCCGATGCTCAATGTTCAATTCTTCCAGATACTCCCTCACCTGAGAGCCGTTAAACGGTGGGCCATTGTCGCTGATCACCACCTTAGGAATCCCGTATCTGGACACGATGTGGGTTTGGAGGAACTTGACGATCTGGTTCCCCGTTGTTCTGGCCAATGCCTTCGCCTCTATCCATTTCGAAAAATAATCGATAGCTACAAGTAAATACTTACATTGTCCTTGTGCTTGTGGAAGAGGTCCTACCAAGTCGATGCCCCACTGCGCGAAGGGCCACGCGCTCTTGATGGATGTTAGGTTGGCGGCCGGAGCCACGATACTCGGGGCGTACCTCTGGCACGCGTCGCATGATCGGACCAACGCCGTTGCTTCTTTGTTCATCGTGGGCCAATAGTAGCCTAAGTTCAACACCTTCCTCAAAATGGATCGGGCCCCTTCGTGACAAGCCGCGACCCCCTCGTGCATTTCCTTCAGGATTCGATTGGTGTCGGGTTCTGCTACACACTTCAGGTACGGAGTCGAGAACCAGCCCTTCTTGTACAGCTGATTGTCCAGCATCACATAATTAGACGCGATCCGACATATCCTGTCTGCTGCTACCTTATCCTCGGGGACTGCCCCCGTAGTCAGATACGCGACTTTCAGGGTCATCCAGGTGGGCTCTTCCTTCGATCCTGTCTCAATGGTGCACACCTGTGTTGGGTCGATGTTTGATAAGATCACCTTCTCCAGGAAGTGCACCTTCCGATTTTCTTCCAAAGGTGCCCCCAGGGCAAATTTGCTCAAGGCGTCTGCCTCTACGTTCTCCTCCCTCGGGATAGCCTCGATATCGAAGCTTTTGAAACTCTCTCTCAGGGCTTGTACCTCTCGTAGATACTTTTTCATTATCGGACTCCTTGCTTCGTATCGCCCTTGAACCTGGTTCACGATTAAAGCTGCGTCGCACTTCACTCTCAAGTGATCGATTCCAGTGCCTTTAGCGATTTTTAGGCCCGTGATAAGAGCTTCGTACTCCGCTTCATTGTTTGTGGCCTTGAATGTTAAAGCCAAGGCGTATCGGAGCGGCTCACCTTCACCTGGTGGTATCAACAAGAAGCCCGCTCCTGATCCGTCTGAACTCGCGGAGCCATCCGTGTACATCTCCCAGATATTTTCCTTGTTTGGCTGTTCTGATTGCTCTGCCCTCTCTGGTTGTACTTCTATCGGGACTTCCATGGTTGCCCCCTCTACAGGGCCCGCTTCTTCCAGATCGGGGGCTGTAGACTCTGCTATGAAATCTGCTAATGCCTGACCCTTAATGGCTGTTCTCGGAGCGAAGTGTATGCGAAACTCGCTAAGCTCTACTGCCCATTTCACTAATCTCCCCGACGCATCCGGTCGGTTCAAAAAATGCTTCAAAGGCTGGTTCGTTAGCACAGTGATCTCGTGTGCGTGGAAATATGGCCTTAGCTTCCGAGCAGTAATAATCAACGCAAAGAGGTACTTCTCAACGGCGGGGTAGTTCAATTCAGATTTGGCAAATGCCTTGCTTACATAATAGACGGGGACTTGATTACCCTCGACAATCTTTACTAACACAGAGCTAATGGCAAATTCAGAAACAGCCAAATAAAGGAAGAGCGGCTCGCCTGGAACCGGTTTTGCCAGCGGCGGGAGTGTGCGAAGGTGCTGCTTGAGTGCTTGGAAAGCTTCTTCACATTTGGCGGTCCATTCGAATTTTTTGTTGGCCCTTAAGACTTCAAAAAACGGCATTGATCGGTCGCTGGCTTTGGACAAGAAGCGGTTCATTGCAGCTAGTCGGCCATTCAGTACTTGCACCTCCCGATGGTTTATCGGGGACTGCATCTCCTCGATTGCCCTCAGCTTCTCAGGATTCACTTCAATTCCTCTCTGACTCACCATGAAGCCCAAGAATTTCCCTGAGTGGACTCCGAAGGCACATTTCGTCGGGTTCAAGCGGACTTGATGGAGCCTCATCCGCTCAAATGCCATGGTAAGGTTGTGTACGTGGTCCTCGGCTTGTCGGGACTTCACCAGCATATCGTCCATGTAAGCTTCCATGGTTTCTCCCAGCATATCTCCAAACAGGTTGTTCACCATCCGTTGGTAGGTGGCCCCAGCATTGATCAACCCGAAAGGCATGACATCGTAGTGGTAGATGTCACTGTCCGCGTAGAACGCTGTGTGGGGAGCGTCTTCCTTGGCCATTTTGATCTGGTTGTATCCTGAGTACGCATCCATGAAACTCAATAGCTCATGTCCTGACGTGGCATCCACCAGCTGGTCGATTCTCGGGAGTGGATAGCAGTCCTTTGGGCAAGCCTTGTTCAGGTCACGGAAGTCCACGCACATTCGCCATTTCCCGTTAGTCTTCTTCACCAGCACTGGGTTGGCCACCCAAGTTTGGAATCGGAGCTCCTTAATGAACCCGGCGTCGAGAAACCTGCCCACCTCCTGCTGGATCGCAATCTTCTTATCTGTGTCCATCGGACGCCTTTTTTGCGTGATAGGCTTGATCGCGGGGTCTATCTTTAGCTCGTGTACGATCACATCGGGGCTGATTCCTGGCATATCGCTCGGGGACCAGGCAAACAGCTCCTTGAACTCCTTCAACAACTCCACCAATTTTTGGGTTGTCTCCTCAGTCAGAGCAGACCCGATTTTCACCTTCCTCTGGGGTCCGTCGATCTCGACTTCTTTCAGATCTTCTACGGGGGCGGGACGCCCAAACTCTTCTCTGGGATCTGTGTCTGTCTGGAGGACAGTCATGGCCTCTCGCCTCCTCCTCCGGGTGGCATTAACATAGCATTTTCGGGAAGCCACCTGGTCGCCCTTGACCTCTCCGACTCCGTGGTCGGTTGGGAACTTCATCTTCTGGTGCACAGTCGAGGCAATCGCCATCAGAGGATTAATGGTGGTTCTCCCGATAATTTCATTGTAGGTCCCCGCGGAATCAACCACGACAAACTCCACGTTCCTTCTTTCTGATTTCCACCCGCTACCAAACTCCACTGGTAAGGTGATTACTCCTAGCGGGTAGGAGGTTGAGCCAGAGAATCCGACCATCGGGAAGTTTGCCTCTTTTAGATCTTTCTTCGTCTTTCCCATAGCCTCCAGCGCGTCCATGAACAGGATGTCGGAGGAGCTTCCCCCGTCGATTAGAATTCTCTTCATTTCGAACCCGTCTACATCCAAGGTTACCACCAAGGCATCGTCATGCGGAGTCTCTACGCCTATGAGGTCCTCCGACGAGAAGGAGATCACCATCTCTTCTTTCAAGGTCCAGGATCGGGACCTCTTACCCAACACCACTGCTGTGGGGATTCTGGAGGCATAAACTTCTCGGGCGGATGAGGTATCACCTCCAGCAGCAAACCCTCCATGAATCACGTTGATAGTGCCCCGTCTCTCCTTGCGAGCACCGGATGACTCTGGATCGGTTCTCTTCTTCTTTGGGGACCGATCGCGGGATCGGGAACGGGACCGCGATCGGGACCGAGAGCGGGATCGACACCGCTTGTCCCCGACGAATTCCTTGAGCTTCCCCTTCTGGATCAGCTTTTCAATTTCCTTCTTCAGCTCCCGACAGTGATTGGTGTCGTGGCCATTTGCGCGGTGAAATCGACAATAGCGATCTGTGCGGGACCCCAGGAATTCTCCATCTTTCTTCGGGGGGTACTTGGAGATACCTTGTCGTTCCATGACTGTCAGCACTTCCGCCATGGAGCAGTTGAGAGGAATGTCAAAATCCTCCCGCTTATCCTTCCTTGAAGAACGTCTGTCGTCCCTCCGATCCGGACGACCTCGATTCTTGCCACTGTCGGGTTTACCTTTTGACTTACGATCGTCGAAAGGTTTACTTGACTGCTTCCCTTTGTTCGACTTTGGGGGTTCCAGTTCTCCTGCGGCTATCTTTGACTCCTGGACATCGATCTGCCGCTTCACCCTCTTCTGTAATGCCTCCATATTCCACACAGCCTTCTCAGCCATGCTGTGCATCAGGTCGGAGCCATAGGGGGCTGTCAGGTTCCGAATGAAGGTACGGATGGTTTCGCCCTCAGAGATTTCTTCGTCTATCTCTGCTACGCTGGCTGTGTACCGCTGGTAATAATGAGCCAGCGATTCGTCGGGCCTCTGCACCACCTGGGTCAGGGACCTCACGCTCTTCAATAGACGCCTCCGACCCTGGTACTGCTGAATGAATCGATCGTGCATGTCTGCCCAGCAAGTGATGCAGCCTGGGGGCAGGCTAAAGAACCAAGTCAGGGCCCTTTCTCCCAGTGTGTTTGGGAACAACGTACACACTATGTCTTCACTTGGGGCTCTTCCCAGACACGCCATGAGGTGCTTTTGGACGTGGCGAACTGGATCTCCTTCGTCATCATACTCCTTTATCGTGGGGATGCCTAGCCCAGGCGGGGCTAGGGTATCAATGAGTCGGGGGACGAAGGGATGAGTGGATCGATCCCTCAGCTCCGACACCAGCGGCTTCTGTTCTCCCATACAGATGTTCACGATCTTTACCACCTGGTCGGGAGTGATGGGACCATTCAGGGGAATGGTCCTGTGCTGTACTGGTCCTGGCCCATCAACCACGAACCTCTCCGGCTGACCGGTCGTCCTACCTCTGTCTTGGCCTCGGGGCGGGGCTTCCTGTGCGTTCCGACCCTCTGTTGGCGGGGTCGCTTCCTCCAACGGGGGCATCTCCTCCTGCCTCCTCGCAGCCTCTCTTCGATCCAAGAGAGCCTCTACAGCCGCCAGAAACATGGGCATGGCCTCTGCCACGGCCCTCGTCAAATCTGCAGCTGGGGGAGCTTCCTGCCCCCTGTTGTCCTGGTGCTGAGGGGCAACATCTTCGGGATGCGATCCATTGTGCCCTCCTGTCTGGGAGAGCTCAGCCGGGGGATGGTTCTGGTTTTCCTCTGGTTCTGGTACTGAATTCAGATTCGTTGCAGCGGGGTGACGGGAACCACCGGATTGTCCCTGTCTTCTGTTCTTGCCAGCCGCCATTGATCGAGTAGAAGGCATATCAGCTTTTTGTTTGATTCCCACAGACGGCGCCAATGTTGGATCACGGTGGAACTCCGGTACGGACTTTGACGGCAATCCTAGCTCTTTTGCTCCACGCAATCCTGCAAAAGGGGATAGACCGGGCGGTGACCCAGAATCCCTCTCCGATGCTTAAATGAGTATCTCGTATGACTGGCAAGTAATAAACTCAGAGTGTATTCAACTCAACGTAAGTCTTTCTGAGGTGATCTCCTGCCCTTTTATAGGCAAAGAGATGCCTCAGGTACCTGGCGAACCGTTAGGGGTGGTTAGCCCGTATCCCGCATATCTCGGATGTGATTTCGTGTATCTTAGCCATGCCCCGCGTATCTCGGCCACGCTCCGTGTATCTTAACCACGTTCCGCGTATCTCGGCCACGCCCCGCATATCTTGGCTTTATCCTCTGATAACGAGCCCCTACTCCCGTCGGGGACTCCAGAGTTATCTCGTTGTGTCACCGCTCGGGGCCCCTCGTCATCGTGACAGGGCCAATCGTTCTCAGGGATTCATCATCGGGGCCTACTTAAAGGCTTCTTATCGGGAGCTTCCAGCTCCGCTGTCGGAGCCGACTCTGTCGGGACCTTGCCTCGTCGGGACTCCCTTCGTCGGGACCCTTCTCCTAGGTCATCTTGACCTTCACTCTGGGCCTGGTGGGCCTGTTTGCCGTTTCCTCACCGTTAAAGGGCCTGACGGCTATAGTCGGACCCATCACCCCGGTTCGACACAACCCGGCTAGGTCGAACCGATTAAGAAAATCCGGTTTGGTTTTAATCCTATCCGAATTTACAAATTGGACCAGCCCATTAAACCCATAGGTTTGGGCCGAAATAATCTTGAGGGCTAAGTAGGGTTTTAAAGTCCACTAAAAACTTAACTTAGCCTCCAAGAAATATTAATTATGTAAAATAATTTCCAATATTGCATATATATATATATAAAATTCGACACATAATAAATATATACACATTTATTTCTAAGATTCTATCTTTAAGAAAAAATCAATCAACAATATATATTGTATATATAAATTTTTAATAGGGAAATAAATATATGACAATATATTTTCTTAATCTTTTAGGTAACTAAATCTATCAACAATATCTTTACCCTATAAATTAGCTAGATATATTGATATTTATATATATTTCTATATATTTATGTGAACCTATCCATATATTTCCAATTATAGATATATTGTTACCTTTAATAAAAATTAAAATATGGTAAACAATATAGTTAGTATATTCGACCAAAACTTGCTTTCTTGGGGCCTAAGAAATTAGTTATTTACCTTGTTAATTCACCTAGGGTTCGGCCAAAACACATAATTGGAGATAAGTGGTCAAATTTCAAGATAAAATTTTAATAAGATCTACAATCCAATGTTTGATTTTGATAAAAGTCACATTTTTCTTGAAGATCATGAACATCAAATTTTACTAAGAACATCATGAAAATTTCGGCACTAACAATTATAAAAATTGGAAATTTTAAATTTTCACTTTAAAAATTTCGGCCAACAATGTGAAAAATCAAGAACACCAATTTATCAAAATCATGAACTCCTAACACAGGCTCTGATACCACTGTTGGATTACGGGGAAGTTACTACGGAAACATAAACACAGGTACATGCTTGTAATCAGAATTACGCAGCAGAGGATGTGCACATACCTTAAACCTTTTTCGTAGTCCCAATGATCTTGCTGATGGAGTTCACGATCCACCGGACGGAACCCGTAGAGGTTCTTGTTAAGGAAGCCCTACGCGGTATTAACTCCACAGCAAAGCTTCTGATCGATTCTTGGCAGGGACGGATCTCTGGAGTGTTTTGCTCGAAGCAAATTGGCACACCCTTGGTGTCACAGGTGGGTTCGGCCGAACTAGGTATTTAGGGAGGAGGGTTTTTCTCTCAAATTATCAGTTTAACTGCTATGCCACTTCCGTATTTCAGGAAGAGTGCGTCCCAGATGTCCTTTGTTATCGGAACATCCTTATACTCGTCATGGAAGTCCTGAGACATCTCAGTAAGGAAGAGTCCCTTAATGAGACCATCATCTGGGCAGCTCATTTTCTTTTGAATGTGGTCTATAAGACCTTGACCTTCCAGCATTGTACTGACGTGTTTGCTCCACGAGTCGTAGTTCGTCTCAATCAAAAGCTCATTAGCACATGATCAAGCCATCTATGTTGTAATTCGCTACTAACACATTGATAATCACATATAATCAGGGAGACAATAATATTTTGAGAAAGAATTGCATACATCGGATATTTATTAAGATGGAATACGACAAATAATGATTCATTAGCCATCTAAACCAACCGACCGCCAGTAAACCGAAGGAAGGGGGTTCGTGAAAGAGTCACATTACCGTCGTCTTCATTTCAATAAATCAATCTCTTAAAACGGTTTTATTCGCAAATTACCGGAACAAGAATTTTAAAATAAGAATACTTGATCTTGGCTTTCCCAAGACCCTTTTGTATTTGAATAATGTTCCAATGAACTTACGCATGCATATACAATTCTACTTCACAAGTAAATTATCATAGCAAGCAAAATTCATCAACCAAACCACACATCATGCATACGCGTCATGCGTCTAATGTTTCGAGGAACTCATGCTAGCATATACGTAATTCTACTTTCTATGTAAACTATCACATGCAGCTACATCATCAACATTCAAGCATATGTGTCATACATGAAACTTCCACATCAAACATGCATATCTGGCGACTAGCGACTGGCTTTTGTTTTAAAAACATTTTAAATATTTGGGGATGAATTGCGATTCTTGCTTACAATTAATAATGCATGTTTCTAGACATGAATCCTAGGCAATCGCAACCATCACAACATGTATGTCCTAGTGCGAATACCATATATTTAACCAGGGCTCTGCCCCCAACATCCAGCTAGCTTGCCATAGTCAAGACAACAGTTCTAATAAATATATGTGACAAAAAGTAAACAATTGCAATTCACACTCTAATTAATCCAGTCCCTAAATCATGCATTTTCGAGATCCATCCCCATAATCGAAACTAGGCATTAAGGTTTAATCAAAACATGAAAGTTTTTAAACTTTCGAGCACTGTGTAGACTATTTAAAGTTCGAAAACATTTGGATTTTAAAACTTGACCATCCTATTTTATTAGTTGTCTTGAATTTGGTTTTGAAAATTCGGTTCAGTCAATTTCGGTCCGGATCGGTTTGGGTCCAGTAAATCCGGTTCGGTTCGGTTTTATTTTCAAAATCTGGTTTGGTCTAAACCGGTCCAATAAAATAGGGTTCGATTCAGTTCAACACTCAAACCGATTCGGTTAGGTCCACTTAGTTACCCCGGTTCGACCCAACCCGGTTTGGTCGAACCGATTAAGAAAATCCGGTTTGGTTTTAATTTTATCCGGTTTTTCAAACTGGACCGGCCCATTAAACCCATAGGGTTCGGCCGAAATAATCTTGTGGGCTAAGTAGGGTTTTAAAGTCCACTAAAACTTAACTTAGCATCCAAGAATTATTAACTATGTAAAATAATTTACAATATTGCATATATATATAATTCGGCACATAATAAATATATACATATTTATTGCCAAGATTCTATCTTTAAGACAAAATCAATTAACAATATATATATATATATATATATATATATATATATATATATATATATATATAAATTTCGGCATATATATATATATATATTTTATTTTTTTATTTATTTATTGTCAATATCTTTAATAGGGAAATAAATATATGACAATATATTTTCTTAATCTTTTAGGTAACTAAATCTATAACCAATATCTTTATCCGTATAAATTAACTAGAAATATTGATAGTTATATATATTTCTATATATTAATGTGAACCTATTCATATATTTCCAATTATAGATATATTGTTACCTATAATAAAATTAAAATATGGTAAACAATATTTTATTTGTTTCGGTCGAAAATTACTTTTCTTGTGGAGTACAGAGCATGGCGTAACAGATGTCTGGCCGAGTACAGAGCATGGCGTACATTAGACTCCCTACCATGCTCAGATACTCTTCTTTCTTCATCTGTTGACGCTCCTGCTGGTTTTTTGGGCCATCACTCTTCGATAGCGCGCACCCGAACACAACCGGCGTATCCACGGGTTTAGCATCCAGCATTCTGAATCTTTTCAACAGTTTGTTGATGTATGATTCCTGAGATAGACATAATCTCCGGGCGGCATGATCTCGGGCAATTTTTTATGCCTAGGATGTACGTGGCCTCTCCCATGTCTTTCATCTCGAATGCTGATGCTAACCAGGACTTTGATTTATTCATGAAACTCATATCGTTCGCAGGAATGAGTATATCATCCACGTATAGTGTTATGATGACATACTTAGACCCGGAGGTCTTAGTGTATACGCAGGGATCCTTGTGAAGATTCACGAATCTGTTTCCAACGATTTCCTCGTGGAATCTGCGATACCATTGCCGAGACAATTGTTTAAGACCGTATATAGATCTTTGGAGTTTGCAAACTTTGCGTTCTTTGCCAGGAGTAATGAAACTCTCCGGCTGCTCCATATAGATCTCTTTCTCCAGTTTTACTTGGAGAGGTTTGGTCTTAATGTCCATTTGATGCATGCTCGAGTTCGAGACTTGCAGTCATGGGCAAGGACGACCCTGACTATGGTGTAACGCATAGTCGGTGAGTCGGTCTTTATCAAAGTTCACTCCGTGAATTTGGGTATATCCTTTCGCAATTATTCGAGTTTTGCACCACTCGAAATTTCCACCAGAAGTGAATTCTAAGATTTCACTTTCTAGTTTTGTGGTTAACAGATAAATCAACTAAAGACTAAAAACGAATTAGTTCTTATTTAGGAAATTTCATCCTCCATTGTTTTCCTCCATTCCCTCGTTTTGAGGTCCTTCCTTTGCTTGATGAACCGTTACTGGTTCAAGAACGAATACCAAGATGTGTAACACATCTTATTTGATAGGACACTTCTCGAGAGAAGTTCGTTGCCTTTGACTATGTCTAAGCACGTTAATCCCATGTTTTAGTCTGATCGTTACTCCCACTCGGAATAATGCTTCTTATCGGGGCATTACTCCCACTGGGAACAATGGTGGTGGTTGAACTTACTTGGAATATCCTCTCGGTCTCGGGTTTTTACCTCCGAGATGTATTCCTCGATCACTAGGATCTGGAACCAAGTTGGTTATTCCACTCCCACTAGGAAAAATAGGTAGTTGAAATAGTTCATTATCATGATTATCAGGTCTGACTTGATTCGCATTTTGAAATTTAGTGATGATTATGTGTGAGGGGGAGTGAGCCCTCTCACTGGATTTATTATGAAGACGTTTCCATCATCATTTACCAAATCAATCACTTATACTATATCGATTGTCCCACTCGAAGTAAGTGGGACCTGAGAATCTCCATCAACCATCTGTTAACTCAATCAGTACTAGCTTGTTTCGTTCTGCAAAGAGTTGGAAATTCATCCTCAAACCTTTTTAATGTGCCATGTTTGATTACGAAACCATTGTTTCAAGCTAATTTTAAAACTCGTATTCTCCGAGAGTAGTGCGTACTCTTAATAAATACTCGTTTTTAATGCGCAAATTAATGCGTCTTTGTGATAAGGTTTTACCTGAATCATTCATTAGCTTTTATGGTAACGTGTTAACCGATTTTGTCAGAACATAGTGTTTTACATTAATGTGAGTTAAATTAATCTCATCCCGCAGAAACAATTAATGTGTAACTCTAACATTATGTAATTCAGAACTATGTTTCTTGAAGTGTTGAATGAATGCTTTTAGCCAAACTCTTTGTTCAAGGCTAAGGGTGGGAGAGTCGTTTTACCGACTACTTCTTTTCATTTATTTAACTCATCCATAGATTTATCTTATGGACCATGCATTTAGGCTGTCGCTTTTAATGCCATGGTTGATATTCTAATTAGATTGTAGTAGCTGGAAAGCTTACATATAATCTAAGTAGTTATCAAAGAGTTATATCCAAAGAATTACAAACGAAAACTCAGCATTCATTTATTAAAACACTTCATTATTAAATTCGTACTTTGAAATGATGTGTTCCGTCTTTCGAGGTACACGCACGCGTGGCGCCTAAACCAGTTTATCCCGTGGTTTAAATCGTTTCATTTCCAAATTTAAATCAATTTAATCGGTTCTACATGCGCATTATTTCGGAATATATCATTAATGGAGTACTAACAAGCATAAGGAGTTAAGTCGGTCTGCCCTTTTAGAATATGTGATCGATGGATTTATTCAGTTTAGTTTGATCTGACTGAGATGACGGAGTATGTGAATCGTTTCGTCTTATTAAATTTTGGTTCTAACCTGTAGGTTTGAATTCTCGTTTCGGATCGTTCCCTTTAATCGGAACGTTAAACTGATAAGCAAATTGTGCTTCTAATCGAGCAACAATTTCTTTATTCAATAACTCCGAATTTCAAAATAACCAAAATTTTAATAATTCAGACGAACAATGAACGATAAATGACAATGGTAGGGTTCTTGATCTGAAAGTCTCATGTTCGATCCATACATATCTGAACCTTAAGTCATGTTGAACATCACATCTGATTAAATTCACCAGTGAATCATATCAAATGTTTTGTGTTCAAATAAAGTGTTTCACGACTTTAGATACATGTCATACGATGCGTGTTTTAGACGCACTTTTAATAACTGGGTTTGACCCACCGGATTATCGTATAAAACCTTTTACGGTCTAGTTCACTTCTTGATATATGGATCACAATTGACTTCAGATGATCTCTTGTGGTGAGCTGAGAAGGTTATCGCTTCACTGCCTTGGTTCCTAGACTCAAGGTTATTGAATCATGTAAATGTAAGGCAACCTTATACATCTTTTCCATGTTGACCTTTCATTGCGAAGGTCTTGAACGGATTTTTCACCGGCATCCATGGACACAGAAAAGAACATCACATTCAACCGAAACATTTCTAGTTTCAGCATCCTTGCTTCTACCGAGGCAAATGCAAAGGAACACCAAGCTTTATCATTGTCTGGTTGCAATTGAAGTCTTCTTCAACCCCCTTAAACCAGGGTTAAATGTATCACCACATATGCATTCATTATCAAAGAACCTACTCCAATTCTTGGGAAATAAACTATCACGTTCATCTCTCATTTTCAAAATCATACGAACTACCATATTTATTCGAAGTTGTCCTCTCCGCTTTTCGGAATCGAAGCAGAGAGGAGTCCAATACATATTCCTTATGTTCATTATAATTTATACCATCAAGATTTCAAGGTTCATAGAAGCGTACCGACTTAGCCATGAAAACTAATACATTGATAATTTTGCAAATTCAGGAAGACAACAACATTTTGACAGAATTGCAAACATCAGATTATCTATTATGATGGAATACGACGAATAGTAATTCTTCAGTCACTAAACCAAACCAACCTTCAGTAAACCGAGGAAGGCGGTGTCGTGAAAAAATTCACACCATTGTCGTTTTCAATTTAATAGATCAGTCTTTTGAAAACGGTTATTTTATTGCAAATTACCGGAACGGGAATTTTCAAATAAGCATACCCGATCTTGGCTTTCCCAAGGCCCTTATAATTTTGTAAAATTATCCGATAATTTACGCATGCATATTTATAATTATACTACATCTAGCAAATCATCATACCATGCCATAAATATGGAACACAACATGCTTACGCGTCATGCGTCTAATGTTCCTAGCATATATAATTCTACGCAAAGTAAATTATCACATGTGTTCTATCATGAACATCCTAGCATACGCGTCAAAACATGCAACATCACACATCATGCATAATTGGCGATTGGAATTTTCGGTTTTATAAAACGCTTTAAAAATATTAGGGGTTGTTTTGCAATTCATGCTTACAACCAATCATGCGAATTTCTAGACATGGATTCTAGGCACTTTCAATAAGCATAGCATGTCTATCCTATTGCGCAAACCATATATTTAAATCTCAAAGCTCAATGCTCGCAAATAATATCCAGCTAGCTTGACTAAGTCAAGACGACAGTTCTAATTATATCAAAATATATGATGCAGAAAGTAAACAATTGAAAATCAGCCCACTAATTTAATCCAGTCCCGAAAACATGCAAGTCCGAGATTCATCCCCATAATTGAAACCAGGCACTACGGTTTTGATTGAAACCGTGTTTTAAAACACAAACCCTAAGAGCACTGTATAGGCTAATTTTAAAGTTCGAAAACATTTTGGATTTAAAATTTGACATCCTATTTATTGAACAATTTAAAATTTCCGAAAATTTTAGAGTGGTTCGGTACAAATTTTAAAATCCGGTTCAACTCGGTCTGATTTTAAAATTTTCGGTTTGGTCCGAAACAGTTCAATAAAATAAGATAGTGGTTCGGTTTATCACTCAAAACCGGTTAGTTTAGGTTCAATTTAGTTACTACGGTCCGACCCGACCCGACTAGGTCGACCCAATTAAGAAAACCCGGATTGGTTTTATCCGTTCCGGTTTAGCGATTGGACCGGCCCATAAACCCTAGGGTTTGGCCGAAATATGTCTTGTGGGCTAAGTAGGGTTTTAAAGTCCACTAAAACTTAACTTAGCCACTAAGAAATATTAATTATTTAAAATAATTTCCAATATTGCTAATATATATATAATTCGGCTAAACATATATATATATATATATTGTCTAGATTTTATCACTAAGATGTAAATCAATTAACAATATATATATATGTATATATATATAATTCGGTCATATCATTATATATATATAAATATTGTCAAAAATATATTTAGGGATAAAAATATATAGACAATATATCTTCTTAATCTTTTTAAGTAACTAAATCCTATCAATATATCTTTATCCCTATCTTTTAGCTATATATATTGATAGTTAATATCATTTACAATATTATATTATAAACCTATCCATATTTTCCAACTTATAGATATATACTTACCTATTAATAAAATTTAAAAATGGTAACATATATATTTTATATTAGTGCCGAAATTTTAAAGTCTTGGTGACCATGAAAATTAATTTTTTTACCTAAAATACCCCTAGGGTTTTCGGCACAAACACAAAGAGTTGGAAAAGTTGTCAAATTTTAAGATCAAATACTACATTGATCAAAAATCCAAATTGTGTTCTTGATAAATCTCATTGTGTTCTTGAAGATTATGAACATCAAACTCAAATGCATAACAAAATTTCCGGTTTTGATCCTCAAAAACACATAAATTTCAAAAATTTTAAGTTTTTAAAGATCAAATACATGATTTCATGTTGAAAATTTCGGAACACGTATTGATGTTCCTCAACCTAAAAATTTCGGATTTGTATAGATTCAAGAACATCAGTTTATCAAAATTTTAGGGTTAAGAACCTATGAAAGGTCTGACTATCACCCACGTTAACGAGAGAGGTCTGAAATTTAAAAAGTTAATAACGGAGGTCTGAAATTTCAGTTTTGTTGATAACAGCGGTCTCCGTTAGTTTTTTCCGTTAAAACGAACGGAAGTTGGTCACATGCTTGGCATGTGACCGGAAATAAAATAAATTTCCAAAAATACCCTTCTATCAAGTGTGCCCCTCACATGCTTGAAGTGAAAAGACCAAAATGCCCTTGAAGCCACCACGGCTCCACCAACCGTACTCCGGCGACCACCACCGTACTCCGGCGACCACCACCATGGCTCCGATTGGGCTCCGATCGGAGCCACCGGCCCCGATTGGGCTCCGATCGGAGCTTTTTTGGCTCCGATCGGAGTTTTTTTTGCTGAGGTGGTGGCCGGAGTCGGGTCACCGAAGCCGAGGTGGTGGTCGCCGGAGTCGGGTGGTGGTGGCCGGAGTCGGGTGGTGGTGGCCGGAGTCGGGTGGTGGTGGCCGGAGTCGGGTGCCGGTGGCCGGAGTTTGGTAGTTTTATTTTGACTTTAGGGGTAAAATTGTCATTTCACATTTCCTTAAATAAGATATTAAATAAAACAAAATATTAAAGGGGCAAAAATGTCATTTCACACAATTATGTTAAATTTAACCCTAAAAATGGACGGAAAACCTCAAATCAACAAAATTGAAATTTCAGACCTCCGTTATTAACTTTTTAAATTTCAGACCTCTCCCGTTAACATGGGTGATAGTTCAGACCTTTCATAGGTTCTTAACCCAAAATTTTAAGAACTCCTAACTCAGGCTCTGATACCACTGTTGGATTACAGGGACGTAATACTACGGAATGCTAAACATGTGCTAATAAGATATCTAATCTACGCAGCAGAATTAGTACACATACCTTTTAGCTTTCCTGTCCAAGAACGATGTGGAGGGAGTTCTGATCCTCCGGTTGGAACCACGTGCAAGTTCTTCGTCGGAAGAAGTCCCACGCGATGTTGCTCCACAACAAGACCTCTGATCGATTCTTCAACGGAGATGGAACCTCAGACTGAATGCTCGAAAGCATTTTGGCACACCAATGGTGGTGTTATAGGGGCCGACCGAAACTAGGTCAGAGAGAAAGGAGTTTCTCTCAAATCACAACTTAAGAGGAGTTGTGATCAATGTGTGTTTTGGGAGTGACCCCTAGACCTCCTTATATAGTGGGAGGAGGAGAAAATCCTCATCCCTCCCTAACTAGGGTTTCGGCCGACCTATGTGGGTGGGAGGCCCAATTTTGGGCCTCCCATGTCACCTGGGAATTGGGTCGAGCCCAATTAGCACTAATGTGACATTTACCTAATTATCTTAGGTAACCACATATATTAACGGGCTACCAATTACGGCGCCACGTCATCATATGGTAACATTATTGTTATTTTTTCTTAAAATATGTCGGAATCTGTTAAATATTTTAAAAATAGCTTTTTTTTTTTTTTTACATTTAGAGCTATAATTTTTACATCCTTATTTTATACACTAAAAGAATTCTAGAACTAAATTTACATAGTAAAATTTCTCATTTTTTCACAATATATCCCAAAATTTTTACTTTGTATAATTTATTCTCTCTTATATAATCCTATCATTTTGCTTTGTGAAATTTAATCTGTAAGTTTTTAAAAAAATTGGACCCTTGACTCGGTGGCTAGGTCAATTGAGTGCTAGAATTGATTTTGATATGTACTTTTATAGCTCTACATTTGAATAGGGGTGTTTTCAAAATATTTAACATTTCTATTCAGTTATTAGCGGAAAATACAATAACTCACGTCTCAAAACATAAAAGGCAATTTTTTTTTTTTTTAAAGTTCCGACCCGATTTGACATACTCTATTTCATATTAATTATTATATTAAAAAAACTGTGCGGCAGGAACCCACTTAGCTAAGTTTTTGGATCAAGCTGAGTCCAATCCATACATATATTGCTTGATTCTCTTTAATCTCATATATGACTTTTTTTACTGCATATAATATATATATAACCGTCCGGCTCTTTTATTATTTTTGTTTAAGACAAAGACGTCATTTAGTGAATGTTTTTTAATATTATTTTAGCAGATGTGAGTATCTTACCGACTGGACTACTATACCCTTACAATCCATCATCAGGTTTTATTATTTGATCATATATAGTTAATAACATAAACTAATATAAAGTATTTTAGTATAAAAAACTAGCATCTTTGATAACCATATCAACATAAATTAACTTTGAAAACAAAATGTTTAGTACTAAAAAAGAAAGGGTGAAAAAGTCATATTTGAAGAGCTCTTTTATTTAATTCTTTAGAGAGAGATCATTTGTGTGGATAATGTCGTTAATATAGCACAATGTTAGTATGACACGAAAATAATTGTATCATATTTGTTCAGCTAACATATCGTCTTATAATTATCATTACTAAATTTGGTTATTGAAAAGTGATGAATACCAACTTGAAATAACTGCAAATGTTGACCTTAACCTCTATCCAACAAGTCCCACAAAATCTAGCACAATAATTAGCTAGGGCAAATAATAGGAACCACAATATATTGAATTTGCTGCCTCTCAACCTCAAGTCTCATCCCTATCCTTAATTTGTTGTTACGTGGAAGACCTAGCTAACTAATTGACTTGGATTAAGAACATATATACACGTTTGGTCTTCTTTGCATGCGCTAAATCTTATATTATTCACATTCACATATATATATATATATATATAGCATCATGTCACTGTTTAAGGTGATATTGGCTAGATATGCACGAGTCATTAGGAAGTATAACAACTTGTTTGGTCTTAGTCAACTCTTCTTTAATTTATTTCATTCACACGTAACATAAATTCTTCATACATATTAACTTTCTTCTATCATACGATAGTGTCATTATTCGATTTAGTTTTTTTTTCGTGTTGTTTAAGTAGCTAGTGATGACTTAATTATGTTTCTATGCATCCGAAAGAGCGATCTTGAAATCCCCAAATATACACATAGAACGTCTTACTAACCATTCTACTCTACAACACTACTATTAAAATCTTGATTATTTAGCTCGATAATCAAGTAAATGATAAGTAAATCTTGAAAGAAAAAAAAAAACTGAAAATATTGCAGAAGCTAATATAAATTTCACTGTTTTTTTTAATGTTGTTTAAGTAGATAGTTATATGCTACTATATATATAAAAGAGATATCATGTCAAATCTGAAATCTCCAGGCAAAAAGAGCGTAATATATATATATATTATTAATCGGCCGGCCGCTGATCATTTAGCTGGATATATCTATCGATCGGGTATATATGATGAGAAGGTTTTAGAAGCTAATATTTGACTATTGGTGCATAAATCACAATCTGAAAGATCTAACAAATCCTTGAAAATATTGAAATTCTAATAATGTATTATTCAAGTCACTGTATAAGGTGATACTGGGTAGATCATAATCTGATCATATGCATGGAAGATGCATAAGGATGGATGTCACAAGATTACGTTTGAGATTTTCCATGATTGTTTAATTACGATAACATATTTATGATTATATGGTGCATACGTAATAAAACTGGCCTTTCAAAGCTCTTGGAGATTCTATTGCTTCAGGTCAAAGATTTACAGGTTGAATTTGATGAATTATCAAAGACATATATTCGATGTGGTCCACTCCATCACTCTCTTGACCCAGACAATTTTTTTTGCCTAACTCTCTAAGAAGTTTCTTTCTTTGGAAAAAAAAAAAACAATAAAAATTTATACTTTTTAAACGAATTCATTTTTAATTAATTAAAGGGTTAAATATATTTTTGTTACAACATGTTTGACTGAATGTGGCTTTTTGTACAATATATATTTTTTTGTATATTTTTGCTACCATATATTTGCACTTTGTAATAAACTATTAGTCCATCTGTTAGTTGACCGTTTGTTTTTGCCGTTAAATGACATGTGCAAGTCACGTGACCCACCCTAAAGTTTTAATTTTAGTCAATTTAGTCCTCAAATATATCCTTAACTTCCATTTTGTTTAATTTAGTCATAAAATTTCAAAATCGAACCCCTTGACATGTTAGACCTAGCTGGACCTAACCCATGGCTAGTCCGACCCCGACCCAAGGTCGGACTAGCCATGGGCTAGGTCCAGCTAGGTCTAACATGTCAAGGGGTTCGATTTTAAAATTTTAGAACTAAATTAAACAAATAAAGTTATGGATGTATTTGAGGGACTAAATTGAACAAAATCATAAGTTTACGGTAGGTCACGTGACTTGCACATGGCATTTAATGGTCAACTAACGGATGGACCAAAAGTGTACAAAGTGCAAATGTATGATACCAAAAGTATACGAAAAAATACTTTTTGTATCAAAAGCCACATTATGTCAAATATGTTGTACCAAAAGTACATTTAATCCTTTATTAAAAGAAAAGCTTGTTTTTATGATGGAGCTACTTGTTTTCATCAAAACTCTTAAAATCCACCACACCGTTCAATGTAGCCAGCAAGTTATGCTACTAGGTCTAATTTTTAAGTACTTTTATAAACAAATTATATTTACTAGCGTTTAATTTCCAATTATTAGTTTAATTTTAAATTTTGTCAACTCTACATTACTAATTTATGAATAATAAAGTCAATTATTTTAATTTTTGCTTAATAATCTCATGTAGAGATGTACAATTAAATAATTTAACACAATATGATAGCACGACACGATCATAATTGTTAACACGCATAATACTAGACATGATACCACGCGAATTGCCTACTCTACGTTACGCCATTCAAACAAACGCCGCCCCTTGTGGAAGCATCTCTTATATGCATGCATTAATTGTATTTTTTTTTTCACAAACACATTTAAAGAATGGTAGTTAGTTGAGAGTGATACTAAATTAAGGTGTGCACAATTAATTAAGGTGAAAACTAGTCAAGCCGAGTTAAGTATTATGTTGCTTGTATTTCACTTGCTTCAAATAATAGTCTTTCGAGCCTGAATTTTCAGGCTTGAACTTGGCGTAAAACTTGCTCAAGTGAGTTCGAATGGCTCAATTCGAAGTTAAATTGTAAATCTAAAACTCAGCTTGAAATTTGCTTGAATAAACACGACGAACTCGACCTACTGTGCAGGTGGCTTTTGTAGGCCGTAGATAGATTAAAGCCCAGTTTTCATTAATCTTAATATAAAAACTTAATAAGGCTCACAAGCAAGTTTTCACTTGAATTTATTTAACTGATCTCGAGTAACTTATAAGTAGTTTTAACTTGTTTAGACTCTTGCAATACACTAATATATATAGTTCCATAAACGTAGCCGGATATACTTTTTTAGTAATTTTTAAGTGAGAAAAATATTTTATATTAGAAAATTAATTTTACCCGTTTATAGCTAGATATATATGTTCATTAACAGTGACAGGAGTTGACTAAGAGTTGACAAATGGAAAGATCTAAGATCTATTAGACGGTCAAGATATATAGGAGGAGCTGCAGTTTGAACAAGTAAGCCCATCGAATCAAGGAAAATCTGCTTGCTGATTCATGTTCGGAACTTCCATCATGTTGCACACTTGATGATATTTTAAAATTTTAAAATCATATGAAATATTTTTTCTCAATCTAGACAAATAATTAGTTACATTATAACTAACATTTGTAGGATCTAGTTTGTTTACAAAGCTTCTGTTAAGTACGTAGAGATATAAGAGAGCCGGGATTATTACAAAAACATTGTCATATACATTATTACATCAATCTTATACTAAAAAACAGTCCAAGGTTTACCCTATATTAAAATTAGGTGTCTGAAGTTTGAAATGTTAAAATGGACTGTCTCAAGATTCATTTTTGTTAAAATGTGGTGTCTCGGTGTGATTACTTTAGAGAAGTCATTTCCGACGAAACCGATTGTCAAATTTGAGCTTCCATACACACTCCCTTCTCGTCATCTTGTCAGGACCGTCACCTAAGAAATTGGCCACATCCGCGCAAGTAAATCTCGCTCCATTGTCGTTGGAAAATCGCTCCACACCACTCTTCTAGAAACCTTTTTTTTAATGTTCAGTTTTTGGGTGAAATTTGACGATTTTGTGAAAAGTAAAGAGTGATGTATTATGAGTGGGTACGTGGGTTGATGAAAATGATTGAATGAAGATGAAAAGACGCGCAGAGACACCAAATTTCAACAAAAATGAAACTTGGGACAGTCCATTTCAACATTTCAAACTTCAGACATCTAATTTTAATATAAGGTAAACCTTGGACAGTTTTTTAGTTAATAACCCTAAATATATTTAGAGCTTTGCCAAAAACTGTGAAAGTTTGCGTCACTTTTCTTGCGAACGTTCATTGTTGAACCAATTTAGACCATAAGTGAGATTACATTCCCTTTCTTCATTTTTCCAAATACACCCTTTAATGTAAAAAGCTTTTAATGACTTATCACGGAGTAAATTTGGTAATCACTTAGTCAATATTAGTAAATAATAAATAGTTGATTTTAATTACGTACAGGTACTTATAAAACTCAAGATTTGTACCACTCACTGCTTAGAGTATATGCATAGCATGCATTTCCTTTGTTCGACAGCTTGAAGGACCCGGCTCCTTTGGGTACTATTAGCTTTTTTGTCACTTGCTAGACGTTAGGCACCCAAAACGCGATTGGGGGAAGATGAGCATAAGGGTGACATTTTCATAAATATTTGAATTTTTCACAGCATAATATCATTTATAGATTTAATAAGATTATTTCATTATATTTTTGTTACAATAATATTTTACTGTTAATTTAAATGAAAATATATAGGAACATGGAGGCCAAATAATTACCAATTCAGTTGATTTTTTTATTTTTTTTTTATATATTTACATTGCTTTCGCAAGTTCGAACCGGGAGCGTTAATGTTAAAGTCCTCCCAAGGAGGCGTCTCCGGCGGGTTCCGACCTCGAGTCGCCTACGGGGAACACAACTCGTTTTACCAGTTGATCCAACCAACCTTGGGTTACCAATTCAATCGATAATCTAGTGGTTGAGAACATTCACTTTCATGCAGTTTAACTTCAGAGTTCAGACTTCCGAGTTTAAATGACATGAGTTTGACTTGATTAAAAATCATTTTTTGGAGAAAGACTCTTCGATTTTGGACCTAACAGGTTAGCTTCCTTACTATAAAAGGCTGCTTACTGTTTTATATTAACGGGTCAGTGCATACATTGATTAATGTTCCAATATGTTATATGTTCGCATATGAATATAAGAGTTCGAACATTACATAATGAGATAGGTTAATGTTGTACATATTGGCATATTTTTCTTGATTTTTTTTTAAATACCAAGAATTTAATAATCATATATATATTATATTATAGCATGAAAAAGTTGTGCCACCTATGGCAGGCTGCACCTAACACTTTTTTAAATGCAATTGACCCTTATATTTTTTTTTGGTTGAAATTGACATTCTATTTTATTGAAAAATATTGTCTTTTAAATAAAAAAAAATTATAGTCAACCATCTAATATTTCAAAATATATATATGTATCCAATATGATAAAATAATATTGAATTCTTTAATTAGAAGTCTCGGGTTTCAACTTTGATTGGACTTTAACTTAATCTAAAAAATAAAAAAATTATAGCCATCATCACAGCAAAATCTAAAAATATCTCAAGTGGAAAAGATATGTCGTTACAAGTAATTCCATTCTATAGAACACTAAAAATAACTCTATACTATAGCCAATCGCCAAGCACCTCTATATATATATATATATATAATGCCCTTCTTCCTTTCTCTCTTCCTCACAACCAACCAACAAAAACTGTCCAATGTCGATATACTCGATCTTTCTATTCATTATAGTAAGTATGTTGATATCAACAACGGTGGTCTCAACCAATAATTATCACAACACTACTCCGCCACCTTCAAACCTGCTGACGTCACTCTCTTCCACTAATTTCTCCTCTAAGCTCTACACCGACCGACAATCCCTCTCCCTTGCCTCCACCGACTACGGCAACATCGTCCAACAATACCCCGCCGCCGTGTTCCGACCGTCCTCCGGCGAAGACATAGCTTCCCTCATCAAATACTCGTACGAATCCACCGCTCCGTTCACTGTAGCCGCCAGAGGACGTAGCCACTCCGTCCGGGGACAGGCGTTGGCGCCAGGTGGGGTGGTTATCCAGCTGAGTTGGTCCCAGTCACAGAGAATAATATGGGTGTGTCGGGATAGTAAGGGTCGGGATTACGTGGATGTGGGGAGTGAGGTTATGTGGATAGATGTGTTGGTAGAGACGACGAGTAAGTACGGGTTAGCGCCGGTGGCTTGGACCGATTACTTGTACCTTACGGTAGGTGGGACCCTCTCCAACGCCGGAATCAGTGGACAGACGTTCCGACATGGACCTCAAATTAGTAACGTGTACGAGGTTGACGTTATTACGGGTATGTATGTAAACGTAATTAATAAAAAAATTGGTAGTTAGTTAGTTGCCACCAAACCAAACCTATCGGAAATAGCTCGAGACAAGTGTCACTTGTTTTACTCAAAGATACGTTAAGCTTGGAATATATATAGCTAGTTGACTAGTTCAGTGCTTATTTCTTTTAAAATCTTGAGTTTGGAACCTAATTTCTTATAAAGTTGAGTATCAAGTTGAGTGATACAGTTGCATCAACTATACATGGCTCTGTCACTTCTGTAAGTAGAAGACTTTTTTTGCACACCTTTGTGATTTGACCCATCAAATTAATTAAACTAAATAAATATAAGGAATAAACACGACTACATATTTAACTGTATTTGTATTCGACTGAATTTTAGTAAAACTCGTGAGTATAAGTTTGTGGTGAAAGGGAAGTTGCCTTGACCTTATTAATTAGTTAATTAGGGAGATGTCATCTTGGATTCTCGGTTTAATTCTCAACCTCCTTTTCCTTGTCCGTATTTTTTTTTTACATAAGAAAGAATAAATTATGGCAATCTTGTCAGACTCGAGAAATTATTAGATTATCAAACCAATCATAACACTGAACATACATACTCCAGGTCTTACAATAAAGATAAAGTATAAGTTAACCGGCTGGAAGTGGTAAATCATGCATTTTACTCTGCATGGTGTTAATAAGCGCAAATATATTTATTTATGTTTGTTGAATAATGAATTGAATAAGTATGCAGGGACAGGAGAGTTTCAAACTTGTTCGCCGTCAGAAAACTCAGAACTTTTTTACGCTGTTCTAGGAGGTCTAGGTCAGTTCGGAATCATAACCAGAGCTAGAATTGCCCTAGAGACTGCACCCAAGAGGGTACGTCGTCGTACTAAAATAATAATAATAATGATCATCATTACCAACCTAGCTAGCTAATTAATTATATCGATCATATGGCCGTGACTGTGTGTGTGGATTTAAATAATTAGGTTAAATGGGTAAGGATGCTTTACACCGACTTCGCAGCCTTCACTAGAGACCAGGAGCATTTGATCTCCATCACCGATGACCAACCAAATGCACTGATCAACTATTTAGAAGGTTCGGTTCTACTCAACAACGCTCCTCCTCCTGAGGACTGGACATCTTCATCCGCTACTTACCAAGATGTGCTGTCCCTCATAACCCAAAACCGCATTATCTACTGCATTGAACTCGCTAACTACTACCATCATCACTCCCAATATACACTAATTAACAAGGTGTCCTTTATTTATTATATCCATTCTACTTACATAATTATCTCCTACAAACAACCCCATTTATTTTCATCATTCATTCCTACAAATTATTAAGGTTTCCAAATTGCATATTGTAAGAAGAGAACCCCAATAATACTTAGCGCTATATATACGTTAGGTAGAAATTGTTCAACTGTGTCCTATATATATGTTGAAGATGCACGTACCTACAAGCAGTATCAATCAACCGTAGCATGACAAGATATATACATATAGAAAAATAATTGGCTGAACACATGCAGACATAATTGGCTGAAGGGTCACCACCTAAAAGCCACCAAATGTAAGATTAAGAAGAAACAAACTTAATTATTCTCAAAGATTCAATTAACGTATTATACAACAATATTCCTTGCTAATCTCTGTCTCAGATTTATATTGGCTTAAAAACCATGTGTTTGTTCCATCACTGAATATCGATCAACATTTTAAATATGAGACAATGATTAGCAACGTGACCTATATTTGATATCATTTATAGGTTCTTTTTACATACCCTTATTATTATCATGTGTAATGAAATTATAAGTAAGAATATATATATATCCAAACAACCAGGCCAAAAGTCTTTTAACTAATGGGGTGTAAGTTTTTCATTCTTATAGATTGCTTAATTATAAACTACACCAACTAACTCTTCAAATATCGATCGGGACAATTAACAGATTGTTTACTAACTATACTAACCTCTAACAGTTTCCTACATAATTAATGCAGGATCTAGAGATGTTAATCCAAGGGTTGGGATATGTCCCAGGATTCAAGTTCAAGACCGACGCGTCGTATATGGAATTTCTCAATCGGCTTCGGACCACAGAGCTACAGCTTCAGTCGGAAGGGCTTTGGGATGTTCCACATCCATGGCTGAACCTCTTTATCCCGAAATCTCGTATTTTCGACTTTGATAATGGCGTTTTCAGGAACATCATACTCCCAAGAAATATTACCTCCGGGCCTCTACTTGTTTATCCCATGAACAGAAACAAGTACGTGTTAGTTTGGTGAATTTATATCCTAAATGGGTTAATTCGTATTCATATTTAACCAATTAATGGATGGTTGAATGTTGTTGCAGATGGGATGATAGGATGTCTGCGGTTATACCCGACGAGGACGTGTTCTACACGGTAGGGTTTCTGCATTCGAGCGGGTTTGATGACTGGAAACGGCTCGACGAACAGAACAAAGCAGTGATAAAGTTCTGCGAGGATGAAGGGATCAAGATAAAGCAGTATCTTCCTAATCACAGGACTAAACAAGAGTGGGTAAACCATTTTGGATCCAAATGGGAAATTTTCCAGAAAAGAAAAGCTCGATTCGATCCCAAAATGATATTGTCTCCTGGCCAGAAGATCTTCAATTAGTGTATGCATATATATATGTATATATGTAATGTTGTTCATGGTTTGATTCAGGGCTTAGCTAGCTTACTAGTACAGAAATATTGTACCCTAGCTAGGGCCTTCAATAAAGGGGTTATTTTTTGTACGTAGATGCTTTAATGAAAATTAGGGGTGAGTTCGGCACAAACATGCGAGATTTTTCAAGAAAATGTCCATAGCCCTAGTTTTCGGGATTTTCCACAACCGTCCATAGCCCTAGCCCTATGTTAAACATTTGAAAAAGTCCTTACTTGGTCGGGACTTTTCAAATTCGGGACGGGCTAGGGACAACGCTAGTTTACACCTAAGAATTAAAATAAACCTTAATTTTCAACACAAATACAAATTCAAGTTCAAATATTCATCAAATTCACGAACACATACATTGAATTCACCAACACATACATTGAATTCACGATCACATACATCAAGTTCACAAACAATTCATTAAGTCCGCACACGTAGATTAAGTTCTACAAGAAGAACACTAGCATTCAAGCTCAACGAAACTCCAACACCAAGTCAGCTCCAAATCAACTCAAAACCAGCTCCATCACTTTAAATGAGTTGAAGATTTAAATGGTAAAATCTAAAACTATAAATAAATGATCTAGTGCAAAGAATATTTAAATGAAAAGCTAAAACTGAATGTCCAGACAGTTAACGATACGTTGATGAAGAACCAACAGACAATGTCTAGAACAATAAAACAAGGACATCTCTAGAACAAGCAGGAGAGAAACACAAAGCCGCAACAATAAAAGAACCAACAGACAATGTCATCTCAACCACCCTTCTAAAGGGGGGATCATCCTCTCCGGCAGGAACTTGTGAAGATGTGGAAGTCTTAACAACGCGGGTGGAAGCCATAACATTGGTCTTCGAAGAGCGATCGGCAACGACCCGTCCGGCAGCAATCCTCGCTCGCTCCGCTCGCCTGTTAATTTGGCTAACAACATCCAAGGAAAACATAGCATACTCTCCAAGTTGCGCAAACGGGAATTTGGGACTCAGGCCATGAAACTTCTCAACCAAGTTCACTCCAAAGGTGTTCATCACATCCTGGCAATGCTCCTCAGCACGGTCAGAAAACTCCTTGGAAGCCAAAAAATCATGGACTCCAATGGCTTTACCTTTCTTGACGCCAACGGCCTCACTCTTCACAACTCCCATAGTCTCACCCTCCTCCAAACCGGCCAACCTACCCTCTTCACGAGCATCGCGGAGAGCATTCTTCAACCTTAGCTCGGCTATCAATTCGTCATCCGCCCAGCGGGCAACAATATCATCAAGCTCCTTCTGAACAACAGTCAAACGACTGGACAAAGAAACCTCCGACACCCTGAGCTCCTCAACCTCGTCGCGCAAATGCTCCTCAGTTCTCTTCAAAGTCGCCTCAAGCATCCCCACCATCTGCCGAAACATGTCACGCTCCCGAGTAACGTTCACCATGTGAGAACCAATGTTAACAACCGAATATATGCCCTATAAAAGAGAAAAGGAGTAAGGATCATCAAATTGACAAAATAAAGCAAAAGACAATACAAAAACTCACAGGAGCAACTGGGACAAGGTGCCCTTCACAAAGTGATGAGCCTCTTCAAGATCAGACGGGGGGAGGGAACGATCGGCCGGGGGGATAATGGAGTTCATCATAGGAATGGCAACTTCCGGAATGGAAAGGGAGGCAGTCAGGTCATAGGTTTGGCGCTCAGCAGTTTGGAAAGACATCCAAGCATTACCCATAACATCACCAACGATGGGGCGGACGAGATCCTCGGAAAATATCAAAGACAAATTGATACTACCTAAACAACAAGTATAATGCGCAACAAGAACATGATAAATACACATATACAAGGAAAAAAAACATCATTAGGTACCTGGCACAGGATGTCTATCATCGGAGGTTGCAACCCTCGGGGGGAGGGGGGGACGGGGCGAGGAGACAAAGACTCGCAGACATCATCCGAAACCTCCTTATTCTCCGGGGAAATTGGAGAATTATCAGCAACGTCCTCAACAGCGATCTCTCTCTTTATGGCAAGAGGAGGACCTGGAGGGAGAAAGGAACGAGGCTATCTACTGAGCCTTAGAATTAGAGGCTTCCACCTCCAAGCTAGACTCTTCGACTTGATCTTGGCCAGGATATGCGCAACAAAGATACAAGGGGACCTCCCTAAAAATAAACAAAATATGGGTGAATACAACATAAGCAAAGTAAGCAGAGAAACAAAAGGAAACATCACAAACACTGTACCCGAGGAAAGTTTCACAGCCCCGGACGACAGTGAAATGGTAGCAGGAGCCTCAACCATGGTCAAAGGAATAGGAGAAGCAACCGAAACTTCCCTCTCTGAAGGGACGTCCTCACCAACATCATCATTCTCTTAAAACAGGGAAGGCTGATATTGAAACCAACCTACAAGACAAAGCAATAAAGTTATAAGTATCAAAAACTCAAAGGCTTGCATACCAAAGGTAAAACGGAGGGCGCCGTTCGAATCCCCGTGGCCAATAGCTCCTCTTCTGAGATGCGATGTACGGACTTGTAGGAAGCCGTCGTGTTCTCATTGTATATCAGCTTCAGGGTCTGCCTATCGAACATGGAAAGCTCGGAAAAGTCAGGACGCGCATCAGTCAGCTTGGGGGTATCCAAGGACCAAGAAACGTCCTGATCCTCAAGGAAGAAGTAGTATTTCTCCCATTGGCCACTACCGCTTTCAAAGGCAAGGACGAACCGACGTTTATTATTCCACTTTGCAGTACCCAATTTCGAGAACCCCTTTTGGGCCAACAAAGGGTATCGGGTCACCAGGGAATAGAACCCCGACTCACCACCATGTTGAACACGGTAGAAGCATCGAAAGAGAAGAAGGGAGTAAGCCTAGTGTTGACGATGGCACAACACCCTAAATCCAACCCAGGCACGGATAGCGGAGGGGGCAAGCTCGATAGGAGAAATCCAATATACTGGCAGAGCTCCCGAAGTTCGGCACAGTAAGGGAAGCGAAGCCCCGCCTTAATCTGATGAATATACACCACCGCCATTCCATTCGACAGAGGGGTAACGGAGCTGCCACCATAGCGGTACGGCTTGGCGAAGGGGTAAAATGATTTTCCTAGGCCAAACAACCCAGTCGTCTTAAGATGGGAGAAAAACCCTTTCCTACTCAGCAAGTTCTTACTATAGACCTCAAATAAGAACACAGGGTCTCGAAGAAAAGCCAGCTCATCCTCAAGGATGGGTCGCAATTCGACATCCGTGTCCAAATCAGAATCGGACATCTCCGAGACATAGTCCGGACTCAAGTCGGGATGCGGAAACCGCCTCCCCATAAAAACCTCTTATGCGGAAAACGGATTATGGGAGCATTAGAGGCAATGCCACTACGGGAAGCCTTAGGAGAAGAAGGCTTACTCATTTGGAAGAAAAAATGGAACGGCGCTCCTTAGTCCGGTAAAAGCACGCTTGGCAAGGGAAAGAAAAACGACGGTCTGTTAGAAATTACCAACCCAACCTCATGATACCATATCAATCCATCAAAACCAATCTACCCAATGGTACGTCCCAAAGTGCATAAAGATCAAATGCTTACTACGGGGGCAAAAGACACGTGCATGGACGATGTTACTTGTCAAAGAGGGGACTATGATGGACAAAGCATGGAAAATACCCCTAAAGGGGGAGACAAATAAATTCACATCAACACTACCTAAGGTAATGAAAGGTGGAACCAAATATCCTCCATGAGGGCATATATCATCTATACAAGCAAGAGGTGACTTAGGCATGGCATTAAGGCACCCAAACAACAAACACCTACCAAATTCTCACCTCAAAAGTACTCCAAGCTCAACAACAAAAGGCAATCCTCCACTTCCAACAACAATGAACAATGAAGCAACTTAAGTATCTACAAGGTCCTAGAATTTATAGCAATCAATGGAGAACACACAAACAAAAGGGCTAAGGGTCCAAACCTTTGAAGAGATGGAATCAAACCGGCTTAAAAACCGGTCCGGAGCCAAATTAGCCGTCGAAACCGCCGCCCCTCGCCACCAAAAGAGGCCCTGCCGCCGTCGACACCACCGACTGCCGCCGGAAGAACTCCAGCCGCCGTGCCCGGCCCTGTCGCCTCCGTGCCCAGCCTCGCTCAGAGCCCACCCTCGTCACGCCGCCCGAAGCCGCCGCGTCGCCCTCCCTCTTGCCGGCCGACCCAAGTCACCAAAACAAGCAAAATTTCCACCCCAAATCAAACCTAAGTGAGCTCCATGAGAGGTGTGGTGACTTAATTGAGTTGATTGGGTGACAAAATTGAAATGGAGGTGGAGGAGAAAACCTAAGTTGGAAGGATGAGGAATGCTCTAGAAAAGATGAAGAAGGATAGTGAAGGATGAGGGAAATAATGAAGGGGAGCCTACAATCATGCCTTATAAAGGGATATGTTATGGTTTTTTTTTTTTTTTTTTCTAAAAGGCTCTAATAAAATTGAGACACAAACAAAAGGACACAGTCTGAAGGATAAGTAAAATAAGACCAATGCTCGTAATTCTTACCCTCATAAAATATTATCATATGACGTGAACTTGCTTAAATCTAATAAAAGCATTTTTCGTATATGTATTAAGCTTCTCTAAAGCAGGGGGCATGGAAATTACAACGCGTCTCGAGCACTCGATAAAGCCCGGGATCGTCACAAAACCTTCCCAAAAGCAGGGGGCATAAAAATCACGACGCTTCTCGAGCACTCGATGAAGGTCGGGATTGTCACGAAGGTACGTCCTTCTACTCGCATGGGCGATATTCCGCAAAAATAGAGTCAATAAAAGGTTAAACAATTCCTTGACTCGGGGGGAAAATGTTAGATATACGCCCAAGCTATCAGTAATTGGACCCGATAAATGGGTCATAACCGAATATAATTCGAAACTTGGATCACGGACACGCGATGCCCGCCACATAGGCCCGAAAAACACCCCGAGTGGCGAAAACCACTCGGGAAGGCCCCGAGTGGAAAAACCACCCGGGGGCAACCTAAGCAAGGGACCCTTGCTCGGGTAGCCCGAGCAAGACCTTAGGGGTACCCGGGCGGGTACCCCCCTCCGTCCGGACGAGTCCCCTCGTCCGGACCCCTACCCCCGGACGATATTTCGCCCGGGGCTCGCCCTTGAGGCTACACACCAACACTTAGCTATGATAAACTTATTTACGGTCGAACCGAGGTCAAATGCACCTTATTTACGGTCAATGCTAACTTATATTACGAACCTGCCACAACCGGACCATGAAATCACTGGAATCGGGGCGGTTCAATGGGAGCTATATAAATAAAGACCTCATCCCCTCATTTGAAAGTAATCTCTCACTCTCTCTCTAAGTTCACTACCTCTCTCTCTAAAGCTCATACTTACTTAAGCTTCGGAGTGGGCTTACCAGGACCCCCCTGGTGCCCATTTGCAGGTACCCAAGGAGAGGAGCCGAGAAGAAAGAAGCCCACGAAGTAGAAGTCCGGGAAGAAGAAGCCCACGAAGAAGAAGGCCGAGAAGGAGAAGCCCACAGAGGAGACTCGTGTGAAAATAATTTATATGTATTTTATGATCGGACCGGTATCGGTTTTTAAGGTCCAACCCGGTTAAACCCGGTTTTCACGAACATAACTGGTTTAGTTGTGCATCTTACTATATTGCACGGACCGGACCGCTAAACTGACCGGTTCACGATCTGACTGGGTCCGACCGCCGGTCCGATCTGGTTTTCAAAACACTAAATCGATTCTGTGACCGGTCTGTTTCTGATAACACTGGTTTCAGCTCTACATTAGCTTCTATGACGAATTATGCAAAAAAAAAAAAAAAAAAAAAAAAAAAAAATTAAGTATAGGAGTTTTATTGGAATAATTGAAACTAGATGGATGAAATAAGGGTAAATTAAAAAAAGCCAAGACAGACCCATCGGGATTCGGAGGATTCTAATCTAGTCTAGGGGACTAGCTAATCTAACTGTATGTAATAAGGCAGTCTGCTGTTTATATGAATGAATGCATCAATGGCGGTCCTTCAGTTTCCACCAAATAGTTATCCTTCTCTAACACCCCACTCGTCTTCTTCCTCTACTTCTCTGTACTTCATTTTCCGCCCATGGCAGAATCATTCAGCTAAAAGGTTCGGTCTGTTAAGAACTCAATGTTCCCGTCATACAATTCACGCAGACACCCACCAGAACGACCCAACAGTTAAAGCTACTGTCGGCTCCGTCAAGAAGAAGAGAAAACCCAGACCAAGCTTCTTCGAGCAAATTCAAGATAAGTGGTCTCTGAAGCTCGATTCAAGCCGACAGAAATTCCCGTGGCAAGAGCGCGAAGACGAAAAAGAGGAAGACGTAGAATTAGAGCAGGAACAAATACAGCAGCTAGATCGGGGAACCAAACAGGAGGAGTTGGATGTACAGGTACCTTCAAAGGTTAGTGCTGTTTCAACAAAAGGGCCTAATTTCGCACCTTGGGTTCTTGGTTACAAGCCGCAGAGCAATTATGATGCTAGAAGCTCTCAAGTTTCGGCAGAAGAAAGGGGGAAAATTGATGAGTCTGGTAATAATGACGGAATTGTTGTTGGAAAAACAAAGAAATCAGGTTCTGAAGTCAGTTCCAGTAGCAAATTTGATAGAATTGAAGTTAATACGGGGAATTCCATGGCCATACAAAGTGAAAAGAAAAGATCGAGTTTTGGAGGTGGTATTGGTAATAATGGGAGAATTGTTGTTGGAGAAACAAAGAATTGGGGTTCTAAAGCTAGTCACAGTGGAAAATTTGATTATGTAGGAAATTCTATGCAATTTGATAAAAGTGAAAAGAAAAGATTGGATTTTGGAGGAGGAAGTGCTGCTTTATTGACTGGAGATGCTAGAGTTCTGGTTGGAGAGGTTGAGGTTTCAAATGCTCATATAGCAAACACTATGCCTGTCAGTGATGAAAGGGGAATTAGTTTGGCTTTGAAACTAATTGATGATGTGTTATCAGATACAGATGAGGAATCAATTAGCTTACCATGGAGTGGAGAAGACGAAAGAAAGAAGAAGAAAATTAGTAATACCTACGTTGCAGAGAGGACTATTCCAGAGCACGAGCTAAAGAGGCTCAGGAACATTGCTTTGAGAATGCTGGAGAGGATCAAAGTTGGTAAGGGTGGCATCACTGAGGCACTGGTGGAGTCTATTCATGAGAAGTGGAAAGTTGATGAAGTGGTGAAACTGAAGTTTGAGAGTGCTCTTTCTGTCCATATGAAGAGGACCCACGAGACTTTAGAGGTTAGTAATCCATTTCATGCCTAAAATAATTGATTAGCTGCTCAATGAATTTAATTGCTGAAATGTTGAATACCAGAAGCATGAAAATCAGTGTCTTGACATGCTTAACTTTTGTGTTTTGTTTCAGAGTAGAACCGGAGGTTTAGTTATATGGAGATCAGGTAGTTCAATAGTATTATACCGAGGGCTGAGCTACAAGCTGCCATGTGTACAAACATTCAGCAAACAGAGCCCAGTCACTGCTATCGAACCGGAGAGGCAATACTCTCCTCTTTCTTCGCGCCATCTGGAGGGTCTATCTAAGAAAGAAATCAAGGAAATGAACTTTCTTAACCAATTATTGGATGAGCTTGGTCCACGGTTCAAAGATTGGTCAGGCCGTGGGCCTGTCCCAGTTGATGCAGACTTGCTTCCGACAATTGTTCCTGATTATAAAACCCCTTTCAGGCTTCTTCCTCATGGGGTTAGACATTGCTTGCGAGACAAGGAAATGACACGCTTTCGTCAGCTTGCTAGAACAACTCCTCCACATTTTGCGTTAGGTATTTAGCGAATAGTGGGGAGCGTATACAATTTTAGTTTGGGTTTATGCATTTGAAATTGATTGTGTAACTTTGTTTTTAGGTAGGAACAGGAGATTGCAAGGTCTTGCTCGTGCAATGGTGAAGTTGTGGGAGACAAGTGCTATTGCAAAGATAGCCATCAAACGCGGTGTTCAAAACACCTGTAATGATAGAATGGCAGAAGAGCTTAAGGTGAGAGAACGCTTAAATTACTTTGTTTCATTCAACACTGCACATAATGTATGTCTTACATATGAATGATCATATCATATGCCTTTGGGATCAAGAACTCCTTAAAGCCGAGGTTTTGAGCACCGGAAATGTTCTTGCTGCAGAATTTAACAGGAGGGACACTGCTCTCGAGGAACAAGGAGTACATTGTCTTCTACAGAGGCAATGATTTCCTTCCTCCTGATGTCACGAACACAGTAAAAGAGAGGCTAGAGCTGACAAATCTCCAGCAAATTGAGGAAGAACAAGTTCGTCAGTTAGCTGCCTCTGCTGCAATTAATTCAAAATCTCAAGTTTCTGGAACCTCACTAGTTGCAGGCACCCTCAAAGAAACTTTGTCTGCCATTGCTCGATGGGGCAATGATCAGTACAGCAAAGATGTTGAACGAATGAGACAAAATTCTTTGCTGGAGAAACATGCTGCCCTTGTGAGATCCCTTCAAAACAGGCTCTCTATTGTAAGTCACATTATAACCATCCTTCCCCCTTCACTTCAATTTTAAGCGACAAAATGAAAAAGATTACCTTTTTAGAAACGTAGAGATTGAACGTGATAATCAACCGTTGCTTGATATGGGCAACATTCTATTCTGTAGCATTGCTCTAGTCATCTTCATGATTATTTCTAAGGGAAGCAAAGGGTTTCTGACATCTCCTTTACTTTCTTTAGGCGAAAAAAAAGTTTAAGAAGGCGGAGTATGCTTTAGCAAAAGTACAGAAGAATCTACAACCATCTGATCTTCCATCGGATCTTGAAACCATAACCGATGAAGAGAGGTTTCTGTTCCGCAAAATTGGTCTCAGTATGAAGCCTTTCCTTCTTGTTGGTAAGAACACCTTAAAGTTAGTCTTTTTCTTAAAAAAAAATGTGTTCTGTAACTTCAATGATATATTTCTTTTGCTTTTTTTAAAGGGAGGAGAGGGATGTTTGGGGGGACAGTGGAAAACATGCACTTACACTGGAAGCATCGGGAATTGGTTAAGCTAATTGTGAAAAGTAGAAATTTCCAACAAGTAAAGCATGTGGCTATAAATTTGGAAGCAGAGAGCGGAGGAGTTTTGATATCATTGGATAACACCATCAAAGGATACGCTATTATCTTGTATCGTGGCAAGAACTATCAACAGCCTCATGGCTTGAAGCCTAAGAATCTATTAACCCGAAGGCAAGCTTTAGCTCAATCGATTGAGTTACAGAGGCGTGAGGTAAGTAGACCAATGCTGATAGATAGATTATTCCATGTTGGTCATTGAAGAATCTTACTAACCGATGTTCTTTTCTCTTTCTTTTTTTAAAATTTCAGGCACTGAAGCACCATATATTAGACTTGCAGGAGAGAATTGATTTGCTAAAGTCTGAGCTAGTATGGGACCCACCCTCTTGATTTTCAATCTGTGTTTATTGTTCATAATAATATCGAAATTAAATTCTAAAAGATCAATCTTTCTTTTACTTCCCTGCAGAAGGATAGGAGAGCCGCCACGAATAGTAATGATGATGAAGAAAGTGAAACTGACAGTAACCTATCGGATGAGGTAGTTCATCAGCTCTCTGCTCTGTTTAACCATTTTGGCGCAGTTATTGAAGTCTTCCGTCTTGAAATTAATGGAAAATTGGTTGGTTATGAGTTTAGGATGAAGGGGAGGAGGCCTATGATACCGAGGATGAGGATAGTGGCGATGATGTTGAAGATCCCCTTTCATGAAAGGGAAAAAATTGATGCAGTTCTGCTAATCGCCAAAACCCGGCATATCATGCCGCACTGCAACCATTTTACAGTATTGGATGTCGAGGTGAGGTCTTCATGCTCTTCTTTTGTTCATATGTCATTCTAAATACCGATTTGATTTGATTGTTGTGTCAAGTGTTCATTTCGACACTATCATATTGTATAGAGTTGTGTGGCAGCAAATGGATGTAGAGAAATGCAGCAGCAGATGGAAGCGGTAGATAATCTAATGGAGTAGTGTTGTATCCATCAAATGATAAGGTTTTGTAATAACAATGTTGAGTAATGTGAATGATCCTGGCCAATTTTTGGGTGTGCTGAGATAGGAGGCAATGAGAGATGAATGATAGGGTTATAAAAATTCTTCTTTTTAAAAACTGCATCTTTATTAGCAAATATTCACTACTCTAGGGTAGTGGTGCAACTTCACAGAGCTGAGTTGAATATATGAGTGCTCAAATGGTGTTCATTATGGCAAATATTGAGCTCTATGCAACTGCTGAGGATGTCTGTGGTAGGCTGCTGCAACAGCAGTTACTTTATACAGAGTTAGTTATTAGTGGTTGCCCTTCTGCAGAATAGACTTGGTGAATGAAACTCAAGACTGCAGAGGCCAACTCTTTCTTTAAGCAAGAGATGGTGAAATCTTCCGTTTAGTCCATTTTGCAATTTGCTGCAACTAACTCCTCCTCACGAGCGTCAGTCATTAAGAGGAGGTAACAGAATAGGGTGTCATTAGTAATACCAGTTTCTCCACCATTGCATTTCCAAGCTTTGAATGAGATGATAGATTAGAGGTGGTAATTCCTACATATTTGCGTATGTTATTGTGAATGTCAATAATATTATTGTTCTAAACTTACTAAATATGGACACCGACTATAAGTTTATCTTATCACACGATATGTAATTTTCACACATGTTCGTTTGTGCTATCGTGTTGTGATAAATTATTCAGTTTTACATCTACCTATAAGATTTTTAATAAAAACTATAAATTAAAATATCACTATTCATAAGTTTGTAATATAGAGTTGATAAATTTTAAAATTAATGACTAATTAGAATCTTAAAAAATATTAACCAAGCTTTTTAAAAAAAGTAACCAACTATCAAACTTATTAATTAGTACAACTTTGTGACGCTGAAATAATATTATGTTAATCATGATATTTTTTTATAATAGGGTTAAGGTCACTTCATACCATATGTTCGTACGAAATCCACTGTTCATACCATTTTTTTTTTTTTTTTTTTGTATAAATTTAGTGTCAAACGTTTCCATTTTGTACCGTTTTCGTACATCCGTTAAAGATCCGTTCATTTTGGCCGTTAAAAGTCACTTGCCGTGTCTCGCACGTGAGTGACCCTAAACTTTTAATTTTGTTCAATTTAATCCATATGATTTCTAACTTTTAATTTGTTCAATTTAGTCATCAAATTTCAATATCGACCTTGACCCAAATTGACCTAATAGGACATACGGTATGATGTGGACCCTTAACCCTGTTACAAACATGATTTTTGTCCTTTAGTGAGAAAATAACACATTTCTAAATTAAGATGCTACTTTCGTGAGCTAAGATTTTAATTTTGTTTAAGTTAGTTCTTACAATATATTTATAAATTTAGTTCTCAAATTTCAATATCGACCTTGACTTTCAATCTCTACGATTTAATCTTCAAATTTCTATTAGACATATGGTATGGGTGGACCCTTAACCCTTTATAATATGTTTATTACAAACATGATTTTTGTCCTTTAGTGAGAAAAATAACACATTTCAAAATTAAGACGCTGCTTTCGTGGCCGGAATATAGCTCGGAATGGATTTTACGTTTAAGTTAGTTGCAATACCATTCAGAAAGACCCAATGAAGCACTAAAATTATATTCTTTCATGCGATTCCCTAAAATTACAACATAATAAGAAGTGTCTCAGAACGAATACTTATATGACAATAATGACTCCTATGAAATAAAGACCAAATCCTCACCCAAAACTGCATTTCCCACCACATTAAGAAACAAATCCAAACAACCAACGATCTTTCATCTCTCCTCCCCTTAAACTTAAAGAGAGAGACCGAAGAAATAACAGGCATCACTGCTGCTTGCACTCAGGTGGCCTCTCGCCTTGCTTACCACCAGATGGTGCTCTTCCACCCTTCTGCGATAAAAACCTCACCTCACTTATATAAAATTAATTAATTAACAGACTAGTAGTAGTTTTACAGTATTTTAGTTTTCTATACCTTGTGTCCAGATGATGTCTGCATTTATCAAAGAAAAAAACGTTTAGCATCGGCTAAAAACAAAGAGCTCACAAAAAAATGAAGACGATTTAGCTTAAACCGACCTTCTTTCTTGATTTTTTCACTTCTTCCTCGTCATCTTCATCATCATCATCATCTTCCTCATCATCTTCCTCATCATCATCGTCATCATCATCGTCTTCATCATCTTCATCATCCTCTTCTTCATCATCTTCATCTACTAGTTCTCCAAAATCATCATCTCCTTGTACTGCCTCTCCAGTGAACCATGACACTGCATGGGGTATGATCTTGTCCCGAATTGTAGACCTGTCCAAATCATGATAAATCAGGTCATAATATAATAATAAATCAAAAATACATGATAACAGAAAAAACTATAAGATACGAAGAACTAACCCTATGTCATAATCTTGCTCCATTAGATTCTGGAGTTCTTCAGCCTGCATTGACAGGTCACAAACTTCATTTCTGGGAGTAGAGAGAATCAGCAAGAAGTCATCGAAAGTCTAGCTACTACAATACATACCGTGTCTTCATCAATATCTTCATCGTCATCAGGAACCTGAGGGGGGTTAAAGAAGTTGAAAAAGCTTTCACACTTTTCAGTTTTGATGATGGGTTTCGCATTCTTCGATCCTTTCTTGGGCTTCTTTTTAAGAATCTTCTGTGTTAGGCATTTTCCCTGATGCCATTCTATCTCCGTCCTATAACACATTATTTGTCACATCACAAGGTTCTAAAGAGGTACACTTACAAAAACAGATGAATTGATTAGCAGAAAAAAAAGCTCTACCCAATAGCTTTCTCAAGGATTGGCTCATCTTCATCAACCATGTGATAGACCTTAGTCAAGACAGAATTCTTGAAGTAGGGATTCTTCTCGAAAAAGAACTCTAGCTTGAATCCCTTAGGATCATCTACCCTAGACCACTTGATATCTGTGAGGTACTTCAGGGCTGCTTCATCACGCTCAGATATCTAATTGCATACCGATTATTAAAATAATAATAATAAAAATTTGGAAAAAGAACCTTGCTGTAGCCCCAAAAATGAAGAAATATTATCACTAAAAACACTTACCTCCTCAGACACTACTTCATTATTCTTCATTGCATTAAGCCAGAAGTCAGGCACACCTTTCTCTGCTCAGGGAAAATAATTTAAATAAACAACCAAGACAGCAAGTAATACCTTACGTACCATAAGTAGTATAGTAAAAGAAAGGAAGACAATAGTACCTTCAGCAGCCTTCTCCTCTTTATCCTTTTCGGCCTCCTTGGGGACTCCTTCAACTTCAAGGACACCATTCACAATCTCAAATCTCTGCAGTGATCATTCCATAAAAGTACAATTTACCAACCATTAATGATGTTAAGAGAGTATTAAAATATTGGACTAAAAAAGCATCAGCCATGTCAATAGAAGCCGTAAAAACAATACCTTGTTGTAAAGAGGTTGGTAAAGTTTCTGATATTTAGCTTCAAGAGCTGCTCTCTCCTCAAAGAACTTTGCCTCTAACTCATCATGTTCGCCCTGCAGTTTATATCAAGAGAATGTCAGCATTTTCAACTTCCTACCTAACAAGTAGTATGCAAGTATGAACTATAACATAAATATATTCGCACATGTTTAGCTACTACGAAAGATACTACAAACCATCAAAGATTACTCGGGCAGAACAGTAGAACTGATTACAGCTGATAAATATGAAATAACTGAAATTTCTTTGCAAAGCGCTATTAAAAGGTTACTTTATTGCTAAATGTCCAAAAAACAACTACGGCTAGACATGTTTACCACAACTATTATATATCAGGATACACCTGTATCCATGGAAAACAGGGATATGAATGAATTATAAACACAGACAGGGAAAAAGAAGAAGAAAAAGTCTAAAAACATTTTATTTGTCAAGTGGACATGCCTGAATCTCTCTGAGGACCTCAACACGCTTCCTGACATTGGGTGCTAGGCTCTCCAACACATCAGCGTGCTGCCCAGCCAAATTCTGAAGCTTATTCTGCGAAACACCAATACAAACATCAAACGATTAAAGCATGATCCCAGACACATCCGAACAAAAGAAGCCAAAACAGTCAATTACACAACAGACAACAGCAGAATCACAGCCGCAATGATTGAAGCAGACGGAATACCAAAACAGCTCAAACAATCGTACACGCGCATGAACATTAATTGCTAAGTATTAAAACAAGAGAAATACAGACCTTTAGTGCATTAACAAGGTCAGCTCGACCCCCTTCATTTAGAGCTGCAGAGCAGAAAACAAATTAACATGATTACAAAAGTGAAAAGCAATGAAAATTAGAGTCTAAGTGAGTCACAATCATCAACCAGCAGTGAGATCGGCCATGTTGTAGTTATCCTTGTTGCTGCTCATGGCTTGGCGTGGCAGAAGAGTGGACAGAGAGAAAAGGAGGAAGAAACCCTAGACAATTAGGAAGGAGGTGAAGAAGAGAGAGAGCAACCGCGCAACCTTTTTATCCTCGGAGGCCGGAGCGGCGGACATGGTTTCATATATTTCATTATCGTCCCTTAAGTCAATAGCTAGTCTAATCCTCCTATACTATTTTATAATGTAGTTTTCACCCCCCTCTTTTGGACTCCTTTATCCTAAATAGCTTAGCAGTAACCACGGTCCAGTGTTATCAGAACCGGACCGGACCGGCGGTTCGACCGGGGTCGAACCGGAACCGGTGCCTCCAACGGTCCGGTTCGAGCAAATCCGGAGAATGTAAGCGAACCCGGTTCGATATCCGGTTTTTTCATGAACCGGCCGGTTTTGAGCAGACCGGCCGGTCCGCCGGTTCAGACTCCATTAAAAAAAAAAAAAAAACTGAACAAATTCTGCCAGGGCTCCGACGCGGCCGCTCTTGTCTCCTCCGACGCTGACCACTCATTTCTTATCTTCACTCTCCGTTGAACAAATTCCTTTTTTTAAACCAGACAATAAGAAGAAATGAAGGGAATGCTGGGTGGAGATAAGAAAGGAAGGGCTACGGTGGGAAGAGAATGGGTTAGCGGGAAGGGCTACGGTGGGAAGGGTAGGACTCGCTGGAATGGAAGGGCTATGGTGGATGGAGAGGAAGAAGGATTTATGGAGATTGAGCGGGGGTTGTTCGGTCGGAGGCGGAGCGAGAACATGAAGATTGCAGTTCGATTGGAGGTGGCCTGGCGATGGCGATCGCGAGAGTTGGCCTGACGGTGGCGGTCACAGGGGGTGGACTGGCCGTCGTGGTCGCAGGAGGTGGATTGGCCATCGCGGTCGTGGTCGCAAGAGGTGGACTAGCAGTGGGAGGATGCTTCAAAGTTCGAGTTGAGGGTTTTCAACAATGGAGATAGGTTGAAGGATGGTGTGTAATGAACATGAAGATTTTGGAATTGATGCTTAGAGGATGGGGTGGGGTTGGGTGCAGAGTGCAGACGAGAGAGAAGGGAGAGAGAGAAAGGATGGGGACGAGAGATTGAAGGATGGGGATGGTCTTCTTTTTTGATTGAAGGGATGGTTTTTTTTTATTGCAGGGATGGTACTCTGCTTAACTGCAGTATCTATGCATTTTTATGTCAAATCCGGTCGGACCGGGTTCGAACCGGGTCCGACCGGACGAACCGTGAACCGGACGCTTAGCCGGTTCGCTGTCCGGTCCGGTTCTGATAACACTGCCACGGTCCCGACAACAGTGCGCCGGTGATAACTAAAACGTTAAGATTTTTCGCACCATTTTTTGATATAATTTTTTTTCCCTTTTTTTTATATAATTAATCAATGGTATTGGTGATGGGTTTCCTATTTGCTTATATGATATTGAGGCATAACTATAGTTATAACATAATTGTATATATTAATAATAAAAAAAACTTAATAAAAAAAGAAATTTTTTACCTAAATCTTAATTCAATTTGGATTAATATTGAATTTTTTTATTCTATTTAAAATTGGATTGTTTTAATAATCTATAGATATGATTATGGTTACAATTAAAAAGAGATTTGATATGCAATTAAAACTATGGTAAAAAAAACTAAGATTATCTATAGATATGATTATGGATACAATTAAAAAGAGATTTGGGTTTACCATTAAAACTATGGTGAAATTATGATTATTGTTAGGGTAAACAGGTCTTTTGGTCCATGATGTTTGACAACTTTTGGGTTTTGGTCAATAATGTTTTTTTTTTTTACCTAGTTTTGGTACCATATGTTTGCAGATTTTTTCTAGTTTTGGTCTAACCGTTACATTCCGTCCATTTTTTGACATGTTCAAGTCACGTGATCCACTCTAAAATTTAAATTTAGTCCCTCTAATACTTTCTTAACCATTTTTTTGTTCAATTTACTCCCGAAGTTTCAAAATTGACCCCAATTGGACAATAGGTCCAATTAAATTTTTGAAACTTCGGGACTAAATTGAACCAAAAAAAGGTTAGGAAAGTATTAGAGGGACTAAATTGAACAAAATTGAAAGTTTAGGGTGGATCACGTGACTTGTACATGTCAAAAAATGGACGGAATGTAACGGTTAGACCAAAACTATAAAAAATCTGCAAACATATGGTACCAAAACTAGGTAAAAAAAAATATCATTGACCAAAACTCAAAAGTTGTCAAACATCATGGACCAAAAGACCTGTTAACCCTTATTGTTATAAAACATACCAAATACAAGAGAAAGATGATATAAAGAGAGTAAATTGGGATGATCTATTCTCATGTACAAGAGCCATATATATAGGGTTACATATTATTGAAGAACAAAAATAATCAATACAAGGAAAGTCTAATTAGGAAAGTTGATATATACACACAATATTGAACATCCATTCTATTCCTAAATTATATTCGTAACACTCCCCCTTGGATGTTCATAAGGGAATTATGCCTCGTTAAAATCTTACTAGAAAAAACCATGTCGGAAAAAATCTAATAAGGAAAAAGAGTACACAATTATTGATCCCTTTTGTAAGTTGCCTAGTTAAAAACCTTACCAGGAAAACCCGATGGGACAAAATCTTGGTTAAGGGAAAAAGAGTGCAGCGCTTGTAGATTCTTCCCCTTGATCACATAATCTCTTTTAGTCGACACAATCCAATTTTGTTCACTAGTCTTTCGAATGTCGCAGTTGGTAAAGCCTTCGTGAATGAATCTGCTAGATTATCACTGGAACAGACTTGTTGGATGTTGATGTCGTCTTTCTTCTCAAGATCGTGGGTGAAGGGGAAATGTGTTTCGTCCTGTCTCATTTGATGTAACCTTCCTTCATCTGAGAAATACATGCTGCATTATCCTCATACAATATAGTAGGTACATTTTCATCTAAAGGTAAGTTGCACATCTTCTGGATATGGTGCGTCATCGATCTTAACCAGACACACTCCCGACTTGCCTCATGCAATGCGATTATCTCTGCGTGATTTGAGGATGCAGCTGCTAATGATTGCTTCATTGACCGTCTTGATATAGTTGTACCGTCACACGTGAATAAATAACATGTTTGAGATCGACCATTGTGCGGATCAGATAAATACCCTGCATCTGCAAAACCAATTAATCCAGATCTTGATTTATGTTGATAAAATAAGCCCATGTCATTCGTTCCTCGAAGATATCAGAAAATCTTATTAACTACATTTCAATGTCGTTGTGTTGGGGAAGAGCTGAATCTTGCTAATAAGCTTACAACAAATGAAATATCGGGCCTTGTGTAATTTGCAAGATACAATAGTGCTCCCACAACACTAAGATAAGGTACTTCAGGACCAATGGGTTCTTCATTAATCTCACGAGGACGGGAAATATCTTTATCAACATTTAGCGACCTTACAACCATCGGGGTACTCAATGGATGTGCTTTATCCATGTAGAATCGCTTTAACACCTTATCTTTGTAAGATGATTGATGGACAAAAATTCCATCTTTCAAATGCTCAATCTGCAAGCCAAGACAAAACTTTGTTTTTCCAAGGTCTTTCATTTCAAATTCTTTTGTCAAGCAATTTACTGTGTCTTGAAGCTCTTCAGGAGTTCCAATAATAGTTAAATCATCAACATACACAGCAATAATTACGAACTTTGGCCCAGATCGCTTTATGAAAACATTGTTAGATTACAGGGAGTAATCACTACGGATACTTAAACAAGGTACATGCTAGTAATTGGAATTACGCAGCGGAAGTTTCGCACATACCTTTAAGGTGATCCGTAGACCCAAGATTTTCTCAGGAGGGAGTTTACAATCCTCTAGTCGGGACCCGTAGAGGTTTGTGTTAAAGAAGCTCTACGTGGTGCAAGCTCCACAGCAAAGCCTCTGATCGATTCTTGGCACGGGGACAGATCTTTGGAGAGTTTGCTCGAATGAAATTTTGCACACCATTGGTGAGGGATATGGTTCGGCCGAAACACTAGGTGTGGGATGAGGGTTTTTCTCTCTAAAACACTCTTGTGAGGGAATTATGATTAACTCTAAAAATTCCCTAACACCTCTTATTTATAGGAGGAGTAAAGTGGACAAAAGTTCACTTTGCCCCACACTATAGTTTCGGTCGGCCTATGTATTTGGGAAGGCCTAATTTTAGGCCTCCCATGTCAATTGAGATTTGGGTCTAGCCCAATTACCCTAATGTGATATTTACCCAAGTTCATTAGGTAAACTATACATATTATGGGCTACCAATTACGACGCCCATTACCATATGCTTACAGCTCCCACTTGCCGGAATGGGAGCGTGCCTGTTAATGTATTATCGTCCAAATCTGCATCAACATTTATCTCCTTTGATCTGCTCCTTGCTTCTGAATAGTTCATATGAGGTTTGCCTTGCGACCGGTGGATACGACGGGCATCGTGCGACTCATCTGTTAGATTGTAGCGCCCGCGGAACTTTGATTCCCTTTTCTCCAACCAACTTGTTATAAACAACATTTATATTGTACCACGTTGTATCCTGTGTCAACTGTTAATTCTCCTTTTGCCTAGTTTCCACATAGGAACACTTCTTCAAGGCATCCATACAAGTATTCACAACCTTCAACTAATATCCGGTTGGTGGCCACCTAGTGAATACAAGAGTCGGTGAATTACAGGTGAACTTGACCATCCCCATCGCTCATATCCTTAGTCAGACCCAACCGGTTTCCAAAGACGTGGTCACTGGGCCTTTTTGTTTAGCACTACGCTTGTACGCCAGGCGCTTTGCGCTAAATGCAGATTTGCTGAAGGCAACTAGGAGGCAGTGATCATCGCGTTCTTTATGAACTCGAACGCGCGATCCTTCCTCCTGCTTGGAAGAGAATATGGTTGGAGGACCACTCAGTCAATGAGTGACCTCAAGGAAAAACTCGAAAGAGCAGTCGCTTGTGAGCATGAACTGGGGTGGAGCAAACCATCCGCAGGTGAGGGAGAGGTACTCTTTCAGCAAGGCACAATCAGGAGCACACTTGACGGCCCAGAATATGCATTCACGCCTTTAAACACAGAGGTCAAACAACTGTTTGTGAGCATCCTGCAAAACAAGCTACCCTCCCCACGGGAGACACCGCATACGTTCCTGGGAACCAACATCACGCATTGGTGCAAATTCCACAAAGCCTGGGGTCACAGCACAAACGACTGTCTCATCCTGCGAGTTGAAATCGAAGAAATGATCGCCATTGGAACTCTACAACATCGCGTGGCATGTACCCACCACACCATGTGAACAAACGAATTTGGAGGCGACAATCACATCCCTCCCCCCACTTCATGCGTTACGCACAACTTTATTCATCCATTTACTTTCAAGCTTTGATTTCCTAAGTAGTTTAAGCTCTTAGTAGATTATTTACATATGGGTAATCAGTTGACCCCTTCTATCCAGTAATGTACATACGAAAAGAAAACTAATGAAGTTAATGTATTTTCGTAGGTACATTATCTCCTTACATTCCCTACTCTGGAATAACACCAAGTAGTGGGCTATATGCATTAAACATGCACCAACAATACATCAACATGTCAACATGTCAATAATCGACATCAACAACGAACACCCAATACGTTCTCTCGCACGAAATCTATTATGTCTACTCTATACATGTACATCCGGGAAATTTTTCTAAGGATTACTTACAAATAACATGGCGCGACATTTCCACTCGGGGGCAACCCCATAATTACGACAACCATACCTTGGATTTTTCAACCAAGAAGCGATCATCTATTACGTGGTGCGACATCCTCTATACGGGGGCAACCCCACTCATTTACATGGCGCGACATCCACTATACGAGGGCAACCCCATGACATCTTACTGAGGAAAATGACACCCAATATAGATTACTAAACATTTGGGCGTGATTCACCCCCACAATACATGGCGCAACATCCTCTATACGAGGGCAACCCCATGAAACATGGTGCGACATCCTCTTTACGAGGGCAACCCCACGAAAACCTACTACTACCCACAAGTAGTGTTCATTATAACGTACCACCTTTCTACGCCGGTAGGGGCATATCCTACCATCGCCGCCATGCACAACGCAGCGAAAAACTCACCAAACATACAAGTCGAGTCTTGTAAAACGTTATCTCGCCCGTGAATGAATAACGGAAATAAAACACCTCAATCAAGTAAGTAGTGTCTTGCCACAAACGTCGCCTTGGAATAGCCCAAGAGACGGAAAAAAACTACAAGTCGTGTAACACGATCTTGTACAACCCCCTGAAATAACCAGGTAGAGATGTAGTAGCATCACGAGGCAAGTAACTGGATTAGTCAGCAGAACGCCTCGCAACAACGATATGGCGGGGGTACCCAAAGTACGGAAAACAAAACACTTCCAAATGAGCAAGTCGTGTCTTGCTACAACGTCGCTTAGGAATGGCCCAAAAGACGGTATAAACTACAAGGCGTATCACACGACCTCTGTCACACCCCTTTGATTAACAAAGTAGAGGCATATTAGCATCACAAGGCAAGTAATTGGGTTAGCCAACAGAACGCTTTGTAACAACGTTACGCGGGGTGTTCCCAACTAACGGAAGGAAAAACGCACCAAACAGACAAGTAGTGTCTTGTGACAACGTCGCCTTAGAGTGAACTAAGAGACGGTAAAAAATAATGCCTCGCCTTGTCGAGACGACACACTCGCGTGTATATACGGGTCTTGCGCACTACTCATAAATGCCAAGTTCCAGGAAAATGGCCTTATGCATTACTACCCATAAATGATAAGCGTCACTCTAAAGTCTAGCGCATTACTACCCATGAAATATGGAAAGCATACAATACATGTGTTTACCACATCCTCATTACGACATGCCTTGGTATAACCAAGAGAGGCAAGCAACATAAAGACATATGTCTCCTAACTATAACTACGGATGCTACATCCAATCAGAGGACCAGTCTTAACTCTACTCAATAGTCCACATCACATGGACAATCATGAAAACCAAGGTATGAAATATTACTACTAAGTTATCATTCATTACTAAACCATTCATGACAGGATTAATATGACAGTGTCAAAAACAAAAACATAAGCATAAAGGGTTTAAAGGGACAACACCCCAAAAGCAACCTCAACCCAACATGGGGAGCCAAAACTATATAAAAAGTTTGGGATAAAACCAACATTCAACCCGACGCCACGTCAGGAACATCACCAACAACGGCATCTCCGCATGCCCCAGGAACGACCTCATCGAGAACAGTACCCTCAACTATAATCGCCTCACCATCATCATTAAACACTAACTCGTACTCTCGAGTATCAGCCTTGACACCCTCAGGGGCATTCGCCTCAACAATTGGGGGGGGGGGGGGGGGGGGGGGGCATCCACCACAGCAGGCGGGGGAACGATCCCGTCTCTAAGATGCAAAGCAGCCACATGCCCAACAGAAAAGGTGGCATACAGACCCAATTGATCAAAGCATAGATCAGGCGCAATGGCATATACCTGCTCAATAAGACCCTCGAAGGAGTCATACAACATCTCGTCTGCACCTGCCCGGATATCGGCACAATAAGAATCCGAGGCCTTATACTCAGCAATACCCTCAGCCTTGCTATCATCATGCGCCTCCTCCCTCACAGCCTGCAAGGCAAGGATATGTGCCTCTCCATCCTCAACAACCTTCTTCTGAAGGGCAGCAATATCAGATTCGAGCGCAACAACTCGAGCCTGACGGGAAGAAATCTCCGTCTGCAAATCAGCAACCTTCGAGCCCAAGAAGCGCGCTTTCTCCTTTGCACTCTCCACCTCACGACAATCAATATCGCACTTCTCCTGGAGTGCCTTCTTCTCCTCCGTTAGTTCAATCACGAAAGAGGAAGGGTTTGCCATTTGAATAGGAACCTATAAGAGCAACATACATATCAACAACAAACAAAGTTTTAATAACCAAAACAAACATACATACAAGTTATAAAAGTGCAAGGATGAATACTCACAGGCACAGGACACGACAACGCACCCTCAACATATGTCAGCGCATCCTCAGGCTCGCTGGGGCGAACCCTTCGATCCACTGGTGGGATAATCTGCTGAAAGACGCGCACCCCTACCTCGGGAGTAGTCAGAATGGCCTCCTTGGGAAAACGAGCCCCCCCCCCCCCCCCCCAACAACAAAGGGTGCCCACTCCTCACCAGCAATAGAGTCCTTTTCAAGACAAACCAAGTCGGTACAAGTGAGTGCAGCAAGGGGTGGAACACCTATGAACATACACAAGGATAAACAGGAAGTACCAAATATGACAAGTATAACAATAACGCAACATCAAGAAATATACATGTGAAGGGAGGCTCCTCCTCTAATGTCCGGTCTCTCGACCGGGGGGTAGACATAGCAGGCGTGTGAGCCTGACCCTCAACTCCTTTCCCCCTGCTAAGAGGAGTCTTCGACGCCTCACCACTGCCAGACCTGGGGCGCTTGGGATCGCTCGAGGACCGCACCCCAGAGTCGAGACGCTTCGCCTTGGACCAAGGGGGAGTGTCGGCAACAGCAACAACACGTTCGGTCACAGGCAAGGACCGACCTACCAAAAAGAACAAAGAAAGATAAGAACAAGAACAAGGAGCATAGGCAAGAAAAATGATCTTACAAAAATGCAACCTACCCGCGTTTCCCTTCCCGTGTCCAGGCTGCATGCCTTGGAGCACAACGGAAACGTCCATACGACCACTCCGCACGGGAGGAACAACACCACCCGCAGAACCCACCTGCAAGCGCGAAGTTTTTCCATGACACCAGCTTACATCACAACACAATGAAGTTATAAAGATTCATAACATACCGAAGGACCTCCCGAAGGAGGTGTGCAAATCCCAGCCTTGCGCAAATCTCGCTCCGTCACGCGAGGAAAGGGCCTATATGTGTGTGCCTTGTGTGCTCGATATATCATCTTCATCCCCACCTTGTTAGACTCAGAAAACTCACGAAAAGCCGGCACGGGATCAGTCTTGGTAATACGGATGATAGGCCAAGTAGTCCCCATGTCGTGAAGAAGTAATACCTCTTCCAGTGTCCCTTTGAGCGGTCAAGAGCAGTAACAAAGCGAAGGGTATTATCCCACTTCACCTCCCCCAATCCAAGGGTAGAAAAATCGTCCCCTTTCATCAAAGGCCAACGGACAGAGATAGAACACAAACCAGACGCGTCCAGACGCTGGAGCCGGAAGAAGCAGCGGAAAAGCAGAGTCGAGTAATACCACGACTGCTGATGGCATAACAGTCAAAAGCAAACCAGTACCGTATACCGGAAGGTGCAAGATCAAGGGGAGAGATCCTGTAATAGCGATACAATCTGCGCAAGTCCCGACAATAAGGAAAGCACAAACTCTCTCGAATCTAAGAGGTATACACGGCTGACAACTCCTCTGGAGGCACAGTAGGTGTTCCTGTGGCAGCATCAGTAACAACGTCGAAGGGAAAGAACACCTCTACCAGGGGACAAAGCCCAGAACGATCAACATAACGTTGGTAGTTATCGCGATCTAGTATGTTGCCATTAAATGTTTGGAGTAGATCTACTGACTCCGAATGAGGCCCCGACTCGGGAGAAGAATATATGTCCTCCACAGTTTCCGGCCCAGACGACTCCGGACCCTCCGACTCGGAGTCAGAGTCCGAAACAGAACAATATCTAACTAATGGAGTAGGAATATGGAACTTACTCATACTGATAAATCCTGTAAGACGAGAAGGTAATCCTAACGATGGGCGGCCAGTGCCTCGCACTACAACCCCTGCAAGGGTACAACAACAATCTACTCAACACACGTGCATACATCCATCGCGTCAACAACTACTACTATACAACGAACGTCCCCCGCTAGGGGGCAACGTCATACTTACAAACCTATAAGTGTTCAACTACTACATAGCGAACATCCTCTATACAGGGGAAACTTTATGTCAGTAAGGGCCTCGTCCCAACACTTGTACGGTCTATATGTGCATATGCACGACTACATATACCTATGTGCACCTATGTACCCGCGTGTACCTACGCGCGCCCACGCGCGACTACGTATGCTTGCATACACCAACACGTGTTCCCACGTGACTATATGTGTCTATACATGACTATGTATGCTTACATACACCTATGTATGCTCATGCGTGCCTACGTATGCTTACAAGCATCTACTCGTACATACATGGCCTGAGGCGAATATCTAAGGTAATAAGTGCAAACATATCCCTAACATTAATATATATATATATATATATATATATATATATATATATATGCATATGTTGTCTAACATGTGTAAGATATGGATACATACATACAAACCTTGGGAGATATAAAGTTCAACTATAGCTACGAGCATCATTATGCTATCAAGTGTATACATACATATCATGATATCATCTCAAGCAATCAAGGATGACAATCAACTTGGGAAGTGACATCCCTACTCTATACATACTAGTGTTAAAACACTTAACCATTTTCATGCTCTTTTTGCTATGCTAAACTATGCTAGGCATTTCATCAAACACTTGGTGGGCATAAATAGTCAAGTTTCAATCAAGACAAGGATTGGCCAAATTGATGCAAGCAAAGACACCATCATACCTGGAAATGATTCTAATCGGCCTCAAAAATCCGAATCACCACAAAAATCGAGGTTGGACGCCCGTTTTGATCGCCGGAAGTCCGTCGTAGCTTCACCCGCCGTCCGCCGCTCCCGCCGTGGCTGCCGCCGTGCTCCCCTCGCCGTCGTCGTCTCCGAGGTCACCGGTGAAGGGTGGCCGACCAAGGATGGATGGATGTGTGTGGGTGAGTGGCTTGGGTGCTAAGTCACTTACTCTTCAAGAAATGGAGAAGACAACTCTAGAATATGGAGACAAAGGGTGGAGATGTTTACAGACACTCCCCTATGGGTAATATCCTTCCCTCTCCATATTTTTTCTAACTCCTTTGGAAGAATTCCATAACACTCACACATGTTTACATATATATATATATATGCACGACTATACACACGTGTTTGCATATCCCTATCACGTGTTTATTATTACAAACCCGACATACGTATACCTATACCCATGTCATTGCATTTATATGTACCCATACTTACATGATTTAATTTCATGACATTACACGTCACGCAACGATGCGCGTACGTGCATATACCATGTTTGCATACATTGCATGCATAGACTAGCGTTATTATGCATACACATGTCATATGCGTATTCTTGCTGCACTAACCATGTCGGCAGATACAACCACTCCCGTTTAGACAAAAGGAGGGACGCGTAACATCAATGCCCACGCGCCCACGGATAGTAAGTCCCCCCCAAGGTAACACCCGGACTTAAATCAAACGTATACTCTATCGAAAATAGAGTCAAGCAGGGGCCGCGCCACCACTTGACTCAGGGGAAAATGGTGGGTATACGTCTGATTCAGGATCTTTTTATATTATTCGGACTTCGTTTACACGCTAAACCCACCAACAGCTTCAAATTATTCACCCGCGAGTCTAAAAGGTCAGGGGCACGCGCGTACGCGTCCAGGGCCAAAACCTCGTCCGGATTGTCATCGCAATCCGGACCGGGTCCGGATTGTCCCGACAACTCGGACCACCCCGGATTATTGCGATACCCTGGTATAGTTTGGATTGTTCCTCCTGACGACACGCAAACCCTTACGTACAAACTACACGTTCAGATCTTCCCGATGTCAACTTTACTCCCGTCTACGCCCGGTTCGTATTTTACACTAAACCGGCGTTAGACCGTTCAAAACCGGGTTCGGGTTTAGGAGCTCCTATTTAAGGTAATCCACTCACCCATTTCAGAATTAAGTTGACGCGGAAGCTCTGACCTCTCTCTAGCTTTCTCTCTCTACAATCCTAATTTAAGCTTCGGAGAGGGTTCATCGCACTCCACCCCCCCCCCCCCATCTGCGTGCTGTGCGATATTACCCATCGTGCAGGTATTCAGAGACGTACGCTCCCAGAAATGTGCAGAGATCCGACATACCAGGCGACCCAAGACACATACCTGCATCTATACAAGGACCCGACTCTCCGTCTAGTTAGGGATCCAATACGGTACATGCTAGTAATCACAATTACGCAGCGGAAGATGTGCACATACCTTAATCGCTTTCCGTAGTCCTAAGTCTTGCTGAGGGAGTTCTCGATCCACCGGACGGAACCCGTAGAGGTTCTTAATAAGGAAGCGCTACGCGGTATAGTCTCCACAACAAAGCCTCTGATCAATTCTTGTCAAGGACAGATCTCCGGAGTGTTTGCTCAAAGCAAATTGGCACACCCTTGGTGAAGGAAGTGGTTCGGCCGAAACAGGTATATTTAGGGAGGAGGGTTTTCTCTTAAATTACCACAAAGGAGGAATTATGATCCAACATAATAAAACCCCTAACACCTTGGACAAAAGTCCACTTTGCCTACTCACTAGTTTCGGCCGGCCTAGTGTACAAGGGAGGCCCAATTTTTGGGCCTCTCATGTCAATTGGGATTTGGGTCTAGCCCAATTTCCCTAATGTTACATTTACCAAATTGTCTCTGGTAACATATACATATTAATGGACTTCCATTTACGACGCCCAATCACCATATGCTAACAGCTCCTACTCATCGGAATGGGAGGGTGCCTGTTAATGTATTGTTGTCCAAATCGCATCAACATTTCATTCTTCCGATCTTGTCCCTGCTTCTGAATAGTTCATACGGGGTTTGCCGTGCGACCGGCGGATACGACGGGCATCGTGCTACTCATCTGTTAGGAGTGTTGTTGCGCCTGCGGAACGTTGATTCGCTATTTCCAATCAACCTGTTAAAAACATTAAATTGTATCACGTTTGGTGGGTTCGACTACAGCCGTCAGGCCCTTTAACGGTGAGGAAACGGCAAACAGGCCCACCAGGCCCCAAATGAAGGTCAAGATGACCCAGGAGAAGGGTCCCGACGAAGGGAGTCCCGATGATGAAAGGTCCCGACAGAGTCGGTTTCGACAGATGAGCTGGAAGCTCCCGATGAGAAGCCTTTAAGTAGGCCCCGATGACGAATCCCTGAGAACGATTGGCCCTGTCACGATGACGAGGGGCCCCGAGCGGTGACACAACGAGATAACTCTGGAGTCCCCGACGGGAGTCGGGACTCGTTATCAGAGGATAAGGCCAAGATACGCGGGGCGTGGCCGAGATACGCGGAACGTGGTTAAGATACACGGAGCGTGGCCGAGATACGCTGGGCGTGGCTGAGATACGCGAGATCATGGCCTAGATAGGCGGGATCACACCCGAGATACGCGGGATACGGGCTAACCACCCCTAACGGTTCACCAGGTAACTGAGGCATCTCTTCGCCTATAAAAAGGGCAAGAGGTCACCTCAGATCACTTACGTTGAATTACATACCCTTTGAGATTATTGCTTGCCAGTTCGTACTAGGCACTCATTTAAGCATCGGAGAGGGATTCTGGGTCACCGCCCGGTCTATCCCCTCTTGCAGGATTGCGTGGAGCGAAGGAGCTAGGATCGCCGTCAAAATCCGTACCGGAGTTCCACCGTGATCCAACAACGTTGTATCCTAGGTCAACTATTAATTCTTCAATTGCCTAGTTTCCACATAGGAATACTTCTCAAAGGCATCCGCACAAGTATTCACAACCTTCAATTAATATCCGGTTGGTGACCACCTAGTGAATACAAGAGTGGGTGAATTACAGGTGAACTTGACCATCCCCATCGCTCATACCCTTAGTCAAACCCATCCGGTTTCCAAAGACGTGGTCACTTGGCCTTTTTCTTCAGCACTACGCTCGTACGCCGGGAAGCGAACATTGAGCCTGACCTTAGATATGAATTCTGAGTCCATGAGGATACTTCGGGTGCCTCTTCATAAGGCTCCCGGGATCAGTCATACGCTCGAGGTGAAGAAGTTTGCTCCCATCCGAATCTCGAGGATTCAACCTAGCACAACTGAGCCTGACCCCGTGGTCGAACATGGCACGCGTAGTTTGAAGCACGCGTCGATAGCATACTCGAACATTGTCAGGAGTGGGATATGTCAACAATGCTATCGCAGAATTTTCATCTGGCCCAGAATGTGGTGAATGACGAACAAAGATCATCACGACGATGTGCAAAACAAAAATCATGTCGTGTTACTCCGAAACCAAATGATCGTTTTGCGTAACCAAGTTTACCCCCTGGTTCTTAGCCAGTCTTGTTACGGTAGAGGTCCCCCTCTCCTACAAGACGACCGTGCCCTTGTGACGAGGCAAGTCCCACATTCGACATAATTTAGGCAGAGGATTGCGTCCTCCTACGATTTAGTCTATAGACCGTAAAAACAAAGTCTATAGACTTAGTCAGAGGATCGCAGAATTTTCATCTGGCCCAGAATGTGGTGAATGACGAACAAAGATCATCACGGCGATGTGCAAAACAAAAATCATTTCGTGTTACTCCGAAACCAAATGATCGTTTTGCGTAACCAAGTTTACCCCCTGGTTCTTAGCCAGTCTTGTTACGATAGAGGTCCCCCTCTCCTACAAGACGACCATGCCCGTGTGACGAGGCAAGTCCCACATTCGACATAATTTAGGCAGAGGATTGCGTCCTCCTACGACTTAGTCTATAGACCGTAAAATCTGATGTAATCAAACATTATGATGTCGATGAATCATAAAATCGATTTTCATTCTCTCATTTATTAAAACTGTAACTTTCAGTTGTCAAAATGTTATCACAGACATCCACTTTTAAACGCTACGCAATCCAAGCAATTTAACGTGCTTTTCAAATGTATCTTTGTGTAATGGTTTAGTTAATGGGTCCGCTACCATGTCATCAGTGGGTGAGTATTCCAAAGTGATTATATTGTCTTCTACCATAGATTTAGCATAATTATATTTCACATCAATGTGTGTAGTCCTACTATGGTACTTGGATTCTTAACTGCCGCAATAGCTGCCTGACTGTCAGAGTACACTTTCACAGGCTTACTCCCGACATCAAGCAGCGCAGTAAGAAGCCTTTTTAACTAGAGTACTTCCTGTGCATTTTTGGAGAGAGCAGCGATTTCCATTCCATCGTAGACAGCGCGACACAGGATTGCTTCTTGCTCGTCCATGAAATGGCGGCATTAGCAAGGAGAAAGACTCCTCATGTGGTGGACTTACGATCGTCCGGATCACCACCATGGTCGGCGTCACTGAAACGGTCAATTCTAACTTCCAGCCTCATAGCACAGTACGTAGTCGGCAGTACCTTTCAGATAACGTATGATCCGTTTTACAGCCTTTAAATGTTGATAGCCATGGTCTGATTGGAATCTTGCTACTAGGCCCACAGCGTAACAGATGTCTGGACGAATGCAGAGCATGGGGTACATTAGACTTCCGACCGTGCTTAAATACTCCACACTCATCATCTTTTCACACTCTTGCTGGTTCTTCGGGCCGTCATGTTTTAACAAAGCGCACCCGAATACTACTGGCGTCTCCACAGGTTTGGCATCTTGTAGTTTGAACCTTTTAAACGGTTTGTTGATATAGGCACGATCTCTAGAAATTTTAATGCCCAAGATGTACGTAGCCTCTCCCATTTCTTTCATCTCAAATATAGATGCCAACTAGGACTTTTATTCATTCATGAAACTCACATCGTTCGCAGCAATGAGTATGTCATCCACGTATAAGGTTAAGATGACGTACTTAGACTCAGAGGTCTTAGTATACACGCATGGATCCTCGTGGAGGTTCATGAATCCATTTACAACGATTTCCTCGTGAAATCCACGGTACCATTGCCGAGACGATTTTTTAAGACCGTAAATGGATTTTTGGAGTTTACAAACTTTTCGTTCGTTATATCAGGAGTAATGAAACCCTCCGGTTGCTCCATATAGATCTCTTCCTCAAGGTTTTTGTGGAGGAACGCGGTCTTAACATCCATTTGGTGCAGCTCTAGATCGAGGCATGCGACCATGGCTAGGATGACCCGGACTGTGGTGTAACGCACTGTCGGTGAGTATGTTTCATCAAAGTCCATTCCGTGAAGCTGGGTGTATCCTTTCGCAACTAGTCGGGCTTTTTATCGCTAGACATTTCCATCAGCACTGAGTTTCAGTTTCAGAACCCACTTAGCCCCTATGGCTCTGCGGTTAGCAGGTAAATCAACTAAAGACCATACCGAATTGGCTTTCATTAATTGAGGCGATCTCTTCCTCCATTGATTTCCTCCATCCATTTGCTTGAGGTCCTTTCAACACTTGTTGAACCTTTACCGGTTCGTCAACAGAAGTTAGGATGAAAATTTCACCCTTCTCGATGCGATACTTCTTGGGAGAAGTTCGATGTCTTTGCCTTCATCTAGGCTCGTTAATCCCATCTTGAGTCTGAACGTTGCTCCCACTCGGAATAATGCTTCTTATCGGAGCATCACACCCACTGGGAACAAGGGCAGTGCTAGAACCTTGACCTACAACTTTTCTTGGACGACCTCTCGGTCTCTAGATTTTACCTCCGAGATGAATTCCTTGATCACTAGGATCTAGAACCAAGCTGGTTGATCCACTCCCACTAGGAACAATGGGTAGTTGTTGTATTATTGGATTTTCATCCAGCGGTATGGCTACATGATTATCAGGTTCAACTTGATTCGCACTTGCAGCAACAGTGATTTGTGTGGCAGGATTGTCTCCTCCCACTGGATTTACTATGAAAATGTCTCCATCTTCATTTACCATGTCATTCACTCGCGTTGCTTTCTCAAATCTCCCACTCAAAGTAAGTGGTACCTGACCATCATTGTCATCCTGCTCCATTTCGATCAAGACTTCATCTGTTTTGATTTCACCAAGCGTCGGAAATTCGTCCTCAAGGAATGTAACGACTCATGTTCGACCACGTCATCATTATCCCAAGCTAATTTAAACATGTACCCTCTAAGAGTAGTTGTTGTACTCTTGATCTGAATACTTGTTTAATGCGCAAATTAATATCGCATGATGATAAACTTTACCTCGTCCTTTTAGCTTTTACGGCGTCGTGTTTGACCGATTTTATTGAAACGTAGTTCTACATTTATGTGAGTCAACTATCTTTTGTTCCATAGGGAACGTCGGTTGTTGAACTCTAACATTATGTTTTCAAACCATGCATATTGAAGTGTGTTATCGATATGAATGCCTTGCCAGACTTGTCGTTCAAGGAATTTAGTGGGAGAGTCATTTTACCGACATCATCATTTTCATTTGCTAATTCATCTCAAAGAATTTATCCATCTCTGAACTGTGCATTGGGCTTTCACCTTATGAGTCAGTTGATACCACAGTTGGATTACGGGGCTAAATACTACGGAAACATAAATACGGTACTTGCTTGTAATCACAATTACGCAGCGGAAGATGTGCACATTGCTGAGGGAGTTCTCGATCCACTGGACAAGGAAGCCCTACGCGGTATAGTCTCCACAGCAAAGCCTCTGATCGATTCTTAGCAGAGACAGATCTCCGGAGTGCTTGCTCAAAGCAAATTGGCACACCCTTGGTGAAGGAAGTGGTTCGGCCGAAACAGGTATATTTATAAAGGAGGGTTTTCTCTTAAGTTACCACAAATGAGGAATTATGATCCAACATAATAAAACCTCTAACACCCTCTATTTATAGGAGGAGCAATGTGGACAAAAGTCCACTTTGCCCACTCACTAGTTTCGGCCAGCCTAGTGTATTAGGGAGGACCAATTTTTGGGCCTCTCATGTCAATTGGGATTTGGGTCTAGCCCAATTTCCCTAATGTGACATTTACCCAATTTTCTCAGTTAACATATACATATTAATGGGCTTCCATTTACGGCGTCCAATCACCATATGCTAACATTGTTACGACTACCTAAATTGTTGTTCTGGTCTGTTCTCGTCTTGGTCTCAATTTCACCATACGATCCACCTTCTGTTTAATCTTCAATAATGTTGTACATTGGGTGGAACCTACTGTTTGTCGAGCAGACCTGGGTTTAGCTAGATCGTCCCTAATCGTTTTCGCTGAATCAGCTGTTGTCGTCCTTTACAACTTTTGTTTCGTTACTTCCAAGTCTTGTCACAATCTGCTTGTTTCTATTGTTGTGTCTGTTTGAGTTTATGTTCGGTCAGTTGCACAAGTTTGTTGTTCTTTTGTGCGTCATTATAGGTTTTATTACAACGACCTTGTAACGAAAACTTGGTTACAACCATGTATTCCGTCGTTGTGGGACTCTTATACCTGTTTTCCTTTTATAGTGTGATCCTTTAATAATATATATAAATTTTCATAATATATATATATATATATACTAGTTGTTTCAGCACGTGCGTTGCACGTGCATATTATCTAAAACCAAAGAAATTCATAGTCGCATCTGACCTCCATAACATTCAATCATTCCATGAACACGATGACAAAAACAAGAGCTACTACTCATGTTGGTTAGTTAAGCGACCTTCCGGTGATAGTTTAGACCCCTGGATTACTTTCTCATCTTAGTTCTATTTGACTGCACCCATGAAGTTCAGTGTATTCCTAAAATAAAAAGAGGCGTTAGTAATCCTAAGGGTACACACACGTATCAAGGTACATGGATCTAAAAACCAAATTTCACCTTTCAAGTCGACTTCATTTGCGTAAAGCCTATGTGGAGCTCTCATTCAATAGATCTTCATTGTTTGTCCCAACATCAATAGTCACACCTAAGTACCGAAAATAATAAGAAAAAAATTACTATGGTGGTAGATCATGAATAAACTGCTGTAAGAAATCATTTTCGAGATATAATCTACTAAAAACAAACTCAACCCATAAGAACTTATCATAAAAAGAGAAACTTTTCTAGAGATAACTTATTGTTACTCCAAGAGTGGTGTATAAAGAAAGCTTTCCAACTTGTATACCTGTCCACTGCAAGATTTTTTTTAAAGGTGTAAGATACTCGCAAAGACGGAATAGATAGATGCATATAGAATTAATTGTAATGGACATACCGTAATTCTAGTATCCATGAAAGATATATATGGAGAGATCGGACAAGAAGATCGCCAACACCAGAAGATTGAAAAATTTACACAACTAATTAGCTATGTATCTAAAAATAAGCAATTTATAGTAGAACGAAAAAATGTTTAATAGACTGTTTACATTCTTTCAACCATACTGATTTCAAGCCAAATCCATAAATTAAAAAGGTAAAATGTAGCTATACAGGTTACCTCCCAATAGACACAACCCAGGGTGTACCTCAGAAGCTTGTTCCTCGTATACCTCTACACCAGTGTTCGTATTACTTCAACTCAATCACTGGAGCGGAGTCCAAACCACTTTTGTTCCGTTCAGTCTAATGTCTACCATTGCTTGTGCTCATAGCGACCACTCTCACAAACCCCGCAGGTTTCCTATGGGCTACAGAGATTTAATGAAGGCCTAAAGTTGGTTAATCAACGAATCAATATCATTCTCATGTGAAAAAATGTATGCACCTTGATCTCTAAGTTGTGATACATATTAGAACTATTTACTGACTAATTATATGACAATTTAAAATACATATGTAACATCAAAAGTAAAAATAATGTTTTGCAGCTATAATAGTACTTTACTCAATATTGAAAGATAAAAATCTAATAGAGCGACATGTAGTCATAAAAAGATGAATGAATTACATATATATTACAAGCTCAATCTGTTCTTCTGCATCTTGACATATATATGTACATAGATCTGATAAAAAAAACTATTCTCTTCCACCAATTCAAACAACTAAACACATACCTTAAAAGTCTTCTTCTTTTACTTAAAATCATTATGCACTTATGATTCATATCAGATCAGAGCTATCTTTGTATCTTACAAGTACATACTAAGATGGCTACTTCTATTGCACTGGAATAATATTCCTTTGCTATGGTTGTTTTATCTTTGTAAAGCAGCATCCTTATTTTCCCGATAATGAAGGACATGAATAAACTCAGTAAATGTCCCTAGCCAATCATCTAAGTGGTCACCTCCTACAGATAAAAATAATTTCATATCTTTTGGTGAACAAAACAATCTAGTCAATTAAAGAGTTTATATATTAAGAACTTCTGTTGAATTGGGTGTTATGTTTACTTACAATAAGAGAACTTGAAAATATATCATAGGAAAGGAATATATAGAACCAAAAGAACGACCATCATGACCATTGAGTTAATCGTGAATCACAACAAGGTCTGACCTGGATCAGTTGAGCAAATTGTTGCCAATGCGATATGAGCTTGCAAAGACCGTCCAACGTCCAAAAGTTCTGCTGCATACATTGTTTTAGTAGCTCTTGAAATTGTGAAGAAGCATTTGCACCTCAGTCTCGAAACATAAACTATTTCGTGGTATAGTTAGCACAAGGACTGGACAAAGACTTACAATTTGAATATATTCGAGAGTCCTTCAGAAATTAAGAGATGAAGTAAACAAATAGATATATATTCGACCAGCAGTTCCTTGCAACAATAATAAGAAACATTTGATGGTTAATCTCAAGCACTAAATCTTAACAAAAAATTAAGTGGTTTTATTCTTATAAATATAAAATCAATGATGTGACTGAAAGATTGCGTAAGCATTAAAATGTTGTTCACAAACACAACCTACTGCTAGTATTGATGCCTAGTCTTGTTTTTTAAGAGAATATTAAAAAGGCATACTCTTTATGGAGAAAGTAAATATATATAGGTAAACCGAGCACCCAAATCACATTCATCTTAAACGTCCATCAATCAAGAAAACAACCTAGGGTTTAGACTAATAGATCATGCCACAAAGAAAACACAGCTTTTCAAGGTTTAGTTTTCAAGGTTCTAAATCTGGTTTTACTATCTTAAATACCGAAGGAGAATCAAATCTCTTCCGACAATAATTATATAATAAGCATCTCATTCTCTCTCACATTTCTCTACTTTTAGCATATGTTATCTTCTTTACAAAGTACAATATAAGAAAGCCCGAACAAGAATAATAACATATTATAGGATACTATGAAGAAATTGGATTTGAGAAGGCTAATCCTCTAGATCGGAACAGTTTGACAACGGATTAGACTCCGCTGTTAGTATACCCATTAACCAAATTAAGATAAACTCTTTTTAATCACATTCAGCTAAACTAAACAATAAGGAATCATGAAGTTAAATAGTACAAAGAACAAATTAAAGCAAGAACCCTAAGCCTCTGCATCACTATAAAGAAAGAAATGTGTATCACTTGTTCTATTAAAGAATAAAGCCAGAATCGTAACATTGAGGAGGAAACTAACCTGAAAATGGAGGAATCACTTGGCACTTGGCAGAGTAGTGAGCGTGGCGGTGTGACCAAGAGAGAGAGACCTCCAGAATAAAGAGTCACATTAGGTCTCTCTTTAAAGAATTGAACTGAACCGCAGAGGTGTCTCATTGGATGGATGTGACTCAATAGGGGCCGCATCAATGAAATGATCAAACTTACCAATTGGACTGTCCCCACTACCAATCGGGACGTAGAGAGAGAGGTAGATGAATTTGATTAAACAGCAGATGAAATTGGCAGAGACAAATGAGGTACATGGAAAGTTGGATCATTTATGCACTGAAACGGCTTACCAAACAATACAGAATATTCATGTGCACAAATGCATTAGTGAGTCTTACATAACCACCGGCAGACTAACAAAATCACCATTTGCTGGTGGACGGCAGGCGATGGGAACCATTAGGGGAACGCGTACAAAATCTGCAGCGGTGAACGGCGGGAGAACGGAATTTCCAGCGGAGGCTAAGGCGGATCACCGATAGAGTAGCAGGCTACTGGGATTGTAGCGACGAGCGCCGGCGGATGTGTTGGTAATCAACGCGCCTAGGGAAATAAATAGTGCGGAGGAAGAGCTGCGGGAGAGATCTACCTTTTGGAGGGTGTAGGGTGGAGGCCAGGGCGGACGACAGGCGATCGGTTTGGGTCCTTTGGGGAGGAAAGAACAGAGAGTTTGTGTGAGGACTGGGGAGGCAGAAGAAGCGATTTGTTTTTGGCTTCTTAGCTGCGCTATTGTTTAAACAGAAGGCGGGTCGGTTGTGAACGGCTGGCCTGAAAATTATATTAAACCGGTCCGAAAATATACTATTTGGAGGGTAGGTGTCATTTGGGGGTGAGGACCATCCTAGTTAGATAAAGTTTTGCATAAAATTATAAATATAAACTACTTTTAATTTCCCTTAAAAAAGTCGTACAAAGAAAAAATAAAAAATAATGGGGTCCCTGAAGTCGAATACGAACAATATGATTCTGCGCAATCTCTTTTCTGATCAGAATCGGACCATCAGATTGTGATGACTCTACAGATTTCGACTTCGAGCAGCAAAGTTGGAGGATAAGAAGGACAACCCAGAAAGAAGCTCGCCTGTTCTCCCATGGCGCTGTTTTCGTTTACCAGGTTTGCTGTGGCTGTCATTGCAAAACTACCTATGTTTCATTATAGTTGGTTGTTTACTGTGTTCTATCTCATCACTATCCAATTGGGTATGTACAGCGCCTGCGGTTCCTCCACCTTCCAGTCTAAATTCACCCGCAGCAGCGGCTTGGAGCGGCATTTTGGTTCTCATTCTAAGAGAAGGGCGAACGATTTTCGAGTTTCTTGCAATTCCTCCGATTCATCTGACGGTACTCACTTCTTACAATCTTACATTTTCAATCATGCTTCTTCTAAATGTCGTTTTCCTAGGAAATTGGAACATGTTTGGTTCATACATATATATTATACAATTAATTAAAATGCTTACTTTAAGGACGATTTTAATTGGTTGCCATATGTTATTCTTGTTCAATGACAGACCAACTGATTCCTGTTCTTGTGAATTTTGAGTTTTGTTGGTAAATTAAGTATTTATTGATTTCTTGGTGCAGTCAGAGAAATGAGAATAAGAATTGAGAAGGAGATTTGCTATTTGATTATCATTAGTTGGTAACTGTTTTGATGATAATGAGTTTTCTAGATAAAGTCGATCTCTGTTACAATTATATTTACTTTCCCTAGATTGGAACTAGGGTTTGATTCTTCATATATTAATAGCCATGAACCTCGATTTGAAGAAATTACTGCAGAATGATACCGTCACTTAAAACGATTCTGCAATTGTCTTAAATTTCAGTGTCATTGTTATTTATATTCGATGTCCATGCAGATCCTCTGTTGGTAAAGGCTGCAAGAGGAGATGTAGTGAGCAGACCTCCAGCATGGATGATGAGGCAGGCTGGAAGGTATATGGGTGTGTACAAAAAGCTTGCAGAGAAACACCCTTCCTTCAGGGAGCGATCAGAGACCACTGATCTCATTGTCGAAATCTCTTTGCAGCCTTGGGAAGCTTTTCGTCCAGATGGAGTTATTATTTTCTCCGACATTCTCACTCCTTTGCCTGCATTTGGTGTCCCATTTGATATTGAGGAAGTCAGGGGACCTGTCATTCAGACTCCAATCCGTTCGGAGGATGGACTCAAGGCACTTCATCCACTTGATTTGGGGAAACTTGATTTCGTTGGCGAATCTCTCAAGATTCTGCGCAGAGAGGTATGCTTGCTTTGTATTGTTTCAGATACCATTTCTTCTGATGTAGATATATAAATGTGGAAAAAGAGTTCATTACTGAGAAAATTATTCGTTACACCCCCTTGTTAACCTAGAATATAGATGTTTTGACAGTTTGGACCAGTCACTTGTTATTGGATATTGTTCTTTTATGCGTATATATATTGTCCAGTTTTAGTTCTTGGCATAATAATGCATTAAAATGAAGTTTAGCATCCAAAACCAAATATTTAAGATGCAATCGTGTAAATATATTTAGGCGTTTGTGTTGTAAAAAATGAAACATTTTATTGCATTTTTCGTGTCTATACAAAATAATAAAATGATATTTTAATGTTAAGGTTGAAGGACGCGCTGCTCTATTAGGTTTTGTTGGGGCACCATGGACAATAGCTACATACATAGTAGAAGGAGGTACAACTCGGACGTACAAGACGATAAAGAGCATGTGCCAAACAGCGCCTCATATACTGAAGCCTCTACTCTCCCATCTGGCTCAAGCAATAGCCGAATATGCTATCTTTCAAGTGGAATCCGGGGCTCATTGCATCCAAATATTTGATTCCTGGGGTGGCCAGTTACCTCCCCATGTGTGGGAGCAATGGTCCAAGCCTTATATCATGGAGGTAAAGTTAAAATATCCATTTTCAAGACACCTTTATTTATATTTTCTAATATTTGGCCAAATGTTTTGAAAACCATTAATTTGAGAAATTTGGTTTGGTCTGGAATATTGGGGTTGCAGATAGTGAGTGCTGTGAAGAAGAAGTGCCCGGGAACTCCACTTGTGCTTTACATCAATGGAAATGGTGGGCTTCTGGAGCGAATGAAAGGAACGGGAGTGGATGTGATTGGACTTGACTGGACTGTAGATATGGCTGATGGAAGGAGGCGCTTGGGCCCCAACATTAGTGTTCAGGGTAATGTGGACCCTGCTTACTTATTTTCGACTCTTCCTGCCCTCACCGACGAAATCCATAGGTAATAATAACTTCCTTCAAAGTGGAATTTGAGTTTTTTGGTAAATAAAGAAAGAAAGAAAGGTTGGTTGATTGATATGAGCAAATTTTGGTGCAGGGTGGTGAAGAGTGCAGGACAGAGGGGACACATCCTTAACCTAGGACACGGTGTTCTTGTTGGAACACCTGAAGAAGCGGTCAAACACTTTTTCGAAGTTACAAGAAGCATAAACTTCAATATACCTGTAGAAGAAGATGCTGCTGCTGCTGCAAAGCAACCTAGCAGTGTGGGTGCTTAAGTTATGTTTTTGGGTCAGTGTTCATCTTCTGTAGTAATTGTAGTAGCAAGCTTAAGAATCTAATTTTGCGGCAAATTCAGCTTTACTTCTGTACTATGTCGTGCGTGGCAGAGAGATGAATATTTGTAAACAAGTCAACTGGGATTTTCCTCTCATATGTTAATAAGTTTCATATCTTCTATATCTAATCCTAACTTGCTGTTCGTATTTTGCGAAATCAATTTCTGATATTTCATCATCTCATCCATTATTAGGTTAACGTTTCTGTTTCTGTTCCGCCTTTGTCGGCTATGGTTTCTTGCCGTTCGTCTAGCTCTCCTTCAGCAATGTGAAGTGTTTTAGTTTCACATGGATGTGTAGATAGATGATATGTGAGAAGGTTTACTTACAAAAGTAGTTGCTTCAACATTTCACTGAGACAAGGTAATGAATCTAGATTGAATAAATAAATACTAGATTTACATGCTCTATTGTTGTTTAAATGGATGATCCATTGTTTTGTTAATTTCACTGCTGAATTTGATCATTTTAATCTATTTTCTCAGTTTGTCTTTTCTAATGGCGGATGGAAAGATTGGATCCACCTCTAGAGCTGAATCTCTAGGTAATAGTAGATACCATCAACAATTACCTAAATAATTGCCAAAGTACATTCCTCCTCCTAATTAAACCAAAGATATAATTTGCTTTCATCATCACAATTTGTATTTTATACAAGGGTTAAGAACCTATGAAAGGTCTGAACTATCACCCATGTTAACGGGAGAGGTCTGAAATTTAAAAAGTTAATAACAGAGGTCTGAAATTTCAGTTTTGTTGATAACAGCGGTCTCCGTTAGTTTTTTCCGTTAAAATTAACGGAAGTTGGTCACATGCTTGGCATGTGACCGGAAATAAAATAAATTTCCAAAAATGCCCTTCTATCAAGTGTGCCCCTCACATGCTTGAAGTGAAAAGACCAAAATGCCCTTGAAGCCACCACGACTCCACCAACCCAGCTACGGCGACCACCACCGTACTCCGGCGGTGGCCGGAGTTGGGTGGTTTTAATTTGATTTTAGGGGTAAAATTGTCATTTCATATTTCCTTAAATAAGATATTAAATAAAACAAAATATTAAAGGGGTAAAATTGTCATTTCATATTTCCTTAAATAAGATATTAAATAAAACAAAATATTAAAGGGGCAAAAATGTCATTTCACACAATTCTGTTAAATTTAACCCTAAAAATGGACGGAAAACCTCAAATCAACAAAATTGAAATTTCAGACCTCCGTTATTAACTTTTTAAATTTCAGACCTCTCCCGTTAACATGGGTGATAGTTCAGACCTTTCATAGGTTCTTAACTCTTATTAGAATATCTAGAAGTCGAATCTGGAAAGCTTGGTGATTGTGATGAGAAGACATTCAAAGTAGGTACTTCTATGCTCATATTTTGTATTTATTTTATTATTTGCATTGTTTTAATTTGTGTACTATTTTTAGAATTTATTTACCATTTTTAGAAATTATTTTTTTTTTCCATTTTTAGATGATTTTTTTTAAAAAAATCATATATATTTTATTATTTGTTACATTTTAAGTTAATTATTTTTTTAAAAAAAAATAATCTAATATTTTTCAGTATTTTTTAATATAATTTCCCTATTTTTAAGATTTATTATCAGTTTTTTTCACATTGTTTTCAAAATATAACAATTATTGGTTTGCCACGTCATCTTTCCATCTACCACATCATCATTCATTAGTCATCATGTTTAATGGATTTCATCTAAAACAACCAAAATGAAACATGTTACATCTATCACAAAACATGTTATATCTTTTTCGTACTTTACCATATATTGCAACTTAGCATCTGACATCATCTTTACATCATGTTTTTGAATATGTGGACGTCTTAAAGTTACTCTAAAACTCTATATTTAATCTTGAGAAATGTTATAATTTTTTATTATGTTACATAACAATATTAATAATCCATTAAATATATAAAATAAAAGAATTTATTTATGCTTCATTTTTTTATTATTATATTTGGATTTGAATTTGAATAAATACTAATATATATTAATTCTTAATATAAAAATAAAAATTTATTAAAATATTTTTTGGTAGAATACATCTGTCTATTAGTATAAAACTATTTTTTTTTTTCGAATTTCTATCACTCACATATTCATTTTATGTTTCATTTATATATGATTTACTTTGCATCCTAACAATAGAAAGTTGCAATTGCACTAAAAATTATTATTTAGAAATTTGCACAAAAATATGGGGTAAAATAAATTTAAAAAATAAAAAATATAGAAAATATATAAAAAATAATAATAATATTAGATACAAATACTCATCTATAATGTTGACAAGCAAAATTAATTATTTTTACTCTATGATATTAGTCCAACTAGATCATAAGTTAGAACTTATCAGATGACATCATCTTTACATCATGCTTTTGAATATGTGGACACCATAAAATTTCTCCCAATCTCTAAATTTAATCTCAAGAGGGGTTACAATTGTTTAATTTTTTTAAATAAAAATATTAATTAATAATCCACTAAAATTCTAAAAAAAAATGTATGTATACTTTTTTTTACTATTATATTAATTCTAATATTATCTTTGGATTTGGATAAATAATATATATATAAACTGAATAAAAAAATTATAATTTATTATTATGAGACTCTTTTTATATCACTATCACTCTCATTCACTTTCAATTTCCGTTTCATTTATATTTTAGTCAATTTGCATCTTAACAATAGAAAATTTCAATTACATCCTAACAAATTTATTTATAAATTTGCACTAAAACATGGGGCGAAATATATAATATAAAATAAATAAAAATAAAGACATAAAAATATGTTTAAAAAAATAATATTATATATAAATATTAACCATACGTATGAAATAATATTTAAATAATATATTAATGAAATAAAAAATAAAAATATAATACATAAGGCCTACTTGATATAATCAATACATAACTATATTTAGTTTCATGAATTTATAAAAGTAGAAAAAAAAATTATAAGAAGAATGAGAAAAACGAACTCAAATGTTTAAGATACATAAAACTTAGGAAAAACTTTTTTTACAATATACTATCTCTATTTATTATACTTATATAATTTCCATATGTTTTTCGTCGATGTAAAGTTGATACATAATCTTTTGTACAATTTAGGTGTAAAAAAAATATATTCTATTGCTTGGTCAATTTTTTAAGTTACAAATCACTAATTTATATTGCCAAATAAGCTCCATAATTGCAGAGGTCTCTCATTGGTTCTCACCGAACGTTTTATCCTCACATACTTTTTTTTTTCAACCATCATAACTACATTCTCACATCACCTATTTCAACTTGAATAAGCAATTATATTTAACATTATTACCTAAAATACTAATTAAATTTTTAATCATCAATTAAACGTAGAAATTAATATCAAATATGTGTATATGACATAAAAATCTATTAGATGCTATAATTATTGACAATAATATTTAATATTGATTTGTTAATATTTAATATTGATTATTTTTAATTGGTATACCCAAATGTTGTAATATCATATGCATACATATAAATGTGTAGTAGTCTTTCATTTGCCTTAAATAAATTATTTCAAATAATAAAGATCAAGTGAATTAATTATCAATATCAAATTTAAATTTTCATAATATCCTAATAATTATATGGGAAAACAACATAAATGGTCCTCGAACTTTACACATTTTTCTATTTATGTCCTTGAACTTTAATTTTTTCTATTGAGGTACTTGAACTCATAAAACTCATTCTGTTATAGCCTGCTGTTAAATTTTATTATTAATTGTGGTGATAAAGCGCTACTTAGACGTAAAATTTATGTTATGGACAAGATGACAGGCATGTTTAGGGTCACATTATTTTTTAAATATATATCAATAACTAGAAAAATAAATACTTTAATAAATAAAGAAAATAAAATAATAAAAAAAAAAAAAAAAAAAAAACATGAAACTGAAAGACACTAAACATGATGTGGTCATAAATAATGACACGCCAGCTTGTCCTTGTTAATATTTTTTGCTTAATCATCATCTAATCACCACAATTAACAGTAAATTTTAACGCCGGGACTATAACAGAATGGATTTGACGAGTTCAAGTACATCAATAGAAAAAAATAAAGTTCAAGGATAAAAATAGAAAAATGAGTAAAGTTCGAGGACCATTTATGTTGTTTTCCCTAATTATATAAACAAATTACTTAACGCGCGAGTCAGCCATCTAGTATATATATACCATCTAAATTAGTAAAAAATTATTAAGCGCAGATCCTAATGAATTCATGCTGAATTTAATTTAAATAAAGCGTTAAATGGTCATTTGGTGCCAGATGTTTAACTGAAATTGGATTTTGTGTAACATATTTTTTTTGTAAACTTTTTGTGCATCCTTTAGTTTTCACCGTTAAATAACACGTGCAATGTTTGCACACGAGTCTTCTTCGTGGGCTTTCTCTTCTCCTTCTCCCGCTCCTTCTCCTTTTGGATACCTGTAAATGAGCACCGGGGGGTTGGGGGGGTTGGGGGGGGGGGGGGGGGGGGGGGGTTGCCGCTAAGCCAACTCCGATGCCTAAATGAGTATAAAGATTGATTACCTTCAAATGAGGGGAGGAGGTCTCTATTTATAGAGTTCCTATTGGACCGCCCCGGTTCCAGTGCTTTCCTGGTCCGGTTGTTGCAGTTTCGTAATATAAGTTGGCATTGACCGTAAATATGGTGCATTTGACCTCGGTTCGACCGTGAATGAGCTTAATATGCTTAAGTGTTGTGAGGATGGCTTTCGAGAGCGAGCCCCGGGTGAAATATCGTTCGGGGACAGGGGTCTGGACGAGTGGAACTCGTCCAGATGGAGGGGGGATACCCGGATGGGTATCCCCAAGGTCTCGCTCGGGTAACCCGACCGGGAGGACCTCGCTCGGGTCAACCCCGAGGGGATTTTTCCCTCGGGGCCTTCCGAGTGGGTTTCGCCACTCGGGTTGTTTTCGGGCCTAAGTGTTGTGCCTCGAGTATCCGTTTTTCAAGTTTCGAATTATAATCGATTGTGGCCCAATTGCCGTGTCCAATTCATGATAGCTTGGGAGTATACCCAACATTTGCCCCCCCGAGTCAAGATATGGTTTAACTTTTGCTTGACTCTATTTTTGTGGAGTATCGCCCAAGCGGTTTGTGAAATGTACATTTATGACGATCCCGACTTTTATCTGGTAGCACTCGAGAAGCGTCACGGTTTTCCTTGCCCCCATGTTAAGAGAAACTTGATACATACACGAAAAATGCTTTTATTAGCTTAAGCAGATTTACGTCATATAGAGATATTATATGAGGGTAAGAATTACGAGCATTGGTCTCGTTTTACTTAGCCTTTGGACTGTGTCCTTTCATTTGAGTCTCTGTTTTATTGGCGTTTCTTGTAGAAGCACCCAACGCATCTCTATATAGGAAAGGCTATAGGCCATACCCTTAGGGTCCATCCCTTCATTGGTTGGTCCTCCCTTTTGGGTTCTTAGAACCGATAGGGTGTTTCGGAAGCGGTACTGCCCCGCGTTTGCGAGGGTGGGAGTATGATCTTTTAGCTTTGGCCTTCAATGGGCATGGCATTTTTTTTTCTCCCTGTTTGTCCGAATGTGGGCATGGTCATTTAACCTTGTCCCTTGTACCTCCATAAGCGGGGGCTTGGCTCTTGTGTTAACCCTGCTTTGAGACTTGTGCCTACAAAGTTGCATATATATGGTTGCCCCCGTAGTGGGCATGCTTCGGACGCTGGGGGGTTGGCCCCTAACGTTGATCGTGAAACCTGCATACATGAGATTGCATAAATATACTTGTCCCTCATAGTGGACGTGTTTGGCGTCCTGGATGTGGGGGATTTTCCCTCGAAATGGCTACACTTGGCAGCTCATGCATGCATCATTACTCCCGTAGTGAGTGTTTTGATATCTTTACTTGTGGGGGTTTACCCTTGTGCTGATTACACTTGGTAACTGATTTATACATGAGTATCCTCTGTAGCAGACATGTTGTATGTAAATGGATATTCCTTGTATTGGCTACGCTTGGTAGCTCATATATAAGGCTGCTCCCGTAGTGGGCATGCTTCGCATCTCAAGTGTGTGAGTAGGGGTAGTACGTATTGGCTTGTAAGCCAGGATGTTGTCCTTGTGAGGATGGGTGGGATCCTTCCTCGGGGGATGTTGGTAGTTCATAATCTACTTTCCTTTTTACTTTCGTTTCATCTTGATGGTGGAGTCGGGTACGTCTTCAAAGAGGGTCGTTGCTTCTGTGTCCCTAGTTGATACGTAGCTTATTGTAGGTGCTTGATTCTTCCATTAACTACCCTAGGTAGCCTTGGGTTTACTTCGTTTGCCCCCTACCCCTCTTATGAGTGTTTGTGATGTTTGCCTATGCATAGTAGAATTTTCCCTAATGAGTGTTTTATCATCCACGCATGTGTCTTTGCCCCCGTAGTAAGTATTTGATCTCCATGCATTTTGGGATGCACTATTGGGTAGGTTCTCTTGATGGCTTGCATAACACCTTATAGGGTGGTCGATGGCTTGTGATGTGTCATTGCCACTTTCTTGAAGTTTCCTCACTTGCTCGTGAGGTAAGTTGGAGGTGATCATCGGTTGGTTCAAATAGACGTGGCTTGAATTTTGAATATAGGGGAATTTTGGAAGGTTTGTTCTGTCTCGCGTGCGGGTGCTGGTTTTGAAGTTGTGGTTTTGTTTGATCGGACGAGTATCCCGCCTTGCCCCTGAGTAAAGTAGTGAATTTATTCATTGCTTGACTCTATGATGGTCGGGTAAGTTGTCTCTTTTGCCTTTATATTGTGGTTGTAGGTCTTTGTAAAATAAGGAGGTTGTCTTGGTTAAAGGATGGTAAGTCTATAGGGATTTAAGAGGGTTCAAAGATCGTTAGTTGGTTGGGTGAAAGAAATTTGGACTCCAATGATTTTTTAGCAGAGCAAATTAGCTTCTTGGGGATGTCCTGGCTTCTTTTGGAGGATGCATGATTGCGAAGGCGTTTTAACTCAACCATTCCTTTTCCTTTGATATACTTGTATAATGCCCTAGATTTTCTTCTGGGCAAGCTGAGTGATTGTTTACGAGAGAAGCGAGGACTAAGTTCGTTGATAGGATGACGTGTCACGAGAAGGCTCCGAAAGTGAAGGTGGTAGTCTCTTTTGACATTATCATGTCTTCTATCTCTTCACATGATTCTTTGCAAAGAAGATGATCCTCCCCCTTGTGAAGGGTGGTTGAGATGATGTTCCTTATTATTGATATCTTTGTTTGGACGATTGGGTGTCCCTTGCTCTTGTCGTGGTGTTCTTTATGTTTCCTTTTGTTGATAGGGTGGCCCTGTGGATCTTATGTCCTTTATTGGAGGTTGGTTACTTATACTTGTAAGGCCTTCGTCCCTTCTTTTCTGTTGATAGGGTGGGCATGTGGGTCTCATGTCCCTTTATCGGAGGTTGGGCTGCTTATACTTGTAAGGCTTACGTCCCTTCCTTTCTGTTGATAGGGTGGCCCAATGAGTCCTATGTCCCTTTATCGAAGGTTGTGCTGCTTATACTTGTAAGGCTTATGTCCATTCCTTTCTATTGATAGGGTGGCCCAGTGGGTCTTATGTCCCTTTATCGGAGGTTGAGCTGCTTGTACTTGTAAGGCTTACGTCCCTTCCTTTCTGTTGATAGGGTGGCCCAGTGGGTCTTATGTCCCTTTATCGGAGGTTGGGCTGCTTATATTCGTAAGACTTACGTCCCTTCCTTTCTGTTGATAGGGTGGCCTAGTGGGTCTTCTGTCCCTCTATCGGAGGTTGGGCTGCTTATACTTGTAAGGCTTACGTCCCTTCCTTTCTGTTGATAGGGTGGCCTAGTGGGTCTTATGTCCCTTTTTCGGAGGTTGGGCTGCTTATACTTGTAAGGTTTACGTCCCTTCCTTTCTTTTATACTGCCGGGGTGGTCACGTGGGTCTTATGTCCCCTTTTTCTTTGGAAGGGTTGTCCTTATGGATCTTCCCATTTTCACTTGAAAGGGTTGTCCTTATAGATCTTCCCATTTTCGTTGGAAGGGTTGTCCTTATGGATCTTCCTCTTTTTCATATGTAAGGGTTGTCCTTATGGATCTTCCCATTTTCATATGTAAGGGTTGTCCTTTTGGATCTTCCCCTTTTCGGCTGGAAGGGTTGTCCTTATGGATCTTTCCATTTTCATATGTAAGGGCTGTCCTTATGGATCTTCCCCTTTTCATATGTAAGGGTTGTCCTTATGGATCTTCCCCTTTTCGGTTTGAAGGGTTGTTCTTATGGATCTTCCCCTTTTCATATGTAAGGGTTGTCCTTATGGATCTTCCCATTTTCATACGTAAGGGTTGTCCTTATGGATCTTACCATTTTCGTTTGGAGATGACACCTTCTCTTTTATGAGTTATGGTGCTTTTCTTTTTTCCTCATATGCTCTGAAAAGCGTCTAATTCATTTAGTCATATTGCCGGAACTTACATGAGAAAAGTCTAAATAAGGTCTGAGGATCTCCTTTTGGTAATAATAAACATAGTAAATGAAAGTGGATACTCCATTTTTCTTCAAGTGTAAAATTTCTTCAGATGTTCTCCGCTAAAGGTGTTGGTTGATATTTTCCATTCCGCGTCTTCCAGGCGGTATGCATTTATTGCTGGAATAGATGCTATCTTATAGGGGCCTTCCCATTTTGTAGAAATCTTGTCCAAATGTGTGAACTCGTTCCTTCTTAGGACCATTTCTCCCACATGGAACTGGCGCACCTTTACTCGCCTATTTTAGCAACGAGCTGTTGCCAATTTCATTTTTGCTTGTGCTTCTTCCGCCTTCCACCGTCTTTCTTCTGCCATATTAAGCTCCAGGCGCCTTTCTTCGTTATTGCATTCTTCATCATAGTGTGTCATTTTATGGGAGGTGACGACTATCTCTATGGATGCCACTGCCTCGGATCCATAGACCAAACTGAAGGGTGTTTCCCCTGTCGTTCTCTTTGGGGTTGTGTGCAGTGCCCACAAGACATTGTCCAATTTCATCCACCCAATTTCCCCCGAATGCCTCGATTCTTCTTTTTAGCCCTTCCAAGACTATTTTGTTTGCGGACTCCACCCGGCCGTTTGTCTGGGCATGTTTCAGTGACCCAAAACGGTGATCAATGACCATTGTTTTGCAATATGAAGCCACATGGCGCCCTCTGAACTGTGGTCCATTGTCGTTTATTAGCGCTTTTGGGACTCCATATCTTGAGACTGTTCTTGTTTGGAGAAACTTGACCACTTGGAATTCTGTTGTTTTCGCTAAGGCTTGGCTTCAATCCACTTTGAGAAATAGTCTATAGCTTCTAGAATGTACCTCATTTGGCTTTTTGACATTGGCAATGGGCCGATCAAATCGATGCCCCATTGGGCGAAGGGCCATGCACTAGTGGCTGACATGAGGTTGGATGCTGGTGCGGTTATATTCTTCGAGTACCTTTGGCATGCATCACATTTTTGTACCACATCAGTGGCCTCCTTGTTCATTGTTTGCCAGTAGTACCCCTGGTTGAGGGCCTTCCTCACAATTTTTCTTGACCCCTCGTGGTAGGTTGCATGTCCTTCATGTATTTCTCTTAGTATTCTACCTGTATCAGGCTCTGCTACACATCTCATGTAGGGTTTGGAATATCCCCTTTTGTATAGTAGGCCATTAATGATGAGGTAGTTGACTACTAGCCTTTCCACCCTTGCTGCCTCAATTGCCCATTCTGGTAGTTCTCCCTTGCTCAGGTATTGAAAGATCGGTGTAATCCAATTGGGTGCCTCATTAGGCTGGTAGTAATACTTGTTCCGCAAAATGTACCTCTTTTTCTTGTGGGATTCCTATGGTGAATTTGCATAATGAATCAGCGTCTCCATTTTCGTATCTTGGTATGACTGTGATTTTGAAGGTTTCAAAACCTCCAATTGTTGCTTGTACTACTTGCAAGTATTGTTGTATCTTTGGAGATTTCGTGTTGTAATCTCCTTTTACTTGATTCACCATCAGTTGGGAGTCACACTTTGCCTCTAAGATTCTTACTCCCATGCCTCTTGCTATTCGCTGAATTGTAAGTAAGGCTTCATACTCTGCCTCATTGTTTTTCGCACGAAATGTCAGAGCTATAGCATAGCGCAACGGCGTTCCTTCTTGTGGTGGGATTATGACGAGCCCTGCCCTCGCTCCCTCTTGGTTGGAGGATCCATCTATGTACATTGTCCATACGTCCTCCTTGTTTTCCTCCCCTTCTTTTTGCTTTGGTGGGTTTTCTTCTATTGCGTTTGGCTGTGTGCCTATGAATTCTGTGATGACCCTTGATGGCGGTTCTTGGAGCGAAGTGTATTCTGAATTCGCTCAGTTCTACTGCCAATTTGACCATCCTCCCTGACACGTCCGGTCTTTGGAGTTGGTGTTTTAAATGATTATTTGTAAGCACCACTATTTTGTGTGCATGGAAGTATGACCTTAGCTTTCTTGTTGTGACTACTAAGACAAAGAGATATTTCTCTATTGGCACGTAGTTTGCCTCATACTTTGCGAGGGCCTTGCTTACAAAGTATATTGACAATTGGACAATATTCTCCTCCCTTATTAGTGCTGAGCTGACTGTCGTTTCACTTACTGAGATGTATAGATATAGCTTCTATCCCGGTACTGGATCTGCTACGGACAGCAGTGTTCTTATATGTTGTTTGAGTTGTTGGAATGCTTCTTCACATCTAGGCGTCCACTCAAACCTCTTGCTTGCTCACAATACTTCAGAAAATGAAAGTGTCTTGTCTCCTATCTTTGAGAGGAAACGATTTAAGGATGCCAGCCTCCCGTTGAGTTCTTGTACTACCTTGGGCTTGGTGGGGGATTTCGTTTCTTCAATTGCGAGTAGCTTCTTTGGGTTTGCTTCAATTCCTCTTTGACTTACCATAAAGCCGATGAACTTTCTAGATTGTTGACCATCCTTTGCGGGTTTAGTCGAACCTGGTGGATGCACATCCGTTCAAATACCATTCGTAGGCCAGCCTCGTGGCTTGCCTTTGTTTTGGACTTGATGATCATGTCGTCTATGTATGCCTCCATCGTTCTTCCTATCATATCTCCAAATAGCTTGTTGACCATCATTTGGTATGTTTCTCCGCATTTATTAAACCAAAAGGCATCACCTTGTAGTGGTAGACCTCACTGTCTGCGTAGAAAGCTGTGTGTGGTGCATCTTCTGGGCACATCTTGATTGTACCATGATTATGCATCCATGAGGCTTATTACTTCGTGCTCTACTGTGGCGTCCACTAGCTGGTCTATCAGTGGAAGTGGGTACGCATCCTTTGGGCATGCGTTGTTTAAGTCACGATAGTCAATGCACATTCACCATCTTTCATTGGTCTTTCTTACCAGTACTGGGTTTTCCACCCATGTCTCGAATCTTATTTCTTGTATGAGCTCGGCCTCTAGTAGTTTGCCCACCTCCTCCCGGATTGCAGTCTTTTTGGGTTCTCCTAGTGATCGTCTCTTCTGGGCTATTGGTCGCAACGATTCACTAATATTTAGCTTGTGTGAGATTATTTCTTCGCTTATCCCTAGCATATCACTTGGTGACCATGCGAATAGCTCCTTGTACTCCTTGAGGAGTGTTATTAATTCATCGTCGTCTCCTTTGGAGAGTGTTGCCCCCAGTCGTATTTTCCTATCTGGATCTTCTATTAACACTTCTTTGATGTCCTCTGCATGGGTTGGTCGTCCATACTCTTCCTTTGGGTCTGTGTCGATCTAGAGCACATCTGGTGGCGGCTTGTTAATCACCTCCTTCCATATGTTATTCACGCATACCCTTGCGACATGTTGGTCTCCTTTAATCTCCCGTACTCTTTTTACTCCTGGGAACTTCAATACTTGAAATGATGTTGATGGGATCATATCATACTTGTTCATTGAAGTACGTCCTTGTTGGATCACGGTCGAAGCTCCGCTACGTTCTTGACGGACAGCTTGAACTCGGGGGAGTTTATCTGTATCTCAACCGTCTCCCCACTACCCTATTTAGTAGGCGGGTTTCTTGGTCTTATCCTCTGATCAAAAGTCCCAATTCATATCGGGGACTCCAGAGTTATCTCATTCTAGGTCACCACCCAGGACCCCTCGTCTCACGAGACAGGGCCATCTTTCTCGGGGCTTTATTATCGGGGCCTACTCAGAGGCCTATCGGGGCCTACTCAGAGGCTTCTCGTCGGGAGCATTCAGCTCATATATCGGGACCGATCTCGTCGGAGCCCTTCATACTGGGCTTCTGGACCTTCCAGGTCTTAAACAAGGCCCACTGGGCTTACTCGCCGTTTGTTGGCTGTTAACGGGGCTAACGATTACATCGGAACCCATCATTTGCCCCCAAGACATGGGGGACTTGCAGTCCGTCGTGTCTTCTAATTTCAGACCTCCCGACCTCATCGTCAGAGGCTTTTATCTCCAGACCTCCCGATATTACCATCGGAGGCTTTTATCTTCAGACCTCCCGATATCACCATCGGAGGCTTTTATCTTCAGACCTCCCGATATCACCATCGGAGGCTCTTGCCTTGGGCACAATTCTTGAATAACAGAGCTTATCACTCATAATTCCTTAGACTCTAAGGACAGTTGCCAAATCCGAGGAGACTCCTCGGTTACTGCGTCATTAAATGCTAGGGATAATGAAACGACGCCTAAACCGGCGTGATTGCTGCTTTCTGAAAAAGCACTCATTACGTCACTAACGTCTCTTCCGTACTGTCCCTATAATCTCGGCGATCAAGATTGAGTCGTTTCATCTTCAACGGTCCAGATTAGAGTCTGTCCAGCTGTCTCTTTGCCTATAAAAGCCAAAATCCTGGCACTATTCACTCCTTCCCCACGGTTCTGATTTCTGGAAATTATGCCATTTTTGAACCTCGAAGCTTCTTCTCCAAGTTTCGTCTGCTCTTCCAGTGATCCAAGGCCTCCAGCTCTCCATATCTTTCTTCGTCTTCTTCAACCCATCATCTACTATGTCTGGTAAGGTTTTCATTCTCTGCTTTCATTTACTGAATTTGCCTGCTTTTCCTTTCCTGAGTTTTCCTGTTATGGTCCTTTTTAGACGAGGCCAGTTCCGGAGAAAGGAACCCCTTTATCTTTGAGCTTGCTACTAACGAGATCTCTGAGACCTTGTACGAGGCTGCTCTCCGAGAAGGCTGCATTACTTCAGCCTGGGAACCCCGCTTCCCCTACGAGTCTCACCCAACCACCAGGAGAAAGCATATTGTCACGCGTCCTCGGGAAGGAGAGGTGTTCGTCTCCACCGGGCAGATAAACGCCGGAATCCGATTCCCCTTCTGCGGGAATCTGGTTGAGATGTGCAATTTCTATAAGACGCATCCATCCACCTTCTCCCCACACGCTATCCGCGTGTTGAATGCCTTCCAGGTTCTGTGCCTCCGCCAACAGTGGACGTACAGCTTGCTGCTCTTCCGCACCTTCTACGGGATGAAGTGCAATAAGGCTGGTGTCTGCTCCTTCACTCCCCGACTCCCCAAATGGACCAAGGAACAACTTTCTCAGTTCGGCTGGGATGGTGAGACCTGGAAGTTTAACAAGGATCGGGTGCTTATTCGTGACTCGGGGTCCGACAATAGCGGATGGAAGAAGTATTACTTATTCGTCTAGAACAGTTCTATCCCATGGCCTCGATGGGAGGTTGTGGCGGACCCTGCCCCCAAGCTCGAAGTCTACACTGAGGATGACTTCAACACTCTTCAGCTGGTCCACCTCTACCGTTGGGGGAAATCCTTCGTTCCCCTCGACGCCAACAAGCTCGTGGAGGGGGATTTGATCAAAATCGGAGTCCAACTCCTCGATTCTGTTTCTGAGAATTTGGTTATCTGGGTAACACTTCTAACTGCCTTTCGTTTTTATTTTTGCAGCCAAGAAGGCATCTCTGCTGACCCATCTCATGTTGAAGCAGGGGGAGACCGATGTCGTCCAGGGTGGCTCCAAGCGAAAGCGGAAGTCACTGAAGAGGGGAGTCTCCTCTTCTGCTGCTCCCCCGACTGAGGAGCAGGTCGGGACGGCCAAGCGGGCCAAAAGACAAGAGGTGGACCAGGCCTTCGGAGTCACCACTGCCGAGGAAGGTAAGCGCGTTCGCCACGCTATTAAAAAATATAGAAGGTTGGTTCCCGAGGAGTTTATCCCTGCTGATCGGGAATCGCGGGTCCGAGAGATCAAATATATTCTTCGAGGAGAAACCCCCCGCGTCCTCAAGGCGGGATATTACAACTTCTTTGGAAAGGACCAACACGTCTCGCGCCAAATCATCTAGTGCCCAAATAATATTCTGCCTGACTTCATTCGTCCCGCAACCGCAGGTCCATCGGGGGCCCTTACTCCGAGGAAGGCTACCGCCCCACAGAAGCCAATGACGGAGAATGTCCCGACGGAAGCTCAGTTCCGTCAGGTGACCAACTTGGAGGCTTCCCCCTCCTCCGAGGAGCCAAATGAAGGCGGCTTGCTACCCCGCCAAAGGCCAGGGCGGAGCATTCTGAGGCCCACTGTGGAGGAGGACGTGTCTCGGAGTCCTCCCCTGGATCTGCGTTCTCCAACTCCGGAGCCCCCGACCAAGGCTCCTCCGACCGAGTCTTCCAAGGTCATCCCTCTTCTCCCCGTGGATGGGAACCTTTACCAGGTTTACACCCCCGATCAAGAGACGGTTCCCTGGAACCCGATCGAGTCTCTTCAAGGGGTCCCACTCCATCGAGGAGACCTTCAGCCAGAACTGGCCGTGCATCTGCTGGTAGGGTCAGTTCCACCAGCCTTGAGACGCCCCATCTCCTTGGCGCGGGAGGATATCGAGGAAGACCTTCGCGATATGGCTATTCGTCGGATGGAGGTAAAACTTTACTTTTGCTTTTGTTCTTTCCTTTGTTGTTCTTGCCTTCAATTGTCGAGCCTTAATTTCTTTTCCTTCTGCCTTAGGACACGGCGAACCAGCAGTGCTGCTTTGGTTACATCCTGGCTCTGAAGGGTGCTTTGGAGGAGGCACAAGCCAGGGCGAACCCCAAAGCCTTGGCCAAACTCCAGGAGGACCTTGCCAGCGCTGTGGCGGCGAGGGAGAAGATAGCCAAGGAACATACCCTCATTGGCGAGAAGGCTATGAGCCTGCACAAGCAGGTTCAAGATCATGAAGCCGTGCTACGTCGAGAGCGGAGGATACTCAAGGAGGAACAGCAGCGGCACGAGGCGGAGAAGAGGCAGCTCATCTTCGAGAAGAACATTCTCGAGGAAGCCAAGGCGGGACTTGAAGCCGAGAAGGCTGAATTTCCTGCCAAGCTGGCTGAGGCAAAAGCTCAGGGTCGCGAGGAGTATCGGAACTCCGATGATTTCAAGGCGGATGCCGTGGGGTTCTGCAAAACCTGAGGTGGAGAACGTTCTGTTCAATGCCGTCGAGGAACTTTACACGGCATACGAGGATTCCATCGACTTCAAGAAGTCCGAGACCCTCGCCCCCTTCGCGGAGAAATACTTCAACCTCCCCGCGGAGAGTGATGAGGCTGATGCCGCGGGCCCGACTCCACAGGCTGCGGAGCCTTCTGCCCAGGACCCCTCAATTCCTGCTCCCTCCAAAGCTGCTGAGGACCCAACTTCCAACAAGGACCAAGCTTAATGCTTTATTTTTTAAGTCCTTGTAAATTTTCTCCTTGTATCCTCCTTGTCTCTTTGTATCGGAACCCTTAGGCCTTCGAGCCCTTATAAAAAATTCCTTTCATCTATTTTGGTCTCGATAATCGTTGCACTACTTAAAGCGACTTTAAATTCGTTACTTAAAACGTTCCAACGCATCCCTTAAGATGGCTTCATACATCCTTCCGATGCTTTGTTCCGGATTTCACCACTTAAGGTTTCTCGTCCATATCATTTAATGTAATTTCGTATGTCCTTCGCGACATTTTCCTCGGGACTTTACCACTTAAGGTTTCTCATCCATGCCATTCAAGGCAATTTCACACATCACTTAAGATGATTTTTTCGCACCCTTTAAGGCTTTTATCGCGCCATTCTAGACGACTTAATTGTACCCCTTAGGGCTTTTATCGCGCCATTCTAGACGACTTAATCGTACCCCTTAGGGCTTTTATCGCGTCATTCTAGACGACTTAATCGTACCCCTTAAGGCTTTTTGCTGCATCATATAGACGACTTATGCGGACCCGTTAGGGCTTTTTCATACCTAGGCTTTTGGTTGCATCATAAAGACGACTTACTCATACCCCGTAAGGCTTTTGTCTGTACCTCGAAAGGCTTTTAATCGTACCTCGGAAGGCTTTTATCGCGTCCTTCAGGACGTCTTACTAACAGTTAGAATAAATCTAAAAGCAATTTGATCAGAAGCAACCTCTTTTATTCATTAATAACTCAAAGCTTTGCTTACATCGGATCGATAGACAACTTGCACCATTCGCGGCGACTTAACATCATGCACCTCTTAAGGCGACTTAGAATCAGACATGATACTTCTTCAAGTGTTCGCCACTCAAAGAATGTCTCAACGTCTTGCCATCAAGTTCTTCTAACTTGTACGCATTCGGGGCAGGCATCCCTACGATCTTGTAAGGTCCCTCCCATTTCGGTGATAGCTTGTTGATCCGATCTTGATGGACGAACTCATTCCTCCGCCAGACAAGTTCTCCAACGAAGAATTGTCGGGACTTGACCCGCCGATTATAGTACCTGGTTGTTGCCAGACGCATTCGAGCCTGAACTTCATCAACCTTCCACCTTTTCTCTTCAAGCAAGTCCAAGTCCAGACGTCTCATTTCTTCGTTCGTTCAGAGGCTCATATACCTCCTGCGATGGGACGCCACCGCTATCTCTACGGGAGAAACTGCCTCCGTGCCATAAACAAGGCCAAACGGAGTCTCCCCCGTCGATTGCTTGGGTGTTGTTCTAACAGCCCACAACACGTTCTCAAGCTCATCTAGCCAATGACCCTGCAAGGCGTAGACTCTCTTCTTCAAGCCATCCATCACGATCTTGTTGGCTGATTCGACTTGGCCATTAGTCTGAGCATGGTGGACGGAAGCTGTCCGATGCTTGATGTTCAATTCCTCCAGATACTCCTTCAGCTGAACTCCATTAAACGGAGGGCCATTATCGCTGATCAACACTCGAGGAACCCCATACCGGGATATGATCTGAGTCTGGAGAAACTTGAGGATCTGCTGCCCCGTCGTCTTGGCCAACGCCTTAGCCTCTATCCACTTCGAAAAGTAATCAATGGCTACGAGTAAATACTTGCACTGACCTTTTGCTTGCGGAAGAGGTCCCACAAAGTCAATGCCCCACTGCGCGAAGGGCCAAGCACTCCTGATGGACATCAAGTCCGCGGCAGGAGCCACGATATTCGGAGCGTACCTTTGGCATGCATCACAGGATTGGACCATCGCTGTCGCTTCCTTGTTCATCGAAGGCCAATAGTAGCCTAAATTCAATGCTTTCCTCACAATGGATCGGGCCCCTTCATGGCAGGCCGCGACTCCCTCGTGCAACTCTCTCAGGATCCGATTCGTATCAGGCTCCGCCACGCATTTCAGAAAAGGCTTTACATGCCCCCTCTTGTATAACTGGTTGTCCATTATCACGTAGTTGCTCACGATCCGACGCAACCTAACAGCTGCCACTTCATCGTTGGGGAGTGCCCCCGTAGTCAGGTATGTGACTATCGGGGTCATCCAGGTGGGTTTCTCTTCTTCCTCCGATCTTGCTTCAATAGCGCATATCTCCGACGGATCGATGGTTGAGATAATTACTCTCTCCAGAAAGTGCACCTTCCGATTCTCCTCGGGGGCCACTCCCAGGGCAAACTTGCCTAAGGCGTCTGCCTCCGCCTTTTCTTCCCTCGGGATTGCCTCAATGTCGAAGCTTTTGAAGCTTCCCTTCAAAGTCTGCACCTCGTGCAAATATTTCCTCATTGTCGGGGCTCTTCGCCTCGTAATTCCCTTGGACTTGATTCACGATCAGGCTAGCATCACACTTCCCCTTAAATGATCAACTCCCGTCCCTTTGGCGATTTTAAGGCCCGTGATGAGAGCCTCATACTCAGCTTCATTGTTGGTGGCCCTAAACGTCAAGGCCAAGGCATATGGCTCGCCTCCACCGGGCGGTATCAACACAAATCCTGCCCCCGATCCTTCTACACTTGATGAACCATCAGTATACATCTCCCAGGTGTTCTCCTCATTTAGCTGTTCTGGCTGTTCTGCTATCGGGACCTCCATGGTTGCCCCCTCTACAGGACCTGCTTCTTCCAGATCGGGTACTGTAGACTCTGCTATAAAATCTGCCAATGCCTGGCCCTTAATAGCTTTCCTCGGAGCGAAGTGGATACGGAACTCCGTAAGCTCGATGGCCCATTTAACCAATCTCCCCGACGCCTCCGATCGGTTCAAAAAGTGCTTTAAGGGCTGATTAGTTAACACCGTAACTTCGTGGGCATGGAAGTAAGGTCGTAGCTTTCGAGCAGCAACAATCAACGCAAAGAGATATTTCTCAATAGCGGGATAATTCATTTCAGATTTGGCAAACGCCTTGCTTACATAATAAACAGGAACTTGGTTGCCCTTGACAATCTTTATTAAAACAGAACTAACAGCAACTTCAGAAACAGCCAAATAGAGATAAAGCGGCTCGCCTGGAACCGGTTTCGCCAACGGCGGGAGGGTACGGAGGTGTTGTTTGAGTGCTTGGAATGCCTCCTCGCACTTGTCGGACCATTCAAACTTCTTGTGGGCCCTCAGCACATCAAAAAATGGCATGGCTCGATCACTCGCCTTGGATAGGAAACGATTCATCGCGGCTAATCGTCCATTCAGCACCTGGACCTCCCGATGGGTTTTCAGAGACTGCATCTCCTCGATTGCCCTCAGCTTCTCAGGATTCACCTCGATTCCTCTTTGGCTCACCATAAATCCCAGGAATTTCCCCGAGTTCACTCCGAAAGCGCACTTGTCCGGGTTCAAACGAACCTGATGAAACTTCATCCGCTCAAACGCCGCCGCCAAGTTGCGGACATGGTCTCCTGCCTGTCGGGACTTCACCAGCATGTCATCCACGTAAGCCTCCATGGTCTTTCCCAGCATGTCCCCGAACAACTTGTTCACCATCCTCTGGTAAGTTGCTCCAGCATTAATCAGCCCAAAGGGCATAACGTCGTAGTGATAAACATCACTATCAGCATAGAAGGCTGTGTGAGGGGCATCTTCCTTCGCCATCTTGATCTGGTTATAACCAGAATAAGCGTCCATGAAGCTCAGAAGCTCGTGTCCCGATGTGGCATCCACCAACTGGTCGATCCTCGGGAGCGGATAACAATCCTTCGGGCAAGCTTTGTTCAAGTCGCGGAAATCGACACACATCCGCCACTTCCCATTACTCTTCCTCACCAGGACCGGGTTAGCGACCCAAGTTTGGAATCGGAGCTCCTCAATGAATCCAGCGTCGAGCAACCTGCCCACCTCCTGCTGGATCGCGATCCTCTTATCCGCGCCCATCGGACGCCTCTTCTGCGCGATAGGCTTGATTGCGGGATCAATCTTCAGCTCGTGCACTATCACGTCGGGGCTGATTCCTGGCATATCGCTCGGGGACCAGGCAAACAACTCCTTAAACTCCTTCAGGAGCTCGATCAATTCTCGGGCTCTTTCCTCCGACAAAGCAGACCCGATCTTTACTTTCCTCTGAGGTCCGTCAATCTCAACCTCCTTCAGATCTTCCATGGGGGCGGGACGCCCAAACTCCTCTCGAGGATCGGCATCAGTCTGCAGGACAGCCATGGCTTCCCTCCTTCTCCTTCGAGTGGCGTTAACATAACACCTTCTTGACGCCACCTGGTCACCCTTGACCTCTCCGACCCCATTATCAGTCGGGAACTTCATCTTTTGGTGGACAGTCGAGGCGACTGCCATGAGAGGGTTGATGGTGGTCCTCCCGATAATAGCGTTATATGTCCTCGCAGACTCTACCACGACGAAATCCACGTTCCGCCTTTCCATCTTCCAGCCACTACCGAACTCCACCGGTAAGGTAATCATTCCCAATGGATAGGAAGTAGAACCAGAGAATCCCACCATCGGGAAGTTCACCTGTGTCAGGTCCTTCTTCGTCCCATGGCTTCCAAGGCATCCATGAAAAGAATGTCGGAAGAGCTCCCTCCTTCTATCAGGATCCGCTTCATCTCGAATCCATCCACATCCAAGGTCACGACCAAGGCATCATCGTGGGGGCTCTCCACGCCTATCAAATTTTCCGCTGAGAAAGAAATCACCATTTCTTCATTTACAGTCCACGACCGGGACCTCTTTCCTAGCACCACAGCAGCAGAGATGCGGGAAGCATAATTCTCCCGAGAAGCGGAGGTATCACCTCCCGCCGCCATTCCTCCGTGAATGACGTTAATAGTTCCCCGCCACTCCTTACGGGCACCGGAGGATTTCGGCTCAACCTTCTTCTTCTTTGGGGATCGATCGCGGGACTTGGAACGAGACCGCGATCGAGTCTTGGAACGGGATCGGCACCGTCCCCTACCAACAAACTCCTTGAGCTTCCCCTTCTGGATCAGCATCTCTATCTCCTTCTTCAGCTCCCGACAGTTATCTGTGTCGTGACCATTGGCTCGATGGTACCGACAGTAACGATCAGAGCGACCTCCCAAGAACTCACCTTCCTTCCTCGGGGGTATCGGGCGAGACCCTGCCGATCCATCACCGCTAGCACGGAGGTCATCGAACTGTTGAGGGGCACGTTACGACCCTCTCGATTATCCTTCCTCGGGGGCCGCTTGTCCTCTCTTCTATCGGGGCGACCACGGCTCCTACTTCCCTCCGATTTGTCGCTCCCTTTGCGATCATCCGACAGCTTGGACGATGGCTTTCCTCTTCCCGACTTCGGAGGATCAAGCTCTCCAGCAGCAATCTTCGACTCCTGCACGTCGATTTGCTGTTTTACCCTCGCTTGCAAGGCCTCCATACTCCACACAGCCTTCGCGGCTACACTGTGCATCAGATCGGAACCATACGGAGCAGTCAGGTTCCGAAGGAAAGTGCGGATGGTCTCTCCCTCCGATATCTCCTCATCGATCTCCGCAGCACTAGCAGTGAACCGTTGGTAGTAGTATGCCAATGACTCGTCGGATCTCTGCACCACCTGGGTCAAAGACCGCACGCTCTTCAAGAGACGCCTACGACCCTGATACTGCTTGATGAAGCGGTCGTGCATATCAGCCCAGCAAGTAATGCTTCCCGGCGGTAGGCTGAAAAACCATGTCATGGCCCTTTCTCCCAAGGTGATCGGGAACAACGAACACACGAGGTCATCATTCGAGGTCCTACCCATACAAGCCTGGACATGTCTCTGAACATGGCGGACCGGGTCTCCTTCACCATCGTACTCCTTGATGGTCGGGATGCCTAGCCCTGGCGGGGCGACAGTATCCAGCAGCCGTAGAACAAAAGGATGAGCGGATCGGTCCCTCAGCTCCGATGTCATATGTTTCTAGTCGCCCATGCAAATGTTGACAATTTTCATCACTTGGTCGGGGGTGATGGGGCCATTCAAAGGAATGGTCCTGTGCTGCACCGGTCCGGGACCGTCAACCACGAACTTCTCCGAGTGCACTGGCTATTTACCCTTACTCCTGGGCTGAACCTCCGGTTCTCCTTGAACCTCCCTCGGAGGAGGCGGGGGCAACTCCTCCCGTGGAGGTAACTCTTCTCCCCTCTTAGCAGCCTCTCTCTTGTCCAGCAAAGCCTCCATGGCCGCCAAGAACATGGGCATAGCATCTGTTACTGCTTTAGCCAACTCCGAGTTTGAGGAAGCACCTACCTCCCTCCGCGGGATTTCTTCTCTGTGTACCACCGGGTTTGGAGGAGCATCCACCTCCCTTCGCGGGATATCTTGCCTGTTTACCTCCGTGTCTCGGACTGAGACCTCATAATCTTCACCATGCCCCCCTGTTTGAGAAGCAGCAGGGTGCTCACCTTGTTCAGCAGCATATTCCGGCAACGCGGAATTCACAGTTCCAGCAGGGCGAGAACTGCCGGCCTGGACTTGCTTCTTCTTGCCACCACCAGCCATCAATCTAGTAGAAACTATTTTGGCTTTTCGTAAGATTCCCACAGACGGCGCCAATGTTGGATCACGGTCGAAGCTCTGCTACGTTCTTGACGGACAGCTTGAACTCCTGGGCTCCGCGTAATCCTGCAAAAGAGGATGACCTGGGTGGTGACCCAGAATCCCTCTCCGATGCCTAAATGAGTGTATGAACGATGGGGTGGTAAGCAGTAATCTAAGCTCGGATTAGCATGTGTGTTTTCTGAGGTAACTTCTTCCTTTATATAGGAGGGGAAGTTACTCAGTTACCTGTAACCGCGCCTGGCAGTTTTACTCATATTCCGTATATCTCGTTCGGGATTCCGTGTATCTTGCCCCACGCTCCGCGTATCTCGCCCACGCACTGCGTATCTCGGGGGAGTTTATCTGTATCTCAACCGTCTCCCCACTACCCTATTTAGTAGGCGGGTTTCTTGGTCTTATCCTCTGATCACAAGTCCCAATTCATATCGGGGACTCCAGAGTTATCTCATTCTAGGTCACCACCCAAGACCTCTCGTCTCACGAGACAGGGCCATCTTCTCGGGGCTTTATTATCGTGGCCTACTCAGAGGCCTATCGGGGCCTACTCAGAGGCTTCTCGTCGGGAGCATTCAGCTCATATATCGGGACCGATCTCGTCGGAGCCCTTCATACTGGGCTTCTGGACCTTCCAGGTCTTAAACAAGGCCCACTGGGCTTACTCGCCGTTTGTTGACTGTTAACGGGGCTAACGATTACATCGGAACCCATCAGTCCTAACATTCCATTGTAGCCATGCAATTTTTCCATTGTAACGAAGTTAGCGTCGAATGTGAGGTTTGCCTCCCCATCTTCCAATGTCACTGGCAATGTGATTGTTCCCATTGGGTATGACGCTGCTCCTTGAAAATCTGTCAATGGGCTATATAAAGGCTTCAAATCTATTTTCTTCATTCCTAGCTTTGCCATTGTGTCAAATGAGAGGATATTCGTTGAACTCCCATCATTGACTAAAATTCTCCTCACTTGGTAATCTTTGATGCCGATAGTCACTACTAGTGCCTCGTTATTGGGTAGGTTCAAATTCTCCGTGTCTTTTCCACCGAAGTGGATTTCCCCCATACGATACTCCCCTTCCCGTGACTTCAGCTTCTCCATTGATTGTGTAGCATACACTTCTTTTGCGTAGTCCGTTTCTCCTTCTAAGGCAAGGCCTCCATGGATTGTATTGATTATTGCTCTGATTAGCAACTTGTATGTATTTGGGGGTGGTGGAGGTAGCCATTGGTTCATCACAAATTGTGGTGTTTTAGAGTCTGATGGAGTGTTATCCATGGCTGTTGATCTCTCTTAGGTGGCATTTGCTCTACCATATTTTCATGTTGCCCCTGAATGTTGGGCTCTTGAAGACCCATCATTGGTGTTTGGCTACTACTGCCCCCTTCACTCTCTGCTTGTATTTTTCTTGTTGACATCGAGCACAGGTAGTATGCTACGTGCTTGTTGCTCGGATCTGTAAACGACGCCAATGTTTGCACACGAGTCTTCTTCGTTGGCTTCTTCTCCGGTCTCTCGTTCTTCGTGGGCTTTCTATTCTCGTTCTCCCGCTCCTTCTCCTTTTGGATACCTGCAAATGGGCACCAGGGGGTTTTTGGTAAGCCCACTCTGATGCTTAAATGAGTATAAGCTTTAAAGCGATAAAACGGGCTTAGAGAGAGAGTGTGATTGATTACCTTCAAATGAGGGGAGGAGGATTCTATTTATAGAGTTCCTATTGGACCGCCCCGGTTCCAGTGCTTTCCTGGTCCGGTTGTGACAGTTTCGTAATATAAGTTGGCATTGACCATAAATATGGTGCATTTGACCTCGGTTCGACCGTGAATGAGTTTAATATGCTTAAGTGTTGTGATGATGGTCTTCGAGGGCGAACCCCAGGTGAAATATCATCCGGGGACAGGGGTCTGGGCGAGTTCCACTCGTCCGGATGGAGGGGGGGATACCCGGATGGGTATCCCAAGGTCTCGCTCTGGTTACCCGAGCGGGGGGGGGGGGGGGGGGGGGGGGGGGACCTCAATCGGGTAACCTGAGCGGGGGGACCTTGATCGGATAACCCGAGCGGGAGGACCTCGCTCGGGTATCCCCTTGCTTGGGTCACGCCTTTTCCCTCGAGGCCTTCCGAGTGGGTTTCGCCACTCGGATTGTTTTCGGGCCTAAGTGTTGGGCCTCGGGTGTCCGTTTTCCAAGTTTCGAATTATAATCGATTGTGGCCCAATTGCCAGGTCCAATTCATGACAGCTTGGGCGTATATCCAACATCCAAAGAAAGTGTTATTAACTGTGAAAACTAACGGCCAACTAACGGATGCGCCAAAAGTCTACAAGAGCAAACGTACTGCACCAAAAGTCTAAAAAAATATGTTGCACAAAAAGCCAATTTCGGTCAAACATCTGGAAAAAAAACCTTTAACTCTTAGATAAATCTAATTGTAGAATGTTTCAATGACACCTCACGTGGATCCATTATGATTACTGCATTTTTTAAGCACTTGTGTGTAAAACTATTACATTAACAACTAATAGAAAAAAGAAGTGCTCCTTTTCAGAAGTGCATCTTTTTCTCCCTTTCTTTTTTAGGGTTTTTAGGTTTTCTAGCCATCTTCTTCACCACCACCATCACCACGCCACCTTCTTTTACATTTCCACCACCACATCGCCTTCATCCGATCGACCATGGCAATCCTTTTTCAAGGTTTTGCTCCATCTCAAGCTGCCATAAGCTTTCACCATCGCCTCAGCCTCCACCTCACCCATCGTTTAACCACTGTTACACCTTCTCCACCTAAGCCTCGGTTTCAATTTTTCTTTTCTAAATCGGGAGAAATCCGTTATGGAGGACCCCTAATCGATGATCCTTCAACCCCTGAGCACTCGGTAATGGAGTCTGAGTGGTTACGAACACCAAGTAGACATGCGTTTGCGATCTGTACAAGAGCGGTGAACTGCAAGATTGGGCTTGTGAGGCACAGACTTTTAACGAGGTTACTTGTCGGCATAGTCAGGTATGACTTCGGTTTTGATTTCTCCTCCATGCTCAGACAATATAAACCTTGTTCGTTAAGGAACCATGTGCCAAAACTCATCATTCATAAGATATATGAGCCGAAGATAGAGATTGTATGTAGCAAGCTTATCAGCCATAGAACGAAGACTCAGTTCAAGATTAGCAACTTGGATGTTGAATCTTCTACTGGTATGGTTCGCCCCTACAAGTTGAGAATTTGGTGTTCTGGGTTCATCCGACCACTAGATCCCTCCGCCTGGAACCGTACCAGAATAGGAACATTGCCACGTCATCGCCATCACCAAAGCCATCGTCATCATTGCGTCGTGATTATTCAATTGCCACGTCACCACCATGTCATCGACACATCACCCTTGAATTTGACACGTGTCCACTCGCTTCATCAATTTGTGCGAGTCACCACCAAGCCAATGCCATGTCATCCTTGATTATGACACGTGTCCACCTGCTTCATCAACTCATGCTTAGTCACCACATTACCATCGCCACATCGCCCTTCAACATGACAAGTGTCAATCAGCTGCTTCATCAGATCATGGAAACTTTATCTTATCCTAGTAGGAACCAAACAAAAGCTACTATGTGAAGTCTACTGATTTGTCGTCTGACCGGCTGGGTGGACGACCATCCAACCCTTCTTCTCGAGTGGTTGGAAGATAGGAAGATATATATTGACCATGATTGTGTCCATCGTTGTAAAATGAAATATTTAGTTGATTCATCGAAACTACGTCCTAAACACATGGGTACTGATCATCCATCGCCCCGAGTTAAATCTGACATTTACTATCCTCACCATTTCTTTGAAAATTCAGGCAACGACATTCGCATTTTCTTTTTTCGATTAGATCTGGCCTTAACCGAATCTAGTCCAAGCAAACTGTTACATTCAGGGTCCCCTTCGTCTCCCACGTATGCTAGTCTCCGGATGTTCCGCGTATTGGGGTTTATTTGTATTCTGGCCATAGGTCATGAATACCAACGAAGGATCCTTATCTGCAACCATTTCTCCCTACTGTTTTGCCTGTTTAGAATTTGTTATTGGTGGGTCTATGTGATGTTGGAAATTCTACATTGTACCATCTCTACTACAACCTGCAATTATCCTGGCTTCTCACTTGGTATGCGTCCATAGAGCTTACATTCCTTTTCTTGATGCACTTTCACTCTTAGGTTTGTCACTTCTCGGCTGCCTCTACCACCTCTACCTCTTACGGAGTTCAACGGCTCACTCGCAATCTTAGTATTTGCTTCTTATGTTTTAGTTTTAATAATTTGGGTATTTTGCACTCTATGTTCATGTAACGGGAATTTGATTTTAGCCATATATCTCGTAGTGCAATTAATTCCCATCAAGCCTTTTTTTCTAAAGGTTGTTGTAATGTTCTATTTTAATTCTTAATATATGAGCTCTGTTTACCAAAAAAAAAAAAAAATAGTGTGTAAAACTATTAAGAAACTAGACATTTTAGGCTGGAATTTATCAGCATGTTTGGTAAATTAAATAAGAAAGAGATGATCTATATATAATATAATTCTAATGTGTTTAACAGTAAGTTGACAAGTAAGTTTTTTACCTCACTTTCTCACTCATATGTGTTAGAATAACTCAATTTGATTAGTCCATGTAGATTTCTTGGTGAGTTACATATTTGTTACTATTCTCTATCATCCACTTGGAGCTCTAGATTTAGACAAATGCTCCTAATTCACTTTCAGTGTCGGTTACACTTACAAATTAATCAAAATTAGTATTGCACCCTATAAAACAAAAGTGTAATTTTTTCACCAAACATATTATTTTAGAAAATTGTACTATAAAAAAGAACAATAGAACAAAAAAATTATATTATTTGTGAAATTTCTTCACTGAAAGAAATTTGTTACATTTATAAATTAAGTATCGCACCCTAATAATACAATAGTGTAATTTTTTCACCAAATAGGTTATTTTAGAAAATTGCACTAAAAGAAAGAATAGTAGAACAAAAAACTATATTATTAATGAAATTTCTTCACTGGGAAAAAGAAATAGGAAAAAATATAAATTAGAGATAAATCAATTTTAATATAAGCTAATGCAAACTGCATCCATCTTGAAATTTTTCTTTTTGACGACTACTTTTGCGTCCAACACATATAAATCGACATATGACATGTGCATACCTGCTCTAATATTAGAAGAAAAAAATCAATACACTTACAAATTAATAAAAAGTATTTCATTATAATAATACAAAAGTTTAATTTTTCACCCAGCGGATTATTTTAGAAATTTATACTGAAACAAATAATAGTAGAATACAAAAACTATATTATTTATGAAACTTCTTCACTGGAAAAAAGAATTGGGAAAAATATTATGAACTAGAGATAAATCAATTATATCAATCATATCAGCTAATATAGACTACTTTTATCTCAAAAAAAAAATTTCTTTTTGATACATTTGCTTGCATCCAACGCATATAAATCGACATCAGACCTAGACTTGATTATTAGAAAAATATCAGTGAGCATATTATTCTCTAATATCCAACTGTGTCATATGGTAATGAAATATTGATAGAATGAAAGAGACATTGAATGCACGACCCAATAATGCAAAAGAAATCAAATGAGAGAGTTCCATATGCTACAATTTGCTCTCTCACCATTAGAAGCACGAAGAGCCTAGAGAAGTAGTGCATAAGAATGCGCAACAGATTGTTTTGAAGAATGAGAAGAGAAACGAGGTTGGTGACAAATGTACTGTAATGCATTCATCTACGACACTATTTTGTTGCATATATATATCAAAATCACCAAATTTAGTAAATATATGTAATTAATCTTAAAAAGAAAACAAAATATATTTTGTCTATTTAAATCCTTTTAAGAAAACTATTTATGAGTAAACTTTATCAGTAATTTCCTTTTATAGTTTCCTAATTTACATACCAACAATTTAAAACGTATTTTTTTTTTTTGTAGCATAACATTTTGCTAATATTTATGCAGATAACTAACTTTGGTAATTTATTATTTTAAATCGACCTAATATAGTAATTTTGTTTGGCCGGTAACCTAATATAGTAATAAAGTGATTTAAACATATACATAATAATCTTATGAATCAATAATGAAACTTTATAAGAGTTCGAATAAATAATATAGTATTAAATAATTATGGAAATATTATGTGATAATGATAAAAATTCTACCATTTATTTCTTATGTGGGTAACTTGAAAATAAAATTAATACTATAATAACTAAATATAATGATGGCTAATATCATATTAATTAATGATGAAATAGAACACGTACTTGGTTTATATAAATCAACTTCAATTTCAAATTGTATTTTATTCAATGGCGATGAACCTTAATGATATTAAATATATATTACTAAAGGTAATAATTTTATTGTGGAATTGGAAACTAATTATTCAAAATAAAGTTTTCTATTAATTAATTGTTTTGTAAAAAAAATATTGATTAGTATGGACCAATATGAGACCTAATAAACTATTTGCATGCACTATATTAAAGACCATTCGAAAAATTGTTTATGCATTTTTTTAAACGAAATTTAAAAATAAATTTTAAATCATTAACACGAGTCTATACATTATCAAATATGAGTATAATATTTATCAATATTTGTTTTAAAATTTTATAAACATTTTATGTTATTTTTTCTGCATATTATTTAATAATTAAATTTATTTATCTTCTTCTTAATTTAAAACTAACTATTACTTTATGTATTTAATTTTTACCCAAAAACTATGAAACTTTTTTAATTGAATACAACTAACTTACTGATGTGAAATAATCACGTCCAATATGATTCATTTAATAGTTTTATTTTACTTTTCAATAAAATTGGTTTTTTTAATTATAATTACTTTTTATATTGACCGTGTATTTGTTAGTTTTTAATTTTTATTAAGTAAATAAGATTTAATTTTCTATATGTTTCATTTTAGACAAATAATAATGCATTTACTTAGTATGATCATTACTTAACTAATCAATTAAATTTATTTAATTAATTCTTATTTAATTACATTTAAAATATAATACTGTGTATAGTTATTCACTTTTCGAAACTCTTAAATGCATACAAATTAATTATTCTTTATTTCCATTTTCAGAAGAATTTAAAATGTTTCATAATTATGCATTTGTATTTATATTGATTTTCGTAGTCTAATTATTTATTGATGGTTTGGAAAAAAAATTATAATACTCTCGACGACAATTCAAGATAACGGTGGATTTGAGTGATGAATATCATCTCGATGTATCGCCACAACACTACAAATGATAATTCACCATAAAAAATCTTCAATTAAAATAAAATGTATAAATTCAAATATTATATATATCTAAATGTGTGTAACAATGATTCATTCACCTTGAATTAAATATTAAATATAATAAAACTCAACACAATAAATTAGAAATATAACATAATGAAAACATACCAACAATTATATAAATAAAATAATCAACCATGCAACATGTGTAACAAAGCTCAATAAAAAAACATCAATAGTGAAAATTAACAACATGGAATAATTTTATAAATAAATAAATAAATAACCGCGCAACGCGCGGGTAGGCCAACTAGTTATAATATAAACGGAGAATGATGTACAACAAATATTCATTTTTAACAGAGGATTAAGAATGAATAGTTCTTCTTTTTAATAATAAAATTTGGATTTTTTTTTTTTGGAGTTTTATAAAACTTAGGGTTAAATGTACTTTTCACACCACATGTTTGACCAAATGTGACTTTTAGTACTGGATGTTTGGTTTTGTATACATTTGGTACCAAACGTTTGAAAAAAAAAATGTGGCTTTGGTACATCTGTTAGTTAGCCGTTAGTTTTGACCGTTAAATGACATGTGCAAGTCACGTGACCGACCCTAAACTTTTGATTTTGTTCAATTTAGTCTCTCAAATATATTCCTAACTTTTATTTTGTTTAATTTAGTCTCAAAACTTCAAAATCGAACCTAATTGAACCAATCAAACTCATTTGACTAGACCCAATTAGGTCCAATTGACCCAATTGGGGCTAGGTCAATTGGGATGTCGATTTTGAGGTTTTAGGACTAAATTAAACAAAATGAAAGTTAGGAATATATTTGAGGGACTAAATTGAACAAAATAAAAAATTTAGGGTCGGTCACGTGACTTGCACATGTCATTTAACGGCCAAAACTAACGGTCAACTAACAGATGTACCAAAAGTCATATTTTTTTCAAACGTTTGGTACCAAAAGTATACAAAACCAAACATCCAGTACTAAAAGTCACTTCGATCAAACATGTGTGAAAAGTACATTTTTTCTAACTAAATATTTCTTCATGATTCTGAATTTTATTCCTTATATATTCTTATAACCAAACGTGTTTATATGTATCATAACATTTAAGTTTTGAATTCCAGGTTAAAGAAACTTAGAATGATGTTCGAAGCAATACCACTCCCATATTCATATTTTTATCTCATTGGAGAAATATATTTTCCAAAAAGAATAAGAAACTTCTTGCTATAATCATAGCTGTAGTAAAGAATTACTATTTCTCCAAATAATGCTCTTATTTCATTGAACAAAAATCGAATCTCTTGTCGAAATAAAATAAAAGGATACAAGATCTTCATCATCAAAGATTATATGTGGTCAATTAAATGTGGTCAACTGTACTTATCTAAACTAGTTATTGATTTGCGCTTTTGCAAGAATCTACTCATATAAATTTAGGTTATAATATTTAACTTGCAAAATCATTTTTAAAATTAAAGGGCTTATGAACCTATTTACAGTTACAGGTTTCACCCATGTTGTGATTTGGTGTTTCATGATTAAAATGTTAATATAGACACCCTTCAATTATTTCCATCAACCCACTCATAATTCATCACTCTTTAATGTACACAAAATTGTCCAATCCCCCGCCCCCCTACCCCAAACTTGAACATCCAAAAAATAGAGTTTCCAATATAGTGGTGTGGAGCTATTTCCAGTGACAACATAGCAGCATTTACTAGCGCGGGTGTGGTCAACTTCTCACATGAAGGTCCCGGCAAGGTGACATAAATGGAGTGTGCATGGGAGCTCGGATTTGACAGTCGGTTTCGTCGAGATTGGCTTCTCTAAAGTAATCACACCGAGACACCGAAAAGCAACCAACATGAAACATGAGACCATCATATTAACATTTTAATCATGGGACATCATATCGCAAGATGGGTGAAACCTGGGACTGTAAATAGGTTATGAACCCTAAATTTAATATATATAAAAAAAAAATCATCTTATTATTGATTTTTTTTTTCTAAGAATCTTATTGCTGATTAATTTGTTTCTGTGTATGTAAGTTATAAATATATGCATCATATGTCATTCATAAAATTTTCATATTTAATTTCACATGAAAAATATATATTTTTAAAACAGAGTAACAAAGAAAATTTATGGTTATTTGTTTACGATATTCAATGTAAATAATATTTTAATAAATTAAAAGAAAAAATCTATTTGTTAGATATTAAAATATAAAATATTATCTAATGATATAGAACTGATGTGACACTTTTATTCATTATAACACGTTTAAAGAGGTTTTCATGTACACCAAGTTACCATCAAAACGCACGAAGAAAACAAGCACTAGTTTAAGACAAATTAACCTTAGTAAATGGTTGATTTCAATCACGTTGACTCGATGCAATTAAACCACTGCAAGTCATAACATGATTCTAAATTAAGCAAATTAACTCTTGGAAATAAGGGTTTCAGCAAATATTAGGAATCAAGGAATTTTTTATTTATTTATTTTTTTTTAAAAAAAGAGAGATAAAGTTAAGGGTTAAGAACACAATAGGGGCCTGAATGTTTGCCCATGTTGCCAAAAGGGGTCTGAATTGAAAACACGTATTATTAAGGGCCTGATTTTGAGTTTTGTGTATAAGTGAGGTCTCCGTCTATTTTTTCTGTTAAAAGTGACGGAAAGTGGTCACATGTCAAGCAAGTGACCGAAAATTATTTGAAAACCCGAAAATGCCCTTTGACCAAAGTGTGTCCCTCACATGTTTGACCTAAAAAGACGAAAATACCCTTTAAGCCACCACAGCTCCGGCGACCACCACCACCCGGCTCCGGCGACCACCACCCATCTCTGGCGAACACCACCCCAGCTCCGGCGACGCAAAAAAAGCTCCGATCGGAGCCACATAGCTCAGATCGGAGCTTTGGAGCTCCAATCGGAGACAAAGCTCCGATCAGAGCTTTTTTGGGTCGCCGGAGGGGGGTTTTGGTCGCCAGAGCTGGGGTGGTGGTCGCCGGAGCTGGATGGTGGTCGCCGGAGCTGGAGTGGTGGTCGCCGGAGCTGGGGTGGTGGTCGGTGACGGTGGTGGCCTTAGGGTATAATTAGTGTGCAGGGGCATTTTAGACATTTCATATTTCATTAACTAAACTGATAAATTGTATAATAATTGCAAAAGGGTAATTCTGTCATTTCACGTGGTTCCGTTACATTTAACAGCAAATTTGGACGGAAACTCGATTATCAACAAAACTCAAAATTCAGGCCCTTAATAATACGTTTTTTCAATTCAGACCTCTTTTGGCAACATGGCAAAACATTCAGGCCCCTATTGTTCTTAACCCTAAAGTTAATGTCTCAACTGCTCAACAACAAAGAGAATCATTGTTAAAACAATATTTGCAGCCCATATATATATATATATAATAATACAAAAGTAGGGAACAAAATAAGTATTTTAGCAATGATTGTAACATACTATATAGCTGAACATAGTTAAACCTTAGTAACATGATTTTACAATGAGAGCAGACACAGCGTTGAGAGGTGTTATTGAGGCAAAACCCTTCAGATCAATGAGGGTAGTTTTGTATGTATATATATAGAAAAAATATTGTTGCAAACAATTGAAATTAGGGTTAATAACTAAAAAACTGTCCAAGGTTTATCCTATGTTAAAATTAGGTGTCTGAAGTTTGAAATGTTAAATGGACTCTCCCAAGTTTCATTTTTGTTGAAATTTGGTGTCTTTGTGCGTCTTTTCATCTTCATTCCATCATTTTCATCAACCCACCAACCCACTCATAATCCATCACTCTTAACTTTTCACTAAATCATCAAATTTCACCTAAAAATTGAACATTAAAAAAAAGTTTCTAGAAGAGTGGTGTAGAGCCATTTTCCTAGGACAATAGAGCGAGATTTACTTGTCCGGATGTAACCAACTTTTTAGGTGACGATCCCGGCAAGATGACGAGAAGGGAGTGTGTATGAAAGCTCGAATTTGACAGACGGTTTCGTCGGAATTGACTTCTCTAAAGTAAGCACACCTAGACACCATATTTCAACAAAAATGAAACTTGAGACATTTAATTTTAACATTTCAAACTTCAGACACCTAATTTTAACAGAGGGATAACCTTGGACAGTTTTTTAGTTATTAACCCTTGAAATTATAAAGGATAAAAATGTTTATTCACAATGTCAGGCAGTGATGCCTTCAGTGAGTTGTCCCGTAAGACGAACCAAACTTGTGAATTGCAACTCGAACGACCGAATTCATGTTACCTAAACTCAATAACAAATCAAATTAGTATTAGTTTTCTATTTTTAATTAACAAATCTTAAGTGCTCAACATTGCTAATTATGATCTCATTGCAGTACAACTAAACTAGTTTATTGTTCCATCTATCAAATTATGCAGACTGGCATGACTTAATTGTTCATTATATGCACACAAGATAAGTAAACAAAATTTCAATCAGTCATAAAGATTGGTTAAGTTAAACAATCATGCTCCTTGTTCGGATACTTATAAGCAACAAGTGAATCTAGTAGCTTGAATGCAAATTCCTAATATCAGAGCTCCGAGAGTGAGTTTTTGAAACACAAAACTATCGGCAAGCCCATAAAAAGCATCAGCAAAGATTTCGCACGATAGCACGAATTGCCACCCCTAACGTATATGTTGATTTTCGACGTTCTAACTATCAGTTTAATTCATTTACATATTTTTCGACTGATATTAGCTTTAAAATTGCCAGAAATTAAAAATATTATTTCACTTTTCTGAAATATCATAATAGATATTTGATTTAGACTTATTTAATGCTTAAAAATATATATTTTATATTTTATAAATTTTAAGAGAAAAAATAAAAATCAACCAATTTAATAATTGAAATAACATAACCTATAATGAACTACCCTAAACAAAATTATTGCTTCATCCCTTCCACCCTCTAACTAAATTGACATTGGCTGCGTGAGGCTAGAATGGTCAGACACGATGTAAACGAGACAGAAAGGTCGGACTAGAATGGTCCGTAGGTAGTAATTTGTTTTTCCTTTCAAATATATTTATATTATAAAGGGTAAAAGAGTAAAATACACACTATAATAAAATATTCTGATCTATTTGCTCACTGAAGAAAAGAAAATGCTAACAATTAATTCCTCCCGACAGTTGGAGCTCTATTTGTCAGTTAGTTCATCTTCTTCACTTCAGTGTCCATAGAGAGAATGTATCTCAATGTGGGTCCGAGGGAAAATTGCTGCTAAGTTTTCCGAGTCATGCTAGCCAAGAAATCTAAGATCTTCAGTGTCTTAGCACTATCATCTTCACCACCACCACCACTACCGTTTCTTTTGCTTACTGAAGAACTCGTGCCCTCATCTGCTGCTTCAGATGAACTCTTCTTCTTCACCATTGTTGTTTCCTTTTCCCATCTAGCTGCAAATGCTAGTGTGGAACACAGCGCCTTCTGAGCTGAGTTGTTGGTAATGTTTTTTTTGTAAGGAAGCGGAGTGTAGCAGCTTGAGGATTCACCATAAGAAGAAGAACCCAGCACCAATGATTTCAAGCTCGAATTTTCAACCTTATTCATACTTTTATCTCCTTCAACAGACACACAAGGAGAAGGAGAAAGCAGATTCGTCACCGGAGACTTAGATGCCATCAGCGCTTCATTTGGCTCAGCTGATTTTCTTATTTCATCCACGGAACTCGAGAACAGGCTATTTGATTTAGTGCTGCTGTAATTGTTGCGCCCAAAAGATAGAAAATTTATACCTTTTGGAGCTGCTGATGGCTGAGTCTTCACATTTTCGGTCGATTTTTCAACTGAGGGTGATGAAGTCTCGGTTTTTCTGTTCACTATTAGCCCACCTTCAATCTCTGGATTCCTGCCAAAAGATAGGAAATTTAAGCCTTGTGGTGCTACAGATGGCTGGATCTTCACATTATCATCCGACTTTTGAGCAGCCGGCAAACATATCTCAGCTGTTAATTGAGATTTCACTGGAGAAGGTCTTCCAACAGAAGTATAACTGCTTATTTGTGATTTACCCGTATGTGATTGTGTTGTACACTGACCCATACCCTTGAAAGAAATTCCCAGATTTTTCAGCACATTATCAGCTACTTTCTTCAAAGGATCAGGCTGCTTCTTAGGTTTCAAGTTATCTGCTGCTGATGAAGGATTTGCATCCATTCCAACCCCTTGACCTTCCTTTGATACCATCTGAAGACAAAAAGATTATCACTTTTATTAGAGATGAAAGGTTTGGAGAAGATGAAAAGAAGGTCTGGATGTAGTTTTTTTGGAACGAATACAGTGACTGTGATGTGACATAAGAAGTAAATACCTTATGTGAAAACATACAATTGTCACCTCGGCCGCAAAAACCTTTGGAAGAGTAGTTTGTACAAGGATACTTGGAGAGGTCATGATCGAATGGACAATCATCCCCTTTCATGCAGCACTGGCGCGCAAAATGGCCGCATGGCTGCATCAACATCAAAGTGATTGTTAGAGAAAGTAATTCCAATAAAAAAAGACTGTGTTTCCATATTGTTTTTTACAACATCAGAATGTCGTAAGTGCTTTATGCCCAATTGTTACATGGGGGAGGCGTTAGGGAAAATACATAATGGATAGTTGAAATACTTTCAAGTGAATCATTATTAACTTGGTCTTTTGTCAATAGTCTGGTAGTCCCCTATCCACCAAGAGTTTTTGTTTGTCATTCATAAAGAAAGTATTAACTAATGCATTTTCTTATGGTTGATGTGTGATGAACAGGTAATACAGTACTTTCAGTTTGAAGGTCATAGCAGTACTTTCGGTTTAAAGGTCATAGTGTTGCAAAGAGTCTCATTGCTTACTAAAGTATATCGCCACATAGAAGAAAGAAGCAAAATAGAGTTATTCTACCTTAGATTTTGTCAGAGGCACCGCATCATGGGAAAACTTGCATTTCTCTCCCTGTAGAACACAACAAAAGACACTGAATGATTTAGCTCATTAAAAATAAAACAAAATGAAAAGCTTACTGAAAGAGGTTTGGACATATTGCATCATTCCCAAGAATTAACAAGCAACAGCTACCTAAAATTGAACATGCAATACTTGATAACCTCATTGCAGCTGCTACTTATTTGGAGGCAACGGAAATATCCTTAAGACAGGACAATCTCTTTGTGGATAGGACTAATGATGACTTATCAGAACAAATGAAAGGACAAATATCTACACTATTATACCATTTCATCATCATATAAGCAAGCATATATAAAGAAAAGGACAATAAGATTACTTAATATTTTCATAAAGCTACAGAGCATGATCTTATTAACGATATTATTTTGATAATGAAATGAATAAGGTCATAATACCTCGTGGCATCTTCCATTTAGATAATGACGGCAAATTACCACTTTTTTTGGCATCACCACTGGCTGCAACTTCAATCTCTTGACCCCAAGCTCTCTGTTTTTCTCGGCTCTCCTCTTTCGTTCCTTTTGCTGCAACAATGAAAAAAATATGATGCCTTTTTGTCATAGAAAAAGAATATCAACTGAACAAGCTAATCATGGATCACAACTGAAATGTATTACACTGTTATTATGACATTCAAAATAAGCAATAGTGTAATGCATCAATCTGAGGCATGTAAACTTATACCTTTTTCTTCCCCTTTCTTTCTTCAGAAAGAGGACTGCGCTTTTTCTTTTTGCCACTGCCATCGCCCTGCTGCAGAAGAGATGGTGGGTCAGATCAATAACTTTCAAGGACACAGTGCCTACTAATTGGAAAAGTACCTAAACATGAGCAAATAAGAGAATAGAAGGTGTTTATACTAAATGGTGCATCACTTGCAGCAAAACAAATTTCTTTTATGCATCATATTCGAGTTTAAGAATACCTTCTTCACATCAAGTCCTTGCTTGGTAGTTCCATTTTCCTCAATAATGTCCCCATAAAATACTAGATTATTCAAACGAGGTTGCTGAGATCGACAAACAATATTGGGTTGACGTCCAGGTTCTTCATCAGTGTCGTTGACTTCCACTTTGCCCTCACTACCAAAATTAGAATCAACAGCCATGGCAAATGAATCAGTAGACTCCAAGTTTCTAATATTAGTTTCATGCTCTGGGAGTGTATTTATTTCTGCATCGAGCTTTTCACCTTGCAGCCCAATATCCTCCAAACCCAAGGTAGATAACACTTGGGCCTTGATGATATCAGAAACTTCACCCTCCTCAATTTCTCCTGGTTCGATTCTATTTCCTAAATCGAAAGGCTGCACAAAAATCTCTTTATTGGGTGTATCAATAAATGATTGACATGCCAATTTATTATCATTCAGTGCAGTGCAAGCATTCATAATGTTGTCTTGATCAAGTGCAGCAACATCATTTACAAGAGCTGCTAATTCATCAATCATTATCTTCTCCTGGCCGCAATCATTATTTTGACAATTGCTTTCTTCATTTTCCTCATATCCCATATTCTCTGTTTTCTTCATTAGATTTTCATTATCGTCAGCATTTAAGATGTTTGATATCTGATCCAATCCCATTTGGGCATCTCTAGACTCGTTTTCATGTGATCCACCCCTTTCAGTACTCTCATCAGCCATAATTTTCAACTCACCACCAAATCCTGACTCGCTCTGATTGCAGACTGCAATATTCAAACTACTCTGATCAATAACTATTTCTCTCATTGATGAGACTGCAACAGCATCATTTAAAAGGGCTTCTACCTTGTTGATCATCATCTCCTTACCAGAGGCATTATTTTGGGAGTTTGTTCCTTCATTTATCCCATAAGATAAATTATCTACAGCAGTTAACATGCATGGCATCTCATCCGATGCTACTTCAGCCTCTCTAGATCTGTTTATAGTACTATCATCGGCAAGTTCTGATGTAACAATCTCAGGCACACTGCAATCTGATTTACCAATTTCACCATGATTAGAAACTACCATCTTGGTGCTATCCTCAAGAACAACATCCAACTTAGCTACATCTGATCCAACTAACTCATGGTATTTACAAATTCCACTACCCTCATCAACATCCATTGCTACTGCTGATGATAAACCCTTCTGCTCCAAAACATCTGATTGGTCCAACTCATGGTGTTCAGAGACTCTAATCTCTTTAGCAACTTCCTCGCCTGCCGATGAAAACTCATCACGAACACAAACTCCTTCATCATCATCAACCCTCTTTATTGATGAAGACAACTTCTCTGGCTCTGTAACCACTGATAAGTGTAACTCACGAGCTCCTTCTTCAGTACTAGGCTCATCAATATTCATTGCTTTTAAAGATGAAAACCTCTCTGGCTCAATACCAACTGATATGCACAATCCACCATGATTAGAAACGCCATTGCCACCTACAGCCTTCAAACTCTCTGGCTTGGTGACATCTGGCACATCTACTTCACTGTTACTTACCCCCTTTTCGACACTAGTCCGGTCGATAACTTTCTCCCTCACTGGAGACGCAATATCTGGTCGCTCCACGACATTTGATCTGTTCAATTCTCCATGATCACTACTACCTCCTTTCTCATTAATCTGTTCTGGAGAAGTGTCACAAAACGGGAGTGTATCTATCCAAGAAGAGAAAACAGCAATCAGCACTAAATAAAATTCATATACCAGCATTGATGTAATCGAAAACGAAAATTAAGGAGAAGAGTGTACAAAAGAGATTGAAGCATTAGTTACCTGGAGTATGCTGGTATGGGACAAACTTAACGAGTCGGGTGGAATGGCTCTGGTCGCCGTAGAGGGAGAGGATTTGAGCTAATACTTGGTTGGTCTGCTGCCTCTTGAGCGGCGACCGGCGGTGAGGACGAAGGAACTTCATGGACTCAATCCGCGAATCCTCCATCACCGTGAAACGTTTGTTTCTCAGAGACCACTCCAGCTCTCCTTTTAAGCTAAACTCCGAGGCTTAACCGCCACACGGCACTGCAATTCTCGACAATTCAGAGGAATACAACAATCTTCCTCGCTACCAGACTCAACAAAGACGGGATCAAAGGAATCTACCGAGGCCTCCCTCGGTATGGTTGTCCACCGGGGCCTGTACTTCGTCGGACATCCGACACTAGCTTAAATTGGGCCATTCAAATTGGGCTGTCCTTTTTAGGTGTTTGTTGGTTTTGGGCTTGAATTTTAGTTTAACACAATATTGTTTTATTTTTGGTCTGGGTTTTATTGTTGTTTTGGGAGGCTGACTTCGTTCCTTCATTATTAAGTACTAGATGTCAACTCCACGCACGCGACTAAAAAGTAATAAAATAACAATTATTGTCATTTTTATGTGTATAACTATAATATTAATAATAATAATATAATAAATAAGAAAACACAATAATCAAACAAAATAATAGATTTTCTTGTTGAGCTCGCGCATCGAACATAGAAGAAGAAATGAAAAAAATGATATTTTGTAAGACATAATTATTTTTCTTAAAATTATTAATGATGTTCTAAAAAAAAAATTAGTAATATATTTCTAATATATATATATATATATATAAAAGCAATGAACGTTTATATATATAAGTAATATTTTCTTGTGAAATATGTATTAGTAAAATTATATATACAATTATGTTTTTTTTGTAAATATATATAATTATATTATTCATTATTATAATTGATACATATATTAATTGTATATATTAGTTAATGTTAGATGATATATATATATATATTTCACCTTTCAATTCTCAAATACCGCTACACTGCATAAACTATAAGCAGTAAGAATACATAGAATCAATAAAATTAGAAGAAAATATGGATCTGATATTTGATGCGAGCTGCGCCGAGTCATGCCTATATAAATCCGCCCATAACCTTCCTTCTTCGGTATGTTGAATCAGGCTAAGAACAATTTTTCAGGTAGTAGTAACTATGTATCATCAAATTACCCCCTATGGACGTAACTACAACAACATGGCATCGTCATAGAAACAATTGTCATTGTCAGCTCAGCAGTATGCAAAAGAATTTTGGACTCGAGCTAGTATACAATAAAGCCTATTATTATAATTAAATATTAAACTCAATATTATCGATTCTTGATATAATATATATATCAGACTTGGGAATTATATCTATATATATATGTATTTGGTATATATATATATATATATATATATATATATATATATATATCAAGTTTATATTTATATATTGACATATTAAGGAAGTCATGTACTAAGTGACTATTGGGGTGAGGACCAACCTCACATTATATATTGGTAAATATATATATTCTACTCATATATATCTTTAAATACACAATAATATTTTCTATCTATATATTATATAATTTAGGTACAATTAGGGTATTAATTAGACTTCTAATTTTATGCCACCTAGGCTATTGAGATTTTTATTGGACCGTGAATTTGACGCGCTTCAGTGAATTTGACGTGCTTTAGTAATACTTTCTTCTCCTTCTGCGTGGCTTCCTTCTCCTAGGACCTTCAGTTTCGTCGTTTCAATCAATGGTTCTGTATGTTACTCTTCGTCTGTTACTCTTCGTTTGTTACTCTTCTTTAAGATTCATCTTCTGTTACACCGCTTTAAGGTTACCATTTAAACTTCACAAGGTAGTTATGTCACTGTTACATCTTCTGCTTCTCCAATCCTCCATTATTGCCAGTCCTTCGTTAATGCATCCATTTCCCAATTCATCACTGCATGTTTTTTCAAATCATTCTACGATTGAAGGTTCCGTCGGAAACTTCACGGGAGTTTCAGATTGCCAAGAGTTACAGGTTCGTCTCTTTGATTGGGTTATATATTGATGGTAGTTGGCTTTCAGAAACCATACATTGTGTCCAATTCGCTACATGAGCTAGGTCTGATTTTGGAGGTGGAGCTGGAATTCAAGCTGATCTAAAGGCATATTGCAGTTCGTGGAGTCTACTAATGTTTATGAAGCTTTTCTTTTATTCTTTCAAATTTTCCTATATTTTGTTCTGTACAGTATGCAGTAGGATGAGTGTTGGTGACTTGGTGCAGTCATCTATTCATCTTCATTCAAATTTGTTTGATTTATGTTGACATCTATGCTCAATGATACATGGTGGTGTAAATGGTCCTTAATATACTTTCAAAATTAATCTTATTGGAGCAGTGGATACTGAAGTTATATTCATTCAAAATGCATATGCTTCTGAAGTACATCGCAAGGAATTCACTATGTCAATCGTGAGAAAATAAAAAAGTTCTTCACTGTTGTTATTCAATATGATCTTTAACTGTAGACTGTAATTTGAATAGACCGCTATTGTCTCCAGATCACTACATCTTGGGGAATCGTATTGGTTATCGGTCTCTCTATTGGAGACTACCTTGCACATGTGACTGATGTAACCGAATTATATGAGTGATTCTGTAGTTTTAAGTATTTTTCAGCTATTAGTGATGATCTCTGTAATTTGATTGCAACAGGCATTTTGAAAGGATGATAGGATAAGGCTAGGTAGGAAAGAGTCGTTTAAGAATAAGTCGAGAAATGCTACCTATGCTTGGAAGCGGATTAGCAAGCTTCGACTTACTAGACAGTTCCATTTGGAGTTCATGAATTATCATTGATAAATTATTTGTATAATTAGACTGATAAGTTCTTTCTTGCATATGAAGGGGCTTCCAGGCTAAGGTTTAATGTTGACGAACCTGCTTTTACGGATCTTCACTGGGTATTTTTCAATTTCTCTCTCAATTAGCACTTGATTTATTAAAGATTGTACTTTTCAGAATTCGGAAGGTCACTCTTTTTAAAGATGTCATGGAGAAAAATATTACATCTCAGTAATTGAATGAGCAATATTGAATTCTACATTTTCGTTGTTGTTTATTGAAGTAATATTTTTGTAGAACTTAAGTTTATGAATCCAATAAAGACATCATTCTTTTCTAAAATTGGTGAACATCTAATTGATAGAAGAAGATTGTTAAAAGCTATAGACTACAGGTTTCCAGTTGGCTGAGATTATAGAGAAATTAGTAGTTTCTTGATCCAGCTATATTATTCTATGGAACAATACTTCAGAATTGCCATATTAGGCTATAATAATTTTTATGGACGTCAATGCTCTTTTGGGTTTATTTGAACACGTGTCCGCTGACAAGTTCCTCTTTTCAACATACTAAAAAATATAGTGGTGAGAGCACGCACCGCAGAGCCAGAAGTGGTCCACCCTCAGATAGTAAGGATGAAGTATCGTGTTACTAAACTACTTTGTGGAGAAGAATCCCACTATAGGTAAGGATAATGGCTATCTTTTATGTTAAAGTGTTTGACGGAATCTTTGTGTGGCTGCGACTTCGATTTCAACAAGATATTTCTACAACTTTCCTTCAAAAAATTAAGATGCAGATTCTGTTTTGGTTTCGACCTTCTTTTGGGATATCTATCATTTATGACATTTCCATCGCATTTATAAAGCTTTTTCATCATCTCATGTCATTTAGGATGAAAGTATTAAGCGAATTCTGCTATATATGTGAGCATTGCAAGTGTATAATTGTATATGGCACTTTCGTAAGATAGTTTCTCCTTCTCATCTATTATATTTCAGCATCTTATTGAATGCATACATTTTCTTAGTATTTTTCAAACTTAATTAATTATTGTCTTATGTCATGTACGATAAAGTATAGTATTTTCTACATCAGACTCTACTATATGGTTACATTACAAGCATATAATGGGATATATGTAACATTTAGATTCTTGATTGTCAAGTCAAAAATTAACATAGAATGTGTTGTGTATATTCTCTTCACCTTCTGCAGTATGTATTTATGATAATTAGTAAAATGATTAACTTAATAGATAGACTGAAATTCGTTTTCGATTTAATTGTAGAAATTAGGTTATTAGTTTCTCTTCATATTATATTTTTTTTGAGTAAATGGTTTTTGCATTTGATTGAGAAAATTTTGATGGTCCTTGCCTAGGAAACAAGGATCTTATATACAACAAAAAAAAAATCATCATATTAAGTTCCTTCACAATTCACATTCTTGAATATAAAGATGTAGTCTCTTTTCTAGGCATTTTTGAAAGTCTCTTCCATAAAATCTTTGCGCTATAGTTTCTTTTCAAGAATGGTGAAAAAATGTACTTACATGTTTTAGTTTGCAGAACTTTGACTTACGAGTCAGTAATATGACATTAACTCAGATAGATAAGCCATAGTAGTTTAAGTTATCAACCTCGGAGAACCACTGTATTTAGGTTCAGTTAAGTTAAACTCTGGTACATTTTTTCGTGTTCATCTGATCAAGTTGCTACATGTGAATTTATTACTTCTATTGCTTGAGAAGATGATTTTAAAACAGAAATCCAGATCGGCATATAATCAAGTGATTGAGAAGTTATGTAAATTTAGAAATTTGAAGGGTGCATATAGTGTATTGAATAAGATTTTGAGGACAGGGTCTAAGGAAGAGTTTGTTAGTTGCAATGTCCTAATTAAGAGTCAATTGAGGAAAAGATTGTCTATGTCTGCTTTTAAAGTTGTCTGTAAGATGTTATATCGAAATCTGGTTGTTGATGTGAAGATATTGCAGAGAGTGGCGAAAGGGCTGGTGTTAGTTGGCGAAAGGGCTGATGAACTTATGCTACGACATCTTAAATTCCAATTGTAGTTGTTGGTTTACTATTATTGAGAACATGTTAGACAAGTAAAAATGTCTTAATTGAAATTTTAAGATGCGTAGTACATTCATATGGAGGTAATTTCTTGGATTATGATGTTTTATTTTCAATAAGATTTCTATCCAAATCGTTCTTCTATGTCAATTCACTCTGATTAATGGCTCCATTTGGGTTTTATGTGATCAGCTACCTAGATTAAGATCATGAACACGATTGTAGTCGAACTAAAAACATATACAATGTGCGGTTGTAGATTTGAAGAATAAATAATTGATTTGATTTTGTTGCCCATTAAATTATAGTTTGGATGGATATGTTATTGCTGACTCAATGACCATAGAAATTGGTGTTTGAAGATTGATGTACACTATCAGATGGTTTTATTGATTTCGCTTCCAGATTGGTTTTGGTATTTTTTTTATTTTCACTTATGATTTGGAGTGATCAATTGCATTCTTATACGACCCGAAAACTGTTTCGCTTTTAAAGTTAATGGGTACACAATGTGAACTAATACCTTAAAACATTAAGATATTATAAAACGGCCACATACAAAAAGAAAAGTGAACATAACCACTCTATTTAATTTTTATATATATATATGAAAAACTAAAAAAAAAAAAAAATCAACAATATATGGCGGCAACACGCAACATGCATATAATACCAAATTATATTATCTAAACACCACCGACACTAATCATTTCAACATGCCACACCAAAATTTGATACAACATTTTTAAGCAACACTTTATCATAAATATCTATACTTTTCACTCACAACCTATTTGTTACCTACAATATTCACAAAACTTATATTAGTAATCGTGCTCAAATTATCAAACCCCGCGCATTGCGCGGGCCAATACCTAGTATATCCATATTTGTTGAGGTATCTGTATCTACCTTTCGTGTATTATAGATATATTTCACCTAACTTTCAATTCTCAAATACCGCTACACTGCATAAACTATAAGCGGTAAGAATACATAGAATCAACAAAATTAGAAGAAAGGATGGATCCGGTATTTGATGTGAATTGCGCCGAGTCATGCCTGTATATATCCACCCATCACCTTCCTACTTCGGCTATGTTGAATCAGGCAAACATCAATTTTTCAGGTAGGTTTAACTATGTATCATCAAATTACCCCCAATAGACGTAACTACAACAAAATGGCATCGTCAAATAAAAAATTGTCATTGTCAGCTAAGCAGTATGCAAAAGAATCTTTGGACTCAGGCTTGTATACAATAAAGCCTATTATAAAAATTAAGTTTTAAACTCAATATTATCGATTCTTGATATAATATATATATATATATATATATATATATATATATATATCAAGTTTATATTTGTAGATTGACATATTAAAGAAGTTATGTATTAAGTGGCTATTAGGGTGAGGACTAACCTCACATTATATATTGGTAAATAGATATATTCTACTTATATATATCTTTAAATAAACAATAATATCTTCTATATATCCATATTCGTTGAGGTATCTGTATCTACCTTTCGTGTATTATAGATATATTTCACCTAACTTTCAATTCTCAAATACCGCTACACTACATAAACTATAAGCGGTAAGAATACATAGAATCAACAAAATCAAAAGAAATGTTAGATCCGATATTTGATGCAAACTGCGCCGAGTCATGCCTGTATAAATCTGCCAATCACCTTCCTTCTTCGGCTATGTATAATCAGGCTAACAGCAATTGTTTAGGTAGTTGTAACTATGTATCATCAAATTACCCCCAATGGATGTAACTACAGCAACATGGCATCGTCAAATAAAAAATTTTCATTATCAGCTAAGCAGTATGCAAAAGAATCTTTGGACTCAGGCTTGCAAACAATAAAGCCTATTATAAAAATTAAGTTTTAAACTCAATATTATCGATTCTTGATATAATATATATATATATATATATCAGACTTGGGAATTATATCTATATATATATATCAAGTTTATATTTGTAGATTGACATATTAAAGAAGTTATGTACTAAGTGGCTATTGGGGTGAGGACCGACCTCACATTATATATTGGTAAATAGATATATTCTACTTATATATATCTTTAAATAAACAATAATATCTTCTATATATCTATACTTGTTGAGGTGTCTGTATCTACCTTTCGTGTATTATAGATATATTTCACCTAACTTTCAATTATCAAATACCGCTACACTGCATAAACTTTAAGCGGTAAGAATACCTAGAATCAACAAAATTAGAAGAAATTATGGATATGATATTTGATGCGAACTGCGCCGAGTCATGCCTGTGTAAATCCGCCCATCACCTTCCTTCTTCGGCTATGTTGAATCAAGTTAAGAGCAATTGTTCAGGTAGTAGTAACTATGTATCATCAAATTACCCCCTATGGACGTAACTACGGAAACATGGCATCGTCATAGAAATTGTCATTGTCAGCTCAGCAGTATGCAAAAGAATCTTGGACTCGGGCTTGTATACAATAAAGCATATTATTATAATTAAGTTTTAAACTCGATATATATATATATATATATATATATATATATATATATATATATCAAGTTTATATTTGTAGATTGTTATATTAAGAAAGTTATGTACTAAGTGGCTATTGGGGTGAGGACCAACCTCACATTATATATTGGTAAACATATATATTCTACTCAAATATATCCTTAAATACACAATAATATCTTATATATATCCATACTTGTTGAGGTATCTGTATCTACCTTTCGTGTAATATAAATATATTTCACCTTTCAATTCTCAAATACCGCTACACTGCATAAACTATAAGCGGTAAGAATACATAGAATCAACAAAATTAGAAGAAAAGATGGATCTGATATTTGATGCGAGCTGCGCCGAGTCATGCCTGTATAAATCCGCCCATAACCTTCCTTCTTCGGTATGTTGAATCAGGCTAAGAGCAATTGTTCAGGTAGTAGTAACTATGTATCATCAAATTACCCCCTATGGACGTAACTACAGCAACATGGCATCGTCATAGAAACAATTGTCATTGTCAGCTCAGAAGTATGCAAAAAAAATTTGGACTCGGGCTTGTATACAATAAAGCCTATTATTATAATTAAGTATTAAACTCAATATTATTGATTCTTGATATAATATATATATATATATATATATATATATATATATATATATATCAAGTTTATATTTATATATTGACATATTAAGGAAGTCATGTACTAAGTGACTATTGGGGTGAGGACCAACCTCACTTTATATATTGGTAAATAGATATATTCTACTCATATATATCTTTAAATACACAACAATATCTTCTATATATCCATATTTGTTGAGGTATCTGTATCTACCTTTGGTGTATTATAGATATATTTCACCTAACTTTCAATTCTCAAATACCGCTACACTGCATAAACCATAAGCGGTAAGAATACATAGAATCAACAAAATTAGAAGAAAGGATGGATCCGATATTTGATGTGAACTGCGCCGAGTCATTCCTGTATATATCCGCCCATCACCTTCCTACTTCGGCTATGTTGAATCAGGCTAACAGCAATTGTTTAGGTAGGTTTAACTATGTATCATCAAATTACCCCCAATAGACGTAACTACAGCAACATAGCATCGTCAAATAAACAATTTTCATTGTCAGGTAAGCAGTATGCAAAAGAATCTTTGGACTCAGGCTTGTATACAATAAAGCCTATTATAAAAATTAAGTTTTAAACTCAATATTATCGATTCTTGATATAATATATATATATATATATATATATATATCAGACTTGGAAATTATATCTATATATATTTGGTTATTCATATATATATATCAAGTTTATATTTGTAGATTGACATATTAAAGAAGTTATGTACTAAGTGGCTATTAGGGTGAGGACCAACCTCACATTATATATTGGTAAATAGATATGCAATGTTTTTTATGTCAACTATCCATCCTAAATTATCTTTTATTTCAACTAAATTTGCATATGAGAAAGTTCAAAAATACAAACTTTATAAATATCTGATCGACTTTCCTATAAATTTAGTTATCACTAATTTTATTAATGTAAAATGCAAGCGAATATCTAATAGGTTATTCTGGATGTGTGGTTAGTTAAGAAACTTAGAAATAATTAATATCACAAATCTGTGAGGAATATGAATTTCCAACCATTCTAGTTATCGATAATTTTATTTATTTTATTATTAAGTTGAATTGTAAAAGATATCTAATCGGTTATTCTCATTTGTGGTTAGTCTAGAAACATAAACATAATTAATATAACGATGTGTTCTTGATGTTGTTAGTAAGAGATTAGGACACGCAAGAGCTGATGCGCAACCATCATGGAAAGTAGAATCAATAAAGCATATGGCTTGATTAAAGGGAAGCCATGCATGTATATATCTATCTACTATGTGCATTTCCCGCGCATCGCGCGGGTAACTTACCAAATTTGTATAGTTAAAAAACTAATATTCGATGAAATTTATACTGACTATTTGTAACATGTTGAAACACTATTTTTTAAATAGAATATCAGTCTAAAATTTGAAAAACTAAACGAAAGAGTGAAAATTTTGAACCATAAAATACAATTGTGCAAATTCACAAATAAATTTTAGATGCCCGTACCGCATGCTACCTTTGGTCGTCGGATCCGTGTAAAACGTATGTTCTTCAACATATATGGCTTCGATGACCACCGGCGATATCTCGTTGTAGATAGAGATGGCTCTGCCACTGAGACTGTCAGCCGACCGTAACGCCTGGTATCTTCGTTCGCTGGCTCCGCGTCAAGCATCTTTTAAAAATCAGCGAAATTTTAATTTCGATTAATTACATACATTGAATCTTAAACGGTCCAAAATTTTAATTGCGATTAATTGCAGAAATTGAATCTTCAACGGTTCGAAATCAGGGGAATTTTATTTGCGGTTAATTGCATACATGAATCTTGGTCCGAAATTTTAATTGCGATATGTATACATTGAATCTTGAACGGTTCGAAATCAGTGAAATTTTAATTGCGAAGGAGATTCAGTTCGTCATGTCCAGAAGCACCTCATGGCATGTCTCGGCAGAGCCCCGAACGACGATATCGTGTGTGTACTATTCCCGAATACACTGGGTGAGAGGGCCCTGACCTGGTTCTTTAGCCTGCCCCCGGGGTGCATCACCTGCTGGGCCGATATGCACAATCGTTTCATTCAGCAATACTAGGGTCGTCGGCGTCTCCTGAAGAGTGTGAGGTCCCTGGCCCAGGTGGTGCAGAGGCCCGACAAATCGCTGGCGCACTATTACCAGTGATATACTGCCAGCGTGGTGGAGATTGATGAAGAGATATCGGAGGGAGAAACCATCCGTACCTTCCTTCGGAACCTGACAGCCCCCTATGGTTCCGACCTAATGCACAACTTGGCTGAGAAGGCTGTGTGGAACATGGAGGCACTGCAGAAGAGGGTGAAGCAGCAAATCGACGTGCAAGAGTCAAAAATAGCTGCCGGAGAGCTTGATCCTCCGAAGTCAAACAGGGGCAAGCAGTCGCTCAAGCCAGTGGACGACCACAAGCGGAAGGATAAGTCCGAGGGTAGTCGGACTCGAGGTCGTTCAGATCGAAGGGAGGACAGGCGTCCCTCGAGGAAGGATAAGCGGGAGGACTATAGCATCCCTCTGAATAGCTCCATGGCGGAGGTGTTAGCGGTCATGGATCGACAGGGTATCTCTGGGTACCCCCCCCCCCCCCCCCGAAGAAGGAAGGAGAGTTTATTGGATCTCGCACTGATCGTTACTGTCGGTTCCACCGCGCCAGCGGTCACGACACTAACCATTGTCGGGAGCTGAAGAAGGAGATTGAGAAGCTGATCCAGAAGGGGAAGCTCAAGGATTTTGTGGCTGAAAGGCGGTGTCGGTCCCGCTCCCGATCTCGATCGCGGTCCCGTTCCCGATCCCGCGATCGGTCTCCGAAGAAGAAGAAGTCGGAGCCAGAGTCTTCTGGTGCCCGTAAGGAGAAGCGGGGCACCATCAATGTGATTCACGGAGGGTTTGCTGTAGGAGGTGACACCACAGCCTCTCGGGAGGTCTATGCCTCTAGAATCTCTGTTGCTGTGGTGCTGGGCAAGAGGTCTCGATCCTGGACCGCAAAGGAAGAGATGGTGATTTCCTTTTCAGCGGAGGACCTGATAGGTGTGGAGAGTCCACACGATGATGCTCTGGTCGTGACCCTGGACGTGGATAGGACGAGATGAAACGAATTCTGATCGACGGAGGGAGCTCCTCCGACATTCTGTTTATGGACGCGCTGGAGGCCATGGGGAAAACGAAGAAGGATCTGAAGGAGGTGACCTTCCCGATGGTTGGGTTCTCTGGTATTACCTCCTATCCGCTGGGAATGATCACCTTACCAGTGGAGTTTTGTAGCGGGTGGAAGGCAGAAAGGAGAAATGTGGATTTTGTGGTGGTTGAGTCCGCGGGGACTTATAACGCGATTATTGGGAGAACCACCATCAACCCCCTGATGGCAGTTGCCTCGACTGTGCACCAGAAGATGAAGTTCCCGACTGACCACGGAGTCGGGGAGGTCAAGGGCGACCAGGTGGCTTCCAGTAGGTGCTATGTTAATGCCACCCGACGGAAGAGACGAGAGGCCATGACTATCCTCCAGACCGATGCCGATCCCAGAGAGGAGTTTGGGCGTCCCGCCCCCATTGAGGATAGGAGGTCGAGATTGACGGACCTCAGAGGAAGGTGAAAATCGGGTCCGCCCTGTCTGACGGGAGGGCCCGAGAATTGATTGAGCTGCTGAAGGAGTTCAAGGAGCTGTTTGCCTGGTCCCCGAGTGACATGCCAGGATTCAGTCCCGATGTGATCGTGCACAAGTTGAAGATTGATCCCGCGATTAAGCCTATCGCGCAGAAGAGGCGTCCGATGGGCGCAGACAAGAGGATCGCAATCCAGCAGGAGGTGGGCAGGTTGCTCGACGCTGGGTTTATCAAGGAGCTCCGATTCCAGACTTGGGTCACCAACCCGGTTCTGGTGAAGAAGAGCAATGGGAAGTGGCGGATGTGTGTTGATTTCCGCGACCTGAATAAGGCTTGCCCGAAGGACTGTTACCCGCTCCTGAGAATCGACCAGTTGGTGAAGCCACGTCGGGACATGAGTTGTTGAGCTTCATGGACGCTTACTCGGGCTATAATCAGATCAAGATGGCTAAGGAGGATGCCCCCCACACTGCCTTTTATGCCGACAATGACATTTATCACTACGATGTCATGCCTTTCGGACTGATCAATGCCGGGGCAACTTATCAAAGGATGGTGAACAAGTTGTTCGGGGATATGCTGGGGAAAACCATGGAGGCTTACGTGGACGATATGCTGGTAAAGTCCCGACAAGCTGAGGATCATGTGCACAACCTAGCCACGGCGTTTGAGCGGATGAGGCTTCATCGGGTTCGCTTGAACCCGACCAAGTGTGCCTTCGGAGTCCACTCGGGGAAGTTTTTGGGCTTTATGGCGAGTCAAAGAGGAATCGAGGTGAACCCCGAGAAGCTGAGGGCAATCGAGGAGATGCAGTCTCCGATAAATCATCGGGAGGTGCAAGTGCTGAATGGCCGACTAGCTGCAATGAATCGCTTCCTGTCTAAGGCAAGTGACCGATCTATGCCATTTTTTGAAGTTCTGAGGGCCAACAAGAAGTTTGAGTGGACTGCCAAGTGTGAAGAGGCGTTCCAGGCACTCAAGCAGCACCTTCGCACCCTCCCGCCACTGGCGAAACCAATCCCAGGCGAGCAACTCTATCCATATTTGGTTGTTTCTGAATTTTCCATTAGCTCTGTGTTAGTGAAGGTTGTCGAGGGTAATCAAGTCCTCGTTTATTATGTAAGCAAGGCGTTTTCCAAATCTGAAATGAATTATCCCGCCGTTGAGAAGTATCTCTTTGCGTTGATTATTACTGCTCGGAAGCTGAGGCCTTACTTCCATGCGCACGAGATTACTGTGCTGACGAATCAGCCTCTGAAGCATTTTTTGAACCGACCTGATGCGTCGGGGAGATTAGTGAAATGGGCAGTCGAGCTTAGTGAGTTTCGCATACACTTTGCTCCGAGAACGGCTATTAAGGGCCAGGTGTTGGCGGATTTCATAGCAAAGTCTACAGCCACCGATCTGGAAGAAGCGGGCCCTGTAGAGGGGGCAACCATGGAGGTCTCGATAGCAGAGCAACCAGAGATGGCAGAGCAATCAGAACAGCCAAATGAGGAAAATACTTGGGAAATGTACATGGATGGCTCCTCGAGTTCAGATGGATCAGGAGCTGGGTTCGTATTGATACCACCAGGCGGGGGTGAGCCCCTTCGATATGATTTGGCCTTAACGTTTAGGGCCACGAACAACGAAGCTGAGTATGAGGCTCTTATCACAGGCCTGAAAATTGCCAAAGGTACGGGAGTTGCTCACTTGAGAGTGAAGTGTGACGCGGGCCTGATTGTGAATCAATTCCAAGGGCGATATGAGGCGAAGAGCCCGATGATGAGAAAGTACCTTCGTGAGGTGCAAGTCTTGAAGGAGAGCTTCAAAAGCTTCGATATTGAGGCGATCCTGAGGGAAGAAAACGTGGAAGAGGATGCCTTGAGCAAATTCACCTTGAGGGCACCCCTGGAGGAAAATCGGAAGGTGCACTTCTTGGAGAAGGTGATCTTGTCGACCACCGACCCGTCGGAGGTGTGTGCTATTGAAGCAGGATCAGAGGAGGAACCCACTTGGATGACCCCGATAGTCGCGTACCTGACTACGGGGGCAGTCCCCGATAATGAAGTGGTAGCTGACAGGATACGCCGGATCGCGGTTAATTACGTGGTGCTGGACAATCAGCTATACAAAAAGGGGTGGTTCTCGACTCCTTACTTGAAATGTGTGGCTGAGCCCGACACAAGTCGAATCCTGAGGGAGGTGCATGAAGGGGTCGCGGCTTGTCATGAAGGGGCCCGATCTATTATGAGGAAAGTGCTGAATTTGGGCTATTATTGGCCTACGATGAGCAAGGAGGCGACGGCGTTGGTCCGATCATGTGACGCGTGCCAGAGATATGCCCCGAATATCGCGGCTCCGGCTGCTAATCTGACGTCCATCAAGAGTGCTTGGCCCTTCGCGCAGTGGGGCATCGACTTGGTGGGACCTCTCCCGAAGGCACAAGGTCAGTGTAAATATTTGCTGGTGGCTATCGAATATTTTTCGAAATGGATAGAAGCTAAGGCGTTGGCCAAGACGACGGGGAACCAGATCGTCAAGTTTCTCCAGACTCATATTGTATCCAGATACGGGATTCCTAAGGTGGTGATAAGCGATAATGGTCCACCGTTTAATGGGGCTCAAGTGAAGGAGTATCTGGAGGAGTTGAATATCGAGCATCGGACAACCTTTGTCCATCATGCTCAGACTAATGGCCAGGTGGAATCAGCCAACAAAATCGTGATGGATGGCCTGAAGAAAAGGGTTTATGCCTTGAAGGGCAAATGGCTAAACGAGCTGGAAAACGTGCTTTGGGCTGTTAGAACGACACCCAAACGATCAACTGGGGAGACTCCGTTTGGCCTTGTTTATGGCACGGAGGCTGTTGCTCCCGTGGAGGTAGCCGTGGCGTACGAGCCTTTGACAAATGATGAAATGAGACGTCTGGATTTGGACTTGCTCGAAGAGAAGAGGCGGGGAGTCGATGAAGTCCAGGCTCGAATGCGTTTGGCGACGGCCAGATATTACAATCGGCGAGTTAAGTCCCGACAATTCTTCGTCGGCGAGCTGGTTTGGCGTCGGAACGAGTTCACCCTTTTGGATCGGATCAACAAGATGTCGCCAAAATGGGAAGGACCTTATAAGGTCGTGGAGATGCCAGCTCCAAATGCGTATAAGTTTGAGGACCTCGATGGCAGAGTATTGAAGCATTCTTTCAGTGGCGAACACTTGAAGAAATGTCATGCTTGATGAAAAGTCGCCTTAAGTGGTGCCCGATGTAAAGTCGCCTTAAGTGGTGCTCGATGTAAAATCGCCTTAAGTGGTGTAGGTTCTTTATCGTTTGATTCGATGTAAGCAGATTTTGTGCCATCAATGAATAAAGAGGTTGCTTCCGATCAGATTATTCTTAGATTTATTCGAAGTGTTGTTTAAAAGTCGCCTTAAGTGGTACACGAGATTAAGTCGTCTTAAGTGATGCATGATTCTTGGATTTATTCTAAGTGTTGCGAAGTCGCCTTAAGTGGTCAAGCTGTTAAGTCGCCTTAAGTGGTGCACGAGACTAAGTCGCCTTAAGTGGTGCACGGAATTAAATCGTCTTAAGTGATGTGTGAAAATGTCTTAAGTGTCGAGGTTTCGCCTTAAGTAAGCATAGTTAAGTCGCTTGGGAGAAGTGCAACGAAAAATCGGAGAGATAGTCTGATATTAATGGGGGCTCAAAGGCCCGAGGATTACAAAATGAGGGAAAATACAAGGACTCTAAAGATAAAGCATTTAGGCTTGGTCCTTGTCGGCGGCATCAGTGGGAGCAGGGTCCACAAGATCTGTGGCAGAAGGCTCCACAGGTTCAGCTGCTGGAGGGTCGATTATCGGGGTTTCGGCACTTGGAGGCTCCGCCATGTCTTCAACAACCGCGGGAGTGCTCCCATCATCACTCTCCTCCGAGAGGGCAAAGTATTTCTTCGCGAAGGGAGCGAGAGACGAAGACTTGTCGAAGTTGATGGCGTCGCCATACTCCAGGTGGAGTTCCTCGACTGCGTTGAAGAGGGTGTTCTCCACCTCCGCGCTGCAGAACTTCACCGCATCCGCTCGGAAGTCTTCGGACCCCCGATAATCTTCCCGGCCCTTGGTCTCAGCCGCGACCAGCTTTGAAGGAACCTCAGCAATTTGATCCTCCAGAGCCTTCTTTTCAAGGAAAAGTTTGTCCTCAGCAATCCGCCGCTCCTGCCGCTCCCGCTTCAGGAGCCCCTCGAAGTCACGAACCTGCTTTTGGAGGTCCCGAGTCTTTCGTTCGAGGATGGCCTGCTCCTTGGCCAGTTTTCCCCGCGAAGACTCGGAGGCCGCGAGATCCTCCTCAAGCTTAGCTATGACCGCGGGAGCCCCCTTTGCCCGCTCCTGCTCCAGGGCTTCCTCGAAGGCGAAGATGTACCCGAAGCAGCGGTTGATGTCCCCCATCTCCTGCGAAGGAAGGAAGAGAAGTGTTAGCAGATGAGCAACCTGTTTTATTGACGAAGGAGCGAAAAGTAGAAGTCTTACCTCTATCCGACGGATGGACATCTCTTGAACATCCCGGCGGATGTCCTCCCGATCCAAAGAAATCAGGTACCTCAGAGTGGGCAGGATTGAGCCTGCTAGCAGATGTGGAGCCAGCTCTGGGTATGCGTCCCCTTGTCGGAGCTGGACCCCTTGCAGCGTTTGGATCGGGGTCCAGGGAGCCTCCTTCTGTGCGGGGTCGAAGGCCTTGTAAAAAGTCCCGTCGAAGGGGAGAGGAGAAGGACCGACTCGAGTCGTGGAGGGGCGTGCCTCCGACTCGCCCTGGGCCGGAGAGGGAGTGAAGTCATGGATGGGCGACGGTTGTCGCTGTTGTGAAGAAGGCGAGGGGGGCAGCCCCTTGGAGGTTGGTTTCAGTGGGGACTGCCCCGTCCTCCGACGATGGATAAGGGAGCCGCCCTCATCCGTCTCCTCGGAGGAGTCCAGATTCTCCACCCGACGAAATTGATCGCCGGTCGGGGTGTCGCCAGCCCCGAAAAGTGGTGCCCCTGCTGAAGGAGGCGCCCCTGCTGAAGGTGGTGCCCCTGCTGAAGCTCCAGCACCCGACGGAGTCCCCGAGTGACCTGCACCTAGAGGACGAGATGCTTCAGAATCATAGTCAGGAAGTTGGTTAGGGCCCTTACACCAAACGTCGCGCCGAGAAACATATTGATCTTTCCCGTGGAAGTGGTAGTAGCCCGCCTTCAGGACGCGAGGAGTTTCCCCTCGAAGGACGCGTTTGACATCTGCGATGCGGGCCTCCATGGTCGAAGGGACCAACTCCTTAGGAACTAGCTTCCTGTACGATTTAATAGCAAGGCGGAGCTTTTTACCTTCTTCAGCATTCTGGACATCGAAGAGTCTGTCCACTTCCACGCGGCTCCGCTTTGTCATCTCCGCGGAGGGAGATCCCGACGGAGCAGCAGCTTTCTTGGCCGACTTCCTCTTCCGCGCGGGGCGGACAGCGTCGGTCTTCCCCTGCTTAAGGATCAGATTGGTCAGCACGGATACCTTCTTAGCTGCAAACAGTGAAAAACAGAGATTAGAAACGTTACCCAAGGAACCATATTGGAGGGGCCGTCGAAGAGTTGACCCCCGGAGACTATGTCGAGGAGTCGGATCCCGGCATTCACCAGGTCCCGCTCCGTTAGAGAATTGGCATCAAGGGGAGTATAGGACTCCCCCATCGGTAAAGCTGGATAAGATGAAGGGTCTGGAAGTCTTCATTAGAGTAGGTGTGGTAAGCGGGAGGAGAGTCCGCTCCCACCTCCCATCGGGGCCACGGGATCAAAGAGTTCTGGATGAAGAAGTAGCTCCTCTTCCACCCACTGTTATCAGACCCCGTGTCGATCAGGAGTCCCCGACCCTTGACAACCTTCCAGGTGTCATTGGTCCAGCTGCACAGCGTGAGTTGCGTCTTGTTCCACTTGGGCATCCGGGGGTAGAAGGCACAAACCCCCGCCTCGTTGCACTTCATCCCGTAGAAGGTTCTGAAGAGCTGGAGACTGTAAACCCACTTCTGTCGGAAGCAGAGGACCTGGAAGGCGTTCCATAGGCGGATGGCGTGGGGAGAGAAAGTGGTTGGATGCGTCTTGTAGTGTTGGCACATCTCAACCAGGGTGCCGCAGAAGGGGAATCGAATCCCCGCCGGTATTTTCCCCGTAGAGACAAATACCTCCCCTTTCCGGGGACGGGTAACCTCAAGGTTACTCGGGAGACGAGGCCAAGGATATGGGAAGCGAGGTTCCCAGGTAGAAGTGATGCAGCCCTCGCAGAGAGCGGCCTCGTAGGCAGTGCTGGAGATGTCGTTGGGTGCGTAGTCGAAATTAAAGGGCTTTCTCCCTTCGGAACTAGATCCACTGTCTGAAAATCAGCCACGGCAAGGAAAGGCACATTGGGTTTTTCGGAAAATTATGAACGAACTAAGCAAAGATGAAGGAAAAGATATACAAGCAACATGGAAGAAATCCTTACTAGACATGATGACTTGAATTGGAAGGAATGATCTGAAAAGTCGCCGGAAAGTTGATCGGAGAGCAGAAAGCCTTGAGTTCTCAGAGTTGCAGAGAGCTTTTGAGATTTCGGAAACGGTAAAAAGGAAACAGTGCCCAGGGTTAGGGTTTTATAGGAGAAGAGGACAGGTGAAGGACGTTCCAATCTGGATCGTCGAAGTCAAAGCGTTTCAATCTGAGCCGTTGAGATGAAACGTACAGAATGGCAACGGGCGTAATGATGAAACGGCCTGAAAAGCACTTTTTCAGAAAAAGCAGGCGCGAAAAATCAGGCACGGGTGCCAAAGACGTCGCTTCGTTATCTGCTGCATTTAATGGGTGGGGAACCGAGGAGTCTTCTCGGATTTGGTGGTTATCCTCAAGATATCGAGGAAACGTGAACGAGAAGATTTGTATCAAGTGACTGTATCAAGGGAAAGGCCCCCGACTCCGATGTCGGGAGGTCGGGAGTTGAAAGACACGACGAACTGTAAGTCCCTCATGTCTTGGGGGCAAATGATGGGTTTCGCTATGGCCGTTAGGCCCTTTAACGGTGAGGAAACGGTGAATAGGCCCACTGGGCCCTAAAAGGAGGTCAAGGTGACCAAGGCGAAGGGTCCCGACAGAGGGAGTCCCGATGGTGAAAGGTCCCGACAGAGTCGGTCCCGATAGGCGAGTTGGGCGCTCCCGATGAGATGCCTTTAAGTAGGCCCCGGTGACGAATCCCTGAGAATGATTGGCCCTGTCACGATGACGAGGGGCCACGAGCGGTGACACAATGAGATAACTCTGGAGTCCCCGATATTGGTCGGGACTTGTTATCGGAGGTTGAGGCCGAGATACGCGGAGCGTGGCCGAGATAAGCGAGATCATGGCCTAGATAGGCGGGATCGTGGCCGAGATACGCGGAGCGTGGCCGGGATAAGCGAGATCATGGCCTAGATAGGCGGGATCGTGGCCGAGATACGCGGAGTGTGGGCTAACCACCCCAACGGTTCACCAGGTAACTGAGGTACCTCTTCGCCTATAAAAGGGCAGAGGTTACCTCAGATCACATACAATTACATACTGAGACTCTTGCTTGCCAGATTATACGAGATACTCATTTAAGCATCGGAGAGGGATTCTGGGTCACCGCCCAGTCTATCCCCTCTTGCAGGATTACGAGGAGCGAAGGAGTTCGGATCGCCGTCAAGACCGTACCGGAGTTCCACCGTGATCCAACATAATCAATTTTAATTACCAAATTAATCGAATTTTTTTAAAAATTATAGTGCGTAAATAAATGAACGATTACCCTAAAGACGCCGAGTTTCGAATTTCAAGATAACAACACACGTCGTACAAAGTGGAATCCTAATATTTGATTTAAAATTAACAAATTCATTAAAAAAATGTAAAATTTTATTCAAAAAATCAATTACATTTTTATGATTTTGTAAATATTTTCCTTGATTTTTTTTAAAAATAAAACTGTCTAACACGTGAATCTCATTATTTGTTCATATTCGTATTTTTTTAAAAATGAATATTTATGCTTAAAAAGTTATATTTGGAGTATGAAATTATGTGGGTCCCAATATAGAGGTGGAACTTGGCCTCCACCACTGGAGAGAGTTCCAATAGTTCCAATTTTACTATAACATTTACTGTAGCAGTGTCACTTTGATGAGTTGGCAGTTACGTGACTGCTGATGTGGAGGAACTAGGCACTTATCATTGGGAGTGCTCTAAAAGTCACAACTCTTCAAAAAAAAAAAACTATATCAAAACCCAACCATTTTCTTGCCCTTTCATTCATCTCTTCATCTTTGTCTCCTCCAATTCCCCCTTTATGCCTTACAAGTTATAACCCTTTCAATGTAGCAGTTCAACCCAGAAGACCCCACGGCCCACATTCCGGTCTCAACCAAACCACCACTACATTAGGTGGTCTTCTTCGTTTCATACTCAAACCAAACAATCAACTCGCCTCAACTCGAGTCTGCAATTCGACAACAGATGCCAATGTAGTCTTTCAACTTATTGCTCTTTATTTTATTACTTTATTACGACAATTTTCAATGAATTGAAGTTGGAACTCGTTTGAATTAGGATAATTCTCTTTGGTTGACGGTTAATTTGGTGGTTTTTGTTTATTAGTCATACAAAAAGGATTGCTCCTTTATTAAGGATTGCTCCTTACTAATAAATAGAGTGCATCGGGTGATATGTAAAGACACAAATAGTTAATATGATGAAATGGTCAACATTATAAAGATAAATTTGTTGTACCCAATTGTATGTTTGTATATAATAGAGTGTTGGATCTGCGCATCGTGTGGGTAAGAAAACGTTACATTAAATTCATAAAATAAACAGTGTACAAAAAGTATAAGATAATATTATATCTAATTGAAATATATTTATTCAGCATGTTATATAAAAATTCTACTTGAGAGTTTGGAAGACACTATGCGAGTGCATATGAGGTTGTTCTTCCAGAATTTAACAACAAAATAATATATAGATTATAACACCAGAGTAAAAAACCAATGAGAAATGCAGAAAATTAAGTTTCTGTTGCGAAAATAGAGAGGTAATAGAATGAGAGAACTTGAAGTAAAGAGTGCGAGAAGGAAGGACCCGACACGACGATAACTAAAAGATTCGTCAAGGCCGTTACCTCTAGCGGTTCAGGACGAAACAGTCCTTGCTTCCGAACAATTCATACGAGGTTTGCCGTGCGACCGGCGGATATGACGGGCATCGTGCTACTCATCTGTTAGGAGTATTGTAGCGCCTGCGGAACATTGATTCCCTTTTCTCTAATCAACCTATTATAAACAGCATTTATATAGTACCGCGCTGTATCCTAGGTCAACTGATAATTCTCATTTTGCCTAGTTTCCACATATGAACACTTCTCCAAGGCATCCGTACAAGTATTCACAACCTTCAACTAATATCCGGTTGGCGGCCACCTAGTGAATACAAGAGTTCGTGAATTATAGGTGAACTTGACCATCCCCATCGCTCATATCCTTAGTCAAACCCAACCGGTTTCCAAAGACGTGGTCACCGAGCCTTTTTGTTCAGCACTACGCTTGTACGCCGGGAAACGAGCATTGAGCCTGACCTTAGATATGAGTTCTGAGTCCGTGAGGATACTTTAGGTAACTCTTCATAAGGCTCCTGGGATCAATCACACGTTCGAGGTGAAGAAGTTTGTGCCCGCCAGAATCACAAGGATTCCTTCCTAGCACAATCGAGCTGTGACCCTGTGGTCGAACATGGCACGCGTAGTATGAAGCACGCGTTGATAGCATACCTGAACCTTTTGGGTTGACAGGAAAGGGATATGTCAATCATGCTATCACAGATTCTCATCTGGTCCAGAATGTGGTTTAATGACGAACGAAGTTCATCACGACGATATGCAAAACGAAGATCGTGTCGAGTTACTTCGAAACTAGATAATCTTCTTCTTAATCAGGTTTATCCCCCTGATTCTTAGTCAGTCTTGCCTGGTAGAGGCCTCCCTCCACCGCAAGACAACCGTACCTGTGTGACGAGGTAAGGCCCACATTCGACATAGTTTGGCAGATGATTGCGTCCTCCTACGACTTATTTTATAGACCGTAAATCTGATGTAATCAAAACATTATGACGTCGATTGATCATAAACTCAGTTGCAATTCTTCCGCTTACAAAATGTAACTTTCTAATATCAAAATGTTATCACAGATACATGTCATTTCTAAACCCTACGCAATCCAAGCAGTTTTACGTGCTTTTCAAATATCTCCCTGCGTAGTGGTTTAGTTAATGGGTCCGCAATCATATTATCATTGGAAAAGTATTCCATAGTGATTATATTTTTTTTCTACCATACATTTAGCATAGAAATATTTCATATCAATGTGTTTGGTCCTACTATGGTACTTTGGATTCATAACTGCCGCGACGGCTACTTGACTGTGAGAGAAGACCTTCACATGTTTATTCTCGACATCACCACCAAGCAGGGCAGTTAGAAGCCTTTTGAGCCAGACCGCTTCTTGTGTATTCTTAGAGAGAGCTACGAATTCTGATTCCATCGTATACAACGCGACACGGGTTTGCTTCTTGCTCGTCCATGAAATGACGGCATTATCAAGGAGGAACACTCCCCATGTGGTGGACTTACGATCATCCGGATCGCCACCATGGTCGGCGTCATTGTAACCGGTCAATTCTAATCTCTTGCCCTCATAGCACAGTGCGTACTCGGCAGTACCTTTCAGATAACGAATTATTCGTTTTACAGCCTTTAAATGTTGATAGTCAGGATCTGATTGGAAACGTTCTACTAGGACCACGACGTAACAGATATCCGGACGGGTGCATTGCATGGCGTACATCAAAATGCCAACCATGCTTAAATACTCTGCACCCTTCATCTGTTCGCGCCCTGCCAGGTTCTTGGGGCCGTCACGTTTTGACAGTGCGCACCCAAATACCACCGCGTATCCACGGGTTTGGCATCCTGTAATCTGAAACTTTTCAACAGTTTGTTGATATAAGCTTCTTGACACATACATAATTTCCGGGTAGCCCGATCTCTAGAAATTTAAATGCCCAAGATGTACGTGGCATCTCCCATGTCTTTCATCTCAAATACAGATGCCAACCAGGACATTGACTTGTTCATAAAACTCAGATCGTTCGCGGCAATGAGTATGTCGTCCACGTATAAAGTTAAGATTACATACTTAGACCCGGAGGTCTTATAATACACGCAAGGATCCTCGTGAAGATTCACAAATTTGTTTCCTACGATTTCCTCGTGGAATCTGCGGTACCATTGCCGAGACGGCTGTTTAAGACCGTAGATGTACCTTTGGAGTTTGCAAACTTTACGTTCGTTACCAGGAGTAATGAAACCCTCCGGTTTCTCCATGTAGATCTCTTCCTCCAGGTTTCCGTGGAGGAATGCGGTCTTAACATCCATTTGGTGCAGCTCAAGATCGAGACTTGCAACCAAGGTCATAATGGCCTGTACTGTGGTGTAACGCACAGTGGGTGAGTATGTTTCGTCAAAGTCCACTTCGTGAAGTTGGGTATAGCCTTTCGCAACATGTCGAGCTTTGTATCGCTCGACCTTTTTCATCAGTGGTGAGCCTTCTTTCAGGACTCACCATATCCTTATGCCCATGTGGTTAGCAGGTAAATCAACTACATACTATAATGGCTTTCATTTAGGCGATCTCTCTCATTCATTATTTTTCCTCCATTTCTCCACTTGAGGTCTTTCCAATGCAGGCCAACGGTTGTTAGAGTGAGGTTATCACCCTTCTAGATGGGATACTTCTTTGGAGAAGTTCGTTGCCTTTGACTTTCGTCTAGGCTTGTTTATCCCTTCTTTGAGTCTTAATGTCACTCCCACTCGGAATAATGCCTCTTATCGGAGCATTTCTTCCAATTGGGATCAATTCTCCCACTCAAAATGACACTTCTTATCGGAGCATCACTCCTATTGGGTACAAGAGAAATGCTTGAATCATAACCAACAATGGGAACAATGGGTAGTATAGGTAGTTGTGGCAATCCTGATTCAACATTATGATAATCAGGTTCAACTTGATTCGTCCAAACATCAACCGTGATTACATGTGGTAGGTGTTTATTCCTCCCACTGGATTTATTATGAAAATGTTCCCATTATCATTTACCATGTCATTCACTTGAGTTGCTGGTTCAAATCTCTCCCACTCGAATTAAGTGGGACCTGATATCTATAATATCTTGCTCCTGATTTGATCAAGACTCATTATTCTGAAAACTGTCAATGCATCGGAAAATTTGTCATCAAGTATGTAATGTTACATGTTCGACCACGGCACCATGTCTTTAAGCTGTAAACATGTACTTTCAAAGAGTATTTAACATACTCTTTTCCTAAATACGTGTTTAATGCGCAAATTAATGTCGCACGGTGATATGAGTTAACTCATTATCATTCTTCAGCTTTTATGGCGGCGTGTTTTACCGATTTTAGTGGAACACAGTTTTACATGAATGTGAATCACTTATCATCATCCCTTATGGAACAGTTGATTAAGTGACTCTAAAATTATGTTTATAAACTATGCTTCCAGAAGTGTGTGATTTGATTTGAATGCCTAGCCTGACTTGTCGTTCAAGGCGTACGGAAGGAAAATCGTTTAACCGACTTCATCTTTCTTCGTTTGCAAACTTATCTCAGAGATTTTATCCCATCTCCGAATTGAGCATTTCAGGTTTTCACCTTATGCGTCAGTCGATACTTTTACAAGGTCGTGGTAGCTTCCGAAGCCTACTTCTTACCGATGTAAACGTTATCAATAAGTTATTTACGAAGGAATGCAGACGAAATTTTAGCACATCGTCATTTAAACACTTCATTATTAAATTCATACTTTGAAGCGATGTGTTCCTTTTTCGAGGTCCACTTGCACGAAGCACAATTTTACCGAAGTTTTAACCCTTGGTTAAATCGTTTCATTTCTAAATTTAATTCAATTTAATCCGATCGGTTTCGCATATGATTATCATCACAAATTATTTCATTTAATGGAGTACTTACCAATAAAGAAAGAGTTAGAATCGGTTGATTCTTAGAGCTACGCAATCGATGGATTTTAATGGCATCTTGATTTTACTAAAATGATTAGATGTAGGATTAAAATGTATGGAGTTTTTATTTATTTTGGCTATGTCCAATAGCCTTATTGTTTCGGTTTACTTACTTTTCGGATCGATCTCGTTTCTAGCCGAGTCGATTAATCTTGATAAGCAGAACACATTTCGAATCGAATGGTAACTACTTTATTAAAAAATTCTGAAATATCAATAACCAAAAATTCAAACACAAAATTGAACAATAGGATAAACCAACATAAACAATACTGGGGTTTTGATCTCAAACTTGAAGCAGTCACGAAGAAGAATGATGAACAGGTCGTCTTAACCGAGTTGTAGCGATAAGGCACTGTTCATCATTTAGACCTTTTGTTGCCGGGGGTTGCCAAGCATTTCAGCATACCAATGAATCTTTCATCGAATGCCTCGGGTTCTTTCGAAAAGTTTCCTTCTTTATCATCTGCTTCGAATAGGTCTATTGTCGTCTTAATCGATTTGATCAGACGCCTGAGCCCTTTTTCGTCAACAAACCATGAAAGAGGAAAGATCCTCATAACTTTCTGAGCTTGTCCATACATCTAACTCATCAACGAAATCATGATAGGCTATTACACCGTCATCACTGCGTAGAACACTGTAGTATTCTGCCATTAAGGCTCTAGCTTCAGCAGCCTTACCCTAACCGAAGCGAATAGCACACCGAAGATGCAGTGCGTTGAGTTGTATAAACTCTCCTTCTACTTCTGTTGTCGGCTGCGAGAGGATCAACTCTCGTGCATTACGATCCTTCATCAACCTTTTCTTGCTGTTGCTCTCATGGAGGTTTTCATATTCGTCCAGGCTTATCCTTTTCGTTATCGGATTGACTTGATCGTCAAGATCCGCAGCGATCATGAGATCCATAACATTGTCTCTCCAAGCATCATAATCCATGCCGTCCAGGTTATGAGGTTCGTAGAACTGTATCGGTTACGCCATGAAAACTAACACATTGATAATCAAGCAAAATCAGGGAGACAACAACATTTTGAGAAAGAATTGCATACACCAGATATCTATTAAGATTGAATCCGACAAATAATGATTCCTCAGTCATCTAAACCAACCGGCTACCAGTAAACCAAAGGAAGATGGCTGTGAAACAGTTCACATTACCGTTGTTTTCAATCCAATAACGATTTTAATCGCAAATTACCGGAACGAGAATTTTAAAACAAACATACCCGATCTAGGCTTTTCCAAGGCCCTTTTTTTTATTTTGGAAAAATATTCCGATGAATTCACTCATGCATACATAATTCTACTATCCCTGTAAATTATTATACGCCAGTAACATTCATCATACAAACCACACTCATGCTTACGCGTCATGCGTCTAATGTTCCGAGGAACTCATGCTTGCATATATAATTCTACTTCCAAGTAAATTATCAAATGCGGCTACATCCTCAACATTCTAGCATACGTGTCAAACATGCATTATTCACATCCATCATACACATTTGGCGACTGGTTTTCGATTTTAAAATAATTTTAAACATTAGGGGGCTGATTTGCAATCCATGTTTATATTCAATCATGCAACATTCTAGACATGAATCCTAGGCATTTTCAACCATCGCAGCATGTCTATCCTAGAGCGCATTCCATATATTTAACCAGGACTCAACCCAAAAAATGCAATATCCAGCTAACTTGACTCATTCAAGACAATATTTCTAATCATGCATATATATATATTGAATAATAAACAATTTCAATTCAGCCCACTAATTATACCAGTCCCAAAAATATGTATCTCCGAGATCCATCCCCATAATCGAAACAAGGCATAAAGGTTTTAACGTTATGTAAATAACATTAAACCCTTTAGCACTGTGTAGGCCATTTCAGGTTCAAAACATTTGAGTTTTAAAACTTAACCACCCTATTTTATTTAATTGGCTTGAATTCGGTCAATTTTGGTCCGGTTCGGTTCAGAAAAAATTTGATTCAGATCCGGTTTTAATTTTAAAAATCTGGTTTGGTCCGAACCGGTCCAATTAAAAAATAGGTTTCGGTTCAATACACAAAATTTTTTCGGTTAGATCCACTTAGTTACCCCGGTCCGACCCGACTAGGTCGAACCGATTGAGAAAATCCGGTTCGGTTTTAATTCATCCCGGTTTGACACATTGGACCGGCCCAATAATTAAAATATGAAAGGTTGGGCCGAAATGTTTACATATGGCCCAAGTAGGATTTTAAAGTCCATTAAAATATTTAACTTAGCCACCAAGTAACATTAATTATATAAAATAATTCCTAATATCAATAATATATATATATATATGTGTATATTTCGGCCAAAATATAAACATATATATATTTATTGCCAAGATTTTATATCTAAGATTAAATCAATCAACAATATATATATATATATGTAAAAAATCGGCTAACATATAAAATGTATATTATATTTATTGTCAATATCTTAAATAGGATAACAAATATATGACAATATATTTTCTCGATCTTTTAGGTAACTAAATCTATCAATAATATCCTTAACCCTTATTAAATATTTAGATATATTGATAGTTAAATATATTTCTATATATTAATGTGAATCTATCCTAATGTTCCCAATTATAGATATATGGTAAACAATATTGGTGATAGTTTTGGCCGAAATTTTGTTGTTTGGAGACCAAGAAATTAAAAAAAAAAAAAATTTACCTTGTAAATTCATTAAAATTTCTGCACAAACACCAAATTGGGAACAAGTGGTCAAATTTCAGGATCAAATTTTAATAATATCTACAATCCAATGTTTGATTTTGATAAATATCATTATTTTCTTGAAGAACATGAACATCAAATTCGTAAGAACATCATGAAAAATTCCGGACCACCATAAACCCTAAAATTCAAAATTTTAAAATTCCTTTTTAAAATTTTCGGTCCAGAAAACCAATTTATCAAAATCATGAACTCCTAACACTCGCTCTGATACCACTGTTAGATTACGGGGAGTAATCACTACAGATACTAAATCATGGTACATGCTAGTAATCGAAATTACGCAGCGGAAGATTTGCACATACCTCAAACGATGTCCGTAGTCCCAAGATCCTTCCTGTAGGGAGTTGACGATCCTCTGGTCGGCACCCTTAGAGGTTCTGGTTAAGGAAGCCCTACGCGGTATGTTCTCCACAGCAAAGTCTCTGATCGATTCTTGGCAGGGGACAGATCTCTAGAGTGTTTGCTAGAAAGCAAATTGGCACACCCTTTGGTGATGAGTGGTTCGGCCGAATATAGGTGTTTCTGGGGGGAGGGATTTCTCTAAAAACACCACTTAAAGGGAATTGTGATTAACCTTAATAAAAACCTCTAACTCTTCATATATATAGGAGGAGTAAGTCCACTTTACCACCTCATTTCGGCCATATAGTATAGGGAGGCTCAATTTTGGGCCTCTCATGTCAATTGGGATTTGGGCCTGGCCCAATATCCTAAAGTGACATATACCCAATTTACTTAGGTAACATATACATAATGGGCTACCATTTACGGCGCCCATCACCATATGCTTACACCTCTCACCGTGAACGTTTCGTTGCTCGGTTCTCTACGGAAGCTGAATATCATGCACTTGCAGATGTCACCGTCGAGTCTGTCTAGGTTCGCTCTCTTCTCGAAGAAATTGGTATTGTCTTGGATTCATCTCCAATTCTATACTGCGACAATGAAGGAGCCACCAAGTTAAGCGTGAATCCTTTTTTCACTGCCGCGTGAAGCACATTGTCATTGCTTATCACTTTGTTCGAGCACAAGTCCAACAAGGCCTACTCCGAGTTCTTCATATCTCAACTAATGATCATCTTGTCGATTCTCTTACAAAGCCACTCTCCTGAGGGTGATTCAAACAAAATTCGTGACAATATCGGAGTTCTCGATGGTACGTCCTTCTTGCGGGTGTATTAGGGATATATGTTAGGATATATTGTTTTATTTATTCATAGTATATCTTCTTATATTACTTTTGTATCTTATGATATATCCCTTTCTTATTTCTTTACTTGTAATTCATGTATATATTCTCAATCTTTATTGTAATACAATCAAGATAATTCAATGCATGTCACAGCTTCATTATTTTTAATATGTATAGTCATTTATGAACTATAAAAACTAAATATTAAAACAAAATTTTCATAAATATTAAAATTATATTAATTAATTTTTTTTATAGTTTTATAAAATAATTTTCATAAGAAAATGCTACAAATTTTTTTTTAATTCATTTTGTAGAAATATTATTTGTATTATTTTTTATTATAATAATAAGTAGTGAAGCAGACAAAAAACAAATAATGTGTTAATAACATAATAATTAATAAATATCATACAAAGTATATGGCTCTCTTAACAAAGATGGTGTGGCACTTATTCCAAAACCCGAGTGACTACTGGGCTAAAGTGATTAAAGGTTTATACTTCCCTAGTACTTATATTTTCCGTGCAGCAAAAGGTGTTAGGTCCTCGTGGGCATGGACGAATCTATTAGTCGGCCGAGATGTCTTAATGGAGAATGGGCTTTGGAGAGTCGAGGTCGGTCAGAGTATCAAAGTCTTTGATATGCCTTGGGTGCCAGGACTTCCTAATTTCAAAATACCAGCTCAGGATGACCTATGCATAACCAGCTCAGACGGCCAGTGTTCTCACTCATAATATCGGAACCCCAACAGTGGAATTTACAGCAGGTTGGATGTCACCTATCAGACACGCAAAAGGAAGCCAATTGTCGAATTTTGTTGCCAACACTTTCACGACCAGATCAGTTTATTTGGCCACATACGGCTACCGACGAACTAAGAGTTGGTTCGGTGTACCGGCAAATCAAAGTCCAAGGTGAGAATTTTGAATTCATTACCCCGCAGGTCCAGGATGTTGTCGCGGTCCTCAAATGGAAGGATATATGGGCAATGAATACAATCTCAAAGGTTCGATCTTTCCTTTGGAGACTCAATACTAATTCGGTTGCGGTACGAGCCAACCTTTGCCGCCGTGGAGTGAATGTAGAAGCTCGATGCCTTTTTTGCCAAGAAGAAGAATCTACCGCTCACATGTTGTTCCAATGGGCATGGACTGAGCCAGTTTGGTTTGCAACTCTTAACATTCTAGTAGCAGACTTGGGTGCGTCTTCAGTTCCGGATTGATTTACAAAGATTAGAACAATGACAGGCCTCAACAAAGACGAAAAGATTAGACGATGGGCTCTTATCGGAATGGTCAGTTGGACTTTATGGAAGGAACACTGCAGAGCACTATTTTCGAACGAGTCGCCAAGTTCAAGTCGAGCTACAAAACATGCTCTGCGAGATAACAGTGAGTACTGGAGCTCGCACGTAGAGCATAGATGTGGACCGACTCATCAACGACAAGGAAGAGCTGAAGTTGCATGGTCACCCCCGCCAGCAGGTACCATCAAGATCAATTGTGATGCTTCTTGGGAGTTGGGTTTGGGATCTGGCGGAATTGGCGGAATAGCTCGAGATGGACATGGAACAATTGTTGGAGGTTTCAACAGGTTCTTACGAGCCGATGGTTGTATTCAATTGGATGTGGAAGCTATCCAAAAGGCGGTGGATCTGGCAATAGCAAATGGATGGCAAAACGTAACCATCGAGTCAGACTCAAATGTCATTATTCAGAGCCTAATTGGAGATACGGCGGACTGTTGAATAGCGATCCAAGTTGATAACATCCTGATGGCGGCGTCTAGTCTAAATACTGTTAGGTGGTCGTGGGTTCCGCGTCTAGCAAATGCTTGTGCAGATTGAGTTGCTTGTCAATCTAGAAAGATGTCATGTCCATTGAATTAAGTGTTCTTACCCCTCCCTCTCTTTTGTCATTGATTATAAATGATCGAGAATTCCTTCCTCCTTAAGACCGATAATTTGAATTAATAAAGAGAATATTCATTGGAAAAAAAGCATTTAATAAATAATAACACTATGTAACCTTGAATATAATCTCACATTATATATGTTTTTTGATGTAATCTCACATTACAGTGAATGGAATTATGGACGTAATCTTATACAATAAACTTTGCATTACAATGCACACTGTATTATATGGTTTGTCTAACAATATAGGGAATAGAACCTAAAAACTGTCTCAATTTTGACCCATGCGTCAGTTTGGTGTCTGAGTTTTACAAAGATTGTCTGAATTTTCATATATGTTGCTATTTGGTGTTTCCTATACTTTTGGGGTTAAATTGGACGGAATGTGGTCACGTGACCAACATGTGACTGAATGATTTAAAAAATCTCTTAAATAGCCCCCTCCAATTCTGGCCACCACCACCGATTCCGGCCACCACCACCTATTCCGGCCACCCACTTCTTCTTCTTTTTCTTCTTCTTCTTCTTCTTTCTCTCTCTCCCGTAAGTTCTTCTTCTTTCTTTCTTTCTTTCTTCTCTCTCCTATAACCCTTCTTGTTCTTTCTCTCTTTCTTCTCTATCTCTCTCTTCTCACTCTCTCTCATGTAACCCTTCTTCCTCTTCTTCTTCTTCTCGGCCCGAACCAGCACCGCCGTGGTCGGAATCGGAGGTGAGTGGTCGGTATCGGAGGTGGGTGTCCGGAACTGGAGGTGGATGACCAGAATTAGAGGCTTAAAAAAGTGGGAAAAATAGTATTTTTAACTCAATATGTCAAATTTAACCGCAAAAACTAACGGAAAATCGAATAGGCACAAAACTGAAAATTGGGACGCTAAATATCAACAGTTTAAAATTGAGATACCAAACTGACACTCGGGTTAAAATTGAGACAATTTTTAGGTTATATTCCCAACAATATAACGTGGATACAATCCATCCAAATTCCAAACACCCTTTAAATGTGAATTTATGATACAATATACTGTATTTATAAGAATACATAAATAAATAAATAAAATTATATACAAATGAATGTCTAGTTGTCTACCGACAAAACCGGACAGTTGATGAGAGATTTACGAAAAGTGATCCATTTCTTTTCTCAATGCGCTTCCGGATATCATTATTATTGGGTGAATTTCTTTTTCTTGCTTGCTTTCCCCTTCACTTTGTACAAATTCATAACTTTTCTTGTCTTTTACAACACCAATCAATACGCGAAATGTCCATTGCCGATGCAACTTTCATCTCCCTCCCTGACAAGGGATGAGGATTCAATCAGTTTGAGCTGAAAAACACTACTCCTCCAGGTCAGATTCCAATACCTAGCAGGCTCGATTCATAACCCATTCGACATTTGCATTGCGAAGCGATGAATTCTTTAGTTTCAGCTCGATTCGATGCTTCCTTGCTCATTTCCGATCTTGGGTGTTGGTAGATTCGAAAATCTGAGGCTCCGAGGTTCAGATGGAGCCTCGTGTGGGGCATAAGTTTCGGCTCGGGAAGAAGATTGGCAGCGGCTCTTTCGGAGAGATCTATCTCGGTTTGTCCACGCCTCCATCGTGAATTTGTGATTTTCTGTTTGCTTTTGAATTGTTTTAATTGTTGACTCGCGATTGGATTGAATTTGCAGGCACCAATGTCCAGACCAATGAAGAAGTTGCTGTCAAACTTGTGCGTGTCCTTCCCCATATTTCTTATAATGCTTCCGAATATTGACATGGCATAGATAATAATAATATGTCGTACCAATGAAGTGTTAATCTTTTGAAACGATTGATGGCAGCTTCATCTGCTAAATGAACGATAACAACCGTCCAAATTGTTCACTTTTTTTGTGTTCCAATTCAATTATTTTCATTAGATAATATTTTTAGGATCTGGATTGGTTCGTTTAGCTTCACTGCTGAGTACAAAAACTTAATCTGTTGCACCTTATCTGGATAATTGATGCTGAAGAAGAATCTGTTTGCTGTCACTGAAAACTTGTGTACATTTTTGGGTAGAAACTGTGATGTGGCTCTAGGTCTTAAATGCTGAAACTTTTTATTGATCTGCATCAAGTAAAGAACTCAGTGCTGTGTTTTGAAAGATTTCTCCATTGATCTACGAAGGAAATTTTGAATTCTTGTAGTCTATCCTTTTCTGTAGATGTGTTTGATTGTGGATTATTTTCTAGAGCTATCTTATTGCAGTATGAAATTGCGTACACATTGTCTGAACTATTCTCTACAAATACCAGGAAAGTGTTAAGACTAAGCATCCACAGTTGTTGATGGAGTCGAAGTTATATAGGCTCCTACAAGGAGGAGGTAGTAGTTTATCTACTGCTGCAATATTCATGCATTATCTGACGATTGTAATATTAATTTCTTTTGTTTGTCTTGGGTAGAGGGTATTCCTAAAATTAGATGGTTTGGTGTCGAGGGAGATTACAATGTTCTTGTGATGGATTTGCTTGGACGAAGTCTTGAAGATCTGTTCAACTTCTGTAGCAGAAAACTCTCTCTTAAGTCAGTTTTAATGCTTGCAGAACAAATGGTTTGTGTTATTTTGTGTTCTCTACTGTAAACGTAATTATGTCATATGACTCATATCCTGCTGTTGGTTTGTATACCACCTTATATTGATGATCACTGATATATCAACTGATGTTCATTCAGATCAACCGTGTGGAATATGTACATAATAAGTCTTTTCTACATCGAGACATCAAGCCAGATAATTTTCTTATTGGCTTGGGAAAGCGTTCAAATCAGGTTAGAGCTGTAACTTTTAAGTAAGCGTATAGCTCTACTTATACCCGGTATAGATGTAGTGTGCTAAGTTCCATACCTTGTCTTGCAGGTCTATATTATTGACTTCGGCCTTGCCAAAAGATACAAAGATAGTGCCACCAATCAACACATTCCGTATAGGTGAGTTGGATCTTCATTTTGTACTTTCTGATCACATTCAATTTGCAACTACATTCTCCAGACCTTTAAATGCTTCAGCAGTGGAGTGTGTGTGTATATATATATATATATATTCTTATTCTCACATCTAAATTAGAAGCGGAAGTATTTCCATTCAAGACCACCAACCATGACTTTACTGATTTTTTGTTTTTTATTTAAAGAAAACACTGAGTTGCTTCTATTAGAGTCTCAAAAGATTCTCCCTAGTGGTTGACAAATGGCAACCCAAGTTTCTTCTTTTCCTTTACTTCATTTTTTTTTTTCATCTTAATGTTTCCTTTGAATGAGTTAGCGGTGTTCGTCTGTTTAATCTATATTATTATCTGCATTGTTGGTGATTTTTCCACCAGGGAGAATAAATGTCTAACTGGAACTGCTAGATACGCTAGCATGAACACTCATCTTGGAATTGGTACATGCCAGACCTGTACTCATATTTTACCAATTTCGGTGACTCTTCTGTGGCTGGACTGACTATTCATAGTAGACTAGTAATTGTTTTTCTGTTCTTGGGTTTTCTAGAACAAAGCCGCAGAGATGATCTGGAATCAGTCGGTTTTGTCCTAATGTACTTTCTTAGAGGAAGGTGATACAGCATTCCTTTTACTCTCCTCTACTATGAAAGCATATGTCTGTTTTCTTTCCGTAACTTGGCCCTGCAATTGTTTGGCAGCCTTCCTTGGCAGGGACTGAAGGCTGGAAACAAGAAGCAGAGGTACGAGAAAATATGCGAGAAAAAAGTTTCTACTTCAATTGAGGTACGGTCCTTCGCTTTTTTCCCGCCTATTTTTGGACAAGGAAATTGAAATTGTTGATTCTGTATCAGACCTTATGCCGTGGCTATCCTTCCGAATTTGCATCATACTTCCACTATTGTCGGTCGTTGCGGTTCGATGATAAGCCAGATTACGACTATCTCAAGGCTTTGTTCCGCAAGCTTTTCATACACGAAGGTGTGCGAGTATTCTTTATATTCTGCTTTGAAAAACACTTCCTGACAAGTTTTATAGACGCATGTTCTGAACGGTGCAATATAATTGATGGATTACTCAGGTTTCCAATGTGATTATGTTTTTGATTGGACCATTTTGAAGTATCAGCAAACCCAGTTGGCTACTCCGCCTGCTCGTCCTCTGGTACTTATTTTCATTGATGATTGTTTTTTCAGGATATAGGCGTATTTATAGCTATGAAAATGTCGGTTTCCTTATTGTTTACATGTCAGAAGTTTATTGGTTGTTACGTATCAACTCAACTTTATCACACTGAATATTTCCCCACTTTTTTTTAGGGTCTGACTGCTGGAACCAGTTCTCGACTACCCCCAACATCAGGCAATGTTGACAGGAAGTCAGGTAGATCAATAGCAGTTGTTCCTTTATTAATTTTTTTAAAAAAAGAATCTGAAATGTTAGAAATTTCATGATAAAATAACAACAGTTACTTTTTCATGGAAAAAAAGAACATCTGGTGAGATAATCAAAATTCAATAGTTCCCTACACTTATAAAAAGATGCTACTTTCTCATAAAATTTGTCGCTAGGTTTCACATTTAGTATTCCATGACCCATGTTGAAGATTCGGAACTCACAATTCGTGTCCATTGAAGAGTTGTGTATAATGAAAAAGAGTAACGGATTCATGCAGGTGTTGTTGATAAAGGGCACTCTGGTGGTTTGTCAATGGATCGGTCCCGACATAGAATTTCAGGTGCAGCTATAAGTTCGGGTAGCGTATCCAACCATAGGACTCATGCTACACATGATTCTGCAATTACTAAGGATGCTACGGTATTATTCTTCATCCATTAACTTACTACATATATTATTAGGTCAATAACCTGGGAGAGGTCTGAAGTTTGACCCTTGTTAATTTGAGAGGTCTGAAGATTGAAATGGTGATAACTGAGGTCTGAAGTTTGGACTTTGTGATTTTTAGGTTTTCCGTCCAAATTTTCTGTCAAATTTAACAGAACCGTGTGAAATGTCAAAAATACCCTTTTGTAATATTTGAATTAATAAAAAGTTTAATTAATATAAAGATGAAATGACAAAAATACCCCTGTCCATAATTTAAACCTAACCCAACTCCGACCACCACCACGGCTCTGGCCGGCCACCACCCTCTCCGGCGACCACCATTCTCTCCGGCGACCACCACCCTCTCCGGCCGGCCACCACCCTCTCCGACGACCGCCACCACGGCCTCAATTGGGCCCAAATTGGAGCCACCGGCCCCGATTGGGCCCAAATCGGAGCCACAAAGCTCCGATCGGAGCTCGGTGGCTCCGATTTGGGGCCACAGAGCTCCAAATCGGAGCTCTGTGGCCCCAGATCGGAGCCACAGAGCTCCAAATCGGAGCTCTGTGGCCCCAGATCGGAGCCACAGAGCTCCAAATCGGAGCTCTGTGGCCCCAGATCGGAGTCACAGAGCTCCAAATCGGAGCTCTGTGGCTCCGATTTGGGGCCACCGAGATCCGATCGGAGCTTTGTGGCTCCGATTTGGGCCCAATCGGGGCCGGTGGCTCCGATTTGGGCCCAATTGGGGCCGTGGTGGCGGTCGTCGGAGAGGGTGGTGGCCGGCCGGAGAGGGTGGTGGTCGCCGGAGAGGGTGGTGGTCGCCGGAGAGAGTGGTGGTCGCCGGAGTTGGGTAGTGGCTGGCCGGAGCCGTGGTGGTGGCTGGAGTTGGGTGGTGGCCTTAAGGGCATTTTCGTCTTTTCATTGAATCATGTGAGATGCAAGAAGGGTATTTTTGGAATTTTTTTTTATTTCTGGTCACATGCAATGCACATAACCAACTTCCGTCAGTTTTAACGGAGACCTCTATTATCTACAAGTCGAAACTTCAGACCTTTGTTATCACCATTTCAAACTTCAGACCTCTCAAATTCACAAGGGTCAAACTTCAGACCTCTCCCAGGTTATTGACCCTATATTATTGGCAAATAGAAAAGAAGTTGCTATGTATTGAGATAAATTCTTTGATACATACTCAAATGGAATTCTCTAATCATGCAGAAATCAAAATCCTCATTTTTCGGGCTATCAAGTGGATCAACAAGACACGCCGCTCCAGATTCTTCACGAGGTCACTCCTCAACATCTGGGCCAATACCTATGGAGAGATCATCATCGAGTGCACCAAGAAGTACACTTCTCGGGTTTCCAGATATCCGAAAAATCTCTAGAAGAAGCACATCACAATCTCAGAACTATGATTCTGCTCTCAAGGGGATCGAGAGGCTACACTTTGAAGGTAATGGAAGAGTCTAGTTTTTTTTTAAAATGCAAAATTTGCTCTAAATTCAAGATATGCCACGGATATTGTTCGGGTTCTTGGAGAGTAAAGGAGGAGTGAATGTGAATTTAAATCCCGGTGGTTGTGGAGGGAGGGGACTGCAAGTGTGGTTGAGTTGAGAGGGTGAGGTATTGTTAGTTGGTGATGAGTTTAGGGACTGAAAGTTGGAGGCCTCAAAATCTATCTATAGGCTTTTCCGTGTAAACTGTATCTATTCCTTTTGTTTTCAAGTATGAACAAGGCGATTAACTCAAGTTGTGAAACTTGATTTGTGTCCTCTATGTATTTGTGGGTTATTTCTGCTAATCATTAGTGGGGAGTTTATTTTTTATTAGATGACTTTACAGGTATGATTTAGAAGGAAAAAAAATATTTATATAATAATAATAATATAAAAATCTGTATGTAGAGTAATATTATGGTGTATTTTGTTTTTGTAAGTCACAGAATTGGCCAGAAATGCAATTCTAAAATTATTTTTCTACGTACATTTTACTAGTAGTAAAAGTCTCTTTACATTTTTTAACCAGCGTTTGGATTGATGTAATGTGAGATGTAATCTCACATAATATCAATATTACGTTGTTTGGTTTGTCAAACGACGTAATGTGCATTGTAATCTGAGATTACGTCCAAACTTCATTCAACGTAATGTGAGATTACATCCAATATTACGAAGTATTATTATTTTAATATTATTTGTTAAATAGATTAAATATTTTGTATTATCTTTATATTTTATTATGATAATAGTATTGTTATTATTATTAGTTTTTATTTTTAATATACTTCATAACTCATTATTATAATAAATTATAATCCACCTAATGTTCGTATAAAATGAGTAAGTCTTTTTCGTTTCTATTTTTATTTATGAAAATTATCTTATAAAACTATATATAATGTTTTAATTAATAAAAATTTAGTTATTATGCGTATTTAGTTTAAATATATAGTCTTTAGAATTTGTAAATGACTATAGTATTAATCACACACATAATTTTTATGAAGTTAGTTATTATTAAAATATTTATATTCTTTTAAATTTTATTATATTAAATTAAAATATAATATACTCATATCTTTATACCAATATAAAATGGGAGGGTTGTCCTCACCCCAATAGGTACATTTTTAACATTTTTAATTTTATTATTATTATTATTATTATTATTATTACTATTACTATTATATAATATTTAGTTCCCATAACTTTATAAAATTGATGATTAAGTCTTTATTATCTTTGAGACCCATCTATTTATCTTTACTATTACTTAAAAATCATTTCGTTAAATTTTGTTATTTTTATTTTTTAAGTTCGCTTAATTGACATGTCGCTGTATTTATTATTAAATTCTCAATCCAATAAACTTATCAATTAGGGATGCATATCTCCTGCCCCACTCTTCTTGTTCCAGATCGTGTCTCATCGTTAAGATTTTGACACGTGTTCTGTGTGTAATTAATTTTGTGGTTTTTTTCTCTAAAACCCTACTGAGATTTTTGAAACCTAGAAGGAAAATTAAATTTAAGGACACGTGTCAAAATCTAAATGGTGAGGCACAATCTGGGGCATGAAGAGTGGGCAGGAGATATGAATCCATCAATTAGAGTATCCTTAACATATGATATGCATTCAATATGTGCAAATGTCGGGTGCATGCATTGTTTCATTTACCATATCACAGATTAGGGGATGTTCCGCCCTTTGACATTTTTGTATCACATAAATCAGTCACTTGCCAACTCATATAACCTATCAAAATATGGATCAACCGTAGTTCCTGAAGTTTGACTTTACATATACCATGTTACTCAATGTTCAATACTTATTGACTCGAACTATTGATTTAGTTCTTGTGTTTGTAAATTCAATCATATTAGGTATATCCTAATTAGCAGTTGAATAAATATTTAAGGTGAATTCAATAAACTTCAGACATTAGTGATTTAAAAAATTGATGATGTAGTCCTTACTATATTTGAGAGTTACTAAAAATTTCATTAGTTAAATTGCATTAATTTTTTTGCTAAGTCACTTAACTTACATGTTACGTACATTAATTATCATTAACTTCTTAATGCAATATACCTATAAATTCGAGTCACTCCCAAATTATGATATTTATTCAACTCGTGTACTTTTAGAGTACATGTTGAGATTTTTTTGTATATGTGTCAACAAAGGTTCTTGAATTTTGACCTTTTGTGAATAATATGTTACTCATCGTCCATCATTTAGGGTCTCGAACTATTAATTTAGTTCTTCCATCTGTCAATTTAATCAAATTGTGTACAACCTAATTAGTATTTAAATAAATAATTGATGTAAAGTCAAGTATAAACTTTTGATTTTAATTAATTGAATTTTCCTTTGGCGTTAAATCAATTTTTGTTGGTATTATGGTATAAAATTGCAAGGAACGTGTATAGTTTCGTTTGTATAGGTCAAACTGTTCCACTAATGACTCTAAGTTGTTAAGTACGGGTTTACATTCTTCACTCCTCAAGTTGATGAGTTAGATACAACTTTGTCGTTAATAACCCACGCCATACGCGATATAACTCATTATTAGTTCTAACCGTAAATATATATACATGTAAAGCTAATTTAGTACCGTAATGGAAAACAATGGTTAATTTTGTACATAATTATCATCTTTCTATTTTTTTCGTTGTGAATTACATTGTGTCGTTCTTTTTTTCTCTCAGCCCCTCAAGTTGCCCATGTATTAATTAAATATCATCATATTAGAAAGTTTAAGATAAATTATATATCTTGAAATTTAAACGACCGATACGCGTGCAACGCACACGTTAATAACTAGTATATATATATATATATATATATCAATATAATAATAATAAAGTCGCGTTCTTTAATATACTCTGCATCTCCCTCTCCTTCATAATCATATCATTGATGTCTTTATCTACTGCGACTGCCTCCTTCAGCTAGATATATACTCATTTCCAGAAATTTGATATCCATCTCTACGGGGATTAGAGGACATGCATCAAGTAGTTGGAAAATAATTTATTCTAACAGTTTCCTCAAATTAATTTGATCGATCGATTAGTGTTTTAAAAGTAAATGAACATAAATTGATGGCGAAGAGTGTAATTGAGATCTTAACAATATATGAAGAAACTTCTAAGAAGATAAGGAACTTAACAATATATGAAGAAACTTCTAAGAAGATAAGGAAAACACTAACTGATTGTGCAGTGTAATAAAGTTCTAAACAAATGTTTGTAGCAACTTTTCAGAATGAAATAAATTAGAGTTAATAACTTATAAGAGGTTTGAAGTTTGACTCATATTTATCAGTGATGTATGTAAATACTTAATTTTGGTCCGCGCGTAGCACGTTTAAAATGTCATATGTGACGCGTTAAAAATTGAAGTATCTAAATATGGAAGGTCGCGAAGTTTCTAAAGATGGGACTGATTAAAATAGGACAGTGTATATGCATTAATTATTTTAAAATATTCAGAAAATATATTATGTGTATTTATGGTGAAATACATAAATATATATGTATATTTTCGGAATATTAAATGCATATATTTTTCAGATTTTATTTTCCTAGTTTGGGGGTCATAGTTTAGCTATAAATAGACTCATTTTACATGTAAAAAAAGGGGACACCATCAATAATAATAATATTACATCAGATCTCGAAACCCGTACATATTTTTTTTACATCGTCTTCCACCTGGTCCGCCGGAGGTCACCGGCGCAGCAAACCGCCGACCTTCACCTGCCAGCCTCGCCCGGCCATAGTCATCTACACCGCCACCTGCCTGACCCCGACGTCGCCAGCCCACCACGTTGCCGGCCTCCCTCTCTCTCTCCTTCCCTTCTTCCTCTCTCTCTCTGTCGTCTCTCTCTCTCACCCCTCTCGTCGGCAGCCCACTGCAGTTCCGACCACGACCGGCCAGTTGCGCGTCCATCTCCGGCCATCCGACCTCCGCTCGCCCAGCCAGCCCCCTTCACCGCAGTTCGACCTCCAGCCAGTTCCGTCCTGCTATTGCCGTGATATGTCCCGCTGGAGCTCTTGGCCCTGTCACCTCCACTCTGACCCGCCGGAGCCCGTCCCAGTCTTGACCAGCGTCGTGTCGCCTCCGCCGTCCCAGTCATCTCCCGCCGAAGTCACTGTCGCACGTCATCCAGTTCACCGGAGCTCCTTCAGTCTTGCCCGCTGCCGGTGCTTGCTGTCGCAGCCCTCCAACCTAGGTGAGCGTTATTTTTTGGTTTTTTGTTATTTATTTATTTATTTGTTTTTTTAATTTATTTATTTATTTTTCTATTTTATTATTATTATTTTGTTAACAAATTGTTATTATATTATGTTTGAATTAGGCAATTCAAGATATGATAGACTTAATTTAAGTGGTAGAATATGTAATTGTTCAAAGACATGTATGTATATATACTAAGTTGTGTTAATTTAAGCATGTTAGTAATTTTGCTTCTTTTTTTTAATTTTTAATTGAGTTAGGAATTATAATTGTTTTTTTAACTTAAGATTATTCAATTAAATTTTGATGTTGTTGGGTTAATCTGGGGTAATATATATTTATATATTTTTTTGAATTGGCAAATTAAGTGAATAGAGTACCGAAATGGTGTAGTTAAAAATTATATTTTTAAGGGTTAACAGGTGTTTTGGTCCATGATGTTTGACAACTTTTGGGTTTTGGTCAATGATGTTTTTTTTACCTAGTTTTGGTATCATATGTTTGCAGATTTTTTCTAGTTTTGGTCTAACCGTTATATTCCGTCCATTTTCTGACATGTTCAAGTCACGATATCCACTCTAAACTTTAAATTTAGTCCCTCTAATACTTTCTTAACCTTTTTATTGTTCAATTTAGTCCCGAAGTTTCAAAATTGACCCCAATTGGACAATAGGTCCAATTGAATTTTTGAAACTTCGGGACTAAATTGAACAATAAAAAGGTTAGGAAAGTATTAGAGGGACTAAATTGAACAAAATTGAAAGTTTAGGGTAGATCACGTGACTTGTACATGTCAAAAAATGGACGGAATGTAACGGTTAGACCAAAACTAGAAAAAATCTGCAAACATATGGTACCAAAACTAGGTAAAAAAAAACATCATTGACCAAAACCCAAAAGTTGTCAAACATCATGGACCAAAACACCTGTTAACCCTATTTTTAATTCGTAAAAGAACCTCCAAACTCGAATTTCTGATCGTAGATCGATTTTATACCTAGGTGTTTAATTCGTTATTCGCTTAGGTAATTTAGGATTATAGTTAGTCTAATAATTAACTAGTGGCGACTCTTTCCAAAATTCACGTTTTCAAAACGTAATTCGCCTTATGTCAGATTTTAGGTCCGACAAGGTCTGAAGTTTCAAAAGTTAATATGGAAGGTCTGAAGTTTCAACTTTGTTGATATTTGGTTTTCCGTCCATTTTTAAGGTTAAATTTAACAGAATGGTCTGAAATGACAATTTTGCCTTTTTTAATATTTTGTTTTATTTAATACCTTATTTGAGAAAATGTGAAATGATAAAATTACCCATGAAGTCAAATTAAGAATTGAGTCCTAATTTTTTATTTTGTTCAATTTAGTCAAAATTTATATTATTAAGTTTTGATTTTTACAATTGAGTCCCTATTGTTTTCTCCGTCACCGCACAAGTCCACCGGCCACAACCCGAGACCGCCGATCACCACCCAAGGCCGATGACGACCACCAATCGGGCCGGCCACCACCAAATCGTGGCAGACCAGCCACAATCGGTGCCTGCCACCACCCCAATTGGTGGTGGCCTCCACCCAAATCGGTGCCAGCAGCCCCAACTGGCGGTGGCCGCCACCCCAATCGGTGCCAGCAGCCCCTATTGGGGTTGGTGGCCACGATTTGGGCCGCATAGGGCTCCGACCGAGCCCTCTGTGGCTCAAACGGGGCTAGGGGGCTCCAGATCGGGGCCCTCTGGCTCCAATTAAGACAGAGAGGGCTCGGTCGGAGCCCTCTGTGGCCCGATTGGGGCTGCTGGCCCCGATTGGGGTGGCGGCCACCACCAATCGGGGCCAGCCACCACCAATTGGGGTGGTGGCCGGCCCCAATCGGTAGCTGCCAGCCCCAATTGGGGCTGGCCGGCCCCGATTTGGATGTGGCCGGGCCAATTAGTGGTCATCGTCGGCCTTGGGTGGTGGTCGGCGTCCGCGGGTGGTGGCCGACCACAATTGGGGCATTTTCGTGTTTTCATTTCAAGCATGTGAGGGGGCATTTTCGTCATTTCATTTCAAGCAAGTTAGGGGAACACTTTTGGGATTTAATTTTATTTCCGGTCACATGCCAAGCACGTGATCAACTTCCGTCAGTTTTAATGGAAAAAATTAACGGAGACCTCTTATATCAACAAAGTTGAAACCTCATACCTCTCATATTAACATTTGAAACTTCAAACCTCTCCGGTTAACATGGAACAAACTTCAGAGCTTTCATAGGTTATTAACCCAATAAACTAATGGGTTAAAAAGTCTTTTAGTAACATATGTTTGATCAAAGTTGGCTTTTAGTATTATTTTTTTTATATTTTATTTAGATTTTTGGTGTCTCATATTTGTGTTTTGTTGACTTTCGGTGCATCCGTTAATTTAATCATTTAAGTGGTATTTGCAGATCACGTGACACCTCATATACTTTTGATTTTGTTCAATTTAATCCCTCTTATACATCCCTAAACCCTAAACCCTATATAGTGACCCTCAATTGGGACCTAGCCAATTGGGTCCAATTGGTCCCAATTGGCTAGGCCTCAATTGACCTAGCCATGACCTAGCACAAGGCTAGGTCCGACACTGGTCGGGTTCACCTTGGTTAACTTTCACTGAGTTAAATGGTTTGATTTTGAAACTTTGGGACTAAATAGAATAAAATAAAGTTAGGGATGTATTAAAGGGACTAAATTGAACAAAATTAAAAGTATAGAGGGTGTCACGTGACTTGCACATGCCACTTGATGGACCAAATTAAAGGATGCACCAAAAGCAGCAAAACACAAACGTATTTTACCAAAAGTCTACAATATATATATATATATATATATATGGCACCAGCCAACTTTGGTCAAATATATGACATCAAAAAAATCTTTAACCCTAAACTAAACTAATTGATGGACCAATTTGATGTAGCAATATATGTAGCAACTTTTAGGTGGGTTTCTATAATACCTATACTAGGATCGATATTACTAACTCTTTTTTTTCTGGCAAAAACAAAAAATATACTAAATACCTGCTCACATTACATGTGCGCGTATTGTCGTCATACGAACGTTAAAGGACATGATCAAGCACACCAAAACGATGATATAAGATTATGATTGACCCGACTTCGATACAGTAGTAGATCATGATTAACAAAATTGACTTGAATTATGTAACATAATCTATCTATTTACCAATATATTATTTGAGGAGGGTCCTCAACCCTAGTAGGTTTTTACTCTCCAAAAGGTGCCATTTCCGGTCTGGTCCGATCAAATATAAATGTCTAATTAAACCATAATAAACTGGTCTGCTCTCCCTCCTCAACAACAACGCCGTACAAGAACAACAAAACGACTTCTCAAATTCTATATGCATCTCTCCCCACTCCGTACTTCTGCAAATCGGCCCCTCACTGTACATGGGTCCGCTACCAGCCAGTCCACCAACCTGCCCTTTACTGCAAATTTTCGACTACGACGTTGTAACCTCTAGATCCCCCCTCCGTCACGACTTCTCAACTCTCTTTGATCCTCCCCCACACTCCGTACATTCACTGTACATCACTAACCACCGTTCAACGCTACCCAACGTCCATCGATCCCTACCGTTCGCCACCATCCCATCATCATACGCATAATTCCCTCTTACGATTGATATTATGAAGTAAAGAGAAATATGTCATCAAAAAATGTAGCAACTGTCAGACACAGTTGCTCAACGATAATAATGTCAACAAATAATCCAGAATGCCGAGAAATTTCACCGACCCAATTCAGAGGTTTCCCCACTTAATTCTTTGGGAGGGCTTTGCTTCGACGAATAACTAACGACAGTGACAGGAACATTGTAAGTCAATTTCAGGAATGAATTCAGTTTTCCTTTTTCCGATTACAATTTTGCAGTAATTGGGTTTCAATTGATTGAGGAGCTCTTATTTACCCACTGTAAAGATGCATGGTGACTGGTGATCCGCTAGGTCAATTGGACCAGCCCTGGACTAGCCCAAGGCTGGGTCCGACCTCAGTCGGGGTCACCTGGGTCCAGCGGCCCAGACCGGGGTACGACCCAGGACCGGGCAAGACTAGGGTTAGGCCTATCAAGTTTAGTGGTTCGATTTGTCTTCTTTGGGACTAAATTAAACAAATGAAAAGTTAGAGATGTATTTGAGATATTAAATTGAACAAAATCAAAAATTTAGGTGGGTCACGTGACCTGCACATGTCATTTAACAGCCAAAACTAACAGTCAACTAACAAATGACCAAAAGATAACAAAATTCAAACGTTTAGTAACAAAAGTATTAAAAAAAAATTTACATATTGTACTCAGTAAGATACCTAAGCCTATAGTTTCATTTTGTTAATGAAGATCGTCTCTAGGGCCTAGGGGAGGCAACCCAATCGGTTGGGCCACCAAAATCTATAGCTCCATTAATTATGCATTAATGATTCTAGTTTAATATTTTCTAAACTTATTAATTTTCCACTCAGCATTAAATGCTATATTTAGTTATAGAAAATAAATTAGGTATTTTCTTTTATAAATAAATATTCTCATTAATTATTTTCATCGTTTATTAATTCATTTACTAAGTTATTTTGGATTTGCCAAAATTTACTCTTAAATAGAAATTATTAAAAGTTCTATTTTCTGGGGATTTTTGTGCCGTCGTCGGAGATTCTTCGCGATAATGCTTGCTTCTCTACGCTGCCGAAACTTTCTCCATTGGACAAATTACATTTTTTTTTCTCTTTTATGACATATAACTTATGTGGCGCTGATGTGGCTACAAATGTCCATCAAAATGTCTTTTGCCATTGGAAATGCTCTAAGGGACTGTTTTCTCATCTGCGTTATTTGTGTGACGTTTAGGTGATATCCTAGGTTTCCTTTCCTGTAACATGGATGCATGCTTGTTTTGATAGTGCTGCCGCTACTGATGGTCGTCCAGTCCGTCTCCGATTAGGTTTAGTTGCTGAGATATATAACCGTCTGTGCTCAACCAATGAAATTTGTGGGAAAGGTGGTTAGTGAGTGATAAGCATTGCATGTTAAGAATTTGGCGGCTCAGAAAGTGTTGCAAATTGCTCGGTCCAAGTTGTTGGGGATTACTATTGAGGAGATCAATGACCCCCAATACAATGCTGTTTCCGGTTTCATTTTGCTAACGGGGAAGATAGATGGTGATGCGATTTTTAACTATATTATTACATAAACTTAGTATATATATGACATCTCATAATTCAATATTAACTTATTTTACATACCTGTAGAAGTAATAATAGTTTGGGGCTTTATAATCAACCATAGAAAGTTGAGGGCTCTATTATTCATTACTAGAAGTTAGTCTTTTGTATCTGGTTGATATAAATAGACGAGCTCCCACTGTATTGGAATTCGATGAATAATAACATAATGAAATATTGATTCAGTTTCATCTTCTAGTTCTTCCGTTAATCTGAGAGTTTTACATGGTATCAGAGCTTTGTCGCTCCTGGATTTGCCGCGATTTCGCCATTGATCATTCTGATTCCGTTGCTCGAGTTTACACACTGTGATCGAGCTATTTTCGTCGATTCAATCGAAGAAATTTGGAAGGAAAGCCTGCTCTTAGTCAGGGGAAATCTTCTTTCTGAGATTGATTGATCTTCTGTCTGAATTGTACATTGCAATTCAGATCTCACTCTATTTTCTTGTTCGTTCTTCGTTTGGCTTGAAATGTCTGGGAACCTCGATCGGCAATGGCCGCGTCTTGGAGCGTACAACGCTATTCTTACTAATTCTCCGGGAGGTACGAATCAACCTCCAGGTAAAAATCATCCTTCGACTCAAATTCCAGCAGGAAATTCCAATTTGAACATAGCTGATTCAAACATAGCTGTTGCTGCTTCAAGTATTCATCATGGAGATGCTGGAATTGATGATCGCCTATACCTGCATCCTTCTGAAACACCTGCGACTTCTCTTACAGATTTCCGTCTCATTGGTTGTGACAATTACCAGGTATGGGTACGCCATGTTACAGATGCTTTAGTTGCCAAAAGTAAGATGTGCTATATTGATGGATCTCTTGCTAGAGAGTCTGTTGATGAATCTCTTCGTTATAAGTGGGATAGATGCAATGTGATTATTAAAGGCCAGTTGATTGCTTCTGTTTCTAGAGATCTGAGTCATGGATTGATCTATAACACTACTGCTATGGCTGTTTGGGAGGATTTGAAGGAACGATTCAATAAAGTTGATGGTACTAGGTATTTTCAGTTGACAAGGGAATTATATCATGTTAGACAGGGCACTATGCCTATAGCAGACTTTTATGGAAGCTTGAAAAGGATATGGGAAGAGCTTGCAGCTTCGGATGATGGTGTTTTATGTGCTAATTGTGTTTCAGCACCCAAAGTTGTTGCTGGAAGAGATAAACAAAAACTGATGCAGTTTCTGCTAGGCTTGAATGAAACCTATGCTGCAGTTCGTAGCAATCTGTTAATGATGCATCCCTTACCGTCTTTGAATTATGCCTACTCTGTTCTTGTTCAAGAAGAAAGCCAAAGACTAGTGGTAGGGTCAATCACTGCAGGATCAGAATATGGACCAGCCTTGTTCAGCAGTAATGATAATAGAAGCAGCTCTACTGTTGATAGTTCAGTGGCATTATATTCAGGAGGTAATCCTCAGTTCAAAGGTAGTGGGGCAAGAACAATTGTGGTATGCACTTATTGTGGAAGGAAAGGGCATGTGGAAGACAAATGCTGGAAAAAGAATGGTCTCCCTGAGTATATTAAACAAAAAAGGATTGCTGCTAATCAGGTTGAGTATACCATGAGTGATATCCCACAACAGCAGCAACAACATCAGTTACATCAGCAGGTGTATCAATCACCACCACCTTGTCAACAACAACAATTTGTACCACAATCACAACAGCAGCAACTATTACAACAAGCTTTTGGCTCAAACAGTCGAGTTACAGGAACACCAAATCCTCCTTCCTTGCCAATGCTCACACCAGAGCAGATTCATATGGTGGTGCAAAACTACAATCAACAACATAAGTACCAGGATGGACATGCTGAGGCTAAAGTAAACATGGCAGGTATGATTTTCTGTGGTTCTGTAGGTGATGGAATTCCTGGAGATTGGATAATAGACAGTGGTGCAACACATCACATGACATTTAGAAAGGATTGGTTAACTAATTTGAAGGAAGTGTCAACTAAAAGAATGGTGCATTTGCCTAATGGACAAGGTTCTCCAGTCACACATGTTGGTTCTTGTGCTGTTTCACGAGAATTGATGCTTAACTCTGTGCTTTATACACCAGAGTTTCATTACAATCTCATTTCGGTATCGCAACTAACGAGGGAGCTTGGTTTATCAATTCTTTATGTTCGAGACTTTGTGTTATTTCAGGCCCCCTTTACTGGAATGATAGTGGCGATTGGATATCTCCATGAGGGGCTTTATGCTCTCCATCAACAAAATGCTGCAAGAGTTCAATCTGCTTATGTTGCAGCAGTTTCAATAAAGAATAAAGCTGGGAAGGATGTTGCTTTGTGGCACAAACGGCTGGGTCACTTACCTTCCTCTCAGTTGCATCTGTTGTTCCCTTGTGTTTCTTCTAAAAACCATCATGTTGAAAGTGAATGTTTCATTTGCCCGATGGCTAGGCAGACCAGATTGCCTTTTGATATTAGTACTTCTCGTTCGAAAAAGATTTTTGATTTGGTACACTTGGATGTTTGGGGGCCATATTGTGTCCCTACTATTAATGGTTTCAGATATTTCCTTACCGTGGTTGATGATTTTAGTAGATCAACTTGGATTTTTCTGCTACACAGCAAGGATGAGGTTGTTATACACATTAAGCAATTCACAAATTGGGTCAAAACTCAGCATGAATGTAGAATCAAGTGCTTCCGCAGCGATAATGGGTCTGAGTTTTGCAACAACCTGAGCAGAGAATTCTTTCGCAGTATGGGAATAGAGCATCAAACAAGTTGTGTGTATACTCCACAACAAAATGGCGTAGTCGAACGCAAACATCGCCATCTTCTAGAGGTAGCAAGAGCCTTGAAGTTACAAGCTTCAGTTCCTGATCGTTTTTGGGGCTATTGTGCACTAACAGCCTGCTACTTGATTAATTACATGCCATCGTCAGCTTTGGGAGGAAAAATTCCATTTGAGATTCTTACTGGAAGAAGGCCAAATCTGAATCACCTGCGCGTTTTTGGCTGTCTTGCTTTTGCAGTAGATCTGCAGAACAATGATAAATTGAGATCTCGTTCCATTCCATCGATATTTTTTGGATACTCACAGTCTCAAAAAGGATATCGCCTCATGAATCTTCAAACTGGAGTGTTTTTTGTTAGTCGAGATGTTCGTTTCCATGAGGATGTGTTTCCTTTTTCCACACCTCTTAACATACCTGGAATCGAAGAACAACATCATCACGTCACAAGTCATAATTTCTTTGACTTTGATGATCCCAAATCTGCTCCTATCAGTCCTCCATTAACCATTTATACACATGCTCCTTCTCTTGATCATAATCAAGTCCCTACAATCTCCTCGGATGAAAATATTCTTGAAACTTCTCATGCTGATACAGATGATCATCAAATTACTGAAGTTTTTTCAGTCCCACCACCAGCAGCAGTGTCACCAGCAGCAACAGTGCTTCCTCAAAACCAACAACAGCTTAGGATGTCTACAAGAGAAAGAAAGAAACCAGGATGGCAAAGGGAATACATCATGACATGTAAAGCTTTGAATTATGATAACTTGTCAAGCTCTTACAGATGCTTTCTAGGAACACTTGAAAAAATCAGAGAACCAACTTCATATGTTGAAGCTGCTGCAGATCCAAACTGGATTGCTGCCATGAGAGACGAAATTTCAGCACTTCAAGAAAATCAAACCTGGGAAGTCGTCGATTGTCCTAAAGGGAAGTCTCCCATTGGTTGCAAATGGGTGTATAAGGTCAAATATCATTCTGATGGAACACTTGAACGATACAAAGCTCGTCTTGTAGCCAAAGGATACACTCAAAGAGAAGGAATCGATTTTAAAGAGACATTCTCTCCTGTCGTGAAGATGGTCACTGTAAGAATGATTCTTTGCATAGCTGCTGCTCGTCAATGGCCTCTACACCAAATGGATGTTAGTAACGCTTTCCTTCAAGGGGATCTTAGTGAAGAGGTTTACATGGACATTCCAGTTGGTTTTCATGAAAATTGTGATTCTAAAGGCAGAAGAGTGTGCAAATTACTGAAGTCTCTATATGGTTTAAAACAAGCATCCAGGCAATGGAATATAAAGCTCACCGATTCACTGATTCAACATGGTTATGAGCAGAGCCAATATGATCATTCACTTTTCAGCAATTTTTTGAATGGAGAACAGGTGCATATCCTTGTTTACGTGGATGATCTATTGCTCACTGGATCAAGTGAAAGTTTGATTACTGAGCTGAAGGTTATATTGCAGCAACATTTTAAAGTCAAAGACTTAGGGAAGCTGCGTTATTTTCTGGGTCTGGAAGTCGCTCAATCAAAGCAAGGGATAGTGCTTAATCAACGAAAATATGCACTTGAACTAATTGCAGATGCTGGTCTACTGGAAGGGAAAGCAGCAGCAACACCAATGGAGCAAAATCTGAAACTTACTTCAGTGGAATATGACGAGCAATTCAATCTCAATTTGGATGACAAACCAGTTGAAGATGTTGAACAGTTCAGACGCATTGTGGGCAGACTTTTGTACTTAACGATGACCAGACCAGATATCTCATACCCAGTACAGAATTTGAGTCAATTTGTCAATAATCCAAAGCGATCTCACTACCTTGCTGCTTTAAGAGTGATTCGTTACATCAAGCAGAACCCAGGACAAGGATTATTTTTTCCAGCTGACAACAATATGAATTCTATGGTTGCGTTTTGTGACAGTGACTGGGGTTCTTGCCTTTTGACAAGACGCTCTGTTACTGGATACTGTATCATGATTGGGAAGGCTTTGGTGGCTTGGAAATCAAAGAAACAGGAGACTATTTCACTCTCTAGTGCAGAAGCGGAGTATAGAAGCATGAAGAGAACTGCTGCAGAAATCATTTGGGAAAGAGGATTAATGAAGGAGCTTGGGTTTGAGTTGAAGACAGCAACCGGATTGGTGTGCGACAATAAAGCTGCCATACAAATAGCAGGGAATCCTGTGTTCCACGAGCGAACTAAACATATCGAAATCGATTGCCATTTCATTCAGAAGCTGATTTTGGATGGTGTGATAAAGACAGAACATATTGCATCAAAACAGCAGCCTGCTGATGTACTCACAAAAGCATTGAGCAAAGAACAACACAGGGAGCTGATGAAGGGACTGGGTATAAAGGATTTGTTCAAAAGAGAAGAAGGAACAGAGCTGAAAGAAGGAGCAGAGGAGGAAGAAAGTGGCTAGAATGTAGAAGTAATAATAGTTTGGGGCTTTATAATCAACCATAGAAAGTTGAGGGCTCTATTATTCATTACTAGAAGTTAGTCTTTTGTATCTGGTTGATATAAATAGACGAGCTCCCACTGTATTGGACTTCGATGAATAATAACAGAATGAAATATTGATTCAGTTTCATCTTCTAGTTCTTCCGTTAATCTGAGAGTTTTACAATACCTTCTGAACAATGCTTTCATAATATATAAATATAAGAGTAGCAATATTTTATTTTTTTTCAAAATATAAGAAATGTTCGGTTTAAGAGCTTATATTGGGAATCTCAAAATACCATATGCGATTTTAATAATATATATTATAGTTTCACTTAAAAAATAAGAGTTCCACACTAACAAATAAAAAAAAAAAAGCTAACATAAATATTACTTTGGATGGACATATATACGCATTCATAAGCACATTTTCCCAACAATCATCTTATACTCATTCATTTTGCCTTATCAATACTAATTTCTTAAATCATGATTCTTTTACTATTATTTTATATAGTACTATTTAAGATTTTTTTTATTTGAAATTTAAAATTGAATGTAAAATAAAATATAGGTAGTTAAAACTCTATTTATTTACCAACAGCATGCTTGTGCTTTTTTAACTTGTGAAACAATATGTTTGTGTTTTTTTTAACAAATTTTAAAAAAAAAAAAATGAAACCCGAGTCTGTCTATTTTAACCTTTCAAACTTTCATACACCAAATTTTAGCAAATATTGTAGGTTCTTAACCTAAAAATATTGTGGGCGTTACACAAATATTCTATTCTTTCCCTTTCTTTCCTGAATTTTGTTCGGACGTCTAGCTAGCTCTGGGAATTGATGTCGTTGTTGCCTTGGAGAGCTTTCTTTTTGCTATTTGCTGCAGCTTATTGGATTTTCCAGCTCCTGAAATAGAGATATTGTTGCTTTTAGGAAGCTTACTTTTTATCTTTTGGCTACACCTTTTATTTTGAGTTGCCGTACTAAGATCCGTTGTTTTCCCAAATTCTTGTGTGGCAGACTACATAGCTCTCTCATGCGGCGCGGCTGAGTTGGACGACAGATACTCTGATCCTCCCTCATTTATGATTTGGGTGCAGGTTAAATAGATGTTGTCGAGGGTTTTGGCCATTCTTAGATGTTGGATGGTTGTCATCATGGTCTTCATATCTTCGGACATTGCAGTAATAGCTGTGATGATGGTGCGTTCACTATTTGCACGCACGACTTGATCTTGATCAGCTCTAATACCAAGTGGGCTTATTAAGGGGAGCACAAACTCTGAAACTTAGATTTCTAATAACTTATCTGACACCCACCCACAACATAAATTAACGTTAAACTGACATAACTAATAACTAACAAGGCAAGACAAGAAGATTGATTTCCTTCAAATCTTGGAGATGCATTCCTTTATGGGTTAAGAACACAATAGGGGCCTGAATGTTTGCCCATGTTGTCAAAAGGGGTCTGAATTGAAAAAACGTATTATTAAGGGCCTGAATTTTGAGTTTTGTGTTTTTTCAAGTCTCCGTCCAAATTTTCTGTTAAATCTAACAGAACCACGTGAAAAGACAAAAATACCCTTTTGTAATTATTATACAATTTATCAATTTAATTAATAAAATGTGAAATGTCTAAAATACCCCTACACACTAATTATGCCCTTAAGGCCACCACGCTCCGGCCACCGCCCGACGACCACCACCCGGCTCCGGCGACCACCACCGGCCTCCGGCGACCGCCACCAGCCTCCGATCGGAGCCAAAAAAGCTCCGATTGGAGCTTTGGAGCTCCGGTCGGAGCCACAGGGCTTCAGATCGGAGCTTTTTGGTCGTCACCGGAGGTCGGTGGTGGTCGCCGGAGGCCGGTGGTGGTCGCCGGAGGTCGGTGGTGGTCGTCGGAGGCCGGTGGTGGTCGCCGGAGTCGGGGTGGTGGTGGTCGCCGGAGCTGTGGTGGCTTAAAGGGTATTTTTGTCATTTTAGGTCAAACATATGAGAGACACACTTTGGTCAAAGGGCATTTTCGGATTTTCAAATTATTTTTGGTCACATGCTTGGCATGTGACCACTTTCCGTCACTTTTAACAGAAAAAATAGACGGAGACCTCAATTATACACAAAACTCATAATTCAGGACCTTAATAATACGTTTTTTCAATTCAGACCCCTTTTAACAACATGGACAAACATTCAGGCCCCTATTGTGTTCTTAACCCTTCCTTTATTCTGTCTCAAGACAAAATTTAGTATGTACAAGGAGCATGGTACACTAATGTCTATCTGCTGTAAGAACCCACTAACCTAAAAAAGACCTTTACATTCCAAATCACCTGCTTAATTAAGACTACAAAGAATCTATACGACCACCTAATTTGATTGCTGACCCTAGCCTAGATCCCATCTCACTAGGCATTGTATTATTGTTTGTCAGCAAATGTATGTATAATCAACAACTATACATACAGACAAGGCTGAAACCCTTTAAACCATCATATTCAAGTCCGAAAGGTCATCCATTGGGATCTCGAGCCCCTCTAGCCCCAAGAAATCATCGTCCTCTTCCACATTATCATCATCCATGTTCAACCACGACGCTACATCTTGACCTTGGCACTCACCAAGCACATCCATTCCAGGCAACTGTAAACTCGAAAAATCAAGAACCTCTTCTTCATCTATCAATGGGTTGTCCAGTTCAACTTTTTCCTTTGAAGCAAAGCCTTGTTTGCATTGATCACCACCGGTGAGGAGACCATTGATCGACACCGATACCTGGGTTGATTTCTGCTTCGCCTTCCTCTCTCCTTTGACTGATGATGATGATCTGCCACTGCCTTTTCTGTTTCCGGATTTACCCTCTCTCTCCCTTTCACTTCTCTTCCCTTTCGGACTGCTGCTAACCAGAGCTGCTGCCATTCCTGATGGAGAAGCCAAAGAGTTGCCAATTGCGTTGCCAACTACATCATCAAGCAACAACTCTCTCTTCTTGACGCGATTCAACCATGTTTCTTCTTTATCAGTGGTTTGTTCACACAAGTTATTCATATGAACATCAGAAGGTACTCCATACTGGTCTGTGTCTTGGCGTGGTCTCTTGGAAGCTATTGAAAAGGAAAATAGCGTCATATACATTACGCGATCAAGGGTAGTACAGTCATTTAACGTAAGGGTAGATTTTTTTTATATACAATTACATCAATACTAAATGATCATACTACCCCTTCCTTAACTTAATAACCATACTACCTTTAAGCATGTGATTTAAGAAGTTTACCTTCTCCATTAGTACCGGGTAGTAACCGAGCTAGACTGAGATGAGATGACCCAGATTCAAACATCTCCTTAAATAAGGGCTGGCTGAAGCAACTATTTCCCGTGTCTTCAAACTCTGTGCACCTATCTAGGGTGCGTTTTACAAATGCCAGGGCCGCTTGCTTGGCCATTTTGGTGTTGGAGTTCTTCCCTCCACTACCATGACCCCAACACATCTGAAAGCAAAAAAATTGGTGAACACATTAGCAAGATTGTATTTATGTGATGATAACTCAAGCTGTACTACATAGAAATGTAGCTTGACGTCTGTAACCATGATAATGACGTTAACTACTAATTAATCTACTTCGATGATAAAATTTCTACAGTATGAACATAAGGGACTTTTTTAAAAGGTCCTTTAAAAAGAAAATTACCATGTATTTCTTGTAAGCCATTCCTACAAGCTTGTCCAAGGCAAGTTGTTCGAACTCCCTGAAGAACCAAAAACCAAAAAGTTAAGGGGGTAGAGGTAAGTTTTTCAGATTAATATCCCACCAATCAGAGAAATTATAAACTTTACTTCTCTTGAGATTCTTTGGCCTCCAATGTAGACGACAATAGTCTATCTAGCGACCGTTTCTTCTTGGATGCCTACAAACATCATGAATATAATTTATGGCATGACGTAAAAGAAAATGATTTACTCATGAATATAATGTTACTAATCTTAAAAAGAATATAGAATTATTCATAGTGAAATAGGTTCCAAAATTCATTTAGCAGACCTCCATCTGATATTTCTCCATCAATTCACTGATCTCGTCATTAATTCCTCCGTTTTGCAGTCGATCTGTTTTAGGCTGCAAAAACAAAGATGCAATCAATTAGACAAGAAATTTATGAATTTTAAAGTTACTTCAAACATATATCTTTGGAGAGAGAGCTAACCAATAGATTGGGGAATATTCCAATGCTATGCATCTCTAGCAGAAGCTTGTCATTTATATCCATACTATTATACAAAGATATGGAGCATTCCCTATCAGGAATGGGTTCTTGGTCTGCAACTAATAAGCCATTTATGGGACGAGAATTACTTATTGCTCTTAAAAAGCCATTTCCATGCTCATGGTAATCTTGCATGCCAGTGACCATGTAACTGTTAGTACTGCTACTTTCAATGGATTTATAACTAAAGCTATTTGATTCCAAATTTCCATCAAACTCATCCCTAGATCCGTATGAATCATGAACTATAACGTCATCAGGTTCACTAATGCAGTAGTCGGCCTCTTCCTCAGGAATCAAAGCAGCTAGGAGTCTTTCACTGAGAGAAACCATGCTCTGGTCGTCCCCTACTGTCTCAACCGCAACAAATGCACCAGACACCATTTGATGATCTGTATCAATATGGGTGTGGTTCTCCATTCTAAATGGAGATCCGACATTTTCCTGAAATTATTGAAAGGCAACAGTAAATATTAATGTAATGGGTTAATTAGTTACTTGCTAGCTGAACTTTAGGGGTTAACAACAAGTAATCACCTGCTGTTTCAGAAAATTAATATCTACATCTGATGTGAAACTGAAGAGTGGATCCTTTACGCTCCAGAATGAAGGCTGAGCCACGAGTGCTGCAGCAACAGTGCAATGGGTTAAGATTTACCATAAATCATCAAACCTAAAAGAATCGCTAAGATTTTTGAGAATCTCACTTGGATTAATAACAGCATTTGCAGCAGCCAGTAGCTCCTCATATCCATCATCAGAGACAACTGAGATGATGATAAACCCCATAACAAAAAAGATTCACAAATAACTTCACAATTACCCATAACGTTTTTTTTAATGAAAATTACCCGGAAAATCTGCAGGTGAGTTAACTGATTCATGATTTTGTCGAGGAAATGCTTTGCGGTCAGAGAGTCTCCTAGTGGGTGGACGACCCGCCTTGCTGAGAATATCATCATTAAATAAATAAATAAAATCTAAATAATTGAATGGTTTTATAAAGCAAATCCTACTGAAATGGCATTTTGACCATTAATTAACTACCTCTCGCTCTTGTCAGTGCCAATTCTGGCACTTCTATGCTGTTTTGCTGTTTCCTCATGGCCCGACATTGGCAAGAGCGACCTAGATGAAACAAAGCCACGCCCAGATCTTCCATGCCTTCGAGATCCATCCCCATTGGCTTCCCCAGGGACTGACTTATTCTTCCTTGACGATCCTGTCGGAAGCTTCTGAATATGATGACCCGATTTCTCCTCCACTCTATCTCTAGTTTTCATTTCAGTGGCCCCTGAATCCTCACCTTCTGATATTGGGGAAGAATACAAAATCTCACCTTTCAACTTAACAAGTTGAGGAGAACTGATTGGCATTCGCCTTGGGAATCCCAAACCCGATTCGTTACCGGAATCCATTGGAGAAGCCTCATCATTGCTTGAAGCAGCAGGACCAAGATTCTTCCTTCTACCTCGATTTGTCTTTTGAAGTTTTCCAGTACAAAACTGAGAACTTGGTGGAGAACTTGATTGTGCTGACGCTGTTCGTTTGCGGTTCTTGTCTCCAACAGCAATAGGAGGTCTATTTGTGCAATTACCAGTCTCCCAATCGTTAGACACAGAAGCTCGGTTCACCATTGGAGCCAACTTGGGAGCCATGCCTGAACTTGATCTTGGAGCTCTAATGGGATTAGACATTCTTGAATTTGATGTTCGACTTGAGGAGTTGAATTCATCGCGGCAATTCACTCTGCCACAAGTGTTGTACATAGAAATATGAGTAATGCTATATAGTATGAAATTTAGATTGAAACTTAGTGTGAAAATAGAATCTTTTTCATTTTAGGGAAATGTTGATTAATCTCATTCAATCCCTTTTTGCCTAAAAAGGTAGCTTCTTCACTTTCACTCCAACTTTTGCTCAAACTTTCATAACTTACAGAATTTCCTAGAAATACACTAGGTGGGGTGCTACAATATTTTTCGTTCTTCAACAGAGTAAAACAAAACCGGAGCAATTTAAGGATTTACAGATATGAGATTTTGGACATACTTTTTAATTTCCTTTAGGTTCACCCTTTCCTTGTCAGGACCCAAGGAACGCTCATTGTCAACCTTAGAATTTGAAGCACCTGAAGGCAAGCCTGTTTGTTGGGAGAGAATGTCACTTTTTGCAGATCCAAGGACTCCATTCCCTGTTCCAGGCCTATATCATGCCAAAAATATCAGTTCAAGCTTATTCCAAATATAGTGGTAGAAGATCCAAAATATTTACAGACATTTATGAAAACCCACTAGATAGTTAGCATGGACAAGACAAGGAATTCGACTTAGTGGGTGCAATATGGTAAAAGTATAGTATGCTTTATGCCTTTATTATTGACGTTTAAATAGGATAATCTTGATTTCAGGAGAGCAAAAGTGAACCTTTTTGCATTTGTTAGGGCATGTATTGAAAATTTCAAATATTTGGGGGGCCACGCGTTCTAGAATGATTGTTGGGGGATCTGAAAGTATTACATGAAAGACTCTTCTCTAAGAAGACATACTTAAATCCATGAGAGTCGCTATTCAACCTCGGCCGGGTATTATTAATGGACCTTTGCTGAATCCCCTGCTTAGGTTCCCTATATCCATCGAGTGGTTTAGTAGAGACTCCACAAGAAGAAGTATCCGGCTTTATTACAGATCGTTTCTTCTTCATTTTTGACGTCTCCCATCCATCACCAATTGGTAGTGTCCGATCATCGGATTGGACAGAACCACCATTTGCTAACTTTGGCAGTTCCCTGTCCCTATCGATAGGCCTAGTAGACCTCATAGAACCATGACCGCGCATATCCTGGCAAAACAGTGATGAGGAAAACAACATTTCTAAGAATATATACCAAGAAATGTCAGCTAGTATCGATACTTGATATCATTAATTAATAACTAAGAAATTAATATAGAGCGACAAAATCATGAACGAAGAGTTCTAACTTCTGAGGTTACGAAAGCAAATAATGACGTAACCGAAGATTTTTTGGCATGCACAGGAGTTGTGAGTTGGCAACTTAAAAACAAACACAAACAAACTTGCACAGTCAATTTGTCAAATTTTCGAGATAAAGCAATGCTACAAAGTGTGAGGCTCAGAGTGAAACTTAGAGCGGAAATGGATGTCTTTTCCCCTTCCTAGAAACTCTTGACTATCTTATTCAATCATTTTTCCCTTAAAACTGTACTTTTTTCACTTTTCACCCTAAATTTCACAATTTGCAGAATTTTCCATATATATAATAATATGATATAACATTCCTGAAGCCTAGAAGGCTAGAACTATCATAAAAAGTAGCTCGGGGAGTGAAACCACATGCAATTTAAGAAATATACCTTCACGTCTGCCAATGAAGTTCGACGTTTGCTCGGGACAGAAATTTTTGTCCGTTCCTCTGTCTTCTGCATGTCATGCTCAAAATTGCCGCTAACAATGTTATTCTGCGATCCTACCTTGCACAGGCCCTGCCCAAGCATTGGACGATCATTCGATAACATGGGGCCAGATCGATCACCAGAGTACACTTCTGATTGAGATCTCTTTTTGGTAAATATGCTTGGAAAGAACTTGTTGATCACAGATATTGATTCATCAAAGAACTTGATCCTTTCCCTATAATAATTATAAAAAAATAAAAATAAAAAATTCACCAACTTACACTTTTGGTCAAGCATACAAAAATGTGTAGAAATAAAAAATATACCTGGCCTTGGAAGAACATTCACGAAGACCAACTTTTACCCGTTTCATTTCCTCTTGTGAGGGAGGAGCTACTAGCTTCCCTTTACTAGATGGAGAGTTATCAGGTGAAATTCCAAATTCAACAGCAATATTCCGTCTTATGTCCCCTTGACGGATACTAGATCTAAGGTCCATCGGCACCGGTTTTGACCCAAACGGCAAGCATTGCAAGAAATTCAAAACTTCGGATTGTCCTACTGAAGAACTATTTCTCGACAGATTTGGAATAGATGATGATACCGAATTATCCACAGTCTCTCGAAAACTACCTGATCTATCCATTGAATGTGATCTACAATTCCCAAAACTATACAGTGGCCTGTCAGGGCTCTCGGAGGACAGATCAAACTTATTAGATGCCATAGCATTGAGTTCCTTTTATTGTCTTTGTCACAAATCTTGCACCGCATAACCAAATAGTTGTTTATTGCACATACTGCTCAAGTTCTACCCCAAAACCAAATAAGGGGCACAATTATCTTCTGCAATTAAGAAAGAAAGACTCAAATTAACCAAGTAACGATAACTTCATAATAATGCAATAGATTAACTATAATAACAGCTTTATAACCAACAAGAAAAAAACAAAATAAGTCAATAACCGCATTTCACCATTTTATTGAAAGAAAGTTGTAGAGCAAGATGTCAGATAGTAAGTAAGTTAGCATCTGTATTGACCAAAAAAAAAAGAAGCAGAGAATTAGAAATTTAGAGACTTTCTACGACCCTAGTAAGTAGTAATGATAAGAAGCTTCCATTCGCAAGCAAATCAAGTCAATCAAGTTCAAAAGCAACCCTTGTTTATTAAAAAAAAAGTTCAAAAGCAACCCAGTGTCTGAAATCTACAGGTCGGAACAACTCGGCACAAAATCAGCGCTGTTCAAACATCAACAATCAATTCAATGGCGGTGTTCTTACCTTATGCTACTTGGGTAGTTGCAGCAGCTCCGAGCTCTGAAGATTCGAAAAAACAATAACTTTGGGCACCGGAAAAGACAGCGGCGGTGGGAAAGGAAACTAACTGATCAATTGAGTTGTAATGATTGAGGATTATTGCGGCAAGAGTTTGGGTTTTGATCTCCGGAGAATCCCCAAATGGAAGGTTTGTACGGAGCTTGAGGGGACGAAGCGCCTCGGTGTTTTGATCGGCAATGAACAAGACTGCAAGGAAATGACTATTTTGCCCTTGGGTGTAAGCGACGATGAGTTGAAAATTTCGACCGAGTTGGAGACACTTGGGGAATTTCACAAAAATATAATAATTTATTTATTGCTAAAGTTGGGGAAAAATCACCAAAATACCCAGTATTTAAAAGTCAAACACAAAAACAATGAGAATTTTCGTCTGAAACTCAAAATAACCGATGGCTCATCTCTCAGATGCGCCATTGCGCATCTGGGAGATGCGCCATTTTCCCCGGTGGGGTTAACGGTCAAATTTTTTACCGTTAACCAAAATGCCGCATCTGAGAGATGCGGGGTAAATGGCGCATCTCTCAGATGCGCCATTTGACTCAACGGTCAAATTTTGACTGTTGAGTCAAAATTGGGTTAACGGTCAAAAATTTGACCGTTAACCCTGATGGGTTCCGATGTGATCGTTAGCCCCGTTAACAGCCAATGGACGGCGAGTAGGTCCAGTGGGCCTCGTGAAAAGCCTGGAAGGCCCAGAGGCCCTGTACGAAGGGCCCCGACTTTAGCGGTCCCGATATATGAGCTGAATGCTCCCGACAATAAGCCTCCGAGTAGGCCCCGATATGCCTTAGTAAAGGCCCCGATGATAAAAGCCCCGCAGAGGCTGGACCCGTCTTGTGAGACAAAGGGTCCTGGATGGTGACCTAGAATGAGATAACTCTGGAGTCCCCGACAGGAGTCGAGACTTGTGATCAGAGGATAAAGACTGAGAAACCCGCCTACTAGATAGAGTAGTGGGAGACAGTTAAAGATATAGATAAGTCCCCCGAGATACGCAGGGCGTGCCCGAGATACGCGGAGTATGGGTAAGATACGCGGAGCGTGGGGCGAAATCTACGGAATCCCTAACGATATATACGGAATCGTGGCGAGATACACGGAATCATGGGCAAAACGGTCAATCACGGCCACAGGTAACTGAGTAACTTCCCCTCCTATATAAAGGAAGGAGTTACCTCAGAAAACGCTAATCATCTAATACGCACTTAGATTACTGCTGCCACCCCATTGATCATATACTCATTTAAGCATCGGAGAGGGATTCTGGGTCATCACCCAGGTCATCCCCTTTTGCAGGATTACGCGGAGCCCAGGAGTCCAGAGCATTCCGTCAAGGACGTAACGGAGCTTCGACCGTGATCCAACATTGGCGCCGTCTGTGGGAAACGAACAAAAAGTCAAGATAGTTTCTACCAGATCAATGGCCGGTGGTGGCAAGAAGAAGCAGGTTCAGGCTGGCAGTTCTCGTCCCGCAGGAACTGTGAATTCCCCGTTGCCGGAACGTGTTGCTGAACAAGGTGAGAACCCCGCTCTTTCCCAGACAGGGGGGCATGGTGATGGTTATGAGGTCTCAGTCCGAGACACGCAGATAAACAGGCAAGATATCCCGCGAAGGGAGGAGGACGAGGCTCCCCCGAACCCGGTGGGGCGTAGAGGAGAAGGAGTCCCGTGAAGGGAAGAAGGGTCGTCTTCGAACTCGGAGTTAGCTAAGGCAGTAGCAGATGCTATGCCCATGTTCTTGGCTGCCATGGAGGCCTTGCTGGACAAGAGAGAGGCTGCCAGGAGGGCGGAGGAGTTGCCTCCGCGAGAAGAGTTACCTCCACCCCCTCCGAGGGTGGTCCCAGAAGAACAGGAGGTTCAGGAGGTTCCGCCCAGGAACAAGGGTAAAGAGCCCGCGCACTTGGAGAAATTCGTGGTCGACGGTCCGGGACCAGTGCAAAACAGGACCATTCCCCTGAATGGCCCCATCACCCCCGATCTGGTGGTGAAGATCGTTAGCATCTGCATGGGCGATCAGAAGCAGATGACATCGGAGCTGAGGGATCGATCCGGTCATCCTTTTGTTCCGCGGCTGATAGATACCGTCGCCCCGCCTGGGTTAGGTATTCCGGCCATCAAGGAGTATGATGGTGAAGGGGATCCAGTTCGCCACGTTCAGAGACACGTCCAGGCCTGTATGGGTAGGACTTCGAACGATGATCTCATATGTTCGCTGTTCCCGATCACCTTGGGAGAAAGGGCCATGACATGGTTCTTCAGCCTACCACCGGGAAGCATTACATGCTGGGCCGACATGCATGACCGCTTCATCAAGCAATATCAGGGCCGCAGGCGTCTCCTGAAGAGTGTGAGGTCCCTGACCCAGGTGGTGCAGAGACCCGATGAGTCGTTGGCATACTACTACCAACGGTTCACTGCGAGTGCCGCGGAGATCGATGAAGAAATATCGGAGGGTGAGACCATCCGCACTTTCCTCCGGAACCTTATTGCTTCGTATGGTTCCGACCTGATGCATAGTGTAGCCGCGAAGGCTGTGTGGAGTATGGAGGCCCTGCAGGCGAGGGTGAAACAGCAAATCGACGTCCAGGAGTCGAAGATTGCTGCCGGAGAGCTTGATCCTCCGAAGTCGGGAAGAGGAAAGCCATCGTCCAAACCATCGGATGATCGCAAAGGGAGCGACAAGTCGGAGGGGAGTAGGAACCGTGGTCGCCCCGAAAGAAGGGAGGACAGGCGCCCTCCGAAGAAGGATAACCGCGAAGGTCGTAGTGTCCCCATCAACAGCTCGATGACCTCTGTGCTAGCTGTGATGGATTGGCAGGGTCTTGCCCGATACCCCCCGAGGAAGGAAGGAGATAACTGTCGGTACCATCTAGCTGTGATGGATTGGCAGGGTCTTGCTCGGATCGTTATTGTCGGTACCATCGAGCCAATGGTCACGACACAGATAACTGTCGGGAGCTGAAGAAGGAGATAGAGAAGCTGATCCAGAAGGGGAAGCTGAAGGAGTTCGTCGGAAGGGGAAGGTGCCGATCCCGTTCCAAGAGTCGGTCGCGATCCCGTTCCAAGTCCCGTGATCGATCCCCGAAGAAGAAGAAAGTCGAGTTGGAGCCATCTGGTTCCGGTGCCCGTAAGGAGAGACCGAGACCATTAACGTCATTCATGGAGGAATGGCAGCGGGAGGTGACACCACCGCTTCTCGGGAGAATTATGCTTCACGCATCTCCGCTGCTGTGGTGCTAGGCAAGAGGTCCCGGTCGTGGACTCTAAAGGAGGAAATGGTGATTTCCTTCTCGGCGGAGGATTTGATAGGCGTGGAGAGCCCCCACGATGATGCCCTGGTCGTAACATTGGACGTAGACGGATTCGAGATGAAGCGGATCCTGATAGACGGAGGGAGTTCCTCCGACATTCTTTTCATGGATGCCCTGGAGGCCATGGGTAAGACGAAGAAGGACCTGACACAGGTGAATTTCCCGATGGTAGGCTTCTCCGGATCGACCTCCTATCCGGTGGGGATGATTACCTTACCGGTAGAGTTTGGTAGTGGCTGGAAGATGGAACGGCGGAACGTGGATTTCGTCGTGGTAGAATCGGCGGGAACGTATAACGCCATTATCGGGAGGACCACCATCAACCCTCTCATGGCAGTTGCTTCAACTGTCCACCAAAAGATGAAGTTCCCGACTGACCATGGGGTCAGAGAAGTTAAGGGCGACCAAGTGGCGTCACGAAAGTGTTACGTCAATGCCACCCGAAGGAGAAGAAGGGAATCCATGGCTATCTTACAGACCGATGCTGATCCCCGAGAAGAGTTTGGGCGTCCCGCCCCCATGGAGGATCTGAAGGAGGTCGAAATTGATGGACCTCGAAGGAAGGTGAAGATCGGGTCTGCTTTGTCGGAAGAAAGAGCCCGAGAGCTGATCGAGCTTCTGAAGGAGTTCAAGGAGTTGTTTGCCTGGTCCCAGAGTGATATGCCAGGAATCAGTCCCGACGTGATTGTGCACGAGCTGAAGATTGACCCCGCGATCAAGCCTATCGCGCAGAGGAGGCGTCCAATGGGCGCAGACAAGAGGATCGCGATCCAGCAGGAAGTGGGCAGACTGCTCGATGCTGGATTCATCAAGGAGCTCCGATTCCAGACATGGGTCGCTAACCCAGTCCTGGTACGAAAGAGTAACGGGAAGTGGCGGATGTGTGTCGATTTCCGCGACTTGAACAAAGCTTACCCGAAGGATTGCTACCCGCTCCCGAGGATTGACCAGCTGGTGGATGCCACATCGGGACATGAGCTGCTGAGCTTCATGGATGCCTATTCCGGATACAACCAGATCAAGATAGCGAAGGAGGATGCCCCCCACACAGCTTTTTACGCTGACAGCGACGTCTACCACTACGACGTGATGCCCTTCGGATTGATCAATGCCGGAGCAACTTACCAGCGGATGGTGAACAAGTTGTTCGGGGACATGCTGGGAAAGACGATGGAGGCGTATGTGGATGACATGCTCGTGAAGTCCCGGCAGGCAGGAGACCATGTCCAAAACTTGGCGGCGGCGTTTGAGCGGATGAGGTTTCATCAGGTTCGGTTGAACCCAGACAAGTGTGCTTTCGGGGTGAACTCGGGGAAATTCCTAGGGTTCATGGTGAGCCAAAGAGGAATCGAGGTGAATCCTGAGAAGCTGCGAGCAATCGAAGAGATGCAGTCCCCGAAGAATCATCGGGAGGTTCAAGTGTTGAATGGCCGGTTGGCCGCGATGAATCGGTTCCTATCCAAGGCGAGTGACAGATCCATGCCATTTTTTGATGTGCTAAGGGCTCACAAGAAGTTTGAATGGTCCGAAAAGTGCGAGGAGGCATTCCAAGCACTCAAGCAGCATCTCCGTACCCTCCCGCCGTTGGCGAAACCGGCTCCAGGCGAGCCGCTTTATCTCTATTTGGCTGTTTCTGATGTTGCTGTTAGTTCTGTTTTGATTAAGATTGTCAAGGGAAACCAAGTGCCTGTCTATTATGTAAGCAAGGCATTTGTCAAGTCAGAAATGAATTATCCCGCCATTGAGAAGTATCTCTTTGCGTTAATTGTGGCCGCTCGAAAGCTCCGACCTTACTTCCATGCACACGAGGTTACAGTGTTGACCAATCAGCCCTTGAAGCACTTTTTGAACCGACCGGAGGCGTCGGGGAGATTGGTGAAATGGGCCATCGAGCTTACGGAGTTCCGTATCCACTTTGCTCCGCGAACTGCTATTAAGGGCCAGGCATTGGCAGATTTTATAGCTGAGTCTATGGCACCCGATCTGGAAGTAACGAGTCCCGCAGAGGGGGCAACCATGGAGGTCCCGATAGCAGAACAGGCCCCGGTAACAGAACAGCCAGAACAGCCAAATGAGGAGAATCGGAAGGTACACTTCCTGGAGAGAGTGATTATCTCAACCATCGATCCATCGGAGGTATGCGCTGTAGAAGCAAGATCGGAGGAAGAAGAAAAACCCACCTGGATGACCCCGATGGTCACATATCTGACTACGGGGGCACTCCCCGATGATGATGTGGCAGCTGTCAGGCTGCGTCGAATCGAGAACGACTACACGATGGTGGATAACCAATTATACAAGAAGGGGCATGTAAAGCCTTTCCTGAAATGCGTGGCGGAGCCGGATACAAATCGGATCCTGAGAGAGCTACACGAGGGAGTCGCAGCCTGCCATGAAGGGGCCCGATCCATCGTGAGGAAAGCACTGAACTTAGGCTACTATTGGCCTTCGATGAACAAGGAGGCGACAGCAATGGTCCGATCCTGTGATGCATGCCAGAGGTACGCTCCAAATATCGTGGCTCCCGCCGCGGACTTAATGCCCATCAGGAGTGCATGGCCCTTCGCGCAATGGGGGATTGACTTGGTGGGACCTCTTCCCGAAGCGAAAGGTCAGTGCAAGTATTTGCTCGTGGCCATCGATTACTTCTCAAAGTGGATAGAGGCTAAAGCATTGGCCAAGACGACGGGACAGCAGATCCTCAAGTTCCTCCAAACTCAGATCATATCTCGGTATGGGGTTCCTCGAGTGTTGGTCAGCGACAATGGCCCTCCGTTCAATGGGGCTCAGTTGAAGGAGTACCTGGAGGAATTGAACATCGAGCATCGGACCGCTTCAGTCCGCCATGCTCAGACCAATAGCCAAGTAGAATCAGCCAACAAGATCGTGATGGATGGCTTGAAGAAGAGAGTCTACGCCTTGCAGGGCCATTGGCTGGATGAGCTGGAAAATGTGCTGTGGGCTGTTAGAACAACGCCCAAGCAATCAACAGGAGAAACTCTGTTTGGCCTGGTCTATGGCACGTAGGCAGTCGCTCCCGTGGAGATAGCGGTGGCGTCCCATCGCGCGAGGAAATGAGACGTCTAGACTTAGACTTGCTCGAGGAAAAAAGATGGAAGGCTGATGAAGTCCAGGCTCGGATGCGTCTGGCAACAGCCCGATATTACAATCGGCGTGTCAAGTCCCGACAATTCTTCGTTGGAGAACTTGTCTGGCGGAGGAACGAGTTCATTCATCAAGATCGGATCAACAAGCTTTCGCCGAAATGGGAGGGACCTTACAAGATCGTAGGGATGCCAGCACCCAATGCATACAAGCTAGAGGATCTTGATGGCAAGACGTTGAAGCATTCCTTCAGTGGCGAACACTTGAAGAAGTATCATGTTTGATATTAAGTCGCCGCGAATGGCGCAGGTTATCTATCAATCCGATGTAAGCAAAGCTTTGAGTTATCAATAAAATAAGTTGCTTCCGATCAAATTATTTTAGATTTATTCTAATTGTTAGTAAGACGCCCTGAAGGGCGCGACAAAAAGCCTCCCGAGGTAACAAAAAGCCTTCCGAGGTACGATAAAAAGCCTTACGAGGTATGCGTAAGTCGTCTATATGATGCGGCCAAAAGCCTTAACAGGTACGGACAAAAGCCCTACGGGGTATGTGTAAGTCGTCTTTATGATGCAATCAAAAGCCTAGGTACGAAAAGGCCCTAATGGGTCCGCGTAAGTCGTCTATATGATGCGGCCAAAAGCCTTAACGGGTACGAAAAATCCTTAGCAGGTCCGCGTAAGTCGTCTATATGATGCGGCAAAAAGCCTTAAAGGGTACGAATAAGCCGTCTGGTAAAGGCGCGATAGAAGCCCTTGAAGGGTACGATTAAAGTCGTCTGATTCGGCGCGGTAAAAGCCCTCAGGGGTGGGAAAAATGGCCTTGAAAGGCAGGGATGGGAAACCTTAAGTGGTGAAGTCCCGATTGGACGAGAAACCTTAAGTGGTGAAGTCCTGATTGGATGAGAAACCTTAAGTGGTGAAGTCCCGAAGGGACGAGAAACCTTAAGTGGTGAAGTCCCGATTGGACGAGAAACCTTAAGTGGTGAAGTCCCGATTGGAAGAGAAACCTTAAGTGGTGAAGTCCCGATTGGACGAGAAACCTTAAGTGGTGAAGTCCCGATTCGACGAGAAACCTTAAGTGGTGAAGTCCCGATTGGACGAGAAACCTTAAGTGGTGAAGTCCCGATTGGACGAGAAGCCTTAAGTGATAAAGTCCTGATTTGATAAGAAACCTCCAGTGGTAAAGTCTCGAGTAAAGCGTCGGAAGGACGTATGAAGTCATCTTAAATAGTGCATCGGAACGTTCTGAGTAACGAATTTAAAGCCGCTTTGGATAAGTGCAAACGATTATCGAGACCAAAACAGATAAAAGAAATTGCTTATATAAAGGCTCGAAGGCCAAAGGGATCCGATACAAAGGATAAAGAAGACAAGGAGAAAAATTACAAGGACTAAAAATATAAAGCATTAAGCTTGGTCCTTATTGGCGGCATCAACAGGAGTTGGGTCCACGAAGTTGGTGGCAGAAGGCTCCACAGGGTCAGCCGTTGGAGGAATGGCTATCAGAATCATGGGATCGAGGAGTTTCCGATGAAGAAGTAGCTCCTCTTCACTCTGAACTTGTGGTATGCATTTCCGGCCTTGAGCATCGGCCTCTTTGGTGGAAATGATACATCCTTCCCGGAGAGCTGCATCATAAGCAGTGCTGAAAATTTCGTTCAGAACATAGTCGAAGTTGAAAGGCTTCCTTCCCTCGAAACCAGATCCACTATCTGAAATCAGCCATTGAAAGGAATGTTAGGTTTATTCGGAAAACTACAATCAAGCTAAGTAAAGATGAAGGCAAACAATAGAGAAGGAAACCTTACCAGACATGGTAAAGTCTTGAATCACTTGAAGAGCAAAAGACACAGGGAGAAGAAACTTCGAGTTCAAAAATGGATGCACTTCCAAAAATGGAGACAGTGAAGAAGAATAGTGCCAGGGTCTTAGCTTTTATAAGCAAAAGGACAAACTGGACGGACTTAATCTGGACCGTTGAAGACGAAACAATTCAATCTTGACCGTCGAAGACTGAGGGACGGTACAGAAAAGACGTTGGTGACGTAATGAGTGCTTTTTCAGAAAGCAACAGTCACGCTGATGTAAGCATCGTTTCACAATCCCTAGCATTTAATGCTACAGTAACCGAGGAGTCTCCTCGGATTTGGCAACTGCCCACAAAGCCCAGTGGGCCCGAAATAATCATGAGTGAGAGACTCTGTCATATGACAACCACGCGCAAGGTAAAAGCCTCCGACTGAGGTATCAAGAAATGTAAAAGATAAAAGCCTCCGACGGCGGCATCGGGAGGTGTGAAGACAAAAGCCTCCGACAGCGAGGTCAGAAGATCTGAAACTGGAAGACACGACGAACTAAAAGTTCCCCATGTCTTGGGGGCAAATGATGGGTTCCGATGTGATCGTTAGCCCCGTTAACAGCCAATGGACGGCGAGTAGGTCCAGTGGGCCTCGTGAAAAGCCTGGAAGGCCCAGAGGCCCAGTACGAAGGGCCCCGACTTTAGCGGTCCCGATATATGAGCTGAATGCTCCCGACAATAAGCCTCCGAGTAGGCCCCGATATGCCTTAGTAAAGGCCCCGATGATAAAAGCCCCGCAGAGGCTGGACCCGTCTTGTGAGACAAAGGGTCCTGGATGGTGACCTAGAATGAGATAACTCTGGAATCCCCGACAGGAGTCGAGACTTGTGATCAGAGGATAAAGACTGAGAAACCCGCCTACTAGATAGAGTAGTGGGAGACGGTTAAAGATATAGATAAGTCCCCCGAGATACGCAGGGCGTGCCCGAGATACGCGGAGTATGGGTAAGATACGCGGAGCGTGGGGCGAAATCTACAGAATCCCTAACGATATATACGGAATCGTGGCGAGATACACGGAATCATGGGCAAAACGGCCAATCACGGCCACAGGTAACTGAGTAACTTCCCCTCCTATATAAAGGAAGGAGTTACCTCAGAAAACGCTAATCATCTAATACGCACTTAGATTACTGCTGCCACCCTATTGATCATATACTCATTTAAGCATCGGAGAGGGATTCTAGGTCATCACCCAGGTCATCCCCTTTTGCAGGATTACGCGGAGCCCAGGAGTCCAGAGCATTCCGTCAAGGACGTAACGGAGTTTCGACCGTGATCCAACAAACCCCACCGGGGAAAATGGCGCATCTCCCAGATGCGCCATTTAGGGCGCATCTGGGAGATGAGCCATTGGTTAATTTGAGTTTTGGACCAAAATTCCCCTTGTTTTTGTGTTTGAGTTTCAAATACTTGGTATTTGAGTGATTTTTCCTAAAGTTGGCTCCTGGAGCTTGTTTGGGTGCCAGCCAGCCACATCGAGTTCGAGCCATCGACTGTTTTAAGGATACACTAATATAATACTATGCCGAAAATAGTTTCGACGGACCTATACAACTAATAATTATGCAATAATTTGACTATATATAAAAAATATATAATTGTCTAAAGTAAATATATTTCTCATAATGTATATATTTTTCAAATTTTGAGACGTTCAAAATTTCTTTTATTATTATTATTTCAAGTTTTTTTTAAAAAAAATAATATTATGGTTTTAATGGTCCTAAATGGTCTCAAATGGTCTTAATAGTTTTTTTCGGTCTAAGACCAAAACTAAGACCAGGACCAAATAATACCAAAATTGAAGTACCGATGGTCTTGGTCCAAAATGGACTTGGTCTTTTAGACTCGGTCTTAGGCGGTTTTGGTCTTGATGGACCATTGCTCACCCCTACAAAATTGTGCTCAATTATTTTTACTTTTATTTTCATTTATAAATTTTATTTTACTTCTACTAAAATTATTCGGTATTTTAATACATAAAAAAAAACATAAAGTTCAATGTATAATTCTTTTTAAATGTAATATATTTTGACTATGTTTGATAAAATTAATTTTTTTATAATAAATTATTCATTAAATAAAATATCATTAGATGTGTTGGATCATAAAGTCATAAACTCCTGGGTTCTGCCGTTAGCAACATCTGCAAAAGGGAAGGGTGCGGTTTTACCAACGATTTCATTTTGATGCTTAAATTAATAGGGTTTGTAGATAATGAGAATCTTGATAATGAGAGTGTAAAGCTTATTATTTATAGGGAAATTAACCGACTTTATGATTGGTAATTCGTTTTAGTGATTTGTTGTCAAATGGTGGTGGCCGCTAGTCTTCTATTGGTTGAGATAATCTGTAGTAGTTTATCAGGTGGTGACAAGCAGGTTGTCACCTCCTTATATTTTTTTACTATGAAGGGTTTTGCAGTGGCAGCTGACTCTCTTTGGCTGAGACAAACGGCTACCAGTGAGAAGTAGACCGCCACCTGTCTCGATGATAAGTAGGTCGCCACATGTCTTAATGAGATGTAGCTGGCCACATGTCTTATTGACAAGTAGGTCACCACCTATCTTGATGACAATTAGGTCGCCTTCTATTGATTGTGGTCATGGTGTCGCTATTCACCTAAGTAGTTTGAAAGTTCTCATTTATCTATAACTTCGAAGGTTCCTAAGACAATATTGCCTATAAAGGAATAAGTGTCGACGCCTTTGTAGCTATTTCGGTCCTAATACTTTCCCCCGAGACGTTTGGTGTTGGCTTTGTAGAGGAAACGACATACGTCGAGCTTTCACTATCTAGGAATTTAGTTTTAATGACTAATCTCATTTGTAGATAGCGCCAGAATTTTCTCATTTAAGGATCAACTATATGACGGGTTCCTTCGAACCTTCTAGGATGTAGTGTTGATGACTAACTTCCTTTATAGATGACGCCGACGTTTTTCGTTTAAGGTCAGTTTTATGACTGATCCATTCGAATCGTTTAGGAGTTAATTTTGATGACTAAATTCATTTGTAGATGGTGTCAGTGTGGTTTCGTTTAAGGATCATTTTTATGACTTATCCCTTCGAATCGTCTAGGAGTTAGTTTTGATGACTAACTTATTTAGTAGATGACGCATGTTGGGTTACGATTATAGAAGATAAGAATACAACCAATGGATAGTCGGGATCATCTAAGTCGAGACTTCAATATATGAGTCAACGGCTATTCATTCCCATAATGGACAGTTAGTCGACACCAACATTTAAAGATGTCGACATAGAAGACGACATACGAAAAATGGCAATGCCGCTCAATAAAGAATCTCCATCTTAAAGCATGAGTCGAGTCGGAAACTAGGCAATATGAATAAACCTTCCTCTTAAGGAATGGTGATGTGGCGACCTGCTTCCATCGCCCCTCTAAAGAAACGTTCCTCTTAAGGAATGGTGAGGTGGCGACCTGCTTCCACCGCCCCTCTGAAGAAACCTTCTTCTTAAGGAATGATGAGGTGGCAACCTTCTTGTCACCTGCTTCCACTGCCCCTCTGAAGAAACCTTCCTCATAAGGAATGGTGAGGTGGCAACCTACTTGTCACCTACTTTCACAACCATGAGAAACATTCCTTATTAAGGAAAGGTGAGGTGGCAACCTGCTTGTCACCTGCATGTACCGACTTTGGAAAGAAACCCACCCCAAAGGGTAACTGCCACATAAAGTCGGTAAAACTTCCCTATAAATACATTTGGGTATTATCATTATTATTACATTCTCATATACTTTATCGAGTATTATACTCTCATATTCCATTACTTACTTAAGCTTCGGAGTGGAATCAGGGGCAAATCCCCACCCCCCTTTTTCAGGTTAACGCCACCTAAAGCTCCATAAAGGAAACTAAGTACCCCTCGAAGTAAAGAAAGACACCTAAGAGATCAAGGCGATGCGACATCCTGAATTCCATTCCCGGAAGCTAGGGCCACGGAACTTTGATCCCAACATTTGGCGTTGTCTGTGGGAAGGTGATCAAAAAGTCATGGCCCCGTTGAAGAGTAGGCAGAAGAACAACGACTATTGTAGAAGAGATGGAAAAATCTCAAACAAACCCTGCTAACCTCGAGCAAACTGATGAGGAAGAAATGAGGGAGCCCCCTCCACAAAATAATGGTGTTGCTGATAAGGAACAACCTCCTCACTCGGAACCACCTCCAGATCAGGCGGAAACAAGGATAGCTCCCGTGGCTGTCCCACCAGAAGTCTTGGCTAGCAACTTTACTTGAGATGAAAGACACGGGAGAAGCCACGTACATCCTAGGCATTAAGACTGCTAGGAATCGGGCTGCTCGTAAACTATGTCTATCTCAAGAATCTTATATCAACAAGTTGTTGAAAATGTTTCGACTACAGGATGCCAAGCCCGTGGATACGCCGGTTGCACTCGGGTTCACGCTGTCGAAGCGTGATGGCCCGAAGAACCTGGCAGAGCGTGAACATATGAAAAGTGCAAAATACATAACTTAAGTATGTTTGGCAGCTTAATGTATGTCATGCAATGCACTCTTTCAGACATCTGTTACACTGTGGGCCTAGTAGCACGATTCCAATCAGATCCTGGCACTCAACATCTAAAGGTTGTGAAACGAATAATTCAATACCTAAAAGGTACTGCTGGCTACGCTCTGTGATATGGAGGTGGAAAATTAGTATTGTTAGGATTCAGTGACGCCGACCATGGTAGCGATCCGGATTATCGTAAGTCCACCTCAGGGGGAGTATTCCTCCTTGCTAATGCTGTCATTTCATGGATGAGCAAGCAGCAAACATGTGTTGCGCTGTCAGCAATGGAATCCGAATTAGTTGCCCTTTCTAAAAACGCACAAGAAGCGGTCTGGCTTAATAGGATTTTAACTGCATTGCTTGGCTTCAAGGACGGGAGTAAACATGTAAATGTATACTCTGACAGTCAAGCAGCAATTGCAGCAGTTTAGAACCCTAAGTACCATAGCAGGACGAAACACATAGATATAAAATATAATTATGCTAAGAATATGGTTGAGGACAAAGTTTTCACATTAGAATACTTGTCTACTGAAACTATGATGGCCAATCCATTGAATAAACCATTACGCATGGATGTTTTCGAAAAGCATGTTAAAATGTTGGGACTGCGTAGGGTTTAAGTAGACTGTATGGTGATGACAACTTTTGAAACTTTATTGAAATGAATTGCAGTTTGAGTTTATGATTCTTACGACGTCATAATGTTTGAAATTTCATCGGATTATTACGGTCTATAAACTAGTCGTATGAATGATAACCTCCAAAGTAAAATAATGTCGAATGTGGACCAAGCCTCGTCACACAGGCTCGATCGTCTTGACAGAGAAGAGGATTTTCTATTAAGTCAAGACAGGCTAAGAACCATGGTGGAAAACCTGGTTAAGCAGAACGATCATTTGGTTTTCGGAGTAACACGATATGATCCAAATTCTGCAGATCGTCGTTACGAACTACGTTCGTAATAAAACCACATTCTGGGCCAGATGACAAATCTGCGATAGCATATGACATTTCCCACACCCTGACTAAACTCAGGTTATGCTATCGACGCGTGCTTCATACTACGCGTGCCATGTTCGACCACGGGGTTAGGCTCGGTTGTGCTAGATAGAATCCACGAGATTCAGATGGGCACAAACTTCTTCACCTAGAGTGTGTGACTGATCTCGGATGCTATATGAAGGAGCATTAAAAGTATCCTTACGAACTTAGAACTCATACCTAAGGTCAGGCTCAATGTTCGCTTCCCGGCGTACGAGCGCAGTGCCGAACAAAAAGGCCTAGTGACCACGTCTTGGAAACCGATTGAGTTTGACTAAGGGTATGAGCGATGGGGATGGTCAAGTACACCTGAAATTCTCCGACTCTTGTATTCACTAGGTGGCCACCAGCTTGACAGATGAGTAGCACGATGCCTATGTGGAAACTGGGCAATTGGAGAATTACAGTTGACCTAGGATACAATGCGGCACTTTATTTTTAACAGGTTGATTAGACATGGGGAATCAACGTTCCGCGGGCGCTACAACACTACTAACAGATGAGTAGAATGATGCCCATCGTGTCCGCCGGTCGCACGACAAACCTCGTATGAACTATTCGGAGCAGGGACTGGATCGAAGACCAAATGCTGATGTGTTTGACGACAACATATTAATAGGCACCCTCCCATTTCGGCGAGTGGGAGCTGTAAGCATTTGGACTATGGGCCGCTGTAATTGGGAGCGCATTAATTAATTCCATATGCCTAAGTAATTAGGTAAAGTCACATTAGGGATTTTGGGCTAGGCCTAAAATACCAATTGACACGGGAGGCCCAAATATTGGGTCTCCCTATAGCATGGTCGACCGAACTTATGCATAGGGGTAAAGTGGACTTTTGTCCACTTTACTCCTCTTATAAATAGGGACCTAAGGTTGGGTTTTCATAAGGATATTCTCTCTTCCTAAGTAGTGAGATTAAAAGAAAACCCTCCTCCCTAATATTAGCTAGTTTCGGTTGAACTACATCACCACCAAGGAGGTGCCAAATTGTGTCAAACAATTTACTTCACAAGATCCATCCCGCGAGAATCGACAGAAGCTTTGCTATGGAGCTAAATCCGCGTAGGTCTTCTCTAACAGGAACATCTACCGGAACCGTCCGGCAGATTGAGATCTCCCATCAACGGTCTTGGGTTACATGAAACAATATAAGTATGTGCACCTTATTCCTCTGCGTATTAGTTACCATGCACGTATCTAGGGTTTTGTTTATGTGGCGTTAATCCCCTAATTCCTACAGTTTTCCCATTATTACATATATTATTACTCTGATAATCAATTATTTACTTAACCTTCGGAGTGGAATCAGGGGCAAATCCCCGCCCCTTTTCAGGTCCTCGCCAGAATCAAAAGCCCATCAAAGGAAACTAAGTACCCGCCAGCGATCACGAAAGATACCTAAGAGGCAATAAAATGCGAGATCCTAGAAGTATGTTCCCGAAGCAGGCTTGACAAGTCTTGATCAACAACCGGTATACGATCTCCAGCTACAGTGACAGCAAAATTGACATTTCCATAATCTCAACAAAGAAAAATACCAGGTAATGCAGTTATGAACTAAAATTCTGCGAAAATACATACACGGAGTGGGAATTAAGGTGATTCGAGGCATAACATCCACTAAGATAACATGATTGACCTTGGGGATGAGGTTCTCAGCCGCCCAGTGAAGTGCGACTTCCTTTCCTGCCGTTATGTCCACCTATGTCATCTCTAATCGCCACAACTAAGGGGTGTATGGATGGATGTAATGTGTGATGTAATATCACATTACATCCCATGTTACATAAATATTACGTCATTGTGAAAACCAAAAAATGTAATGTGAAATTCATTGTCATATGAGAGTACGTCTAAACTTCATTCACCGTTATGTGAGATTAGATAAAAAATGGTTGTTGTTGGGTTATAAATTAACCCGACTATGTATGTACGTTCTTGGTCTATGGTGATTTCCTACAGGTAACAGGTCGAGTACGCTTTCAGGGCGAGGAGAAGAAGTCGACGACTTTTCTTGTTTATTCCAACCATTTGGAGATAAAAGGTCGACTACCGATCATGAAGAAGTCGACTTCAAAAGAATGACTGGTCGACTATGGAGACCTAGAGAATCTTTCAGAGGACAGGTGGCGACCTGTTTCCCACCGTCTCCAAGGGAAAACCTTCCCTCGAAGTAAAGACAGGTGGCGACCTGCTTCCCACCGTCTCCAAAGGAAAACCTTCCCTCGAAGTAAAGACAGGTGGCGACCTGCTTCCCACCGTCTCCAAGGGAAAACCTTCCCCCGAAGTAAAGGTGAGGTGGCGACCTACTTGTCACCTGCTTAAAAGGAAAACCTTCCTTCGAAGTAAACATGAGGTGGCGACCTGCTTGTCACCAGCTGACTGACAACCGCTTCTATCAGCCAATCACGAAGGGCTGATTGCCGTCCCTAGGCAACCAATCAGAGGCTAGTAGCCACCTCTACAAAGTCGGTAAACTTCTCCCTATAAATAGGGTGCTATCTCCTTCAATTAAAAACAATCTACTCTGAATACCTATATATTACACTCTCAAATACATTACTAACTTAAGCTTCGGAGTGGAATCAGGGGCCATCCCCACCCCTTTTTAGGTGCTCGACCTTAAAAGCCTCACGGAGGAAATCAAGTCCTCGAGACAGCTATGTCCAAGGCGAAGCCTAGAAGTCCATTCCGTGAAGTTTGAGGCCACGTCATTCTGGTCCCAACATTTGGCGCCGTCTGTGGGAACATATCAAAAAGTCATGGCTGCCGAAAAGAGCAGGATTTCCAACACTCCGGTGGAAGAAATGAGCAGTCCACCAGTGGATCCTACCACATCGAGGCCGATCCCCCAAGAAGATCCCCCAATATCCCAATCTAATGGTGTTGGCGATGATGAAACCCTCAACCATTCCAAATCTCTGCCAATTTTGGAAGATGCGAGGACAACTCCCTAGGCAGTTCCTCCGGAGGTAATAGCTGCCTTTATTACTTTTTGGAACGAAACCCAGGCAGGGGCTGTTCCAGAAAAAAGAGAGCCAACCCGAGAGGCCTCACAAAAGGAAGAAGTAGCTTCCAGTGTGAAAATCCAGGAGGAGAATCTCCTGGAGAAAGAAACCCCTAAAGCTCCCGAGACCGAAACGGCGAGCAAGGAGCCTGTCCTATTCACAATAGGGCAGGTCAAAGAACTGTTGGAGAAGAAGAGGCGAGGTGCGAACGATTTGTTCATCGTTCGTGATCATACTTCTCACCCATTCACCAAAAGGCTATTCAATACTCGAGTTCCCCCGCAAGTCTTCGCGAGGAGCATCGACGACTATACCTGAGAAGGTGACCCAGTTCGCCATATCAACGCCCACAACTCCTCCCTCTTGGGAAGAGGGGCAACGCCTGATCATTATGCAGCACTCTTCCCAACCACGCTGAAGGAAGAGGCGTCTACTTGGTTTTATGGTCTCCCCGGCAACTCTATAGACTCGTGGGATGAGCTGAAAACCAAGTTCATTGAAGGACAGATAGGTCAGAGGCAGCGCCTCAAGAGCATGAACTTCCTCGACAAGATCGAGAAAGGCCCAGGTGAAACCTTGGCCAACTACTACACAAGGTTTCACAAGATACTCCAACAGCTGAACGAGGACGCCACGGATGGCGAGCTGATCCGGACCTTCTGGATGGGTCTTAGAGTGCAGAGCCAAGCTCTGAAGAACAGCATGGTGATGAAGCCCGTGCAAAGGATTGACGCCCTCGCCATCAAAGTAAAGAAATTCATCGACCTAGAGAGGTCGCATGAAGGGCTGCCCAAATAAGTCGAGAAACAACTGGTACCCGCCAATATCGAGGAGGGCTCCGCTTCCCGACCGCCCAGGAGGGAAGAAAGACGTGGGCGAGACTTCCGACCAGGGAATCAACAAGGAATAAGGAGAGATTCTAATCCTTATCCCTCCAAATATACTCCTCTTACCCATAATGTATCGGTAGTACTTCAGGAAATGGAGAAGCTCCGCCTTACTGACCCGCCACCGGCTAGAAGAAACATGTTGGGTCACCAGGTAAATGCTTACTGTCGCTACCATCAGGTAAGGGGGCATAACACAAATGGGTATACCCTCTTGAAGCAAGATATAGAGACCCTTATCCAGAGGGGAAAATTATTAAAATTTGTGGAAAAGAACCCCAATATTCCGAAGAAGCGAAATCGTAGCTCAAGGGAGGAATCTCGATCTCCTCCTCGTGATCAACCCCCCCCCCCCCCCCAAGAGGAACGATCAACTTTATCGCCGGGGGGACCAAAACATGGCTCGACAATGTTATCAAGCCGCGACACGACAAGCAGAGAAGTCATAATCAAATTCTATGATAGATATTTGTTATAACTAATGTCGAGTTTTCCTTTTTTGATGAAATATTCAGGAATTGATGAATAAAAAAGATCCTTCGATCTACTTCTTCATAAAGAAATCATCATTCCAATGTCACCACCCTCAAACTCGCTACAAATCGGTCGTCGGCCATTATATGCTCAAAATGGCGACCAAAGCCTAGGTACGGCGACGATTCGATCGAAGTCTACAAATCGGTTGTCGGCCATTATGTGCCAAAAATGGCGACTAAAGCCTAGGTACGGCGACAATTCGATGGAAGATCTACAAAGGATCAGTCTTCACTGACTCCTCGACTTCATACAGTCGGCGAAGATCTACAAAGGATCAGTCTTCACTGACTCCTCGACTTCATACAGTCGGCGAAGATCTACAAAGGATCAGTATTCACTGACTCCTCGACTTCATACAGTCGGCGAAGATCTACAAAGGATCAGTTTTCACTGACTCCTCGACTTCATACAATCGGCGAAGATCTAGAAAGGATCAGCCTTCATTGACTCCTCGACTTCATACAGTCGGCGAAGATCTACAAAGGACCAGTCTTCACTGACTCCTCGACTTCATACAGTCGGCGAAGATCTACAAAGGATCAGTCTTCACTGACTCCTCGACTTCATACAGTCGGCGAAGATCTGCAAATGATCAGTCTTCACTGACTCCTCGACTTCATACAGTCGGCGAAGATCTACAAAGGATCAGTCTTCACTGACTCCTCGACTTCATACAGTCGGCGAAGATCTACAAAGGATCAGTCTTCACTGACTCCTCGACTTCATACAGTCGGCGAAGATCTACAAAGGATCAGTCTTCACTGACTCCTCGACTTCATACAGTCGGCGAAGATCTACAAAGGATCGGTCTTAATCGACTCCTCGACTTCCGAAAGTCGCCATCTACAAAGGATCAGTCTTCACTGACTCCTCGACTCCATACAGTCGGCGACGATTCGATCGAAGTCTACAAATCGGTGGTCGACCATTATGTGCCCAAAATGGCGACTAAAGCCTAGGTATGGCGACAATTCGATGGAAGGTCTACAAATCGGTCGTCGACCATTATGTGCCCAAAATGGCGACCAAAGCTTAGGTACGGCGACGATTCGATCGAAGTCTACAACTCGGATGTCCTAACGCTCAAAATAGTGACAAGAGCTGAGGCACAATAAGGATCCGATCAAAAAGACTCAAAAGAGGATCAACAAATCAGTCCTCAAGTTGTCGATCTAAAGACGAACGGTCGTGTTCTTTTGATGGTTGATCATCCTCCTCGGTGGGAAGTCGTAAAAATTGTTCGAGGATCGGAACTTGAGAGAAAGGAAAATCCGCCTGGTAAGCCCTCAAGTTGACCACCATCTCCTTTAGGGTGGTGTGGAGTAAGTCAGAGGCTGCGATAACCATCTCTTCTCCCAACGGTTAGAAATCCTAATCCCGAGGGAGGGCCTCTTCAACTTCTGGAAAGTCGGAAAAATCTACAAGTCCTGAGAATTAAATTATCTCGCCACAAAATGGGGCTTTACTCGACTCAAGCCTTCACCTTAAGTAAATGAAGCTGACGACTCGAGTCTCGGGGGCAAGTGTTGGGTTATAAATAAACCCGACTATGTATGTACGTTCTTGGTCTATGGTGATTTCCTACAGGTAACAGGTCGAGTACGCTTTCAGGGCGAGGAGAAGAAGTCGACGACCTTTCTTGTTTATTCCAACCATTTGGAGATAAAAGGTCGACTACCGATCATGAAGAAGTCGACTTCAAAAGAATGACTGGTCGACTATGTAGACCTAGAGAATCTTCCAGAGGACAGGTGGCGACCTGTTTCCCACCGTCTCCAAGGGAAAACCTTCCCTCGAAGTAAAGACAGGTGGCGACCTGCTTCCCACCGTCTCCAAAGGAAAACCTTCCCTCGAAGTAAAGACAGGTGCCGACTTGCTTCCCACCGTCTCCAAGGGAAAACCTTCCCCCGAAGTAAAGGTGAGGTGGCGACCTACTTGTCACATGCTTAAAAGGAAAACATTCCTCCGAAGTAAACATGAGGTGGCGACCTGCTTGTCACCAGCTGACTGACAACCGCTTCTATCAGCCAATCATGAAGGGCTGATTGCCGTCCCTAGGCAACCAATCAGAGGCTAGTAGCCACCTCTACAAAGTCGGTAAACTTCTCCCTATAAATAGGGGTCTATCTCCTTCAATTAAAAACAATCTGCTCTGAATACCTATATATTACACTCTCAAATACATTACTAACTTAAGCTTCGGAGTGGAATCAGGGGCCATCCCCACCCCTTTTTAGGTGCTCGACCTTAAAAGTCTCCCGGAGGAAATCAAGTACTCGAGACAGCTACGTCCAAGGCGAAGCCTAGAAGTCCATTCCGTAAAGTTTGAGGCCACGTCATTTTGATCCCAACAGTTGTAATGTGAGATTACATCCAAGATTACGGAGTGTTTATTATTTTTATCATTATTAATTAATTAATTATTAAATAAATAAATAAATAAAGTACTTTGTATAATTTTTATAGTTTACTCTACTATTATTATCTTTTTATTTTTACATACTTCATGACTCATTATTATAATAAAGCATAGTGTTCATGATGTTCACACAAAATGAATAAAGTCTTTTTTCGTAACATCTTTATGAAAAATATATTATAAAACTATAAACAACGTTTCAGCTAATAGAATGTTAATAACTATGCGAATTTAGTTTTAATAGTTCATGAATAAATTATATGTATTAAACACAAAATATAAATTTAATAAATAAGTTAGTTATTCTCAAAATAAATTAAAATATAGTATACTTTTATATATATTAATATAATAATAATAATGAAGTCAGATTAGAATTTGATTTTATTGAAATAAGAATGATTACAAGCTACAAATTAGAAAACAGCCGCTCTGGGGGGATTGGTTAACATCTAATTCCCGAACAAGTAGAGCAAGTACTAACATAACAACGAAAACAAAGATAACAGAGCAGGAACTAGAAATACAACTGGTAGTAAACAAGCTAGAACACCAGATCGACTTAATGGTAACGAAGACCCCAGGCAAATGATAGCAGCTTGGTGATGAGGAGTCCAACTGATACAGCAACGCGTTTAGCCTTTCGAAGAAGAAAAGAACATCCATCAAGGGTGACATAGCTAACAGATGACCTGCAGAACAAGTGATACCAGACAGGACCCATAGTAAATTCGAAACACAAACAACTCCATAAACATACAAAGATGACCGCAGGACCAGTGTAGAGATTTTTAATTAGTAGTGGTTGGGCGAAATCAAACTACCTAAGCGCTCTGTCTGTGGAACATCCGCGAAGGACTAGCGCTCTGTTTGCGTGACTTCCCTTAGGTTTTGGATTCTAGAGAGGTTTCAAATAGTGCTTCGTAGTCATATTAGAATGTATATTACAAAACATAATAATAATTTCGTCCATCCAAAGTAATCGTCGGCAGTGGCAGATGTAGGTTTAATAATGGGGTTACAAACGTAACCCCATTATCGAGTATTTTTAGTGGTACCCTATGTTTATTTTTAAAGAAAAATATACCATGATCCCTATTATTTAAATTTAAGATCCTCATTATTTGAGTGTAAGACCCAAATTATTTTGTGCAAGACACTAATACCCCGTTATTAAGTTGTAAGACTCCATTATTATTTGTAACACTCAACTCTCTTTCAATCAATCCAAGAGAATCTCATCAAATTTACGGTTTGAATTTTTTTACTTGAAGAATACACAGTTGTAAATTTTATTATTCGCTTCTTTTTTTCCTAGACTATGAGTTATAGTTACTCTAATCTAATATAATACGAGAGGTCAAATAGGTAAAAAGTATTTAATCATACAGTATTTTTGAACAAAATTATTTTTAGTACAAATATGATTTAAAATGTACAAATGTTTTAAAACAATGATAATTGATACTTCTTTTAATATTCCGTCTAAAATTGTCATCGGATACATTTTAAATTTACAACATAAATGAATACTTTTTTTGAATCAAGACCAAATAAATTATATTATTGCTACAATAGTGTCATGACTCGATTAAAACCTAACTGATCCACAATCGATACTGGTCCGATTTGACTCAATTGTAACAGTTGTAAGCAATATGGTTTAGTTGCGATACTTTGAAAAGTACTTATTAAATTTGTACATTTGAAATATATTTAACGACAATTTTGGAAAATAATTGAAGAAAGTATCGATTATCATCTTTATCTTTTTGAAATATATGTATATTTTAAAACGTGTCTGTACAAAAAAAACTATTTTTTTAATACATTTTATATATTTTACACAATTTTCTTAAAAATATATTAAATTTTTGTTTTTTGTTTTTTTTTTTGCATTGCGTATCCATTTCGAGACCTAGATCCGCCATTCATCACCGGAATTACTGGAGGAGAAATTCTCCCATGGAACTGAGTCAACAAATGGCACCGATCTGGAACCACTACATCCAATTACAATTCGACACGTGGCATCGTGTCAGAGAAATTATGCAACTTGTTATAATATGGATGAGTAAAGTGCCACCAGCACTGAGCCACGTATTGGCTCAGGGCCAGGCAAGAATCTCTCTTACTGGAGAGTAAAATTTGGCGCGGCAGTCGACACTCGTCGAGAGGATGGAACTGGAAAAGGAAAACGAAGAGATATATATTTTTTTTTAACAAAAAACGAAGAGTTTCGAGATGATATATGTTGACTAGGCTTTTTTTGCCAAATGCGTGGGCCTACAATCGGCCCATCTAGTTCAATGCTAAGAAACGCCTTGCTGTAGGAGACTAGTTTGGGAATTATTATTATTATTATTATTATTATTTTTATCAATAATTTGGGAGTTTAACTGAGAGCTTAGTTTCTTGAATTCTTCTACCAAGAGAGAAAAGGAGAAAACTTGGCATAAGTGAGAGCACTAACCAACCGTACAGACAGAGCGAGATGGGAAATCCAAAACAGAAATGGACGACGGAGGAAGAAGACGCCCTCCGGGCCGGTGTCAACAAGCACGGCACCGGGAAGTGGAAAGATATCCAGAGAGATCCTGAGTTCAATCAGCATCTCTTCTCTCGGTCCAACATCGATCTCAAGGTTTTATACATTTTTCCTTGTCAATTGCCTTCTCATTATAGATAGTCTCCAATTACGCATGAAATACGGAATTTTGAGCTCGTTTTCTTGCTTTGTTTCGTTAATTGAACAATCCTCAAGGTGGCTCCTTCTTCAGCAAGATTTAATTTTTAGCCAATTGTCTTGTTTCTTATCTGATTTCTGTAAAAGGTGAAATTCATTAAATTCTAAAGGAAACCGTGATGGTGGTTTTGTATTGAGACATATATGATGTCCATTGTCTTATAAACTGTTATCATGTTTTAAATAGAATTGATCAAGCAACTCTGATTTTCTGTGGTTGATATATGCAACAAAATTGTTGATTATATATATGGTGTGGTTATAAAGTTTCAAAGGAACAGAGTTTGGCTGGTATGTTAGCTAAGTACTAGATAGAGGAGGTGATATGCAATGAGGAGATTATAAGGAGTCTATGTTATACTCTCTCTCTTTATACTGAAGGATAAATGGCGGAATATGGTTGGTGGTGGCAGTGGACAAAGCGCAAGAGATAAATCTCGAACAGGAAAAGCAAAACCCAACCAAGATGCTCCTTCTGCCTCTGCACAGCTACCTAACGTTGCTGTCGTTGAGGACAGTGGCGATGCAGCTGCGGATGCTTCTAACAAAGCCTCGGATGATGGAAAAAGTGTTACTCCGTAGGCATCATCTTCCTTTCTTCTCATGCTTTCTTTTTTTAGTTTTTTACTATGCATCATTGAAGCATAATCTGGAAATCTTATTAGTAATGTCAAGTATATTTATATAGTCTTGTTATTAGTTAGATTTTGATACATTGCTTAATGCTTACCTCTTGGGCAAAATTGAGATTCAGTGATGGAAATAGTGAGATCAAATAATGAAGATAAACAATTGTGTGAACTAAAGTCAATATTAGACTGCAAGTGGATGTTAGTGGGCATTTATCTTTTCACTCAGTCTCTCAAAGGCATAAAGTAGGTTACATTTTGGTAGAGCAAAAGAGTTACAGCAGTACATCACTAACAAGGATTCTAGTTAAACTGAATGAGTTATATAAAACACATGGGACTTTGTTGTAGCTTTTCTGATATGTTGTTGGGATTTCAGATTGGATAAAATTAAAAATCATACAGTTATTATGTTTTTCGCACTAGAAAGCATATAAACTCAACAAAAGCATGACTTGAAATTATGTCAGTGGTACCCAATTCTCTCCCTGAATTTATGTACATATTTGTGATTTTGCCAGGAACAATACGTGGATCTTTGAAGCACTAGCTTTCTTAAAAGAATCAAATCCAAATGGAGTCGACCTTGGTGTGATATTCAACTATATTGAGGTATTGAAACTTTCTTTTGGAGGATTTTGGTAATAGATAGTATTTGTACTTAAAATAAAGTATTCAGGTTGCTATTTTTCATACGTACCGTATATCTGGTGCGATATTCATACTTTAGTCTGGATTTAATAGTTTCTGGAATAAACTATACAGTTACGTCTAATTCTTGAATACTGATTAATGGCCTTTAAATATTTCCGAACGATTCGTTTTAGATGGATGATTTTCCCTTGATTATTTGATTCTTTCTATGTTAGTCTTGCGATAAATACTTGGTCTAAAGTAAATAACATGTGTTCAATGTGAGTGCAGCAAAGGCACGGAGTGCCACAAAATTTCAGGAGGTTGTTAAGCTCAAGGTTGAGAAGGCTTGTTTCACAAGATAAACTAGCACGGGTGAGATGTTTGTATTTTTCATGCGTACCTTGGTTTAATATATCTACTATTATCTACATTAGTTTCAGCATGTTCATCTGAAATTTTCTGCTTCTTTTTTTCAATTGAAGATGCTATAGAAGAATGATCTAATTTTCTCCACAAACCGTCTGAATAAGTTGTGAAGCATCAATGTCATTTTGGTAAACAGTTACACTTTTGGTACCTGAACTTGTTGCCTTAATATTTATCCAATTTTTTTAGGGTTAAGATCCTAAAAACAGTTCAAACTATAAGTAATGTTGCTAATCGCTGTACCAGATTTAAAATGTTGATATTCGGTGTCCAACTATCAAATGTGTTGCTTTTCACTTGATTCGACTAGTTTTGGCGTTAAAATTGGCGTTTTAAGCAACAAAAACATGTTTTCCACGTAGTATCAGCTTTGTTGCTCATGAGTTAGGGTTATTTGATGCTTAAAAAACATGTTTTTGTCCTCTCAATTTTAAGAGACAAGGGTGGAAATCAAATAATATGATAGTTGGGACGCCGAATATCAACATTTTTAAATCTGAGACCGTGATTAGCAACATGACCTATAATCGTGATTGTTTTTAGTTTTCTTAACCCAAGTTTTTGTATTGCCACCTTCACCCATCATCAAATTATAAATGAATTGTGAATATAGTTTTCAAAATTATATAATAATATTTTAAAAAAACCATGTTTAATAATGCAGGGATCAAAGGGGTATAAGCTTAAAAGTGACAGAAGCAGCAGCAGTGTGGCCACAATAACACCCATTGTGAGCGAAAGAGACATTAAACCCCGGAATTTCCTGCAGCAGGGAACTACTGCTGCTGCTACCACCAGCACCAACTTTGGTGAGTCAATAGAGGATGCAGCCATTGAAGCTGCATACAAAATAGCGGATGCAGAAAACAAAGCGTTCATAGCTGCAGATAAAGTGGAGACGGCCGAAAGAGTCTCAAAGATGGCGGAGGATGCGGATGCCATGCTCCTTTTCGCCAATGATATACTATACAGATGTATAATTAAATTGGTCACCTTTTTAAACTTGATTTATATCTTGTGTTGTTTTTGCTGACTCTTGTTGTTTGGTTATCAGGCTCTGAAGGTGATCTTGTCTTCGTGGCGTGATGCGGGTTCGACTTTAATGACCAAGGCTAGGATTTAGGGTAGAGAGACAGACGCACATGTTGTATATGAATAGACAATTTAACAATTAGGCGTTCCTTAGTTTTATTGTCTCTGAAATACTCAACTTCTTTTATTCTATCGTGAGAAATATAATTGACTTGATAGTTTTTACTCTCTCACTCGTTCAATCTCTTTTTATCCTGCAAAAAGTGTAAATTAGGCTAGCAATTTGTGATACGACACGAGCACGCACGAAAAAAAAAAAAAAAACTGTGTTCGTGCAAGATTATGACATATCGATAACACGATAGTACGAACATGATTATCACGATATAATTTTTGTGTCGTGTACGTGTTTATGTATCGCACGCATGAGTGTACGGTATCGTTGTACAACTAAGTTTAACTCTTGTGTAACTTTTTGAAAATATCTTATTTATTAGCTTTTAAAATTCCAAAAGTTGGTTTAACTTTTAGAGTTTATCATATATATTAGGGTTAATAACTAAAAAACTGTCCAAGGTTTACCCTATGTTAAAATTAGGTGTCTGAAGTTTGAAATGTTAAAATGGACTGTCCCAAGTTTCATTTTTGTTAGAATTTGGTGTCTCGGTGTGATTACTTTAGAGAAGTCAATTCCGACGAAAGTGTCTGTCAAATTCGAGCTCTCATACACACTCTCTGCTCGTCATCTTGCCGGGACCGTTACCTAAAAAGTTGGTCATATCTGGGCAAGCAAATCTCGCTCTATTGTCCTTGGAAAATGGCTCCACACCACTCTTCTAGAAACTTTTTTTTTAATGTTCAATTTTGGGTGAAATTTGACGATTTTGTAAAAAGTAAAGAGTGATGGATTATGAGTGGGTTGGTGGGTTGATGGAAATGATTGAATGGAGATGAAAAGACGCACAAAGACACCAAATTTCAACAAAAATGAAACTTGAGACAGTCCATTTTAACATTTCAAACTTCAGACATCTAATTTTAACATAGGGTAAACCTTGGACAGTTTTTTAGTTATTAGGAATACTGACGTAATAATTCATAGTTTTTTGTTATATGAAATTAATTATTTTGATTTTTTAGCTTAAAAATCTCGTATAGACACGTGCAATTCAGGTGACCCTTTCTAAACTTTTGATTTTGTTCAATTTAGTCCCTCTAATACATCTCTAACTTTTATGTTGTTCAATTTAATCCCAAACTTTCAAAATCGAACCCCATTGGTTTAGAAGTGTCATCAACATTGAAACTTTAGGATTACCAAGTTTCATTGTTACCTGGGGTCGTTAGAGGCATTCAGGAATGAATCTGATGCATTAAATAGTCATTTCTGCAATGATGTTAGATTTGACAGATGATATCATCAACATTGAAACTTCCCGATATTGGTTTCAGGAGTGTCCAAAACTCCAAATTGATATTTCTAACTATCTAGCAAAGTCAGTAGCTGCTATTGAGAGATCAAATGGCTATGGGAAGTTGATAATCCTTCCTTGGTAATGTCAAGCTTGTGCGACTGTTATTGTGGTTAAAATGCTCTTAGATTCTTATGAATGGAGTGGACCTTGATTCTGTTTTATGAACTTGGAATCACATGTTAGTTTTGTATACTTATGAGTACCCAAACAAAATGACAATTCCTAATATGATCATACTGTACATGAAAACAAACAGAGACTTGTCTTGAAGATGGTAAATACATTTGATTTGAAAGAATGATCTTCTTTATGAGAATTGCATTCATTTTCTGAATTAACCATGAATGAATCATTCTGTGCTTGATTTTATAGGGTACCCTGTTGGCAGTTGCAGGAGGGGGGAGTGCATCAGTGAAGCTCTGGGACACAGCCTCATGGCAACTGATCTCGACCTTCCAAGTGCCCCGCCCTGATGGCCCCAAGCCCTCCTCCGATAAGACGGGAAGCAAGAAATTCGTCCTCTCGGTGGCCTTTAGCCCAGATGGAAAAAGACTAGGCTGTGGATGGCACCATCTCCATCTTTGATGTGGGTCGAGCCCGTAAGGTCCCTCCACCACCTTGAGGGCCACTTCATCCCCGTAACGTAAGGTCCCTTGTCTTCTCCCCTATCGAGCCTCGTCTTGTCTTCTCAGGTTCAGACGATGATCATCTCCACATGTATGATTCCGAGGGGAAGACTCAGGTAGGTGCCATGTCAGGTCATGCAAGCTGGGTTTTGAGTGGGAGTTGTTGGCAAATTGAGCTACCCTTCATAGTAGCCTAATAATCAAGCCCGATTTGGTGTTAGTTAATTTGAAGCATGCGACTCTGAAGTAATGATGCTTTGACCAAATTATGTAAGGGTTAGGGTCTTATTGTTCTAGCTCATTAAATATAATGATTGATGCCCATTATTGTCACATTCATACTTTGTTCAGCCGAATCCTATTTTAGTGGAAGAGATATTATCTCCACAATATATGAAAGATGTAATACAAGGATAAATGTATTATATATTATGTTATTATTATGAGTATATAAAATATCTATATATGTGGCGTAGATATAATACGTATCTCTAAGAGAATATTATATTTCCTTAGATACAATAATAAATTGATTATATATATTGTATTACTTAATATTCAAGTTACTGCTACCCTATATAAATGGGGTAATTCGGTCGACCACTATACACATCTAAGGAAGAGTGACTTCCTCGTAATCGTTACTCCACAAACAAGTTAAAGTTCAACCATAGTAATCCCCTAGGTAATCTTCTTCCATCCGAGATGTTCAATTCATGGATACCGGAGCCTCATTTACCATACTTAACCATATCGATTGGAGGGCACTGACTGACGAACCGCAATACAATCTTGTTAAGATTCCTGGAGTAAGGAGCCTGAAGATCAAGTTGAGGAGCTAGGACCGATTACTACATCAAGATTGGAATTTGAAGATCTAAGTGTGGAGTTAACCACAAGACAGTGCTACATCTTCAAGCAAGGCTTTTGAGGATAATCTCGTCATAACCGGTTAGTGGGCTTACTATCTATTATCGATTGTTTGTGATCCTATTATTTCCTACACTTGAAAAACATGGTCATCTGGTCTATGAGACCATGTCTAGTATGAGACTAGGTCAAAGCGAACCCCAACTCGGTCAATTGAGCGATGACTCATCTAGTACATGGTTTCTTAAACAAGGTGAGATTGTCTTGCAAGGCCCATGCCAGGGTGAGCCTCATAATGAGGTGAGTTGAGGTATGACTGACTCAGAAGTCACACTTAAGATAGTTAAGACTCTAATTATAATAATAATAAAAAGTTGAGACTCCTAAAAGTTACAGGGTGGCATATGAGACTTCTAAATGTTTTTATTTCTCATATTACCATGCCGATTTAGATCTGGTTTTTCCGAAGCTATACAGTACGCAAGAGGTACAACTCGGTTCGGTCAACCCGATATGCAACCCTACCAAAGCTTCATCCCTTAAACAGGGGTCAGGGGTTCAAACTTTGCCGGTAACCATGAGAATGGAAAGATATTCATGACCAGCACCTTAGCCCTAACGTGCTGACCCTGATGCGAGTGGGGATTAATCTAGGTGTGAAGAGAGCATGCTATGGGTGGTGCCCTCCTGATGAGGGCCCACCTAGGACCACCTCCCGAGAAACCAAAATTAAAAAAAAAAAAAAATTACAAATTTATAATAGGAAAACCAAAATGATCAAATAAAAGTAATCAACCAAAATACATTACATAACGTTTCTTTGTTCACAAGTTTCCTCAAGTTAAAACTTGTTGAAAGCGGACACTGGTACATCATTCACTTATGACCATCACCACCCTTGGCAGATGCCTCGGGGTCATTTTCGCCAACCCCCTCCTTAAATGGATCATGTGTGTCAACCCCTTCCAGAGCATATGCTGGATCCTCATCCTCATCCATAAATTCATCCATAGCGTCACTTCCCACAAATGGATCTGTCTCATCTGACCCACCTTCCTCAGATCCCCCATCCTCACCAATACCATCTCCATAACCAAATATCAATTTTTCATTTCTTATCACACGGGTTTCCTCCAGCAACCTAATTTTTTGTTTTCTTTAAATTAGTAGTAGTGCATATATATATAACGGTCAGAAAAAAGTAAATATATATCACATCAAGGGTAGATTTGGAAACTTACGTATTGAGGAGGGTCTTGTTGAGTATGTGAGCCGAAGCAATTAAGCTTGGGCCCAGGTAATTCATCTCCCCCCTCATTCTCGACTTCATCCTCCTTGACGCTTTCTTAGAATCCAGTTTGGTTGGTTTATCCATACCCTAACATTTAACTCATTACAATATATATTTCCGAAAACAGAAATATTGCAACTCTATTTTCTTTTAAAAATAAATTTAGAATTTTAAGGTAAAAATGGGAAGACGAAATTTAGAATATGATGATATGAATGAAGTAAAATGATGAGTTGAGGTGATGAAGTTGCTTACCAATACCCATCCGCGTGTATCAGCGTACGAAGGCATTGGTGCGGTGTAGGCGATAACATCTGAAGAAAGAATAACATGTTACAAGCATGCATCATACAAATAAATACTCACATCTTAATTATCGGGTTTATATACATAAAATAGTAACACTCACGTCCGAAAACTTGTTTCATGGTGTTGTAAATTGGTGAGAAGATTTCCTTGTGACTAAGCACACCTGCAAGACCAGCCTGTGTATACAAAACAACTACTCAAATCAATCACTATATTCAAATATATATATTTTTTAATTTTTTAAAGAACTAAAGGTTTGTTCCAAATTAATAGCTCTTGCTTGTATTTTGAGGTTTTATAGTATAATTCCCTAACCTTTGTACACTAAAATTAGAGAGAGTGTAATGATAAGTTGTTACCTGGGTGACGAAAATTCCATGTTTTTTGAGCTTCGGCTTAACCACTTGTTGATAGAAAGATTTTGTGTAAAAACGGTTGCTTGGCCCTCCTCCTATTATCGGATCGCCAAGGTCTCCAATGATCACATCATACTTCTCTTTGCTCCTCTCAAGTTCCGCCCTTCAATCACCAATTGTTTCTTAATTAATTAAATGTATCTGTTAATAAAACCTAACTATCATATCAATTTATAATCTTAACTATCTAAACATTTTTTTTTATTAAAATACATATTAGCTAAATATTGAATTAAGACCATACTAAAATATAATAATACTAGTGGCGAATCTAAAATATTTATAACCGAGGTTCTATATTAAAAATATTATCAAAACTTATAATATATCAATGAAAGTATAGTGTAAGTGTAACTACGATGACATAGTCTAATAAAATAAAAATAATTTAAAAATAAAAAAGTAAAATAAATGTGATTGAGTGTGATAGTGTTATGTAAATAAATGTGCACAAAAAAAAAACTTGTATTTTGGGCTAAATGAGGTTATTAAAAAAAAAAAAAACCTTTAATGATATGAAAAAAAAACCTGAAAATTTGTAATAAAAATAAAATAATATGAAGAATCAATCCTTTAAACAGAATTACAAATTCCTAAGGAAAAAACCTTACATTACAAGTCATTATAACTTCATTTTCTAATAAGGGACTGACTAAAATGCATACGAGTTTATTTCATCATTCTACTCATAAGTATTAATTTGTTCCATTGTGGATGACGTGTTTAATTAATATAGCTAATGATTTGCACAATTTTGTCTTAGGTAATAAATGTGTAATAATTAGTATCACTCAATATTTTGAACCAAACACATCATTAGTTTAATTTGCACAATTTTGTCTTAGGTAATACATGTGTAATAATTAGTATCACTCAATATTTTGAGCCAAACACATCATTAGTTTAATTATATGTATATATATCATTTTTAACTTAACTAATACAAATATGTATGTAGTGTCCAAACCAGTCAATGGCTCAATAATAGGTGGTGTAGCTTTTTCCAAACATTAGTTTTATATAATTGGTGCATTAATTATTTTAAATGTTAATTTTTATTTTCCCATCAATTGAGCATTCAAAGATAGATGGAAAATTGGCATATGGCCTACACGTGATATTTGTATTTGTTAATTGCATCCTAAAGTTTATTTTACCACCAATTATATCTCAAAACTTCATAACCAAACGAACAGTCACTTCAATCAATGCTCATCCCAGCGATCTGATATATCAGATCCAGGCAGGGCGCACCCCCTGACCTTATAATTATGTCACCAATTAGGTTGTTACATGTTTATATAATTAAAAAAAATATATGAATAACTGGAGATAGAAAATAATAAACATATGGTTACACTCACTTTGCATCGTTGATGACGATGTGAAGCCTGGGATCAGCAAAAGCAGCCGTATTTTGGGTTAGATGAATCTTACAGAATTCTACCACTTCCTGCAATCAAGTACCCAATCTTACATGAACCAATACCCAGTGAGAGAGTTATATAGATGAGATTTCATTAGCAATATATATATAACCAACAATAATCACAAAGTCATCAAATACCCTTTGCATGTCATTACATTGCTAATGAACTCTATATACTTTTCATTCTTTTATTAATTAATTTGTCAAGATTGAACTCAATATACGTACTCATATTTTACCAAGCTCACCCGAAATCACAAGTTTTTATATACAACGTTTCAGTACCGTAAACTAATTTCGCAAAAAATGACTTTTCTTGTGTAGCAAGTAATAACGCAGTTAATTTAAGAATTGGTCAATATTTTAGAAATGCATGGCATATATATATATATATACCTTATCATTGTCACACATGACGACTTTTTTCAGCTTATGGTACTTCAGCACTTCTCTAGCAGTTGAGCCATCACCACCTCCCATAATGAACACTTTCTTGGGGCTAAAGTACATACATACATTATCAAATACTAAATGAATCTTTTATTTTATTGGCCTAAAATGAATTTTTATTATGATTTATATTTATTAAAAAAAAAAAAGAGAGAAAATATATTACTTGTGATGCTGCAAGAGAGCGTGATGGACTAAGTTTTCATGAAAAATGTACTCATCTGCTTCAGCACACTTGAGCTTCCCATCAATAACCAAAACCTGCATGCCTCAAATCAATGTTATAAGTAAGTAAGAACCCATTTGGTAAAACTCCACCCTTAATTCTATCTCCTAATTAATTAATCACTATCAGCAACTAAAACTTGTAACTTCATATGTCGTGCTTTTAAAATCGAACCTGCCCGAAAGCTTTGGTATCCACAAAGGCAACATTATGATGTTTGCTAGTGATTTCACCCAATACGCTGCGATCACATGAAATTAAAATGTTAAAAGTATTAAAACAAAAACAAAAATCATAAAAACAAAGAGATTAACAAACTGAATTTTATTTGATTCGAATTCAAACCCGTTTATCTCAATAGACCGCTTGGTATGAGCACCAAGTTGTTCCTCGAACCATTGAGTAAGATCGGTTTTGGATCGCTTCATCCTATCGTTGTCAAGCTCTTCACGATCACTACGGACAACCTTCTGATTAACAGATTCACTCGGTTCCACAGAAGTCGACGACATCGAGTAGCTTCTTTCGACCTCACCTACCAAAGGATTAATTTTAGGTGCTTTAGAGATGGAGGGGTAAGGTGCCTAGATATAATATATATAGGCAACCAAAACTTGAAAGTTATATGTATCTTCCTTTTTAGAAATTTGGAATTTCATTAAGGTATGATTACCTACCATATATAAAATCATTAATGATAGACGCGTGTCGAGCGTCTGAAGAGTCAAACTTTGGCCATGGCGACCGGGTGCGTTTCTCAATCATTACAGACTAATAATGGATGAACTTTTCATGCTCAGAAAGAAACTTCTAATCCTTAATTCACGTTACATGCACAACAACTCCTCTATGTATCTTTTAGTCTTGAATTTTCTAGCCATTTTTTGTGTTATTAAACAACTAATGACATTTTTGTGTTTTGAGGATGCTGCAAAATTTTGGTCTTTCCATACGATATCAGATCGTTTTAATGTTGTAGGAAAATTTTGTGTCAACTTTCTGACATTGGCTAGAGGTCACATCTGCAGTTCTTATTTAAGGTTAACCGTAAAGTTATACAGAGCTACCAAATTGCACATCATTATTAATTAGTAGCAAAATGTGTCATTTAACCATACATAAAAGGGTTAAAGGTACTTTTCATACCACATGTTTGGCCGAATGTGGCTTTTAGTACCGGATGTTTGGTTTTGTATACTTTTGGTACCAAACGTTTGAAAAAATGTGGCTTTTGGTACATCCGTTAGTTTTTTCCGTTAAGTGACATGTGCAAGTCACGTGATCGACCCTAAACTTTCGATTTTGTTCAATTTAGTCCCTCAAATATATTCATAACTTTTAATTTATTTAATTTAGTCCCAAAACTTCAAAATCAATTCCAATTGAATCATCGAACCCAATTGACCTAGCCTAGGGCTAGGTCCGAACCTGGGTTGGGGTCGCCGGGCCCAGCCGACCCTGACCCAGGGTCGGACCTAGCCCAAATTCGACCCAAATTGGGCTAGGTCCCAATTGACCTAGCCGGACCTAGCCTAGGGCTAGGTCCGATCTTGGGTCAGGTTTGGCTGGGCCAGCGACCCCGAACCAGGGTCGGACCTAGCCTAGGGCTAGGTCCGGCTAGGTCAATTGGGTTCAATGGTTAAATTGGAATTGATTTTGAAGTTTTGGGACTAAATTAAACAAATTAAAAGTTAGGAATATATTTGAGGGACTAAATTGAATAAAATTGAAAGTTTAGGGTCGCTCACGTGACTTGCACATGTCACTTAACGGAAAAAACTAACGGCCAACTAACGGATGTACCAAAAACCACATTTTTTCAAACGTTTGGTACCAAAAGTATACAAAACCAAACATCCGGTACTAAAAGCCACATTCGGCCAAACATGTGGTATGAAAAGTACCTTTAACCCTACATAAAATGGTAATGTAGTTGTTATATAAGTATGGAATCATGTTCTACGAAACTTAACACTCAACTGCAAGTTAAACTATTCTTCTTCGGGTTAATAACCTATGAAATGTCTGAATTTTGACCAATGTTAACCGGAGAGGTCTGAATTTTCAAAAGTTAATTTGGAAGGTTTGAATTTTCATTGTTGAACTTTGGTTTTCCATCCATTTTTAGGGTTAAATTTAACAGAATTGTGTGAAATGACAGTTTTACCCCTTTTAATATTTTTTATTTAATACCTTATTTGAGAAAATGTGAAATGACAAAATTACCCCTGAAGTCAAATTAAGACCACCATGGCTCCGGCCACTGCCACCCCGGCTCTGGCCACCACGGCTCCGGCCACCTCCATCCAAACACACCGGCGATCACCAATCGGGGCCGGACAGCTCCAATTAGAGCCGTCCGGCCCAGATCGGAGCCACAGAGCTCCGATCGGAGCTTTGTGGCTCCGATCTAGGGCCACAGAGCTCCGATCTGGAGCTCTATTGCCCCAGGTCGGGGCCACACAGCTCCGATCGGAGCTTTGAGCGGCTTTGGTGGTCACCGACGGTGTTTTCCGGCGAAGAAGAATGTTTTTTTTATTTTAAGAGGCATTTTCGTCTTTTCATATCAAGCATGTAAGGGGCATACTTTGGTCGAAGGGCATTTTCGGGATTTAAGTTTATTTTCGGTCACATGCCAAGCATGTGACCAAATTCCGTCAGTTTTAACGGGAAAAATTGACGGAGACCTCTTATATCAACAAAGTTGAAAATTTAGACCTTCCAAATTAAATTTTGAAAATTTAGACCTCTCCAGATAACATGGGTCAAAATTCAGACATTTCATAGGTTATTAACCGTTCTTCTTCCATATCATGACATAAATTAACACGCATTGATTGTTTAGTCGGTCTGATTTTGATGCTTAGGTCAATCAGCTTTCTGGTGATGTGATGCTTAGAGATTAAAGACAAATACTCACATACTTATTGTTCAATTTGTTTGATCATAGTGCTTGAATTCAAGTACAAACACTTACACATTAGACAGATGTTAATATAAACCATTCAATTCTTTGACCTTGATGCTAAGGTTCTTGCTCAATATATGCAGTCTACTACCGATTCAGATTAACTGTCCTACTCTTTCTGCCCAGATCGTGTCTCATCGTTGCGATTTTGACACGTGTATTTGGTGTAATTAATTTTTTTATTTTTTTTTTTCTAAAAACCTATTGGGATTGATGAATCCTAAAAGAAAAATATTAAATCTAAGAACACGTGTTAAGATCTTACCAGTGAGGTACGATCTAGATAGGAATGGTGAGACAGGTGATCTGAATCAATCTACTACTACTATCTTTATCTTTACCTAGTATAAAGTACATAGTCGCCTCACCGCTATCAATCACAACTTTCCGTCTTATCTATCTAAAATTATTGTCTCTTTAATTTTTTTTATTAACTGTCACTTCAATTTTTCTCTTAAGTAAATTGTCTTTTTTTTCTTCAAAGCGGTCTCTTCGAGTATTTATTATTAAATTCTCTCATCTATTTCTATTTCTAGTGAGAAAAAGTTCCTCTCCTCTGTGAGAACGGCCCCCCCCTGAGAATCCATCCCGATTTTCATGGAGACCACCGTGTGGCTACCCTCAGAGAGCTATCTATTTGGAGCTTCCTTTTATGTTCTGTCTCTTTGATTATTGGGTTTCTCTCATAACCTCATACTCATTTTCAATATTTTCAGCTTATATCTTCACTGTGATGGCTTCTGCGAGGTCCGACTCATCATCTCATAACTCTCGTGAGGTTGTTCTGGATTTGGAGCAGGAGGCAGATTTGTCAGTAGCTTTGGTGGGTAAAGTTATTGCTACCAATCATGTGAGTACATATCGGTGATTAATATTCTCCGAAGAACCTGGACTGATCTTGGGAAAGTAGTTATCACAGAGATCTCAAATAGTGTGATGTTACTTGAATTCGAGAATCTAACTACTAGGGATAAAGTTTTGAATAAGAGACCACGGTCCATATAGGGCACCCTATGTATTTGATGAAATTGATTCATGATTGGATTCCATTATGGGTACAGGTGCATGGACTTTCCCTTGGGAAGTTCACTAAAAGTAATGCAATCGGAAATACTGTGAGCAAACTCACAGAGATGGAACCTATCAGTGCTGAAAATGGAAGTAGACATGTATTCATGCACATTGAAGTTGACATCAATGTCCATTAACCTTTACAGTCTGGGATTTGGAATAGGAACACTAATGATGGTCGATCCTAGATTCATATCAAATATGATTGTATGGATTATGTTTCTCTTGTGGCATGCTGGGCCACATCTCATCTCATTGTAATTTCCTAGTTGAAAGAGCATAATAGAATCCTAAGCACCCCCTTCCGCTTTTTGGAACATGGATAGTGGAGAGTAGAGTTCGAAACATGGAGGTAACAAGAAAATTTATAGGAAGAAGCCTTGGATTTGTTAAGATTGAGAAGAAACCCAAATGCTGGGAGAAAGTTATGAGAGAATTTATGAATGAAAATGAAGACAGAGTGGACTCTGGCTCATGTGGAGACTCTTGCGTGGAGAATGGACATTTTCATGTCATGATGATGATGTGATTATTACCTCACCTAGGTTTGAAACCTTCCACTCTAACCTATAACCAATAATCTGTAACTACCCCTGTGATACAACACTCAAAATACCTACTACCAAAACTATTATTGGCCCCATAATAAGCCTAGCCTCCCATAGTCCGCCTCCTAAACCAACCAAAAATACAAACCCTTTCCCAACCACTCCTTTCCCAAACTCAACCCACAGTCTAAGTCACAACCAAAACATCATACACAGACCTCTCACACCTAGAAACAAAATATATGCCATATTTGCCCTCAATCTTAAACGCCATTTGAAAAAGGGGGATGAGATAAGTAGGAAGAAGGGAAAAAAAACTATAATAAGTTCTTCGGTGGTGAAAATTGAAGGAAAGAAAAGCCCCTCAGCGACGAAAGAAGCAAATTATCAAAGCAGAAAAATAACTCTGATAGTTTGGACTCTCCTGGAGAACTGTTGAAAATACATGTTGTTAAGCCTGTCAATTTTGAACCCGACTCGTAAATGACCTGACTACGGGTCAGGTCCGGGTACGATAATTTAGATGTTCGGATCATTTACGGGTTGACCTATAAATGACCCATAAAATCCAGGCCGAGTACGGGTTTGGGGTTATGACCCGTGACCCGCTCCCTCTCAGTCTGTTTAGTAAGTACTAAGTAGTAACCCTATTTTTAGTTTTTAGTTTTGTCCTGCAGCAGAGACGACATAACAGAATAGTCTCGTCAAGCACCACTCCTCAGACCTCAGTCCTCTGAGTGACTGAGTCCCGTCTCCTCTCTCGTGGTTGTCCATTGTCCATCACTCGCATCGCAATTTGAGGCCCAGGCTCGCAACGGCGCTCCGCTGCTCTGCTCTGGACTCATCTTCCGCTGGCGCTAAGCCGAACCCTGCTAGCTGCTGATGATTCCGGCGAACTCTCCGGCTGCGACATATAATCCTTATTTAGTTGTTTGATGAAGATGAATTACTGAATATGAAAGAAATTGAAATTAAACTATAAGAAACTGAACTTGAAGTTGTTATATTGCTTACCACTCAAAGAAAAATTTATTCTTCTTCACTTGAAATCTCGGTCTTGTGTGTGGTCTTGTCTGCCACGTTTTGAGACATGTGGACCCCAGTCGCAAACACTAAGTGATATATTGTTGGAATTCTCAGTTCTCACATTCTGTAATCTGTAATTATGTATATGTTAATTTTTTTAAGGGTGCAGAATGCAGACCGTACCTGGATCTCGGGTGAACCCGGCTTCACGGGTACGTGCCTACGACCCTGACCCGTGGTGACCCCCTGATTAATTGCGGGTCGGGTTTGTGATCCGCGGGTCGCGGGTCACGTGTTGACCCATTTTGACACCCCCTACATGTTGCATATGTGAATTCTGTGGGCTCGGGTGGCTGGCTCTTCTAAGCCATTAAGGTTATATGAATCTACTTAGTTGGAACTGTCAGGGATTTGGGTCTGACCTTACATTTCCTTACATACTAGACTTGATGGGGGAATATAGACCGAAGTTTGTTTTTATTATGGAGAAAGCAAATAAAGTGGAATTTTGTGAAGAAGTTAGAAAATGACTAAAATGGATGGTGCAAAATATTTTGAGGCTCAAGGGTTGAGTGAGGGTCATACTCTAGGGTGGAAGAAATATTTCAAAGTGAAGAATGGACAAAATAGTGCAAACTTAATTGATACCGAAGTGTTTGATCATAAGGAGAATGTATGGACGTTTATCTCTTGGGTATATAGTCATCCAAAGTATGTGGAGAAGAAAAAAAAATGGGAGGAGCTGAAACAGCTTGCTACTAATTGAAGGGGAGTCTGGATTTGTGTCGTTGATTGGAATGATCTTGCAAGTAATCAGAAGAAAGTAGGGGCAAGATCAAGGCGGCTAAAAAATCAACATTTTTCAACAATTGATATCTGATGCTCAGCTTATTGATTTGGGGTTTAAATGGGCTAGATACACTTGGAGCAACAATAGGGACCACAGATTAGATTTAGGGAGAGATTAGATAGATGCTTGGTTAATACTGATTGGTTGCAGCTCTTTCCAGATACATGGGTTCTTTATTGTCCAGCTGTTGGATTTGACCACTACACATTTGGTGATCAGAAATTGCATGAAAGATATTAGAGGACCCAAAATGATTTGAAAATATGTGGACAATGGTGCATATACGCCCAAGCTATCACTAATTGGGCCCGAGAAATGGGCCATAACCGAATATAATTCGAAACTTGGAACACGGACACCCGGGGCCCATCACTTAGGCCTGAAAAACACCCCGAGTGGCGAAATCCACTCGGGAAGACCCCGGGTGGAAAGACCACCCGGGGGCAACCCAAGCAAGGGACCCTTGCTTGGGTTACCTAAGCAAGAAGGATCTTGCTCGGGTGACCCGAGCAAGGCCTTGGGGGTACCCGGGGTACCCCCATCCGTCCCGACGAGCCTCTCACGTCCGGACCCCCATCCCCGGACGATATCTCACCCGGGGCTTTCCCTTAGAGGCCACACACCGGCACTTAGCTATAATGAACTTATCTACGGTCGAACCGGGGTCAAGGGCACCTTATTTATGGTGAATGCCAACTCATATTACGAACCTACCACAACCGAACCAGGAAACCACTGGAACCGGGGCGGTCCGATAGGAATTCTATAAATAGAGGCCTCCTCTCCTCATTTGAGACTAATCTTGCTATCACTCACTCAAGCTCTGTCTTCTCTCTACTTTATCTCTCTAGGAGCATATACTCATTTAAGCATCGGAGAGGGCACACCGAGCACCACCCCCCATTGGTCTCGGTATTTCCCATTTTGCAGGTATCACGAGGAGAAGGAAGGGCGGAGGTCCGAAGTAAGAAGACATTCAAGACGTCGTATGGAAACAATGGGCTTATCAGGAACTCCCTCCCCAATACCCATCTACAGGTATACTAGAAGGAGAAGCCCACAGAGCGGGAATGCTAGAAGGAGAAGCCCAGGAAGAAGGAGAATAAGGAAGGAGAAGCCCACGAAGGACACTCGTGTGTAAACACTGGCGCCGTCTGTGGATTCGAGCAAAAAGCATGTAGCCTACTACTTGTGCTCGATGGCAATAAATGAAGAAGAATCAGAGAACTAGGGGACGACATAGTAAGGTACCAACCGCGGGTCTCATCCTACAATATACCTATGTACATCAGTTACACCCACTAGACGCCCACCCGCCCAAGGGACATGACTACATGCTGTGAAAGCAGGGAATACCATTTCAAACCAGCTTACAAGGCAAACAACTCCCTCTACTCCTACCCGACATAATACTCATTTTTGAGCCAAATGTCACTTCTACATCAAAGAAGGGGTAGCACTAAATGAGGGGGCGGCACCAAACCTATGTTCATCGCAAGGGTCATCAATGACTTCAACATTAAAAGGATAGTGGATTCGCAAAACCAACTTCCTATACATGGGGAGTAGTCATATTAACCAAGATGCTAGGGATATCATCACTCTCACATCCGCCCCATATTAAATAGCCATATTGAAGAGCCATCGGCAATGTCAACCTTTAACCTCGAAAGGAAGAACAAGTACTCTTGGGGAACAAATATTGGGAACTATGCAACCACCACGTCATGTTGAGGTATCACACCGACATATGTCCAGTGCTTCCATGGGCATAGAAGAGCACTTAGACTCCTCCTGATGAGAATAGGAATATCAAGGCTTAGAGCAACCCCCGCAATGGGGGCACACCTCCACCAATGGAGTAACACTTAGGTGATGATGAAATTCACTCCTATAATCACGTCAGAAAAGGGTGGGGGCACCACAAACATTTCTTGAAGGAGGAAAAAGGAACTTAATACTACCAGAGCGGCTAGTGCACGTTCTCTTAATTTCCAAAGATGCATGAGAATCGCACTCTACTTGATAAACAAGAGTGATGGTGTCGTCATTGAGGTAAAACACCTTATTTGATAAACAATTAGTGGTGTCAATATAACCAAGAACTGCTCAAGAACAACTCAACGCTAATCAATGTCAAGGGGCAAAATGAGGAGACACTCTGAACCAAAATCATCACCGTCATGAACCAGGATTGTTAAAGGTCAACACGGGGGGCAGCAATAAGTCCACAGTCAATCATCTAATGGCCATGCCCAGCACAGGGATGGGGGCACCGCGCCAAACCAACACCAATGGAAGAAACCGTAACGAAGATCAAAATCAAAAGACCCCGCCAACCCCTCGCCAATTCTGGAAGATACATATAAGAAAAGCATGCTCAAAGAAAAAAAAAAAAGAGTAAGAAGACCAAGAAACTTGGGGGCACCAAACAAACAAGTGCTCGGCACCCAACCGAGAAACATGAAGATAAGCCTTAACAGGCTAAACAAGAGCAAACGGTGCAACTACCAAGCAACTAGGGGGGCACCATCTGATCTAGTGCTTGATAGTCCACCCGGAAATAGAAGACGACGCAAATATGTGGCATGACTCTTTCTAATGGAAACCAAAAAAGAAGGATACAACATAAGCCCAATACAAGGATTCACTCCTATGGTGGAAGCAACAGTGACCGCCCTCATAAGGTGACACCCACAACTTATACAGACTGGGAGATGCGGAAAGGCAGATATCAACTAACACTTTCAGTGGAGAACATTGGAAGAAGTTCTACACCCCGGAGGGGAAAGGGAATATCCACTTCCATTAGCTAATTTATTATTACCAATAGGAGATCTATGGACTCCACTTAAACTTTCCTTTCTGTAAGGAATGACAATAGCACTAAATGAATCAAATGCTTTTCAGGACACAAGAGGAAAGAAGAAAGACACCATCACTCACAAAGAGGAGGCGTCATCTACAACCGAAAAGGGGAAGATCCAAAAAGACAACTGTGAAATATGATGAGGTGATCGACAACCCTTACATATGGAAAGAGGAAGATCTATAAGGACAAACTTACAACCGAAAAGGGACATAAGACCCATAGGGCCACCCTTACAACCGAAAAGGGGAAGATCCAAAAAGACAACTCTGAAATATGATGAGGTGATCGACAACCCTTACATATGGAAAGATGAAGATCTATAAGGACAACCCTTACAACCGAAAAGAGACATAAGACCCACAGGGCCACCCTTACAACCGAAAATGGAAAGATCCAAAAGGACAACCCTGACATATGATAAAGCGATCAACAACTTTTACATATGAACAGGGGAAGATCTATAAGTACAACCATTACAGCCGAAAAGGGATATAAGACCCACATGGCCACCCTTACAACCGAAAATGGGAAGATCCAAAAGGACAACCCTGACATATGATAAAGCGATCAACAACCTTTACATACGAATATGGGAAGATCTATAAGGACAACCATTACAACTGAAAAGGGATATAAGACCCACAGGGCCACCCTTACAACCGAAAATTGGAAGATCCAAAAGGACAACCCTGACATATGATAAAGCGATCAACAACTTTTACATATGAACAAGGGAAGATCTATAAGGACAACCATTACAACCGAAAAGGGACATAAGACCCACATGGCCACCCTTACAACCGAAAATGGGAAGATCCAAAAGGACAACCCTGACATATGATAAAGCGATCAACAACCTTTACATATGAACATCTATAAAGACAACCATTACAACTGAAAATGGACATAAGACCCACAGGGCCACCCTTACAACCGAAAATGGGAAGATCTATAAAGACAAACATTATAACAGAAAATGGATATAAGACCCATAATGCCACCCTTCCAACACGATATAAGAAGTAAGCCCCCCAACCAAAGGGCAAACTTTCCAACAAAATATAGAATATAAGTACTCCAATAGGTGACTATCATGTCTATATATATCAAAGGAGGGTGTCATCCCCCCTATACATCATCAAATGGCTATCATGTCCATATATATCAAAGGAGGGTACCACCCCCTATATACATCAACAATGGCTATCACATCCATATATCAAATGAGGATACTATCCCCTTATACATCAAGAATGGTTATCATGTCCATATATTAAAGGAGGATACCATCCCCTTATACATCAATAATGGCTATCATGTCTATATATATCAAAGGAGGGTTCCACCCCCCCTCCCCCCTATATACATCAACACTGACTATCATGTCCATATATCAAAGGAGGATACCATCCCCTTATACATCAACATTGGCTATCAAGTCCATATATCAAAGGAGGATACTATCCCATATACATCAACAATGGCTGTCATGTCCATATATATTAAAGGAGGGTACCACCCACCCATATACTTCAACAGGTGACTATCTAGTCCACATATCAAATGAGGATACCATTCCCCTACACATCAACAATGGCTATCACGTCCATATATCAAAGTAGGATACCATCCCCTTATACATCAACAATGGCTATCATGTTCATATATCAAAGGAGGATACCACCCCCCCTATACATCAACAAGGGATATCACATTCTATATATCAGAAAGTTGTGCCTTGGCAATGCTTCTCAGCACGGGTGCCAAAATCCTTGGAAACTAGGAAATCCTGGACTCCAACAGCTTTACCTTTATCGACGCCAATGGCTCGCCCCTCGCAACTCCAACAGCCTCACCCTCGGCTAAACAAGACATCATACCCTCTTCGCGAGCAAGGCGAAGGACATCCTTCATTCTCACCTGAGCCATCAAATATTCAGCCTTCCAAGTTGCAACAATATCATCAAGTTCTTTATGAACGAGAGTCAGACGACTAGCCAAAGAAACATCTGACACACATAGCTCATCAATCTCCTCGCGCACCTTTGGTATTCTTCAAGGTAGATTCAAGGGTCGCCAACATCCGCCGGTACAAATCCCGCTCCCAAGCAACGTTAACCAGGAGCAAATGGGGACACGACGCTATTCACGAAGGTGACGCCCCTCCTCAAGATTGGATAGAAGATGAGAGCGATCCGCTAGAGGACTGATAGAGTTCATCATAGGGATAGCCACCTCCGGAATAGAAAGGGAGGCCGGCATGTCATAAACATGATGATATATCAGTTTCAAGGCTTGCTTGTCGGACGTGGAAAGTTGGGAAAACGCGGAACGCGCATCCTTCACGAGAAGGGAGTCCAAAGACCAAGGAACATCACGACCCTCAAGGAAAAAGTAACATTTATCCCAATGACCAATACCATTTTCAAAGGCAAATACGAACCGACGTTTATTATTCCATTTAACATCACCCAATCCAGAGAACCCCTTATGAGACAACAAGGGGTACTGGATCGCTAAGGAACATAATCCTGACTCACCACCGTCTTGGATACAATAGAAGCATCGGAAGAGACGAAGGGAGTAAGCCCAGAGTTGGTGGTGGCACAACACTCTAACTCCAACCCAAACACGTATAGAAGAGAGGGTAAGATCAAGAGGGAAAATCCGGTAATGCTTGCAAATATCTCGAAGTTCGGCACAATAAGGGAAGCGAAGCCCCGCCTTAATCCGATAAATATACACCACCGCCATCCCATCCGGAGGTGGGGTAACGGAGCTGCAACTATACTCATCCTCAAGGATGGGCTGCAACTCAACCTCCGAATCCGAATCAGAATCAGACATCGTAGTCCTCAAGTCAGGAGGTGGAAACCGCTTTCCCATAAAAAAACACCTTGGGTGTACAACAGATTATGGGAGCATTAGAAGAAAAGCCACCACGGGGAACCTTAGAAGAAGAAGGCTTAATCATGGTAGGAAGAGAGTGATGCGTCGACCTTTTAGCTCCTAAAGCACGCCTGACAATAGAAAATCGACGGTCCATCAGAAATTATCAATCCCATCTCAAGACATTATATAATACCCATCAAGACCGACCTACTCAAGACTACGTCCCAAAGTGCATAAAGATCAAATGCCTACTATGGGGGCAAAAGACACGCGCGTGGACGATACTACTTGTCAAAGGGAGGACTACAGTGAATAAAAGCATGGAAACAATCCTAAAAGGAGGGAATAAGTAAAGACACCCCAACACTACCTAATGGAGTGAAAAGAGGAACAAAACATCATCCATAGGGGTATGTATCAACTACACAAGCATGGGATGGCCTAAGCAAAGCACTAAGACACCCCAAACAACAAGCTACTACCAAGATCCAAAGTGGGCAACACCCATATCAAATACTCACATCAAAGACAATCTTCCACTACTCATATAAAATCACCATGAAGACATCCTCTCTATTTTACAAAGTCCAACAACCACAAGGTCGGAGGTCGAAGAGACAAACTAAAGAAATAGCCCCCATCAAGCTTTCAAACAACTATCAATAGCCTAATCGGACGCCTAACCGACCATAATAGAGTCAAGCAAAGGTTAAGACCATTGTTTAACTCGGGGGGGGGGGGGGGGGGGGGGGGGGGGCAAAGCGGGATACACACCCAATTAAGCAACGGACACCCTCCAGCCCACCTCACAAGCAAGGAAACTTTAAGGAAGTACCAATCAAACACAAGGAGACTGTCAGCCACAGCAAACCAGGGGGACAAAGCACATAGCAAAACGTACCCCAGGAAGAGGAGCAATAACACATCAAGTACTATTAACCCTGCCACGACACACTATGCTAATTCATCAACGCCAACCTACCCAGAAGTACGTCCCAAAGTGCACAAAGATCAAATTCTTACTACGGGGGCAAAGACATATGCATGGATGATACTACTTGCTAAAGGAAGGACTATGGTGGATAAACAAACATCACAAGCACCCCTAAGGGGAAGATAAGCAAAACCATCCCGACACTACCCAAGGTAGTTGGGGGAGGGACCAAACACCTACAACAAACTATATATCAACCAGTGACAGGGAAGGAACAACCTTATACATGAGCTACCAAGCGTAGCCAATACGAGGAGTATCCCTCTACAAATAACAACGTGTCCACTACAGGGGCACGCATATATGAGCTACCAAGCGCAGCCAATACGAGAAGTATCCCTCTACGTACAACAACGTGTCCACTACAGGGGCACGCATACATGGGCTACCAAGCGTAGTTACCTCAAGGGTTAACCACCCCCATGCCGCGTCCAAAACGCCAAACACATCCATTGTAAGGGACAACTATACATATATAATCTCATATATATATATGGAGGTTTCGTGATTAACGCAAGGGCTAATCCCCCAACGTCCGAAGCATGCCCACTATGGGGACAACCATATACATATAACTTTATATGCTCAGGTCACAGAGCACGAGTAACATAAGGGCCAAGCCCCCACTTGTGGATGTGAAAATTATGCATACCAACGAGGTAGCCTCAGCACTGAGTCACGAAGGCAAAATCACCGTCCGGGAAGCTCTTTAGCCTACACAAATGGAGTAACGCTCCAACATATAGGGAGGGAACAACCTTCTACATATATCCATAAAAACTCTTTTATACGAAAGGGTAAAAGCAGGAATTTTAACCACTCTCACCTCCATCTATATATAGGGAATTGCAGGGATAAGGTTGAAGGACCATGCCCATACTCCGACAAACAGGGAGAAAAACGCCACGCCCATTGAAGGCCAAAGCTAGAAGATCATACTCGTACTCTCCCAAACGGAGTGCAACACCGCTTCCAACGCACCCTATCGGCTTCGAGAGACCAAAAAGGAGGTTCCTCCAATAAGGACACGGTCCTAAGGCTAAGTGAAATGGGACTAAGGCCCATATTTCATACTTATAATCATTTACATCATCCATATACGTACTTGGACTAACATCCACATTTACGTCGACTAACACTCACATGTTAAATGAACATCCTTCCAACAGGGAATGGCCTGTAGCCTCTCTTATATGGAGGTCTACAAGAAACCCCAATGAAATGGAGACTCAAATGAAAGGACACAGTCCTAAGGCTAAGTAAAACGAAACCAAGGCTCGCAATTCTTACCCTTATACAATATATATATAGACATGGCATAAATTTGCTTAGATTAGCAATATGTTTTGTGTATCCAGCTTCCTTGAACAGGGGGCAAGGAAAATCGCGACGTTCCTCGAACACTCAATGGAGGTCATGACCGTCTTAAAGCTCCTTTAAACACGGGGTAAGGAAAATTACGACGTTCCTCGAGCACTCGATAAAGGCCGGGATCCTCACGAAGGTACGTTTCGCAACTCTCTTGGGCGATATCCCGCTAAAAATAGAGTCAAGAAAAGGTGAAACCATTCCTTGACTCGGGGGCAAATGGTGGATATACGCCCAAGCTGTCACTAATTGGGCCCGAGAAATGGGCCATAACCGAATATAATTCGAAACTTGGAACACGGACACCCGGGGCCCATCACATAGGCCCGAAAAACACCCCAATTGGCGAAATCCACTCGGGAAGACCCCGGGTGGAAAGACCACCCGGGAGCAACCCAAGCAAGGTCTCCATTGCTCGGGTGACCCGAGCAAGGCCTTGGGGGTACCCCCTCCGGGTACCCCCATCCGTCCGGACGAGCCTCCCTCGTCCGGACCCCCATCCCCGGACGATATCTCACCCGGGGCTTACCCTTAGAGGCCACACACCGGAACTTAGCTATAATGAACTTATCTACGGTCGAACCGGGTCAAGGGCACCTTATTTACGGTCAATGCCAACTCATATTACGAACCTGCCACAACCGGACCAGGAAACCACTGGAACCAGGGGCGGTCTGATAGGAACTCTATAAATCGAGGCCTCCTATCCTCATTTGAGACTAATCTTGCTATCACTCATTCAAGCTCTGCATTCTCTCTACTTTATCTCTTTAAGAGCATATACTCATTTAAACATCGGAAAGAGCACACCGAGCACCCCTCTGGTCTCGGTATTGCCCCTTTTGCAGGTATCACGAGGAGAAGGAAGGGCGAAGGTCCAAAGTAAGAAGACATTCAGGACGTCGTATGGAAACAAATGGGCTTATCAGGAACTCCCTCCCCGATACCCATCTACAGGTATACTAGAAGGAGAAGCCCACAGAGCGGGAATGCTAGAAGGAGAAGCCCAGGAAGAAGGAGAATAAGGAAGGGGAAGCCCACGAAGGACACTCGTGTGTAAACAGACAACTTCAGAGGAATGTGGAGAGATTATCAATAAGTCTTGGAAGAGGGTAGATAGGGCTGGGGGATTTGAGAATTTGATCTGTAAATTGGACATATGCAGAAATGAGCTTGTGACTTGGAGTAATGAACATTTTAGAAACTGCAGGAAGAAAATTGAGAGATTATAAAGTCTAGTAACAAGTACAGGAAATGGAGGATGATAATTGAGGACTTAAAAGAGAACATTTGAAATGAGTTAAAAGAGCCGTGGAAAAATGATGAAATGTACTGGCACCAAAATCAAGAGCCAATTAAATGAATCTTGGAGATAGAAATACTGTCTATTTTCACAAGGCTACCTTCTATAGGAGAAGTAGAAATAAAATCCTATGAATCAATGATGAGAATGATATTTGGAGATTTTGAGCATTGCAAAAGACTACTTCATGAATCTCTTCACACATGATGAGAATAGGGATTGCGGTAACTCTCTCAGTTTTGTTGAGAAGGTTATCTATGAGGATATGAATAGGAGTCTTTGTGCACCGATCTTGAATGAAGATGTTAAAATGGCTACATACCTGTTAGAAGCATTGAAGGCACCAGGTCCAGACGACTTTTCAGAAGTATTCTATTAGAAGTATTGGGATGTAGTCGTGCCTACGGTATTGCATAACAGTGAGAGCTTTCTTAAACGGGTATCCTTCCATCTACCTTCAACCTTACTAATATTGTTCTCATTCCCAAATTACCTAATCATGAATCCGTTACTTAGTTAACAACTATCGGTTTGTGTAATTTCTCCTATAAAATTTTGTCGAATTACTGGTGAACAGAATGAAGGCCTTCCTTGATGATTGGATTTCTTCCACCAAAATGCTTTCATTGCAGGCAGGTCTATTCAGGATAATATCATCATCGCCTATGAAGCTTTTCATTATCCCAAGATGAAGAAGGACAGTAAAAAAGAGGTTTGTTCCATCATAGTGGATATAAATAAAGCATACGAAAGCGTAATATATGATATATGGATAATTTTATATGATATTTTATACTATACTATATAGATTAACGTATATAATTACTATGTATCAAGTAAATAAACAACTACTACAAAAAAAATCATTCAATATATATACCGATTTATCAAAATCATATTCGATATAAAATATTAAATAGTTTTATCCAATATAAGAATACATTAAATTGTTTAACACTTAATACAGTGGTATCTATATTCTTGGGTTAATAACCTATGAAATGTTTGAAGTTTGACTCATGTTAACCGGAGAGATCTGAAGTTTCAAAAGTTAATATGGAAGGTCTGAAGTTTCAACTTTGTTACTATAAGAGGTCTCCGTTAATTTTTTCTGTTAAAACTGACGAAAGTTGGTCACGTGTTTGGCATGTGACCGTAAATAAAATTAAATCTAAAAAATGCCCTTCTATCAAAGTGTGCCCCTCACATGCTTGAAATGAAAAGACGAAAATGCCCCCACCTCACATGCTTGAAATGAAAAGACGAAAATGCCCCAATCGTGGCCGGCCGCCACCCGCTGCCCCCGACCACCACCCAAGGCTGACGACGACCACCAATCGGGCCGGCCACCACCGAATCGTGGCCGCCCACAATTTGGTGGTGGCCGGCCCGATTGGTGGTTGTCGTCGGCCTTGGGTGGTGATCGGCGGCCTCGGGTGGTGGCCGGTGGACTTGTGCCGGTGACGGAGAAAACAATAGGGACTCAATTGTAAAAATCAAAACTTAAGAATATAAATTTGATGGCTAATTTGAACAAATAAAAAATAGGGACTCAATTCTTAATTTAACTTTAGGGGTAATTTTGTCATTTCACATTTCCTCAAATAAGGTATTAAATAAAACAAAATATTAAAAGGGGCAAGTGTGCCATTTCATACTATTCTGTTAAATTTAACCATAAAAATGAACGGAAAACCAAATATCAACAAAGTTGAATTTTCGGACCTTCCATATTAACTTTTAGGATATGATAGACAACTTTACCCCATAAAAATTTAAAATAGCCTTAAAATAATTAACATAAATTTGATTAATTTGAAATTAATTTTCAAAATCATCTCTCATTTGAATCGGATCATCATCCTTTAAAATCCTACAAAATAAAAAACTACAAAAGAACAGAGTCGTTTTTAATTAATTAAGATTGTAAAATCATAAGATCCTATTATCCGGATCATGACAAATTTAAAGACTGTTAATACAATCTCCTCTATCAATTCTCTCAACTTTGATGCACTGTACAATATACAGATGGTTTGATCAGAGTACTGCAGAAGCTAATCTCTGTGCCAGTACTCTGATTAGTAGTAACGTCTTCTTTTAAGCTAATCAAGAACAGAATCACAGAATACATAGACAAGCTTAATATCACCAAATAGCAGTGATTTTATTCGATTGATACTAAATTACTAACCATAGTAATAAAGAACTGAAATGAGCGGCAAAAGGTTGATATTCTTCGGGCAAAAATGAATAATAGTTTAGTGATTCCCATTACATGAAAAAACCATGTAAAGCATTCTAACAACTCATGATCAACAGCTGCAGCATAAATGTCTAATAATTCCAGAAAGAAGCAACAACTAACTTAAGCAACAATCGGGATTGTGGCATCAATCTCAGGAATAGCAGCAACAACTGGAGCTCTGTAGGACTCTCCCTCTTCCTTTGGTGGGTGGATGATGACAATATCGGGCAGTGGAGTCTTGGGGCCAACCTTACCCTTAGGATCCCAGTCGAGCATGATCTTCACCTTTATACCAAGTACACCCTGAAATATGATCATTGAAATAAAAATCAGATAACATTCAATTTTTTATTTTTCTTTTTGGGTGTCTGATTAACTGTTTTGTGAGACTAGTAGCTTCACAGTGCATAAACTGTGGTTTATGTTTATGACATCAGGCTTCACTTTTCACAATGCAGTGGTATGAACAGAATAATCATTAGTGAAGCCAAGCACTGCCAAAATGATTAAAATGCCTTCAACAACGTCAAAGGCATGAGAGGCAGGCAATGTTGGCAAATTACTAGTTAATAAGCAAACAAAAAGACCATCTGGATTTTCTTTATCTATTTTCTGTGAACAGTCCCCTCCAGAGCAGCTTTCTGCCTCTTAACTTTCAGCATATTAAACTAGGGTAGAAAGGATCAACAACTAGGAATATTATTCAACATCCAAGGAGTCAAACTGCTAATGAGATGACAAACCTGTCTCAAGAGCACATGTCTCACAGCAGAGTCAATGTATTCATTCACGGGCTGTCCAGAAGAAATCATGTAACCATCCTTGAACTTCATCGACTTGGCACGCTGAGCCCTCAGCTTTCCACTAACAATCACCTACAGGATCATTTGCAATTACACTCAGAACTGTCTGATATATGGAAGAGGTGTATTAAACTATCAATACAGAAAATGCAGAATTAATTGAACAAACCTCACAACCCTTAGCACCGCTTTCCATGACAAACCTCAGTACACCATAGCATGCCCTAGAAAAATATAAGTCAGGAAAAGTTCAGACACTGATTAAAGACATACATACATCATTTGCAGGTGGTAGTAACAATTATTACTGTGATTTGGAGATAAACAAGATCGAGAATCCAGTAACACAACAAAAAAGGCACTACTGACTACTAAGATGTGTTAGCTCATGGACACAAAAAATATGGACAGTTTGGTAAAAGAATGGAAGACAAGCAACCAATTGCAACAAAAAATGGACACCCTCAATTTCATTAAGGCAGCATTAAGAGCAGCAAGGCCCAAGCTAGCAAGCATGCATTAAATTAAATGAAAGCATTAATCCAGCAATAGGCCGGGAAATCAAAGGCTGAAAGTGAACATTTCTACCTTCGGACTGCAAGTCCACCCAGCAACTTGTATCTGAGAGACTCAGCCTGAGCAATGGCGCAAAGCCCTCTGTTGTTAACCTTCTCTGCATACAATTCAACACCATTTTCTGGGAACTTGAATCTCTTCTGCACAACAGACGTCAGCTCCCTAATTCTCCTGCCTTTCTCTCCTGAAATAGGTGAGACGAAAAAAACAATCAAACCAAACTCCCAAATATTCAATGGCCAACAAAAACTCCAAATTTTCCATTACAGGCATTCCATACCATGAAACTTCTAACTTCCATAATGTCAGACACGAGATGAAACCACCTTAAATTTCCAAAAATTCTAATGCTTATCAAAGTTTCAACCCTCCAAACATACAGAATCAAATAGAGCAATAAGCAATTGAACTGCATTTTTTGACATATCATATCATTCATTGCTCGGGCATCTGAATCCGAGAAAACAAAATCGATGTAAGGATCAAGTGTGCATACCGAGGACGTTCTGAGTCCGGGTGGCACGGATTATGATCTCAGTCCGCATAGGGGTCACGCGGACCTCAACGCCGGAGTATCCATCCTCAGCAAGCTCTCTGGTCAGCACCTCGTTGAGCTCGGCGAAGAAGACGCCGTCAGCGACGAACTTTCTCTTCTTACTGATCTGAGCCGAGGTCGCCATTTTCTAGAAGAGAAGCAAGGGTGCAGAATCTACTAGATCTGCTGCCTGTGATGGAGATCTCTGCAAACCCTAGCGAGACTCTTCTGATCTAGGGTTTGGGATTCGAAGGACTATGTTATATAAGCGAGCACATGGTTGGCTATCAAAACCGGACCGAACATTCAACCGGTAAGGAGGCCGGTTTCGGGTTCAGCGGCCCAACCACGGATTTACATATTACACAATATCCTATCCTAGTCCAGCCCAATTACCCAACAAACAAGCCATTTCCATGCCCAATTATATCCTACTTAAAACCTATTGGTAGGGCCTAGTAAATACCGGTGAAGTACATCACCGTAAAGCCATTTAAAATGGAGCTATGCTACATATGAGTTACGGTACCATTTTATTACCGATTAATTTTACTGGGCTGAAGATTTTGCAGTTTAGCTGATGTTTTATTTTTAAATTAAGCCCAATATTTCTTGTTCTTCATTTTACTAGTTAATATTAATATAATCACATTCACATCACGTGAGTAATATTAAGTATTAACAATTTTGTTTACCAAATAACTAAATATTACGGATTCGGAGTTAGTGAGAATAATTACCATACTTATCTTAGAATCTAATATATTTTTTTTCAAATAGAATGTAATTGATTTTATCCAAAAAATTTATCTTATAGAAATTAAATATAACACTTCATTTTAACTCAAATTTTTTTGGGCCAATTTTTAACTTTAAATGAGTTTGGCCATATTAAGAACATGTTTTTTGAAATAATGGGTATCTAACGAAGTCTTAACAAAATTATAAGTTAAATGTCACCATAAAAATTTGCTACTACTACGCTTAATTCATTTAATGTAATTAAATTTTTTTATATTGCATTTATTATTATACAAACTCGTTATACACATAACATCTTATAATTCGACAATAAATTATGTTTATTTATGACATGACCCTTATAAATAAATATCTCATATCGCACGTTGAAAATAACTAAGAGTATTTCAATATTTAAAAAAGGCTCTGTCACCTAAATAAGTTTTATAACATGCCAAAAGTATAAATATATTTCTATATTATACTAAAATAATAAAATACAAATAATATGGCAATAAATACACACATTCATAAACTCGTTTTCTATCAATGTATTTATTTAGGCATCTTCACTTTGCCTTGATATTATTTTTTTAAAATCATAATTTTTTTTTACTATATATTACCTTAAGAATTGATTTTATATATTTTTCTTAAATATTAGTATGCTTCCACTATGAGAACGGCTCAATTACCAATAATCTTCATTCATTTTATGTTCAATATTTTTAGATTTTTTTTTTCACTGATTAAATTTAAATTATAATTCATATTAAATTATGAGGTCTCATGTGTATATTGAGTTTATAAAACAATAAAAGTAATATCGTAGTACAGTTTTATTTGAAAATAAGTATGGCAAAACTTTATTAAATAACCATGATTATTTCTTTTATGTTCTTACCATGAAAATCATGTGAAGATGAGTTTTTTATATATATATTTATATGTAACGTTTGGTGTCTATACTCATCAGAAAATCACTAGTAAACTAAAACTAGTCATTCAAGTAGAAAAAAACCAATAAAAACAACGGGAAAATATGAAAAAATGCACTACGTACGTAACGTTAGTATAAAATTTGTTTTAGTTTTATTGTATAAATTTATTTAAGTTAATTATATATAAATATGAAATTCTTATATATTTAATTAAAAAAGTAAAGAAAATGCAAATTACTTTTTAATTATATATTATATTTTTACTATTATTAAGATTAATTCAACTAAAATATGAAAATGTTCATTCATATGCTAGACTTCGCGTGGTTCACATGTTGTCCTAGCCCGCTCTCAAACATTGATATGCTTTTAATTAATTTTATTCAATTCAATTTTGAGGAAAAAAAAAGTATTTCTAATGGTTATATCATGTATGTGAAAAATAATTATTAATAAATTACATTTCGGTTTTTTTATTAATTTTTAAAATTTGTAGAAAAGTATTGTTAGGTATTCCATTTCATTTTCTCATTGAGACCGAACCTAAACATATGATTGAGAGATAGTTGTCCATACATTGATAAGGGGTGTATCGATTCTCAAAAAGAGAGGAGCTTGGTGGTCCCCCGATCCCACAAGTAAATAGAAAAAATTATATGTTAACAATATTAGTTAAAGATATATATACTTTTATTTTACATTTATTATTTATTAAATTAATTTTTTTATTTATCAAACTTTTTCTGGATGTTTCTCTTTCCATGTGTTGAACTGGTTTAGATGAATTTTAGTTGGTGAGAATTTTTCAATTCTCTCTTTAATCCCGAAACCCTAATTCGTTTCTTAAAGATTTTGATCTTCATCTTCTCCACTCCTCTCGCTGCAATTGGATAGCTTCCTGGACAGCTTCAGACCAATTGGCTTCCTCTCTTTCCCGACACGCCATCTCTGGATAACTTTTTGCCTCAGCTTCCTCTCCTCGTTTCCACCAAACTTCACCCAATCAACTTCCGTGCAGCCCTTACAGAACAACGTCTACGCCTGCAACTAGCCTTCCTTCAATCATTACATACGCCTCAGCATGACCTTTTTCAGGCACACCACTTCAGTTCCGTATCACATTAATTCTCATCGAAAAGTTCTCAGGTTGAAACGAATATTTGTTTGTCTTCCAATTAATACAACTCCAACTTCTTCTCAAAAATCCTCTCCTCGCATTAACTTCATGGAGAATCTCAGTCTGGTTCTCCTTGGTCGATTATTCAACCCACGTCGACTTGGAGAAGCAGCAATTAATGCTTATGTCAGGAATCAATGGCGAGTTGGTCATGTACCTGAAATCATTTCAAGAGAGGATGGTTCCTGGGTATTTATCTTCCGCAACGCTGCTGATGCTCAAGAAGTTTACCAAAATGGACCATTTATCATAGATGGCAACCTTCTAGCTTTTGCACGCCCAACTCTGGAAAACCCATTTCCTGAGGTGGACTTCACCAGTGTGCCGACATGGATAGAGCTCATGGACATTCCACATATCCTAATGGAGAAAGAATATGTGGAGTACCTTGCCTCTGCTATAGGTGAGGTGGTACGTTCGGAGCTACATGCAACACATCATTGGCTTACAACTCACCCACGAGTTTTGGTTCGTATGAATTACCTTAACCCTGTTCTCCCCTCAATTGGAGTCTCCACTGGCTCAGCAGAAACTGAAGTGTTGATATCATATAAGCCTTGTATACCCTGCAGAAGATGCGGCAGATTTGGCCACACACTTGGCCACTGTCGTGTTGCAGAAGAAATTGTGATAATAGACCTCAATGATATGTTTCTTCGGCTAACAGATAGAGCAGGTGTTGCACCCATCTTCGAAGACACTCATGATCTCTACACATTTGCAAACAGAGGTTCTGGACTCCTCACAAACTGGATTCCGTTCAGTTCAGACAATGCCAGAAACACCCCAACACAGGGAGGTACACGATCTTATTCTGCACAAAATCATGCTTCTACGTCTAGAGATGTGCATGCTGCTTCCAATGATCATGCTCACCCATCTGAGCTTGCGACACGAATTACTTTATTCGTAGCTCGCCATAGACACAATGCTCCAGACACTCCATAGTGACACAACAACAGGCATCTGACCAGCCAACTTAACACCTACCATCTCAACACCTTGTTCCCCACTCATTCACCAATCCCCACTCCACCTCTTTCGCCACCCCTTTTACCACCCCCATCAACTCAGATTCCTCCCAATCTGATACACCAACCCCCAATGAATCTCCAGCAACAGTCCTCCCTTATCCACCACACCCTTCGCATGGTTCAACACCAGCAACATCATTCCACCCTCATTATCTCCATCCCTTTATGCATTATTATCCTCCCCTCCCATACCCTTACACCTACCCTTTTCCTTCACCTCCTCAGCAACATCAGCCCTCCCTGAGCTACCAGGCACCTTTTCATCACTCATACATGTCCTTTCCTCCCTACCATCCACCGCAGTTTGGACCATGGCTCATATCTTGGATTCCTCCTATGCCAACATCTCACCAGCACCACTCTCAATCTTCATTTGTCACTCATTTATCCCCACCAGGCTTCTCTTTTCCAGTTTATTCATTGGAACCACCAACCACAGGTCAGCAGCAAACTCAAACTCATGTTTCACTATCTCAGCCCCAAGTTACTTGTCCCTCAAGTTACCAGTTCCCGGTCTTACAAAGGAGGCCAACCACAGAGCCAAAACCTAATGCTTCAGACAAAGATCATCATGAATCTCCACAAACACAAACACATGACTCACATTCTGGAACAGTGGAGATATACATGGATGACTCTACCCTGGCAGAACAGCTTGTACTCATGGAACAATTCCACCTTCAGGACAACCAGACTTCCTCTGAGACCTTGGTACCCATTTTGCTCTCTCCCCACTGGTACAGATGGCTCATCATGCAGCTCAGGATCTGAATAGTACTCAACAGAGCATGGAACCAATCAGCCATAGACCAGGGAAAGAACCTATGGTCTACTCGGAGTCATCTAATCAGCATCCACGAAGAACATGGACTCGGAGGCCTTTCTCATCTACGGGTGCACTTACAATTAGAGGGACATCAATCTCCACCTTAGATACTCGCCAGCGAAGTGAAGAAGATGACAGCTTCAGTTACCTAAGAAGGCTCCGCCCCAGATTAGAGCACCAAGTTCAATCTAGTCGAGTCTCAGCTCCACCTTCAACTCAAGGAGGGGCCTCACAAAGCACAAGTCAGCACAATATGGGGTTTGATGAGGTATCTTTATTATTTATCCAATGACACACTGCATTTTACTCTCGGTATTTTGTTGAAGTTGCTATAGATGAAAACCTTGCGGAAATATCCATGAGGTATTCTCCGCCATCATTATGATCATCATGGCCTGGAATTGTCAAGGCACTGCGAGGGCTTTGACAATTCAACATCTTAGGCGTCTTGTTTCTCATTGGATGCCTCATATTATTTTCCTCTCTGAGATCAAAAGTAACATCAATAGAATTCAATCTATTCTCAAGAACCTAGGCTATGATCAATCATTGGCTTACCCGCCTGAGGAAACTAGGGGGCTTCTCTTAGCTTGGAAACATGTATTCCATGTTCAGGAAATCAGTATTCTTGCCAACCTAATTCATGTTCAAGTCCAAATCACCCCTACTTCAGTTCCTTGGATGGCAAGTTTCGTCTATGCCCCAAGTAAATTTGGACAAAGACATGCCTTCTGGGACACTCTGCAAGCCATCCATGTGCTACCTGACTCCCCTAGGCTTCTCATAGGAGATTTTAATGACATTTGGAGCCAATCAGAAAAACTAGGTGGCAATCCCTTATCTAAAGAACGAATCCTTCAAATGCATTCTTGGTCAAATTCTATGGATCTGTTAGATTTAGGAGCTTAAGGTCCTGCTTTTACTTGGTCCAATAGAAGGGACCCTCATTATTTGATCCTTGAACGTTTGGAAAGAGCATTCATCATCCTGAATGGCTTCACCTATTCCCAAATGCCACACTTTTCAATCTTGCAAGGTTTGACTCAGATCATTCTCCAGTTATGCTGAATCTACATCCTAGTGGTACTTCACAAGCTACTCGAAGACCCTTTAGGTTTGAATACATGTGGATGGAACATCCCACATTTAAAAACATCATTGCTTCCTCCTGGGGAAAAAACAAGCAAGGACTGCCCCAATCAGTCCTTCATCAAAAACTTTCCTCTCTCACCACATATCTGAAATCTTGGAACATAAAAGTCTTTGAAAACATCTAATCCAAAATTCAATTGACTCTCAACTCTCTTCAATCACTTCAAGAATCTCCTACCTCACTTTCTTCAGAACAGGCAGAGATGGAAGATCATCTGCAAAGCCTGTATTATCAAGACGAGAGCCTATGGCGTCAGAAATCAAGAGAGCAGTGGATCACTTTAGGGGATAGGAACACAAAATTCTTCCAAACCAAAACCTTAGCAACAAGACACATCAATAAGCTTAACTGGGTCCTAAAGGATATTGGTGATTGGTTAACAATTCCTTCTGAGATATTAACTCATATGACCAATCACTTTACAACTGTTTTCACTGCAATTCCTCCTCCACCTGAATATACACTTCTTCAAGGGTTGCACTCACCAACAGTTGATCTCTCCCCCTAGGTCTTCCTGTTCAAAACTTCGAAATACTTAAAGCTCTCTTGGATCTGAATCCTAATAAATCGCCAGGTCCAGATGGTTTCCCACCAGGTATCTATCAACAATAATGGAATATAATTTCTCATGTCACATTAGCAGCTATTCAATCTTTCTTCCAAATAGGAGAATTGATCAGGGACCTTAATAATTCATTATCCTAATCCCTAAGATTACACAGCCCCAAACTATGCAGCATTGGAAACCTATAAGCCTCTGTACTACAACTTACAAAATCATCTCTAAAGTTCTCACAAATCGACTAAAAAAAGTTATTCCAGATCTCATATCTCTTTATCAAAGCGCCTTTGTTCAAGGAAGGCTGCTCTATGATAACACGCTTCTAGCTCAGGAAATCCTCCATGTAATAATAAGAAGAAGAAGAAGAAGAAGAAGAAGAAGGAGGAGGGGGAGGGGGAGGAGGAGGGGGAGGGGTAAAGTTGGGCTAATGGCTCTAAAACTAGATATGTCAAAAGCTTTTGACAGAATAGAATGACACTTCCTTAAGGCAACACTTTCAAAGCTTCAATTTCCAGATCTATTCATTTCTTGGATTATGGAATGTGTTAGTTCCTCAACACTCTCTATTCTAAAAAAAATGGCAGTCATTCACAAACTATTGTACCAACAAGAGGAATGAGACAGGGTGATCCTTTGTTTCCTTTCCTCTTTATCCTTTGTGCTGATGTTCTGTCAAGAAGCCTCACAAATGCTCAGTCCTATGGTGCTGTCTGCGGAATTAAACCAGGATCTTCATGTCATTCAATAACTCACATTCTTTTCGCAGATGATAGCTTCATCTTCATGGAAGCAAAGCTTAACTATGTCCATTCTCTGCAACATATATTGCACCTTTATGAGTTGCAATCTGGTCAACAAGTCAACTTCTAGAAATCTAGAATCACATTCAGCCATAATACCTCCCATCAAATTAAGGACTCCCTTCTGCTTTCCTTGGGTGTTAAGGAAATGAAGGATAGCGACCTATATCTAGGGCTTCTCGTTAATTGGATTAACTAAAAGCAGATGATTGGAACTTCCTTACTGGACAGAATATCCAAGAGGATTCAGGGCTGTATGGGAAAACTACTCAATGCTGCTGGAAAAGAGATTCTGGTTAAATCAACAACCTCTTCCATTCCAATCTACACAATGTCCTGCATAAAGCTCCCCAATCAAATTCATTGTAAAATTGAAACAATTCTAAGGAATTTCTGGTGGAGGTCTAATCCGGATAGAAGAGGAATGCCTTGGATAGCATGGAACAATATCACTCTCAGTAAATCAGTTGGGGTCTGGGAATTAAAGATACTAAACATCAAAACTCAGCTCTCTTACTTAAACAAATCTGGTGTCTTCTAACGTCAAGGGTGTTGGATTACGGGGACGTAATACTACGGAATGCTAAGTGTGTACTAGCAAGAAATCTAATATGCGCAGCGGAATTAGTACACATACCTTTTAGCTTTCCTGCCCAAGAACGATGTGGAGGGAGTTCTGATCCTCCGGTTGGAACCACGTGCAAGTTCTTCGTTAGAAGAAGTCCCACGCGATGTAGCTCCACAACAAGACCTCTGATCGATTCTTCAACGGAGATGGAACCTCGGACTTGATGTTGATGGTGCCGAAATATTAGACTAGGGTGACAAGCTTTCTCAATGGAGATCCTTGTTCTTAATTGTGTGTTTAAACCCTTAGGAGTCACCCCTATATATAATATTGGGTAGCATGGAACAAAATCACTCTCAGTAAATCAGTTGGGGTCTGAGAATTAAAGATACTAAACATCAAAACTCAGCTCTCCTACTTAAACAAATATGGTGTCTTCTAACGTCATGGATTCTTTTTTGGGCTCAATGCATGAGACTGAAGTACCTTTCACAGCAGACATTCTTTACTTGCAAATCAAGGCAACATTATAGCTCTGTATGGAGAACCCTCTTGCAACTTCGTCCTTTGTTCCTTTATGGAGTTAGATGGTTTGTTGGAAATGATCACTCCATTAATTTTTGGACTGATCATTGGATCCCAAACATTGCATCACTCTCAACTTGGACCAACCACAATTTTGATCCTCTTCAGAAAGTTGATCACTTCTTACTACATAATGAATCAACCTGGGACATGCCTCTCCTTCGTGACATATTGCATCCTATTTTAGCGCAACTTATCTAGAATATCTCACTTCCAATCTTCCCTAGATAGGACACCCTCATATGGACTCCTAACTCCTCAGGTGAGTACACTGTAAAGTCAGGTTATCGACTTATCTCCACAATGGCACACACTTCTAAATATGGATCAACCTCGACACCTCCTATGATTGCTAGTTTCAACTTTTAGAATAAGCTTTGGAGCTCAAGGCTACTCCCAAAAGTTAAAATGTTCATCTGGAAGGGGTGTTCAGAAGGCCTAGCTCTGAGAGCTAACCTTCATCGACGTATACCCTCTATAGAACCCATTTGCCTTCTCTGTGGGAAGGAGCCGGAAACCTGGACACACTTAATGTGGAAGTGTGATTTTGTTAAGCGTATTTGGTTTGCATCGTTGTTTGCAGTGAGTGAATCTGTGTTTCAGTCAACACACACAGTCATGGAGTGGTTAATCAAATATATCAACTCAAGTGCAGAACCTCTTCCTCTCAAATGCTTAACTATTTGGAAAATCTGGTTAACAAGGAATCATAGGATTTTCCACTCAAAGGGACCTTGCATAGATAACTTCATGATCAATCTCAATATCTTATTTAATGATAATAAGTGTGCTTTTGAATGTTTTCCAGGGCACTCATCAGGAAGATCACCCATCCAACAACCACTGAGGGATAATAGACCACCACATCTGCTGAACTCATGGACATTAATCATTGATGGTGCATTTGATTCAGTAGCAGGAAACATTGTTGGTGCAGCTCTCCTTTATAATTCTGCAGGTATTTTAGTTTCAGTTCAGTTGATGCACGATGCTTCCCCACTTTTGGCTGAGGGTCTTGCCTGTCGAGCTGCCTTATTGCTAGCCTACCCTTACAGAAGAGAGAATATCAACATGAAGACAGACTCCCTTCTTCTGGTGCAAGCTATAAATGAGGCAACACATAATCAGGCTGACCTCTTTTGTTTACTGGGTGACATTAAGAGATTGTGTTCTTAGTTCATTTCTCTTGTAATGGTTAAGTCTTCTAGGTTAAGTGTTTGATCAGGTCATCAATTAGCTAGAGCTTTACTTGCTCAAACTCAAGGTTCTTGGTCGAGGCATTTCCCTCCCAACTTACCTCTTTTGTAATGTTTGCTTTGTCTCATTATATTATGCATCATTTTCACCAAAAAAAAAAATTTCTTTCTATTTTTCTAAAATTATAAAGTATATATATATATATATATATATATATATATATATATATATATATATATAAAGGTTGCTAAAATATTTTATAACCATTTTTAGTTTTTTTTTTATATAATTACATTGCTTTCGCAAGTTCGGACCGGGAGCATTAAGGTTAAAGTCCTCCCCAAGGTGGCGTCTCCGGCGGGTTTCGACCTTGGGTCGCCCACGGAATATTATAACCATTTTTATTTAATTACCTAAACTTGTTTTTTTAATGTATTTTAAAAATAGGGGTCATATTTTTCTGTTTTTAAATTCACGACATCAAGTAAACATGTTAATCTTATTTATTCTTTCCAAAAAAAAACATACAATACATGCCTAGAGTCGTCACCCAGCTTATATTATTTGCTCCCTAACTTTTCCTATCAACCCTCGTGACAGGAAGGGAGCCAAATAGAATGAAACTATTTGGATGCTCTCAACTAGAAGCATCCTCGACGGAAGTCACTGCCTCGGCACACTTAGTCAGAGTCAATTGCGGAGCTCCATCTCAAGCAAAATCCAAGCCTACGCCTAAGCCCGAAGCCCGAAATTGCTTTGAGCAATTACCCTGAGGATCCATCCTAGTGACTGATTGAAAAGTGGCTTAGCTGTGGAGACCATTCCTCGTAGATTGCTCATTCACAATAGTTCCTACATGACCCGTCCGGCATACCGTGAACTCCCTGTCACGTTCCTGGGGACTACAGAAAGCTTAATTGGTGATGGATATGTGCCCAATTCGAGTTCGTATTTATATTCCGGGCCTCGTAAACACGTCAAAATTACATATCGACTCGGAAAACGTCTCCCAAAGGGTCAAAACGGTCCGGAAACGCGTTTACGCGCGTCCGGACCGGACCTCCGGATTGCATTGCAACCCAGACCTCCGGGTTGCGTGCAATCCGGACCTCGCCGAATTGCCCAAATTCGACGAGGTCCGGATTGCATTGCGGGTATCGTGCGATTACCGTTTCCGCGATTACTGTTACGTGTAGAGAAGTCAAGTTCGCGCATTACCAATATGGATGACGGTTACCGCTTGTTTTCTTGAACCGTCGTCAAACCGCTTTAAAACCGGGTCCGGTCCCAAGGAAGCCTATAAATAGGAGGCCTTGGCCACCCATTTTCACACACTCTCTCTCATTTGCCCAACTTTGGTATTTTGAGCTCTGACTTCTCTCTAGAAATATTCTCTCTCTAGAAATTACTCTTTTAGCCCTATAGTGACTTAAGCATCGGAGAGGGCTCCGCTAGCACCACCCCCCCCTCTCCGTGCTAGCACCGGTCCTTTGTGCAGGAATCGACGCTCGGACGTTCAGACTTGTGCACAGACTACCGCCTTTTTGAGACTCAGACACCGCCTGAGACACAACTGCCTTTTCGAGACACAGACCTTTCTGGGACTCAACCAAACACTCGTCAGTGGCACAAACCTCTTTCAGACGAAGGGTTACAGCCCGAAAACCCGCTCAACCATACGAACATACGCGTCCCTCACGACCCAGTTCATCCAGGACGCAACATTGGCGCCGTCTACGTGACTCGAACAAAAAGTTACATTTCCGCAAAATCATGACGAGTGATCACAACCCTCCCGAAGAGGTCAAAAACACAAGGAAAAGGCCTGGACGTCCCAAGAAGTCCCCGACAAACAAAAGATCAGGAGGCCAAATGCCAGCTGGGAGCCAGTCGGGACCCTCCCACATTCCAAGAGCTACTTCCGTAGCTTCATCCATACCGACTGACAATGTCACTACAAAAAAACATATTTTTAGTGATGAATATTTTGTGACCATAGTATAGTTAGTCACTAAAATTTAATTTTTTTAGTAGCTACATATGAATTTAGTCACAAATTATATATTCGTGAAACTATTTAGTGATGAACTAATATTTAGTTGCTAATCACAACCAATTTGTGTCCAAAGCAAAGTGAAACATGTATGTATTAGCTAAACACATGGCGATAATTGAAAGTTTTAGTTACTAAATATCAGTTTGGACAGGTACCACTGCTAAATATAATATGTGATGATTTTCATCTAGTTAGAAAATTATAAATAACGTTTAAATAGTAGTTCGTTTTATTCCTACCATTCGATATGTGTATATTACACCATTTTGTTTTCTTATCAAATATTTAAAATTAGTTGAATTTAAGTTGATAATTTTATTAATTTTCACAAATATTATAGGGCATTTATAACTTTGGTTTGGAGAAATAGTTTCTATTTTGCCAAAAAAAAAGTATCTAACTATAACTAATCTCTAAGCAATAATAATATAGTTTATCATTTTTTATGTATTTTATGATATAGTAATTATAGATATTTAGTAGTAGAAGAATATATTTGAAACAAAAAAAAAGTGCTACTAATAAACAAGTAATTAATTAATAGAAAATAAGTTATTATTATTATTTTGGCCGAACATAAGATAAATTATTTACAAATTAGCTAGCAATTAAATATATAAAATAAATAAAAACTGTTTTTTATTCCTTAGATGAGTGACCAGTCCATCTTTATCTCACGGTTAATAATAATCTGACCTAGATTTTTCCTTAAATATCTCAAATAATTGTTATTATAGTTATCTCAATTATTCAATCTCTCTTAAATTTCTCACAAATCTCGTGATAAGTGGGAGGCCATCGCACAAGATGGGAGCTCCCTAGCAGTTGAAGTCTCCATCTATTCCATATGCATGTGTAAGTGAAAGCTCTTTTCATCTTCCTTAAAACACTAGAATCTCTAGTTGATCTTCATCAATCTCCTCCAACCACCATGCGTTTTTGCAGTTCCCTCTTTTTTCTCTCTAAATTTCTCGATCAATCTATCTAAGAATTCAATTTTGAGGGTGCATACATTGGAATTTATATAATTGGAAGTTGGTGGTAGCGACAGTCACTGGCTTCCGCAGTACCTCCATAGGTAATATTTTCGGTTCTCTCTATCCCTTGGATCCCGACGTGATCTATCTAGCATATCTAAGTGTTAATTTGAATAAAAAACCGCCATGGATACGAAATTGATTTTCGAATATCTCATGTCGGGTTTCACGACTACCATGCGTGTCATCGTCGTCATGTTCTTCATTGTTTTGCAGGATTCTATCGAGTAAGATGCATATGAATTCAGGAGAGACCATATAGAATCATTTATACTTATTGACAATGTCGCCTACTTCCTTTAACATGTGTATATTCTATCAAAATAATTTTGCATATATTTTGTACCATTTATTTGGAGTTATATGTTGTAAGATTATCTATGAGATCTTATTTAGGAGTTGTCTCTTATTAATGTACATAATTTTATACATGTAATTATATTGATATATAATAATTATGAATACTCCAAGGTAGGAAGTATGTTGATATGGTTTAATTGAGAGTAATTTGTAAACCATTCACTCTTTAATATTTTATTTTATTAGTTTTAATTAGAAAACTAATAAATAAAAAACACATAAATAATATTTTTAAAAAAATTATATAGATATATGTATTGCTTCGATCATTAATATACCACTAGCAGTTTTGGTCTAGTGGTTGAGAGCGCTGACTCTCATGTGGTTTGGCTCCGAGATCTCGAGTTCGAATCCCCCCAGCGACTTGATTAAAATCATTTCCTGGGGTGCATTCGCCGGTTGTTCATAAGTATGATATGCTCGCAAATGAACACGAAAGTCCGGACATTACGTAACAGGATGGGCATAGGGTTGCCACTACTAAGCCCATTCCCCTTTTATTTACAAAAAAAAAAAACCATCATTAATATCATAATTAATGATTAGTGACTATTTGGCGTAGTCACAAATTCCTGCTTTATTTAGTGGCTAGTTTTTCACTTGGTCACTATTTCATTTAGCAACTTTATCTACTGTGACCACACTGTGACAAACATTTTTTTGGTCACTGATTTATTATGTGACTGTTTTGCGGTCTTTTGTGACCTTTCTAGTAGCCACAAAAAACATGTCCTGGTGTAGTGTGTACCCGATGCACAGCACAAAGAGCCAAAGGACAAACATCACGCACCTCCACCTGGTTTCGAACCAGAGGTACATGAAGATGAATCCCAAGCAGAAATGCCGCAGGGCGAACAAAGAACGGGGGCAAACCCGATGCCCACCATTACTCCAGCAATGATGGCGGTGCTGGAAGAGTTACTCGCATTCCGCGAGTCTCTAAAGAACCAAGGATATGCGGCTCAGCCACCTCCGTCCAACCAAGAAGCCTTCCAATACAAAGGTGTCAACCCGTCACCTCCCGTGCCTCCAATCAACGAACAAGTTGAGACGATAGGGACAAAGTCTCGAGTCACAAGTCATCAAGACACACTGCACCAAAGAATAGAGGGGCAATGCATGGAAGGTACCTTCCAGTACAAACAGCCAAGGCACGAAGCTGCACGCTCATGCAACCGGTACGTGATAGCACAACACCAAAAAGAGGCATGGAAACAACCCCCAAAGCAGAATCAAGCAAAACCGCCCTCAAGCGGTCAGCAAGGAAGAAATTGGCAGCCTCAGCCAAAACGACCTTTTCAAGGAGGTTTTGAGAAGCCAAAAGAAGTAAACATCACTGACTACATTCCTTTGAATGCCCCGCTATCCGTGATATTGAGAGAGATGAAAGATGCGAACATGTGGAAAAAGCTGAACAATTTCAGAAAAGGTACGCTGGGGAAAGACAAAGACAAGTGGTGTGAAAACCACGAGGTCTTCGGCCACGAAACGGACCGCTGTGTCAGCCTACGTAACCGCATTAACAGCTTCGTTTTCAAAGGCAAATTAAAGCAATTCATTGATCAAGGCGACAACCCTCCAAAGAAGACTCAAGCAGAGTCATCCAAAATACACAAGGAAGGTCCTTCCACAAGGACAAGCCAAGACAATGCTGACATCTGTCACAAGGAGGGACGGGAAAAACCTGTTAGTGACGATGACGTCCCAATCACGGGATTGACAACAAGAACCTTGAAGGCAATAATTAAAAAGGAGATACACGTCTCCTGGAAAAAGAGACAACCGCAACAAAAGAGGCTATTCCAGTCAAATGCCCAAAGGATCAAAGAGTCCAACCTCGCCAAATGTGTTCCATTGAACACACCGTTATCTGTCATCCTGAAGGAAATAAAAGAAACCAAGCTATGGAAAAAACCCTCCAAATTCCACAAGGGACCATTGGGAGAAGATGAAAGCAAATGGTGTGAAAATCATGAAGTATACGGCCACGAAACCGAAAGCTGTGTTGGACTAAGATTTCACATAAACAGTTTGATCTTAGAAGGAAAAATGAAGAAGTATATCGACCATGGCAATAAGCATCAAAGGAAGCCTCGTGTCAAGTCTTCAGAAAAAGGCAAGGGAAAAGAAAAGGCGGATGATAACCCACCTATCGCCAAACGCCAGAAAAACAACGTCACTTACGGAACCAATTGGGACGATTTGTACAATCTTTGGAGTATGACTGCAGAAGAAGCAAATCTCAAACTCCCAGAAAACAAACCTCACCACCCACTTGAGAGAACGACTGCCTTCCTTGGCAAAGATGTTGAAGAACAACACAAGCAAAGTAAAACTTGGGGGCATGACATCAACTTTTGTCCATCCCCAAAAGGGGAGATTGAAGAACTCAACACGCTAGATGCATTGAGAAACTATGTGTCACGTGGCAGAATCAACTAGCCAACAAATCACCTATGAGGACGTCAAACACATCACCAATCCCTTTATCTTCCTTATCTCCTTTTTCGCATATCTATGTTAAATCTTTTAAAGATTAAGTACAACTCATGCTTATTAGCCTCAGTAATTTCCAAAAGAAGTGATCAATAGACGCTTTCTTGTAATCCGTTGTGCGAACTCTAGATATCTAATAAAGGTTAAATCTACTTTCGTAGGTACATTATTATGACGCATATTACCTTGGAATAACGCCAAGTAACAACTACACACATATTACTCGCGTCAACAATACAAAGTTCCAAGCATTTTATACACGCAAGACTAAAAATCGCGTCGCAATAATAAACAAGGCGGGGCATTACACAAGGACAGATCATGCACTATTAGAAGTTGAAACAATATAAACAATCAGGAAACAGCGATACAACTGCCAAGCGACTTGGGGGGCACCAAGCTGACAAGTGCTCGGCAATTTTACCTAACATATATACATGTCTATCATGATCTACACCTATCGTATCCGCACTCAGGGAAGTTTCCTACACAAACAAGGAATCCTTGTATCAGATTCCTTTACTTTAATTATTATATGCACAACTAAAAAGAAAATTTCATGACTTCATACTTTTGCAAACTTATAAAAATTGCGATTATCTGACAAAAATAACTCTACTCGTAGGTACATGCTACACTACGATTACTACTCAGGAATTACGCCAAGTAGTAACCTATGCACAAAAATCTACTTCAACAATACAACCTAAGCATTGTGTTCAAGGAGGGATTTATGGTATACAACACCAACATATCTATTATCTACACCAACAAGGAGTTTATTTCTCCATTCATAATACAGGCGTCTATCTCAAGAAGGTGGCGGCAACACAGCCATCAAGCTATGTGCACAATCAACTTATATGCCGCAATGACAACCTGCGAATTATTTATCAAAACGACGACTATTCAGAGACGTCAGCTACAAGCAGTATCTTGGATTAACACCAAGACCTATTATCAAAACGACGACTATTCAGAGGCGTCAGCTACAAACAATATCTTGGATTAACACCAAGGCCTACTATCAAAATAGCATGTTGTGGTATCCTCTTTTTTAACAGACAAGCCCCATGTTTACTTCTAAAAAATGACATGCTGTGACATCTCTGGTTAGAGGCAAATCCTCATGTTCATAGCCATTCCCTGGATTCAGAACAGGATGGGCATACGGAACTGATCACTCCTTAAGTGGCGGAAGTTCTCTGGTTAGACAACGACCCCACACTATAACAAGTGCGAATTCCTGTTTAAAGGACTCACTCTTTACGGCAAAAAGTCCTCTGGTTAGATGACAATTCCGTACTACAGATTTTCAAACCGTGTTGCATGGTTCCTGGACGCAGAAAGCATGCATCACAATTCATATTTTCAAAAAAGTGTTACGTGGTCCCTGGACGCAGGAATCATGTATCACAAATATTTTACCAAATATTTTGTCAAATATTTTATCAAATATTTTATGTATCAAACACCTTTCCAAAAAAAATTTATCAACACGGTTTTTGGGTGTATCACATTCAATGTCAAAATATTTTTTCAAATATTTTACCAACAAGCTTTTTAGGGTTCACAAAATGCTTCTTCAAAAACTAAAATGTTTTTACGTATGCTTCCCCAACGCGGGTTGATACACGCTGGCAGGTGCGCACCCTGTTTAAAACTCATAAAATTTACAAGTCGAGTCTTGTACAACGTCGCCTTAGAGTGGAACTAAGAGACGGTATAAACTAGTATCTTACTTAGCCAAGATAACACCTCTCAAATAATGCTTTTACGTATGCTTCCCCAGCGCGGGTTGATACACGCTGGCAGGTGCGCACCCTGTTTAAAACTCATAAAATTTACAAGTCGAGTCTTGTACAACGTCGCCTTAGAGTGGAACTAAGAGACGGTATAAACTACTATCTTGCTTATCCAAGATAACACCTTTCAAATACATTACTTGTTGAGAAATATTGCTATACGCAAAAATACTTGGCAGGTTGCAACACATATAGCGGCAAGCTATTTAGGAAAGAAGGGCAATATGCATAATGCATCATGCAAACAATCAGGAGAGCATCTCAACTTATCAATCAGGAAGTGACTATCAGTCACGACTGCAGGGACTATGTCTACGTTACTAGTCATCCACATTCAATAAACACAGACTCGGCGGAACAAGCAGAAGTTGCCACCATCCTCTCCAAACAAAACCTATAGTGTGCAAGTCGCAACATCCTATGCTCTACCCATCTCGCCATGCCTTGGAGTCTAGCCAAGAGGGGCGATCACAACACTTAACAATGCGCGACGAACAGTCGCAACTACGGACATCATGTTCATCATCTAAGGATATATATCCTATCTTTCAAGTCCAAAGCATATGGACAACATAGATAACTCAAGGTATGTAATATTACTAACAAGTTATCACATAATTACTATTGAAAACAGATCCAGGTGACGAAATATCATGCAAGCAAAAGCATGAACAAAGAATTATCAATATCAACCCATTCACAAAGGGTTCAACATGCTGGAAGCAGATAGCCCAACAGCAACCAAGAGTCAACATCATCTCTAAGGACCTATGGCAAAAAGTTCATAATGTCAACATCAAATGCAATGTCGTCATCCACATAGAAGACACGACAAGAATGATTGTTTCAACATTCAGCACAACATAGCTCTTCAACATAAGGGCGACAATCAGCAATCAACAAATACTTACCTCAGTAGGAGTAACGCTCCTCCTTGGGCCGGTCCCTCGACCGGGGGGGCAGAAGACACCAATGCACAACCTTCAACTCTATTTCTTTTATCTCAAGAAGGAATTAGCACGGTCATGCTCGGCATAAAGAACTAAGAATCGCTCGAGGAACGCGCCCCTGCGTCGGATCTTTCAAGAATTATGCTAAAAACAGAAACTGCAGCCAGCGATAACTTGAAAAATTAACAAGTTCAAAGAAAAAAAATGAGACGTCTTACTCACAAGCCCTTTATCGCCACCGTGTCCAATGACTCCAAAGTAGCGGGGGCACTTGTATGGACATTCCTCTCAATAAATGGATTTCTATACACATCAGCTATCCGCAAAGACAAGCTTTCTCCCATCAAGATGGAGATAGTGGACTTACTCATGGTAATAACCGTGGGAAGACTAATTCTGACAAGAGGACAGCAAGATCTGATATCCTGGAAAATCCTATCAACAATCCAATCAGTGCGCAAAAACGCACCAACACTTATTCAAGCATTTATGCAACAGACGCTCCATGTAAGACGACCACGTATGTACAAGACTTATTAGTCTTCGTGCAACAAGTAACAAGCATCACACAAGGGGGGGCAACCTCTTCAACACATTAACCTTGCATGTCAACACCGAGCGCATACTCGCAGCATACAAGATTACAATGGTGGAACATTTTCTAAGTGTTTCCATGTACGTACATACATGTCGACAAGGATGCATGTCGACAAGGAGAAAAATATTTTCTAAGTGTTTCCATGTACGTACATACATGTCGACAAGGATGCATGTTGACAAGGAGAAAAATATTTTCTAAGTGTTTCCATGTACGTACATACATGTCGACAAGGATACATGTCGACAAGGAGAAAAATATTTTCTAAGTGTTTCCATGTACGTACGTACATGTCGACAAAGATGGATTACGTACAGCGAGTAGCTATGCCTCCTAATCACACCTACAACGCTCATACGACGACATCTATGCAAAAGTCAACGCGCATATCAAAAGTCAATGCGCATAGCAAAAGTCAACGCGCGTATCAAAAGTCAACGCGCGTATCAAAAGTCAACGCGCGTATCAAAAGTCAACGCGCATAGCAAAAGTCAACGTGCGTATCAAAAGTCAACGCGCATATCAAAAGTCAACGCGCATAGCCAAAGTCAACGCGCATAGCCAAAGTCAACGCGCGTAGCAAAAGTCAACGCGCATAGCAAAAGTCAACGCACATAGCAAAGTTGGTACGTGCGGTAAAAAGGACCAACATCTCAAGAAGCTATCGTGCAAGCGATGCAACTAATATGACAAACCGCGAAGAGCAAATACGACGACACTTAAGGAAATATTTCTTTAAACAACAAACGACCACTTCCAAGAGATTCCTTGATGAAAAGGATCAAAGGAGTAATGCACCTACAAGTACTTACGGTATACTCCGCCCTCCTCTAAGTATTTATCTCTACATACAGGCATATCTTGATATTGCACGTATCAAACCCGTCACTCTACGCGTATGTTGCCATCGCATGATTCATGATTTGATAATCACTAAGTCATTTTAGAAGCATACGGTTTCTATTTCTTGCATTGCGTAATTACGATCTTGCCATGACCATTACTTGTGCATGCATGTTGATAGAGGCATGTTCGCATGGTGTATTACTAATTGCTTATGTCTCCAATTATAACCGTACTTGCACGTTATGTATGTACATTCCCTATTGCACTAACCGTGATGCCAGGAAACAAAGTCATTCGATCGGAAAATCAAAGGACGGACGAAATCAAGACTCCAACGTCCAACCAATAATAAAAACCGGAAGGTTAGCGTCAAGCTCAAATTGGACACGTATCCTAACTTAAAATAGAGTCAAGAAAGTTTTTTAACCGTTACTTGACTCGGGGGCAAGTGATGGATATGTGCCCAATTCGAGTTCGTATTTATATTCCGGGCCTCTTAAACACGTCAAAATTACATCTCGACTCGGAAACGTCTCCCAAAGGGTCAAAACGGTCCGGAAACGCGTTTACGCGCGTCCGGACCGGACATCCGGATTGCATTGCAACCCGGACGTCCGGGTTGCGTGCAATCCGGACCTCCGGATTGCGCGGCAATCCGGACCTCGCCGAATTGCCCAAATTCGACGAGGTCCGGATTGCATTGCGGGTATCGTGCGATTACCGTTTCCGCGATTACCGTTACGTGTAGAGAAGTCAAGTTCGCGCATTACCAATATGGATGACGGTTACCGCTTGTTTTCTTGAACCGTCGTCAAACCGCTTTAAAACCGGGTCCGGTCCCAAGGAAGCCTATAAATAGGAGGCCTTGGCCACCCATTTTCACACACTCTCTCTCATTTGCCCAACTTTGGTACTTTGAGCTCTGACTTCTCTCTAGAAATATTCTCTCTCTAGAAATTACTCTTTTAGCCCTATAGTGACTTAAGCATCGGAGAGGGCTCCGCTAGCACCCCCCCTCTCCGTGCTAGCACCGGTCCTTTGTGCAGGAATCGACGCTCGGACGTTCAGACTTGTGCACAGACTACCGCCTTTTTGAGACTCAGACACCGCCTGAGACACAACCGCCTTTTCGAGACACAGACATTTCTGGGACTCAACCATACACTCGTCAGTGGCACAAACCTCTTTCAGACGAAGGGTTACAGCCCGAAAACTCGCTCAACCATACGCGTCCCCCACGACCCAGTTCATCCAGGACGCAACAATTGGTATGTTCGTTCTTTCCGCTGCGTAATTTGTTACATAGCATGTAGCATATGGTTTATATTTCCGTAGTAATCGTCCCCTAATTTCAACATAAATAACATTGGTCCACATCAATCATGTTCTCTCTATGATAACATGGTATTGACATTTGGGCATATTTATAATTTGTATAATGAGGTACGTTACATAATTATTATTTTTTGGCGAAGATTTAACATAATTAAATTTCATATAGTAAACAATTTACAGTCTAGCAAAATAAAGCTAAACACTAAAATTTACATTGGTTCTCTTCGAGATTTTATATTATGAAACCGAGATTCTAATTCGAGAGATAATAACATCAGTAGCATCTTTGATGATACACTCCACTCTATGTACGTGACTAACTAATCATTTAAGTGCATCACCTAAACTATTCCAGACTTTATTCTTCAGATAAGTCACATTTGAAAAAACTCTTTCAACGCTTGTTGTCACCACAAAAAAAAAAAAAAACTAGCTTTAGAAGCGAAAAAGCTTATGAAAATACATTATGGTTCATGTCTCAATATGTTTTAGTGAAATTTCACCAAGCTCCTTTAATCTACTAAATTTGTCATCGCGACGTATATCATCAATGTAATTTTTAAATTGTTGCTCTAAAATCGCTTAATCAATACTTTGAAACTCAATGGTATAATACTTTGCATGTCTAAGTAATTTTTGCCTATCAACATAAGCAAATGAATTCTTAGGACTTAAGAAAGTCATGCAAAAAAGCAAATTTGTGTTTACTTCGTTAAATCTCTCGTTAAGCTCTTGATGTGGTTGATCAATCACCTTTAGAAATATTTCAACTCGAAAATGATGCAAATAAGAATTTTAATTATATATTCGTTATGGTTTTTTCTTTTTAAATAGTATGAATGATGTCTTACACAATAATTACGGGGTCTTACATAATAATAGTAGACCCAATAATAATGAGGATCTTGCACCAATAACCAATAATAATGGGGTCTTATGGGGTTCATGGTCGTGCACCATTAACTAGTAATAATGAGGTCTTAGACAAACCGATAATAATGGGGTTCAGGTCTTGTACCAATAACCAATAATAATGAGGGTCTTGCAGCAATAACCAATAGTAATGAGGATCTTACAACAATGATAATGGGGATCGAGGTATATTTTTCTTTGGAAATAAACATAGTATCCTACTAAAAATACTCGATAATAGGGTGATGTTTGTCAACTCATTACCCTACATAGATACGTCAATGACTGACATGTCTCTAAGCTCTAAATAATTAAATTTGCTCAAAACTCACATTGCTTCTAAAAAAAAAGTTTAATTTATTATTTGATAAAATATCATATGTAATTCTTCAAATTTGATTTTTTTTTTTCCGTCAATTTCTTTCATATAATCTCATTTTTTTCCACTATTAAAATTTCATAATTTTCTTAAACAAAAAACGCGATAATAATATAACAAATTTTATTAATTATTATTTTATAATGCATTTTTTTTCCCGCGGGGTGGTCCTAGGAGGGGGCCCCATCTATAGGGTAACACTCATGGCATGCTTGCTTCACACCTAAACTAATCCACACTCGTACCAGGTCAGTTCTTAAGAGGTAAAGTGTTGGTCATGAATATCTTTTTATTCAGATGGTCACTAACGATGATTAAACCTCTGACTTCTTGTTAAGGGATGAAGTGGTGAACCAAATTACATGATTTCATGATACTTTTCTTAATTGAACTGACAGATTAACATTCAAATTTCTAAACTTTATCATTTTTTCTAAAATTAAATTTTTTATTTTAATTTATTAAATAGAATCATCAGGATTTTTTTTACCAAATTTGTAATATATTATTCTCTATTTTATGTAAATATTTAGTTTTAGCAATATAAAAGAAACACTATATTAGTTTTTAAAAATCTTGCTAAGTAATTTTTTTCACCATAGATTTTGTGAGCTAGTGTATTAGTTCGGGCTGAAATTCAATTCGAGCTCATCTTCGGGCATGTCGAGCGCAATTGACAAGCCTCACATGAAAGTAGTTGAGGACTTAATTCTACTAAATTAAAAACTTGGGACTGCAGCATCTTCAAAGAAAATGGAATAAGGACATAGTGAGAGTTCATTTCTGGTGGCTTCCAGTCAACGATGATCGTCTCCGATGGAGAGTTAAGCTAAAATTGTCTGCAGTAGTAACATTGAACTCTGTCATTCTCGGTTTCAGGATGTACTGTCGTTCCCCAACCAAGAAACACCTTTCCTTCCTCTTACATGCTACTCGAGGTATTGTAAACCTCATCTTTCTTTGAGGCATTTGCACGAACAATTCATAGGCGTACACATCCACTCATTCCTGCCTTTTGATCTTCATGTGCTGCAGTTTTCCCACGTAAATTTTCAGCTGCTGCCCTCGAGCAGAAATTCTCGACACACTTTGTTGGTGAAAAACCCGTTCTTGTCAGATTTCACCCCTCACTTGAGTCATGATTATTGTTCTTTAAAATTCAGCACCCTATGTAACTGTTTGATAATTTTTTTGAGTTGAAGCAGGCGGGATTTTATACATTCTGCATTATATGATCCAAAGCACGGTTACTTCTCGCAGCATTCTGGTGCTGTGCGGGTGCTTGAGAGGAGCATTAAGTTTAATCAGCTCAATGGTACTCCATAAACTTTTTGTTATTATATACATATGGTTTATCATCTTACCTTGAGGTGATGGCTTTATATGACAATGCAGTATGTTTTTCTAGAACATGTTATCTTATATTAGTAAGAAAAAAAATCATATTTTTATATCAGCTATACCTATATGGGCATGACAACTTTCATTATGTTTCTTGATGTAATGCACATATTGCTACTTGTCACTTCATTTTTCTGGTTTTCTGAAATGACCTCCGTGGGTTATAAAGGCTTATCGTAGCTGTTTGCAGTGTCAAATCAACTGATTTAGAAAACATCATTTATTCTTGGACTCTCAGTAATAAAGTACTTCTACATGGGTATATCTGATGTGTCTCCTTATTAGTTGTTTGAGCTGCTGCATGAACTGTTGATTCATTATTCTCGTCAAGTGCATTATAGATACTTACTGCATAAATCAATAGGTAGGAAAGCATACATAAAGCATTTGGATGAAATCTACAGAGACAGTGACATTTCTTGGTTTACTCCAGTTGAGCTATTTAAGGCAAGCTATCCATTATCTTATATATCCCTAAAAAGATTGATTCAATAGTTAGTTTATCACAAACAACAGTCCTTATACTTTTTACCTTATGGATTGTTATTCATATACGGAAAATTGAGAGTTCGTATTCCATTTACGTTTTGGCATGCGCATAACAAACTCCACTTTCTTTTTTAAAGGAGCTGTTGGATCACGGTGGAACTCCGGTACGGACTTTGACGGCGATCTTAGTTCCTTCGCTCCACGCAATCCTGCAAGAGGGGATAGACCGGGCGGTGACCCAGAATCCCTCTCCGATGCTTAAATGAGTATCTCGTACGGACCGGCAAGCAGTAATCTCAAGTAAGTATTTCAACGTAAGTGATCTGAGGTGACCTCTTGCCGTTTTATAGGCGAAGAGATACCTCAGTTACCTGGTGAACCGTTGGGGGTGGTTAGCCCGTATCCCGTGTATCTCGGGTGTGATCCCGCTATCTAGGCCATGATCTCGCTTATCTCGGCCACGCCCCGCGTATCTCGGCCACGCTCCGTGTATCTTAACCACGTTCCGCGTATCTCGGCCACGCCCCGCGTATCTCGGCCTTATCCTCTGATAACGAGTCCCGACTAATATCGGGGACTCCAGAGTTATCTTGTTGTGTCACCGCTCGGGGCCCCTCGTCATCGTGACAGGGCCTATTGTTCTCAGGGATTCGTCATCGGGGCCTACTCAGAGGCATCTCGTCGGGAGCGTTCAGCTCGCCTGTCAGGTCCGACTCTGTCGGGACCTCTCATCCTCGGACTTCCTTCGTCGGGATCCTTAGCCTGGGCCATCTTGGCCTTCGTTTAGGGCCCACCGGGCCTATTTGCCGTTTCCTCACCGTTAATAGGGCCTAACAGCTGTAGTCGAACCCATCATTTGCCCCCAAGACATGAGGGACTTTTAGTTCGTCGTGTCTTTCAACTCCCGACCTTGGCATCGGGGATCTTTCCCTTGGCATAGTCACTTAGTACAAGTCTTCTCGTTCACGTTTCCTTGATGCCTTGTGGATAACTGCCAAATCCGAGGGGACTCCCGGCTCCCCAGTCATTAAATGCAGCAGATAGTGAAGCGACGTCTTCGGCACTCGTGCCTGGTTTTTCGCGCCTGTTCTTTCTGAAAAGTGTTTTTCAGGCCGTTTCATCATTACGGCCGTTGCCATTCCGCACGTTTCATCTCAACGGTCCAGATTAGAACGCTTCAACTTCGACGACTCAGATCGAAGTGTCCCTTCCACTGTCCTCTTCGCCTATAAAACCCTAACCGTGGGTGTTGTATCACTTTTACCGTCTTCGAATTTTCAGGAGCTCTCTACAACTTTTGCGAATTCAAGCTTTTGCGATTCCGAAGACCTTAGTGCTTTTCCAATCATCTTCCCGGCAATGTCATGTTCATTCTTCCAGCCTCCAATTATCATGTCAGGTAAGGGTTTCTTCTCTATTGTTCGCCTTCATCTTTTCTTAGTTTGATTGTAATTTTCCGGAAAAACCTAACGTCCCTTTCAATGGCTGATTTCAGACAGTGGATCTGGTTTCGAGGGAAGGAAGCCTTTCAACTTCGACTATGTTCTGAACGAAATTTTCAGCACTGCTTGATGCAGCTCTCCGGGAAGGATGTATCATTTCCACCAGAGAAGCCGATGCTCAATGCCGGAAATGCATACCACAAGTTCAGAGTGAAGAGGAGCTACTTCTTCATCGGAAACTCCTCGATCCCATGACCCCGATAGCCAATCCTCCAACGGCTGACCCTGTGGAGCCTTCTGCCAAAGACCTCGCGGACCCTGTTCCCGTTGATGCCGCTAACAAGGATTAGGCCTAATTGCTTATCGCTAGAATCTTTGTATTCTCCTCCTTTTGTAATCATCGGGCCTTCGAGCCCCATTAATATCAGACTTTCTTAGTTCCGATTCTTTCATTGCACTTCTCCCAGTGGCTTTACTATACTTTCTTAAGTCGAAACCTCGACACTTAAGATATTCTCGTACATCACTTAAGACGATTTACTAACTTGCACCACTTAAGGCGACTTACCATCATGCACCGCTTAAGGCGACTTTCCAAGACTTAGAATAAGATCAAGAATCGCGCATCACTTAAGACGGCTTAATCTCGTGCATCACTTAAGACGACTTAATCTCGTGCATCACCTAAGACGACTTTATCTCGTGTACTACTTAAGGCGACTTAATATCGTGCACCACTGAAGGCGACTTTACATCGTGCACCACTTAAGGCGACTTAATATCGTGCACCACTGAAGGCGACTTTACATCGTGCACCACTTAAGGCGACTTTACATCGTGCACCACTTAAGGCGACTTTTCAACCTGCGCCACTTAAGGCGACTTAATATCGTGCGCCACTGAAGGCAACTTTACATCGTGCACCACTTAAGGCGACTTTTCAACCTGTGCCACTTAAGGCGACTTAATATCGTGCACCACTGAAGGCGACTTAATATCGTGCACCACTTAAGGCGACTTTTCAACCTGCGCCACTTAAGGCGACTTAATATCGTGCACCACTGAAGGCGACTTAATATCGTGCACCACTTAAGGCGACTTTTCAACCTGCGCCACTTAAGGCGACTTAATATCGTGCACCACTGAAGGCGACTTAATATCGTGCACCACTGAAGACGACTTAATATCGTGCACCACTTAAGGCGACTTTTCAACCTGCGCCACTTAAGGCGACTTAATATCGTGCACCACTTAAGGCGACTTTTCAACCTGCGCCACTTAAGGCGACTTAATATCGTGCACCACTGAAGGCGACTTAATATCGTGCACCACTGAAGGCGACTTCTCAACTTGCGCCACTTAAGGCGACTTAATATCGTGCACCACTGAAAGCGACTTTTCATCGGGCACCACTTAAGGCGACTTTTCATCAAGCATAGTGTTTCTTCAAGTGTTCGCCACTAAAAGAATGCTTCAACACTCTGCCATCGAGGTCTTCCAATTTGTACGCATTTGGAGCTGGCATCCCCACGACCTTATAAGGTCCTTCCCATTTTGGTGACATCTTGTTGATTCGATCCAAAAGGGTAAACTCGTTGCGACGCCAAACCAGCTCCCTGACGAAGAACTGTCGGGACTTTACTCGCCGATTGTAGTACCTGGCCGTCGCCAAACGCATTCGAGCTTGGACTTCATCGGCTTCCCGCCTCTTCTCTTCGAGTAAGTCCAAGTCCAGACGTCTCATTTCATCATTCGTCAGAGACTCGTAATATCTCATCCGATGGGACGCCACAGCTACCTCCACGGGGGCGACAGCCTCCGTGCCATAAACGAGGCCAAACGGAGTCTCCCCCGTTGATCGTTTGGGTGTCGTTCTAACAGCCCAAAGCACGTTTTCCAGTTCGTTCAGCCATTTGCCCTTCAAGGCATAGACCCTTTTCTTCAGGCCATCCATCACGATTTTGTTGGCTGATTCCACCTGACCATTAGTCTGAGCATGTCGTACGGAAGCTGTCCGATGCTCAATGTTCAACTCCTCCAGATACTCCCTCACCTGAGAGCCGTTAAATGGCGGACCATTGTCGCTGATCACCACCTTAGGAATCCCGTATCTGGACACAATATGGGTCTGGAGGAACTTGACGATCTGGTTCCCCGTCGTTCTGGCTAACGCCTTTGCCTCTATCCATTTCGAAAAATAATCGATTGCTACAAGTAAATACTTACATTGACCTTGTGCTTGTGGAAGAGGTCCCACCAAGTCGATCCCCCATTGCGCGAAGGGCCAAGCGCTCTTGATGGATGTCAGATTAGCGGCCGGAGCCACGATATTCGGGGCGTACCTCTGGCACGCGTCACAGGATCGGACCAACGCCGTTGCTTCCTTGCTCATCGTAGGCCAATAATAGCCCAAGTTCAGCGCTTTCCTCATAATGGATCGGGCCCCTTCATGACAAGCCGCGACCCCTTCATGTACCTCCTTCAGGATTCGATTTGTGTCGGGCTCTGCCACACACTTCAAGTACGGAGTCGAGAACCAACCCTTCTTGTATAGCTGATTGTCCAGCATCACGTAATTAGCCGCGATCCGACGTATCCTGTCGGCTGCTACTTTGTCATCGGGGACTGCCCCCGTAGTCAGGTACGCGACTATCGGGGTCATCCAAGTGGACTCCTCCTCCGTTCCTGTGTCAACGGCACACACCTGTGTCGGGTCGGTGGTCGACAAGATCACCTTCTCAGAGAAGTGCACCTTCCGATCTTCTTCCGAGGGTGCCCCCAGGGCAAATTTGCTCAAGGCGTCTGCCTCTACGTTCTCCTCCCTCGGGATTGCCTCGATATTGAAGCTTTTAAAGCTCTCCTTCAGGGCTTGTACCTCGCGCAGGTACTTCTTCATTATCGGACTCCTCGCTTCGTATCGCCCTTGAATCTGGTTCACGATTAAGGCTGCGTCACACTTCACTCTCAAGTGGTCGAATCCAGTGCCTTTAGCAATTTTCAGGCCCGTAATAAGAGCCTCATATTCTGCTTCGTTGTTTGTGGCCTTGAATGTTAAAGCCAGGGCATATCGGAGCGGCTCACCTCCACCTGGTGGTATCAACAAAAAGCCTGCTCCTGATCCGTCTGAACTCGAGGAGCCATCCGTGTACATCTCCCAGGTATTTCCCTCGTTTGGCTGTTCTGATTGCTCTGCCCTCTCTGGGTGCTCTTCTGTCGGGATCTCCATGGTTGCCCCCTCTACAGGGCCCGCTTCTTCTAGATCGGGGGCTGTAGATTCTGCTATGAAATCCGCCAACGCCTGACCCTTAATAGCCGTTCTCGGAGCAAAGTGTATGCGAAACTCACTAAGCTCTACTGCCCATTTCACTAATCTCCCCGACGCATCCGGTCGATTCAGAAAATGCTTCAAAGGCTGGTTAGTCAGCACAGTAATCTCGTGTGCGTGGAAATAAGGCTTTAGCTTCCGAGCAGTTGTAATCAACGCAAAGAGATACTTCTCAACGGCAGGATAATTTAATTCAGACTTGGCAAACGCCTTGCTTACATAATAGACGGGGACTTGATTACCCTCGACAACCTTCACTAGTACAGAGCTAATGGCAAATTCAGAAATAGCCAAGTAAAGATAGAGCGGCTCGCCTGGAACCGGTTTCGCCAACGGCGGGAGGGTACGAAGGTGCTGCTTGAGTGCTTGGAATGCTTCTTCACACTTGTCGGTCCACTCAAACTTCTTGTTGGCCCTCAGGACTTCAAAAAATTGCATTGATCGGTCGCTAGCTTTGGACAGGAAGCGATTCATTGCAGCTAGTCGGCCGTTCAGCACTTGTACCTCCCGATGGTTTATCGGAGACTGCATCTCCTCAATCGCCCTCAGCTTCTCGGGATTCACCTCAATTCCTCTCTGGCTCACCATAAAGCCCAAAAATTTTCCTGAGTGGACTCCGAAGGCGCATTTCGTCGGGTTTAAGCGAACCTGATGAAGCCTCATCCGCTCAAACGCCATGGCTAGGTTGTGCACATGATCCTCAGCTTGTCGGGACTTCACCAACATGTCATCCACGAAAGCTTCCATGGTCTCTCCCAGCATATCTCCGAATAACTTATTCGTCATGCGCTGATAGGTTGCCCCGGCATTGATTAACCCGAAAGGCATGACATCGTAGTGATAGATGTCACTGTCTGCATAAAACGCCGTGTGAGGAGCGTCCTCCTTAGCCATCTTGATCTGGTTGTAGCCCGAATATGCATCCATGAAGCTCAACAGCTCATGTCCTGATGTGGCATCCACCAGTTGGTGGATTCTCGGGAGCGGGTAACAATCCTTCGGGCAGGCTTTATTTAGGTCGCGGAGATCCACACACATCCGCCATTTCCCGTTAGTCTTCTTCACCAGCACTGGATTAGCGACCCAAGTCTGGAATCGGAGTTCTTTAATAAACCCAGCATCGAGCAACCTGCCCACCTCCTGCTGGATCGCGATTTTCTTGTCCTTGCCCATCGGACGCCTTTTCTGCGTGATAGGTTTGATCGCGGGATCTATCTTCAGCTCGTGTACGATCACATCGGGGCTGATTCCTGGCATATCGCTCGGGGACCAGGCAAACAGCTCCTTGAACTCCTTCAGCAACTCAATTAATTTTTGGGCCGTCTCCTCAGTCAGAGCAGACCCGATTTTCACCTTCCTCTGAGGTCCGTCGATCTCAATTTCCTTTAGATCTTCTATGGGGGCGGGACGCCCAAACTCCTCTCTGGGATCTGTATCTGTCTGGAGGACATTCATGGCCTCTCTCCTCCTCCTCCGGGTGGCGTTAACATAGCATTTTCGAGAATCTACCTGGTCACCCTTGACTTCTCCGACTCCGTGGTCGGTTGGGAACTTCATCTTCTGGTGCACTGTCGAGGCAACTGCCATCATGGGGTTGATAGTGGTTCTCCCGATAATCGCGTTGTAAGTCCCCGCAGAATCAACTACCACGAACTCCACGTTCCTCCTTTCTGATTTCCACCCACTACCAAACTCCACTGGTAAGGCGATTACTCCTAGCGGGTAGGAGGTTGAACCAGAGAACCCGACCATCAGGAAGTTTGCCTCCTTCAGATCTTTCTTCGTTTTTCCCATAGCCTCCAGCGCGTCCATAAATAGAATATCGAAGGAGCTTCCTCCGTCGATCAGAATTCGCTTCATCTCGTACCCATCTACATCCAAGGTTACCACCAAGGCATCATTGTGCGGAGTTTCCACTCCTATGAGATCCTCCGATGAAAAGGAGATCACCATTTCTTCCTTCAGGGTCCAGGATCGGGACCTCTTACCCAGTACCACCGCCGTAGGGATTCTAGAGGCATAAACCTCTCGAGAGGATGAAGTATCACCTCCAGCAGCAAACCCTCCGTGAATCACATTGATAGTGCCTCGTCTCTCCTTACGAGCACCGGATGACTCTGGGTCGGTTCTCTTCTTCTTTGGGGACCGATCGCGGGATCGGGAACGGGACCGCGATCGGGACTGAGAGCGGGATCGACACCGCTTATCCCCGACGAACTCCTTGAGCTTTCCCTTCTGGATCAGCTTTTCGATTTCCTTCTTCAGCTCTCGACAATGACTGGTGTCGTGGCCATTCGCGCGATGGAATCGACAGTAGCGGTCGGTGCGGGATCCCAAAAACTCTCCTTCCTTCTTCGGGGGGTATCTAGAGATACCTTGTCGTTCCATGACCGTTAGTACCTCCGCCATGGAGCAGTTGAGAGGAATGTCGAGATCCTCCCGCTTGTCCTTCCTTAAAGGACGCCTATCATCCTTCCGACCAGAGCGTCCTCGATCCCGACTGCCCTCGGGTTTGCCCTTTGACTTACGATCGTCGAAAGGTTTAACCGACTGCTTCCCCTTATTCGACTTCGGGGGCTCCAGCTCTCCAGCGGCTATCTTTGACTCCTGGACATCGATTTGCCGCTTCACCCTCTTCTGTAGTGCCTCCATATTCCACACGGCTTTCTCGGCCACGCTGTGCATTAGGTCCGTAGCTGGGGGAGCCTCCTGCTCCCTGTTGCCCTGGTGCTGAGCGGCAATTTCTTCGGGACCTTCATTATGCCCCCTGTCTGGGAGAGCTCAGCGGCGGGATGATTCTGGTTTTCCTCCTGCTCTGGTAGTGAATTCAAAGTTGTTGCAGCGGGGTGACGGGAACCACCAGATTGTCCCTGTCTTCTTTGCTTGCCAGCCGCCATTGAACGAGTAGAAGGCATGTCAGCTTTTTGTTTGATTCCCACAGACGGCGCCAATGTTGGATCACGGTGGAACTCCGGTACGGACTTTGACGGCGATCCTAGTTCCTTCCCTCCACGCAATCCTGCAAGAGGGGATAGACCGGGCGGTGACCCAGAATCCCTCTCCGATGCTTAAATGAGTATCTCGTACGGACCGGCAAGCAGTAATCTCAAGTAAGTATTTCAACGTAAGTGATCTGAGGTGACCTCTTGCCCTTTTATAGGCGAAGAGATACCTCAGTTACCTGGTGAACCGTTGGGGGTGGTTAGCCCGTATCCCGCGTATCTCGGGTGTGATCCCGCCTATCTAGGCCATGATCTCGCTTATCTCGGCCACGCCCCGCGTATCTCGGCCTTATCCTCTGATAACGAGTCCCGACTAATATCGGGGACTCCAGAGTTATCTCGTTGTGTCACCGCTCGGGGCCCCTCGTCATCGTGACAGGGCCTATTGTTCTCAGGGATTCGTCATCGGGGCCTACTCAGAGGCATCTCGTCGGGAGCGTTCAGCTCGCCTGTCAGGTCCGACTCTGTCGGGACCTCTCATCCTCGGACTTCCTTCGTCGGGATCCTTAGCCTGGGCCATCTTGACCTTCGTTTAGGGCCCACCGGGCCTATTTGCCGTTTCCTCACCGTTAATAGGGCCTAACAGCTGTAGTCGAACCCATCAGGAGCTACAAGACCAGTTTGATGGCACCTTGAGTATTTATTTATTTCTATTAATTCCTACGCAATGAAGTCCTCACTCTCATCTATGACACAGCCTTGGTATGCTCATGGTATAGCTGAAGCCATCCTCCGTACAACCAACCTTTCTGTTCCACTGAAGGTAAGAGTCTGTAGATTTTTTTTTAAAAAATTCTTCCGTCACATCTAAATTGTAGGTACTAGGTTCACATGTGATCAATTTTCGATAACATCAGAAACTTGATTTATGAACAAGGAAAAGACTTGCTGACTATGATCACTATATCTCTTTAGTATGAAATTAATGTTTCTCCTATCATGCTCTTAGATCTATGAGATTGGTGGTGGCTCTGGAACTTGTGCAAAGGGTGTTTTGGACTACATGAAGTTGAATGCAACTGACAGAGTTTACAACAGTATGACTTACATGTATGTGTATTGCGCTGACATTTTATTATGTTAGGTCTAGCACTATGTGCATTTCATGTTGCACCTCAGGTTGACAGATTTTCTGTATCTGCTGCAGTTCTGTGGAAATTAGTCCTACACTTGCGAAAATAAAGAAACAGTTGGACAAGTAAGCAGCCACTTGTCAAATTCAGAGTGGAAAATCGTGATGTTGCTGATCGGAGTGGATGGGGTATGGATCTTTACTTGTCTTTATTTTTTATTTTGTTTTTCTTTTGTTAGTTTAATCTACTAATGACGTGATGAATCTTCTATCTATTAGTAGGACAATTATAATGATAATAGTAGTTTATTTTTGCTCTAAATGAAAAACTATATGACTTGTGTATTGAAAGATTCTGAGAAAGCATTGATGTCATTGAATATGTACATTTATGCACTTGCAATGATATTCTGGTAATTGCTTACACGGAAAGTGAGAAAAACCATGACCTGTAAGTTATTTTTTGTAAGTTGAGGTTAATAGCAATTTTTTTCACCAAACTCTTGTACTAACTAATTAAGTAATGGCCAGGAAACTTTACTCTCTTCTATAAAAGTTTCTAAACTTTCCTGCCACGATTAGTGGAAGTGCAACCTTTCATTATCATGTCATTTTTAATGAAACCTTGGTCATGATGACATGCTTTCATTTTTATATGGTTGTGGAAAAACCACCGTGATCCAACAATTTTTTGTCTAATGTAATTTTTGAAGGTTGATTACAATTTTGGTCTTTGGCCCAAAAAAATATGGTCTGAAATGTTATATTAATATAATACTGGTAACTGAATTTTCTTTCTGTATGACAAGTCATTGAACTTTTTTGCCATATATTTTGTGAAGTCATTCATTAAATTTTTTCTTTCATTTCTAACCAAATCTTCTCTATCTGAATAAGCCATGTCACTTTAAATTAGTCCTCAAACTGCGGTAGTGTATATGCACTTAGTGATGTAATCGTCAACCCCGTTAACAGCCAATGGACGGCGAGTAGGTCCAATGGGCCTCGTGAAAGCCTGGAAGGCCCAGAGGCCCAGTACGAAGGGTCCCGATTTCAGCGGTCCCGATAAAAGAGCTGAATGCTCCCGACAAGAAGCCTCTGAGCAGGCCCCGATATGCCTTAGTAAAGGCCCCGATAATAAAGCCCCGCAGAGGCTGGACCTGTCCCGTAGAGACTGAAGGTCCTGGGTGGTGACCTAGAATGAGACAACTCTGGAGTCCCCGACAGGAGTCGTGACTTGTGATCAGAGGACAAAGACCGAGAAACCCGCCTACTAGATAGAGTAGTGGGAGACGGTTAACGATATAGATAAGCCCCCCGAGATACGCAGGGCGTGCCCGAGATACGCGGAGTATGGGTAAGATACGCGGAGCGTGGGGCGAAATCTACGGAATCCCTAACGAGATATACGGAATCGTGGCGAGATACACGGAATCATGGGCAAAACGGCCAATTATGGCCACAGGTAACTGAGTAACTTCCCCTCCTATATAAAGGAGGAAATTACCTCAGAAAACCCGAATCATCTAATACGAACTTAGATTTTTGCTTACCACCCATTGATCACATACTCATTAAGCATCGGAGAGGGATTCTGGGTCACCACCCAGGTCATCCCTTTTTGCAGGATTACGCGGAGCCCAGGAGTCCAAAGCTTTCCGTCAAGGACGTAACGGAGCTTCGCCCGTGATCCAACATTGGCGCCGTCTGTGGGAAACTTACGAAAAGTCAAAATAGTTTCTACCAGATCAATGGCCGGTGGTGGCAAGAAGAAGCAAGTTCAGGCTGGCAGTTCCCGTCCCGCAGGAATTATGAATTCCCAGTTGCCAGATGTGTTGCTGAACAAGGTGAGAACCCCGCTCTTTCCCAGACAGGGGGGCAGGGTGATGGCTATGAGGTCTCAGTCCGAGACACAGAGAGGAACAGGCAGGATGTCCCGCGTAGGGAGGAAGATGAGGCTCCCCCGAACCCGGTGGGCCATGGAGGAGAAGGAGTCCCGCGAAGGGAAGAAGGGTCGTCTTCGAACTCGGAGTTGGCCAAGGCAGTAGCAGATGCTATGCCCATGTTCTTGGCCGCCATGGAGGCCTTGCTGGACAAAAGAGAGGCCGCCAGGAGGGCGGAGGAGTTGCCTCCGCGAGAAGAATTACCACCACCCCGCTGAGGGTGGACCCAGAGGAACAGGAGGTTCCGTCCAGGAGCAAGGGTAAGGAGCCAGCACACCTGGAGAAGTTCGTGGTCGACGGCCCAGGACCAGTGCAGAATAGGACCATTCCCCTGAATGGCCCCATCACCCCCGATCAGGTGGTGAAGATCGTTAGCATCTGCATGGGTGATCAGAAGCAGATGACATCGGAGCTAAGGGATCGATCCAGCCATCCTTTCGTGCCGCGGCTGATAGATACCGTCGCCCCGCCCGGGCTAGGTATTCCGACCATCAAGGAGTATGATGGTGAGGGGGACCCAGTTCGCCATGTTCAGAGGCATGTCCAGGCCTGTATGGGACGAACGTCGAACGATGACCTCATCTGTTCATTGTTCCCGATAACCCTGGGAGAAAGGGCCATGACTTGGTTCTTCAGCCTCCCGCCAGGATGCATCACGTGCTGGGCTGATATGCACGATAGCTTCATCAAGCAGTACCAAGGTCGGAGGTGTCTTCTGAAGAGTGTGAGGTCCTTGACCCAGGTGGTGCAGAGACCCGATGAATCGTTGGCATACTACTACCAACGGTTCACTGCCAGTGCTGCGAAGATTGATGAAGAAATCTCGGAAGGAGAGACTATCCGTACTTTCCTGCGGAACTTGAGCGCTCCGTACGGTTCCGACCTGATGCACAGCGTAGCCGCGGAGGCTGCGTGGAGCATGGAGGCCCTGCAAGCGAGGGTGAAACAGCAAATCGACGTCCAGGAGTCGAAGATTGCTGCCGGAGAGCTCGATCCCCCGAAATCGGGGAGAGGAAAGCCATCGTCCAAGCTATCGGATGATCGCAAAGGGAGCGACAAGTCGGAAGGAAGTAGGAACCGTGGTCGTCCCAATAAAAGAGAAGACAAGCGTCCTCCGAGGAAGGATAACCGAGAAGGTCGGGCTGTTCCCATCAATAGCTCGATGACCTTTGTGTTAGCTGTGATGGACAGACAGGGTCTCGCTCGATACCCCCGAGGAAAGAAGGCGAATTCCTAGGAGGCCGTCCTGACCGTTACTGTCGCTACCATCGAGCCAATGGCCACGACACCGAAAACTGTCGGGAGTTGAAGAAGGAAATTGAGAAGCTGATCCAGAAGGGGAAGCTAAAAGAGTTCGTCGGAAGGGGGCGGTGCCGATCCCGTTCCAGAAGTCGGACACGATCCCGTTCCAAGTCCCGCGACCGATCCCCGAAGAAGAAGAAGGTTGAGCCAGAAGCCTCAGGTTCGGGTGCCCGCAAGGAGAGGCGGGGAACTATCAACGTCATCCATGGAGGAATGGCGGCGGGAGGAGATACCTCTGCTTCCCGGGAGAACTACGCTTCTCGCATATCTGCCGCGGTGGTGCTAGGCAAAAGGTCCCGGTCGTGGACCCTGAAGGAGGAAATGGTAATTTCTTTCTCGGCGGAGGATCTAGTAGGCGTGGAGAGCCCTCACGATGACGCCCTGGTCGTGACCCTGGACGTAGACGGATTCGAGATGAAGCGGATCCTGATAGTCGGAGGGAGTTCCTCCGATATTCTCTTCATGGACGCTCTGGAAGCCATGGGAAAGACGAAGAAGGACCTCACACAGGTGGACTTCCCGATGGTAGGATTCTCTGGTTCCACCTCTTACCCGCTGGGAATGATTACCTTACCGGTGGAGTTTGGTAGTGGCTGGAAGATGGAGAAACGAAACGTGGATTTCGTTGTCGTGGAGTCTGCGGGGGCATACAACGCTATTATCGGGAGGACCACTATCAACCCTCTCATGGCAGTCGCCTCGACGGTCCACCAGAAAATGAAGTTCCCGACTGACAACGGAGTCGGAGAGGTCAAGGGCGACCAAGTGGCGTCGCGAAAATGCTATGTTAACGCTACCCGAAGGAGAAGGAGGGAGTCCATGACTGTCCTTCAGACTGATGCCGATCCTCGAGAGGAGTATGGACGTCCCGCCCCCATGGAGGATTTGAAGGAGGTTGAGATTGATGGGCCTCAGAGGAAGGTGAAGATCGGGTCTGCTTTGTCGGATGAAAGAGCCCGAGAGTTGATCGAGCTCCTGAAGGAGTTTAAGGAGCTGTTTGCCTGGTCCCCGAGTGATATGCCAGGAATCAGCCCCGATGTGATAGTGCACGAGCTGAAGATAGACCCCGCGATCAAGCCTATCGCGCAGAGAAGGCGTCCGATGGGCGCAGACAAGAGGATCGCGATCCAGCAAGAAGTAGGCAGACTGCTTGACGCTGGATTCATCAAGGAGTTTCAATTCCAGACTTGGGTGGCTAACCCAGTCCTGGTGCGAAAGAGTAACGGAAAGTGGCGGATGTGTGTCGATTTCCGCGACTTGAACAAGGCCTGCCCGAAGGACTGCTACTCGCTCCCGAGGATTGACCAGTTGGTGGATGCCACATCGGGACATGAGCTGCTGAGCTTCATGGATGCCTATTCCGGGTACAACCAGATCAAGATGGCGAAGGAGGATGCCCCCCACACAGCTTTTTACGCTGACAGTGACGTCTACCATTATGACGTGATGCCCTTCAGATTGATCAATGCCGGAGCAACTTACCAGCGGATGGTGAACAAGTTGTTCGGAGACATGCTGGGGAAAACCATGGAGGCGTATGTGGATGACATGCTGGTGAAGTCCCGACAGGCAGGAGACCATGTCCAAAACTTGGCGGCGGCGTTTGAGCGGATGAAGTTCCATCAGGTTCGGTTGAACCCGGGCAAGTGCGCTTTCGGAGTAAACTCGGGCAAGTTCCTAAGGTTCATGGTGAGCCAGAGAGGAATCGAGGTGAATCCTGAGAAGCTGCGAGCAATCGGAAGATGCAGTCCCCGAAGACTCATCGAGAGGTTCAGGTGCTGAATGGCCGGTTGGCCGCGATGAATCGATTCCTATCTAAGGCGAGTGACCGAGCCATGCCATTTTTTGATGTGTTGAGGGCCCACAAGAAATTCGAATGGTCCGACAAATGCGAGGAGGCGTTCCAGGCACTCAAACAGCACCTCCGTACCCTTCCGCCGTTGGCGAAACCGGTTCCAGGCGAGCCACTTTATCTCTATTTGGCTGTTAGTTCTGTTTTGATTAAGATTGTCAAGGGCAACCAAGTGCCTGTCTATTATGTAAGCAAGGCGTTTTATCCCGCTATTGAGAAGTATCTCTTTGCGTTGATTATTGCCGCTCGAAAGCTACGACCTTACTTCCATGCCCATGAAGTCACGGTATTGACTAATTAGCCCTTGAAGCACTTTTTGAACCGACCGGAGGCGTCGGGGAGATTGGTGAAATGGGCCATCGAGCTTACGGAGTTCCGTATACATTTCGCTCCGAGAACTGCTATTAAGGGCCAGGCATTGGCGGATTTTATAGCTGAGTCTACGGCACCCGATCTGGAAGTAACGGGTCCCGCAGAGGGGGCAACCATGGAGGTCCCGATAGCAGAACAAGCCCCGATAACAGAGCAGTTAGAACAGCCAAATGAGGAGAACACCTGGGAGATGTACACTGATGGTTCGTCGAGTGTAGAAGGCTCGGGGGCAGGATTCGTATTGATACCGCCCGGTGGAGGCGAGCCCCTACGATATGCCTTGGCGTTGACGTTCAAAGCCACCAACAATGAAGCGGAGTGCGAGGCTCTTATCACGGGCCTCAAGATCGCCAAGGGTACGGGAGTAGGAGCTCGACAATGAAGAAGTATTTGCACGAGGTGCAGGCTTTGAAGGGAAGCTTCAAAAGCTTCGATATCGAGGCGATCCCGAGGGAAAAAAAATGCGGAAGCAGATGCCTTAAGCAAGTTTGCCCTGGGAGTGGCCCTCGAGGAGAATCGGAAGGTGCACTTTCTGGAGAGTGTGATTATCTCAACCATCGATCCGTCGGAGGTGTGCGCTATTGAAGCAGGATCGGAGGAAGAAGAGAAACCCACCTGGATGACCCCGATAGTCACATACCTGACTACGGGGGCACTCCCCGACGATGAACTGGCAGCTGTTAGGTTGCGTCGGATCGTGAGCAACTACGCGATGGTGGACAACCAGTTATACAAGAGGGGGCATGTAAAGCCTTTTCTGAAATGTGTGGCGGAGCCTGATACGAATCGGATCCTGAGAGAATTGCACGAGGGAGTCGCGGCTTGTCATGAAGGGGCCCGATCCATCGTGAGGAAGGCGTTGAACTTGGGCTATTATTGGCCTTCGATGAACAAGGAGGCGACAGCAATGGTCCGATCCTGTGATGCATGCCAGAGGTACGCTCCAAACATCGTGGCTCCCGCCGCGGACTTAATGCCCATCAGGAGTGCATGGCCTTTCGCGCAATGGAGGATTGACTTGGTGGGACCTCTCCCCAAGCGAAAGGTCAGTGCAAGTATTTGCTCGTGGCCATCGATTACTTCTCGAAATGGATAGAGGCTAAGGCATTGGCCAAGACGACAGGACAGCAGATCCTCAAGTTCTTTCAAACTTAGATCATATCCCGGTATGGGGTTCCTCGAGTGCTGGTCAGCGACAATGGCCCCCCGTTCAATGGGGCTCAGTTGAAGGAGTACCTAGAGGAGTTGAACATCGAACACCGGACCGCTTCAGTCCGCCACGCTCAAACCAATGGCCAGGTAGAGTCAGCCAACAAGATCGTGATGGATGGCTTGAAGAAGAGAGTCTATGCCTTGCAGGGCCATTGGCTGGATGAGCTCGAGAACGTGCTGTGGGTTGTAAGAACAACACCCAAGCAATCAACAGGAGAAACTCCGTTTGGCCTAGTCTATGGCACGGAGGCAGTCGCTCCCGTGGAGATAGCGGTGGCGTCCCATCGCGCGAAATATTACGAGCCTCTGACAAATGAGGAAATGAGGCGTCTAGACTTAGACTTGCTCGAGGAGAAAAGATGGAAGGCTGATGAGGTCCAGGCCCGAATGCGTCTGGCAACAGCCCGATATTACAATCGGCGTGTCAGGTCCCGACAATTCTTCGTGGGAGAACTTGTCTGGCGGAGGAACGAGTTCGTTCATCAAGATCGGATCAACAAGCTATCGCCAAAATGGGAGGGACCCTACAAGATCGTAGGGATGCCAGCACCCAATGCATACAAGCTAGAGGACCTTGATGGCAAGACGTTGAAGCATTCCTTCAGTGGCGAACACTTGAAGAAGTATCATGTTTGATATTAAGACGCCGCGAAGGGCGCAAATTGTCTATCAATAAGATCCGATGTAAGCCTATTTTGAGTTATTTATGAATAAAAGAAGTTGCTTCCGATCAAATTGCTTTTAGATTTATTCTAACTGTTAGTAAGACGTCCCGAAGGACGCGACAAAAGCCTTCCGAGGTATGATAAAAGCCTTCCGAGGTATGCGTAAGTCGTCTATATGATGCGGCCAAAAGCCCTAACGGGTACGGACAAAAGCCCTACGGGGTACATGTAAGTCGTCTATATGATGCAACCAAAAGCCTAGGTACGAAAAGGCCCTGATGGGTCCGCGTAAGTCGTCTATATGATGCGGCCAAAAGCCTTAACGGGTATGAAAAAGCCTTAACGGGTCCGCGTAAGTCGTCTATATGATGCGGCCAAAAGCCTTAACGGGTACGGACAAAAGCCCTACGGGGTACATGTAAGTCGTCTGTATGATGTAACCAAAAGCCTAGGTACGAAAAGGCCCTGATGGGTCCGCGTAAGTCGTCTATATGATGCGGCCAAAAGCCTTAACGGGTATGAAAAAGCCTTAACGGGTCCGCGTAAGTCGTCTATATGATGCAGCCAAAAGCCTTAACGGGTACGGACAAAAGCCCTACGGGGTACATGTAAGTCGTCTATATGATGCGGCCAAAAGCCTTAACGGGTACCAAAAAGCCTTAGCAGGTACGCGTAAGTCGTCTATATGATGCGGCCAAAAGCCTTAACGGGTACCAAAAAGCCTTAGCAGGTACGCGTAAGTCGTCTATATGATGCGGCAAAAAGCCCTTAAGGGTACGATTAAGCCGTCTAGTAAAGGCGCGATAAAAGCCCTTAAAGGGTACGATTAAAGTCGTCAGATTTGGCGCGGTAAAAGCCCTAGGGGGTGTGAAAAATCATCTTAAGTGATGTGCGAAATTGCCTTGAACGGCATGGACGAGAAACCTTAAGTGGTGAGGTCCCGAGAAAAACGTCGCGAAGGACGTATGAAATCACCTTAAATGGTATGGATGAGAAACCTTAAGTGGTAAGTCCTTGTGAAGCATCGGAAGGGTGTATGAAGTCATCTTAATTGATGGACCGAAGAATTGGGAGAGTCATATTCAAGAATTGTACCCAAGGTAAAAGCCTCCGACGGCGGTATCGGGAGGTACGAAGACAAAAGCCTCCGACGGCGGTATCGGGAGGTATGAAGACAAAAGCCTCCGACGGCGGTATCGGGAGGTATGAAGACAAAAGCCTCCGACGGCGGTATCGGGAGGTATGAAGACAAAAGCCTCCGACGGCGGTATCGGGAGGTATGAAGACAAAAGCCTCCGACGGCAGTATCGGGAGGAATGAAGACAAAAGCCTCCGACGGCAGTATCGGGAGGTATGGAGACAAAAGCCTCCAACGATGAGGTCAAGAGGTCTGAAATTGGAAGACACGACGAACTAAAAGTCCCCCATGTCTTGGGGGCAAATGATGGGTTCCGATGTAATCGTCAACCCCGTTAACAGCCAATGGACGGCGAGTAGGTCCAATGGGCCTCGTGAAAGCCTGGAAGGCCCAGAGGCCCAGTACGAAGGGTCCCGATTTCAGCGGTCCCGATAAAAGAGCTGAATGCTCCCGACAAGAAGCCTCTGAGCAGGCCCCGATATGCCTTAGTAAAGGCCCCGATAATAAAGCCCCGCAGAGGCTGGACCTGTCCCGTAGAGACAGAAGGTCCTGGGTGGTGACCTAGAATGAGACAACTCTGGAGTCCCCGACAGGAGTCGTGACTTGTGATCAGAGGACAAAGACCGAGAAACCCGCCTTCTAGATAGAGTAGTAGGAGACGGTTAAAGATATAGATAAGCCCCCGAGATACACAGGGCGTGCCCGAGATACGCGGAGTATGGGTAAGATACGCGGAGCGTGGGGCGAAATCTACGGAATCCCTAACGAGATATACGGAATCGTGGCGAGATACACGGAATCATGGGCAAAACGGCCAATCATGGCCACAGGTAACTGAGTAACTTCCCCTCCTATATAAAGGAGGAAGTTACCTCAGAAAACCCGAATCATCTAATACGAACTTAGATTTTTGCTTACCACCCATTGATCACATACTCATTTAAGCATCGGAGAGGGATTCTGGGTCACCACCCAGGTCATCCCCTTTTGCAGGATTACGCGGAGACCAGGAGTCCAAAGCTTTCCGTCAAGGACGTAACGGAGCTTCGCCCGTGATCCAACAACTAGCTACATACAATATCAGAATGTAGTAATCATAAACCTATTTTGTACTGCAGGTTTTTGACAATCTCCCTCACGATCTCGTGTATGCCAAAAATCAAGTCTCTCCATGGATGGAAGTCTGGGTTCAGAAGCAGAATGAGAGGTGTGCAGAGGAAATTCCCAAATTGTCTGATTTTGCACCAACCTAATAACATAGTTCGAGAATTACACATCGTCTGTTATCCTATCTCACGAAAACCACTCTTCTGATTTTTCATGTTCATCTATCAGAGAGACACTGTCTGAGGTTTACAAACCACTGCAAGATCCACTAATCACCATATGCCTTGAGATACTGAATTCATATGAAGAGTAGACTCCAAATGGTGCTGTACTCAAGGTCAGAGGCTTATGGTCAAAGATCTTCCCAAAGCCTTGAAGATCTTGGCTACCCACTTGTTGTTTGGTAATAACAAAATCTTCATCTCCTTTTTTTTCTTTTTCTTATTCTAATAGTTTCTACCATTAATGTGCAATTTTACGAGTGGATCTACCTTATGCAGAGGCTCCTAGACGTGCTTCATGGGGTATTACCAAAGATGTCTTTGATCGCTTCCGAGTTTAGTTACCTGCCTGATGTGAAGATACCTGGTGAACGAGCTCCGTTGGTATCAACCAAGGTATTAGCCTTTCTCATGTACCCCAAAAAAATGCTCTTCATTTCTTTTGCATTTCGTGTTAGTTAAGGCTTTATCGAAAACTTTTGTTTTGATTGATTGCAGAAAGAAGGAACAAGTTCTGACTATGGTAGTTACTTGGAAGCAAAGGTTGGCTAGCTATTAGCCTATTGCTAGCTATTCATTTCTTCTATAACTGTCTGAAATGCTTAATAGCATACTTAATTCTTACCATCGATGCTTTTTTTTTATTGTTTCTCTTTAATTTCTGTGTTACCTGGAAATGCAGGGAGATGCTGACATATTTTTCCCGACTGATTTTTTGATGTTGGAGCGGATGGATCATTTCTGTTCTAGGTGGCCAAAACTTCACAAAGATAAATCATCTAAGCAAGGAAAGAAGAGGAGAGTAATTACAGTAAGTTCCACCATTTTTAATTTTGCATTTCTGTTGCTGTAGGATGTGGTCTACACAACATGAATATTACAATGTGTCATTTATAATATTTTTTTTATTATTTTACTTTTGCGTCTGGGCAGCTTGATACATCTTCGTTCATGGAAGAATTTGGATTACCTACAAAAACAAGAACGAGAGATGGATACAACCCGCTTCTTGATGACTTCAAAAATACCAAATTCTATCTCAGTGTCCCCACACATAATATCAAGTAGACAGCTACTAACTGTGGAGGAGAAGCATACCGGTTTCTGGGTTTGATTCAACTGATGGAAGAAGCTAAAGAGTAAGTGATGAACTACTGTTGTTTGAGAACTTGGTTTACGGTATTATCCCTAATGTATAACGTTGAGCAGAGAAGATATACGGAGATTGGAGCTTACTTAATTTCTCCATAAATGGTTGAATTGTTTTAAGATTGGCAAGGTTGTAATCTGTCCAGGTTAAATATATATTTTTGGTAATAAAGAATGTTGTGATCTTTGCAAGCCAATCTTATACTCTTGGCAATTATGCATGTTATAATCATCTATAGAGGGATGGTTAGTTTGAATTTTCTTCAAATGTTGTTAATATATGTTAAAGTGCAATAGTTACCACCAAAGGGTCCATAGCTCAGTGGTAGAGCATTTGACTGCAGATCAAGAGGTCATCGGTTCGAACCCGGTTGGGCCCTTTTACTTACTTATTATTGACACTAATCAGGAGAATCCATAAAAGGGTCGTTTGGTAAATCGTCCTATGCATCGTTAGTGTTTATTTTTCCTGTGCTGGTAGTAATTATCCCTTTCGTGTCATGCAAGGAAGATAGTGTCAACTTAGTTAGTACTCAAAACTTTTAGAAAGAAATTGCACTACTATGTTATGTGTCAGGAGCATCTTACCACCCTTATAAGCTTTCTTCTTCAACTTATAGTCAAGGTTCTTTTTTTTTTGGGTTAACAGGTCTTTTGGTCCATAATGTTTCTTTTTTCCTAGTTTTGGTACCATATGTTTGCAGATTTTTTCTAGTTTTGGTCTGACCGTTACATTCCGTCCATTTTTTGACATGTACAAGTCACGTGATCCACCCTAAACTTTTAATTTTGTTCAATTTAGTCCCTCTAATACTTTCCTAACCTTTTTTTTGTTCATTTTAGTCCCGAAATTTCAAAATTGAATTTTTAAAACTTCGGGACTAAATTGAACAAAAAAAAAAGGTTAAGAAAGTATTAGAGGGATTAAATTTAAAGTTTAGAGTGGATCACATGACTTGAACATGTCAAAAAATGTACGGAATGTAACGGTTAGACCAAAACTAGAAAAAATCTATAAACATATGAGACCAAAACTAGGTAAAAAAAACATCATTGACCAAAACCCAAAAACTGTCAAACATCATGGACCAAAATACCTATTAACCATTTTTTTTCAAACTATCATATTTTCGAGATACGAGAAAACATAAAAAGGAGGGGCTTGGATCGAGCTCCTAATCCTATTGTTGGATTTTGAGAATCTCCGATGCGCCACACTTTATGTACCTGTACTTACTTATAAAAAAAGATCAATCAAGTCGATATTTGGTAATCTCTCTAAAGCTTAAGTATTCTTTTAGAAAGATATGAAGATGAAGAGGTTTATAGAAACAAAATAACATTAATTGCAAATGAAAAGAGAAACAAAAAAACCTTAATTGCAAATGAAAAGAGAGACAAAATAATATTTGTCGGCTCCTATTTGCAACTCCTAAAGTCGCAAATTATATAGGTTTTAGGATTAGTGATAAGATTAAATACATGTGGATAATCTTGGTTAATTAATGGGATTAATGACATTTTCATACCGCTTCTTTCCATAGAATCCACTTTTGGTACCACTTCTATTTTTTGTGTATACTTTTGGTACCAATTCTTTCAACTTTGTATCATTTTGGTACCACCGTTAACTTTCCGTCCAAATTGTCCATTAAGTGGCATGTGTCATGCACGTGACCGCCCTAAACTTTTGAATTTGTTTCAATTTAGTCCATCTAATGCATCCCTAACTTTTAATTTGTTCAATTTAGCCCTAAAATTTCCAAATCGAACCCTTGACTCAAATTGACCTAACCGGACCTAGCCCTAGGCTAGGTCCGGATAGGCCAATTTAGACCTAGCCCCAATTGGGTTCAATTGGGGCTAGGTCCCAATTGACCCAGCCGGACCTAGCCTAGGCTAGGTCCAACCCTGGGCCGGGGTCGCCTAGGTCCGGCGAACCCAACCCAGGGTCGCCTGACCCAGGCGAACCCTACCTAGGGTAGGACCTAGCCCTAGGCTAGGTCCGGCAAGGTCAATTTGGGTCAAGGGTTCGAATTGGAAATTTTAGGGCTAATTGAACAAATTAAAAGTTAGGGATGCATTAGATGGACTAAATTGAAACAAATTCAAAAGTTTAGGGCGGTCACGTGCATGGCACATGCCACTTAATGGACAATTTGGACGGAAAGTTAACGGTGGTACCAAAATGATACAAAGTTGAAAGAATTGGTACCAAAAGTATACAAAAAAAATAGAAGTGGTACCAAAAGTGGATTCTGTGTAAAGAAATGGTATGAAAAGGTACTTAATCCCTTAATTAATTTATACTTCCCAAAGGTTCACTTATGTTGCCTTTCTTTCATTCCCAGGGTGAATGGGTCCAGCAGACTAAAACTTTTTCGGAGGATTTTTTTTTTTTTTTTTTTAAGTTTGTTAGATCCAAATTTAGTTGAGGAATTCAAATTGATGACACGAATCCTCTTTCAAAAATTAGATATACTTACCAATGATCTACATTTATTATTGTTGGATGCATATGTTTGCCTATTATTCCTGTTGGACGTGTGCATTGGGTGCCGAAATGTCGAACCCGTGCATTGATCCCACGGGTATTATATTTTTTCCTTCTTGTAATTTGTTCATTTGTATCTTTCTCGAATTCTGTTTCCTTTCGTTCTTCTCGTAAACTGTTTCCTTGCAAATCTGTACGAAGGGTAAGCCGGGGTTGGATCCAGCAAACCCTCTCCGATACTTAAATGAGTACAGTATTTCTAGAGAGAGAAGGCAGAGCTCAACTGTGCCAAATTTCATAATGTGTGGAATGAGAAATTTTGGGCTCTATCTATAGGCCTCAAAGGGGATTAAGCCTACTAATACCCTCGTTATTCCCTAAACGTACTTTATTAGTAAATAACAAAGTGTTTAAACCCTTGTAAGCATGTGAGAGTTCGTAGTGTTGTACAGGGATCGCGTGCGCGGAGCGTCGACGAGTCCTCCAAAGGCGTAGTCCATGCGAGGATCACCCGGGCGTCGGGGTCCGAGCGGAGCGTCCTCCTGGACCGGTCTAATCGGACTAGTATTCTTTCTCCACTAGTCTGATGAGATCCTTATTAAAAGATGCATTCTTCTATGGGAATGAAAGCTAGATAGATGGTGACGTGGCGCCGAAAATGGTAGCCCGTTAATATATGTGGTTACCTAAGATAATTAGGTAAATGTCACATTAGGGCTAATTGGGCCAGACCCAATTCCCATGTGACATGGGAGGCCCAAAATTGGGCCTTCCACCCACATAGGTCGGCCGAAACCCTAGATAGGGAGGGAGGATGATCTTCTCCTCCTCCCACTATATAAGGAGGTCTTGGGGTCATTCACAATACACACCTGATCACAAACTCCTCTAAAGTTGTGATTTGAGAGAAACTCTTTTCTCTCTGGCCTAGTTTCGGCCGGCCCCTATAACACCACCATTGGTGTGCCAAATTACTTTCGAACATTCAGTCCGAGGTTCTGTCCCCGTTGAAGAATCGATCAGAGGCTTTGTTGTGGAGCTTATACCGCGTAAGACTTCTTTTCACGAAGAACTTGTACGGGTTCCGACCGGAGGATCAGAACTCCATCCACATCGTTCTTGGGCAGGAAAGCAAAAAGGTATGTGTACTAATTTCGCTGCGTAGATTAGATTTCTTGCTAGTACACATTAGCATTCCGTAGTATTACGTCCCCGTAATCCAACAGTGGTATCAGAGCCTGAGTTAGGAGTTCTTAAAATTTTGATAAACGGATGTTCTTGAATCTATGAAAAATCCGAAATTTTTAGGTTGATGAACATCAATATGTGTTCCGAAATTTTCAACATGAAATCATGTATTTGATCTTTAAAAACTTAAAATTTTGAAATTTATGTGTTTTTGAGGATCAAAACCGAAAATTTTGTTATGAATTTGAGTTTGATGTTCATAATCTTCAAGAACACCATGAGTTTTATCAAGAACACAATTTGGATTCTTGATCAAGGTAGTACTTGATCTTAAAATTTGGCAACTTTTCCAACTTTTAGTGTTTGTGCCGAAAACCCTAGGGGTATTTTAGGTTAAAAAAAATTAATCTTCTTGGTCACCAAGTTTTAAAAATTTCGGCCACATTAATTAGAGATATAGTTTGTCATTTTTAAATTTTATTAATAGGTAGCTATATATCTATAAGTTGGAAATAAGGATAGGTTCATAATATAATATTGTAAAAGATATTAACTATCAATATATATAGCTAAAAGATAGGGATAAAGATATATTGATAGGATTTAGTTACTTAAAAAGATTAAGAAGATATATTGTCTATATATTTTTATCCCTAAATATATTTTTGACAATATTTATATATATATATATATATATATATATATATATATATATATATATATATAGATTTGGCCGAAAATTATATATATATGTTTATATTGTTAATTGATTTACATCTTATAGATAGAATCTTGACAATATCTATATATATTAATAATATATGTGCCGAATTATATATATATATATATATATTAGCAATATTGGAAATTATTTAAAATAATTAATATTTCTTGGTGGCTAAGTTAAGTTTTTAGTGGACTTTAAAACCCTACTTAGCCCACAATACATATTTCGGCCGAACCCTAGGGTTTATGGGCCGGTCCAATTGCTAAACCGGAATGGATAAAACCAATATGGGTTTTCTTAATCGGGTCGACCTAGTCGGGTCGGGTCGGACCGTAGTAACTAAACCTAACAATTTTGAGTGATGAACCGAACCACAATCCCATTTTATTGAATCGTTTCGGACCAAACCAGATTTTTAAAATCAGACCGAGTTGAACTGGATTTTAAAATTTAGACCGAACCATTTTAAAATTTTCGAAAATTTTAAATTGTTCAATAAAATAGGATGTCAAATTTTAAATCCAAAATGTTTTCGAACTTTAAAAGTAGCCTAAACAGTGCTCTTAGGGTTTGTGTTTTAATACACGGTTTCAGTCAAAACACTAATGCCTGGTTTCGGTTATGGGGATGGATCTCGGACTTGCATGTTTTTGGGACTGGATTAAATTAGTGGGCTGATTTGCAATTGTTTACTTTCTGCATCATATATTTTGATATAATTAGAATTGTCGTCTTGACTTAGTCAAGCTAGCTGGATATTATATTGCGAGCATTGAGCTCTGAGATTTAAATATATGGTTTGCGCAATAGGATAGACATGCTATGCTGATTGAAAGTGCCTAAAATCCATGTCTAGAAATTCGCATGATTGATTGTAAGCATGAATTACAAAACAACCCCTAATATTTTCAAAGCGTTTTATAAAACCGAAAATTCCAGTCGCCAATTATGCATGATGTGTGCGGATATTGCAAGTTTTGACGCGTATGCTAGGATGTTCGCAATAGAACACATGTGATAATTTACTTTACGTAGAATTATGTATGCTAGGAACATTAGACGCATGACGCGTAAGCATGTTGTGTTCGATATTTATGGCATGGTATGATGATTTACTAGATGTAGTATAATTATAAATATGCATGCGTAAATTATCGGATAATTTTACAAAATCATAAGGGCCTTGGGAAAGCCAATATCGAGTATTCTTATTTGAAAATTCCCGTTCCAGTAATTTGCAAAAGAATAACTATTTTCAAAAGACTGGTCTATTAGATTGAAAACGACAATAGTGTGAATTCTTTCACGACACCCCCTTCCTCGGTTTACTGAAGGTTGGTTTGGTTTAGTGACTAAAGAATCACTATTCGTCGTATTCCATCTTAATAGATAATCCGATGTTTGCAATTCTGTCAAAATGTTGTCTTCCTGAATTAGCATAATTATCAATGTATTAGTTTTCATGGCTAAGTCGGTACGCTTCTATGAAACTTGCAATCTTGATGGTATAAATTATGATGAACATAAGGAATATGTATTGGACTCCTCTCTGCTACGATTCCGAAAAGCGGAGAGGACAACTACGAATGAATATGGTAGTTCGTATGATTTTGACAATGAGAGATGAACGTGATAGTTTATTTCCCAAGAATTGGAGTAGGTTCTTTGATAATGAATGCATATGTGGTGATACATTCAACCCTGGTTCAAGGGGGTTGAAGAAGACTTCAATTGCAACCAGACAATGATAAAGCTTGGTGTTCCTTTGCATCTGTCTCGGTAGAAGCAGGGATGCTGAAGCTAGAAATTTTTCGGTTAAATATGATGTTCTTTTCTTTGTCCATGGATGCCGGTGAAAAAATCCGTCCAAGACCTTCGCAATGAAAGGTCAACATGGAAAAGATGTATAAGGTTGCCTTACATTGACATGATTCAATAACCTTGAGTCTAGTTAAGCAAAGGAACCAAGGCAGTGAAGCGACAACCTTCTCAACTCACCACAAGAGATCATCTGAAGTCAAGTGTGATCCATATATCATGAAGTGAACTAGACCGTAAAAGGTTTTATACGATAATCCGGTGGGTCAAACCCCGTTATTAAAGTGCGTCTAAAACACGCCTCGTATGACATGTATATAAAGCCGTGAAACGCTTTATTTGAACACAAAACATTTGATATGATTCACTAGAGAATTTAATCAGATGTAATGTTCAACATGACTTAAAGTTCATATATGTATGGATCGAATATGAGACTTTCAGATCAAGAACCCTACTATTGTCATTTATCGTTCGTTGTTCGTCTGAATTACTAAATTTTTTTTTGGTTATTTTGAAATTTGGAGATATTGAATAAAGAAATTTTTGCTCGATTAGAAGCACAATTTGCTTATCAATTTAACGTTCCGGTCAAAGGGAATGATCCGAAACGATAATTCAAACCTACGGGTTAGAAACAAAATTTTGACCAGGTAAAAGTGGTCGAATAAGACGAAACGATTCACATACTCTGTCAGTCAGGTCAAACTGAACTGAATAAATCCATCGATCGCATAGTTCTAAAAGGGCAGACCGACTTAACTCATCTTGTTTGTTAGTACTCTATTAAATGACATATTCCAAAATAATGTGCATGTAAAACTGATTTGATTTTAAATTTGGAAACGAAACGATTTAAACCACGGGATAAACTGGTTTTAGGCACCACGCGCGCGTGTACCTCGAAAGACGGAACACATCGTTTCAAAGTACAAATTTAATAATGAAGTGTTTTAATAAATGAATGTTGAGTTTTCGCTTGTAATTCTTTGGAAATAACTCAATGATGATTACTGTGGTTAGAGATATGCTTCAAAACTACTACAATCTAGTAAGAACATCAACTATGGCATTAAAGAGAACGCTTAAATGCATAGCCCTTGAGATGAATAAGTCTCTGGGTGAGTTAAATAAATGAAAAGAAGTAGTCGGTAAAACGACTCTCCCACCATTAGCCTTGAACGGAGAGTTTGGCTAAAAGGCATTCATTAAAACACTTCAATAAACATAGCTTAGAATTACATAATGTTAGAGTTACAACTTAATTGTTCCTGCGGGATAAGATTAATTTAACTCACATTAATGTAAAACACTATGTTCTGACAAAAATCGGTTAACACGTTACCATAAAAGCTAATGAATGATTCAAGTAAAACCTTATCACAAAGACGCATTAATTTGCGCATTAAAATGAGTATTTATTAAGAGTACGCACTACTCTCGGAGAATACGAGTTTTAAAATTAGCTTGAAACAATGTTTTCGTGGTCAAACATGGCACATTATAAAGGTTTGAGGATGGATTTCCAACTCTTTGCAGAACGAACACGCTAGTACTGATTAAGTTAACAGATGGTTGATGGAGATTCTCAGGTCCCACTTACTTCGAGTGGGAGAATTGATATAGCATAAGTGATTGATTTGGTAAATGATGATGGAAACGTCTTCATAATAAATCCAGTGAGAGGGCTCACTCCCCCTCACACATAATCATCACTAAATTTCAAAATGCGAATCAAGTCGGACCTGATAATCATGATAATGAACTATTTCAACTACCCATTTTTCCTAGTGGGCGTGGAACAACCAACTTGGTTCCAGATCCTAGTGATCGAGGAATACATCTCGGAGGTAAAAAAAAATCGAGACCGAGAGGATATTCCAAGTAAGATCAAACACCACCATTGTTCCCAGTGGGAGTAATGCCCCGATAAGAAGCATTATTCCGAGTGGGAGTAACGATCAGACTAAAACATGGGATTAACGTGCCTAGACATAGTCAAAGGCAACGGACTTCTCTAGAGAATTGTCCCATCAAATGAGATGTGTCTCACATCTTGATATTCGTTCTTGAACCAGTGACGCTTCAGCAAGCAAAGGAAAGACCTCAAACCGAGGGAATGGAGGAAAACATTGAAGGATGAAATTGCCTAAACAAGAACTAATTCGGTTTTAGTCTTTAGTTGATTTATCTGTTAACCACATAACTAGAAAGTGAAATCTTAGAATTCACTTCGGGTGGAAATTTCGAGTGGTGCAAAACTCGAATAATTGCGAAAGGATATACCCAAATTCACGGAGTAAACTTTGATAAAGACAGACTCACCGACTATGCGTTACACCATAGTCTGGGCCGTCCTTGCCCATGACTGCAAGTTTCGAACTCGAGCATGCATCAAATGGACAATAAGACCAAACATCTCCAAGTAAAACTGGAGAAAGAGATCTATATGGAGCAGCCGGAGGGTTTCATTACTCCTGGAAAAGAACGTAAAGTTTGCAAACTCCAAAGATCTATATACGGCCTTAAACAATCGTCTCGGCAATGGTATCACAGATTCCACGAGGAAATCGTCGGATACGGATTCGTGAATCTTCACGAGGATCCCTGCGTATACACCAAGACCTACGGGTCTAAGTATATCATCATAACACTATACGTGGATGACATACTCATTGCTGCGAACGACATGAGTTTTATGAATAAATCAAAGTCCTGGTTAGCATCAGCATTCGAGATGAAAGACATGGGAGAGGTTACGTACATCTTAGGCATCAAAATTTTCCGAGATCGTGCCACCCGGAGATTATGTCTATCTCAGGAATAATATATCAACAAACTGTTGAAAAGATTCGGAATGCTGGATGCTAAACCCGTGGATACGCCGGTTGTGTTCGGGTGCGCGCTATCGAAGCGTGATGGCTCGAAAAACCAGCAGGAGCGTGAAAAAATGAATAATGCAGAGTACCTGAGCATGTTAGGGAGTCTAATGTACGCCATGCTCTGTACTCGGCCAGACATCTGTTACGCTGTGGGCCTAGTAGCAAAATTCTAATCAGATCCTAGTTATCAACATCTAAAGGTCGTAAAATGAATTATCATATATCTGAAAGGTACTGCCGACTATGTTCTGTGCTATGAGGGCGATCGGCTCGAATTGACCGGTTATAGTGACGCCGACCACGGTGGCGATCCGGATGATCGAAAGACCACCACAGGAGGAGTTTTCCTCCTTGCTAATGCTGTCATATCATAGGTTAGCAATAAGCAATCTTGTGTTGCGCTTTCCACTATGGAATCAGAATTCGTTGCCCTCTCCAAAAACGCACAAGAAGCGGTCTGGCTGAAAAGGCTTCTTACTGCATTAATTGGCACCGACAATAAGAGTAAACCTGTGAAGGTGTACTCCGACGGTCAGGCGGCCATTGCGGTAGTTAAGAATCCAAAGTACCATAGTAGGACAAAGCACATTGATGTGAAATACAATTATGCTAAATCTGTTTTTGGAAGACAACATAATCACTTTAGAATACTTGCCTACAGACAATATGGTCGCAGACCCTTTAACTAAGCCGTTACGTAGGGAGATTTTTGAAAAGCACGTAAAACTGCTTGGATTACGTAAGGCTTAAACTGTGTGGCTTGTAAAAGTGATAACATTTTGACACTTGAAGTTATGTTTCAATTTGAATAAAGGAATTGCAATTTGAGTTTATGATTTATCGACGTCATAATGATTAACAACATCGGATTTTACGGTCTATAAACTAAGTCGTAGGAAGAAGTAAAACTCTTCCACCAAAATTATGTCGAATGTGAACCTTGCCTCGTCACACAGGCACGGTCATCTTATAAGGAGAGAGGGACCTCTACCATAACAAGATTGGCTAAGAATCAAGGGGATAAACTTGATTAAACAAAACGATAACATTGTCACGCTTAACAGCATGACTTAATCTTCGTTTTGTAAATCGCCGAGTTGGACTTTGTCCATCATTATATATCACATTCAAGGCCAGATGAGAGATTCTGCGATAGCATTATTGACATATCCCATCCCTGGCTTTACCAGGTGTGCTATCGACGCGTGCTTCATACTGCGCGTGCCATATACGACCACAGGGTCATGCTCGGTTGTGCTAGCTAGAATCCTTTTGATTCAAAGGGCGCATACTTCTTCACCTTGAGCGTGTGATTGATCCCGGATGTCTTATGAAGAGACATCCAAAGTATCCTCAGGGACTCAGAACTTATACCTAAGGTCTGGCTCAATGCTCGCTTCCCGGCGTACGAGCGTAGTGCCAAAGAAAACAGCCAAGTGACCACGTTTTGGAAACCGGTTGAGTCAGACTAAGGGTATAAGCGATGGGGATGGTCAAGTTCACCTTTAATTCACCGACTCTCGTGTTCACTAGGTGGCCGCCAACCGGATATTAGTTGAAGGTTGTGAACACTTGTACGGATGCCCTGGAGAAGTATTCTTTTGTGGAAAAATGGGCAATTGGAGAATTAACAGTTGACCAAGGATACGGTGCGGTACATAGTTTAATTTCAAACAGGTTTGGTTCATGAAAGGGGATCAACGGTCTGCGGGCGCTACAATACTCCTTACAGATGAGTAGCACGATGCCCGTCGTATCCTCCGGTCGCACGGCAAACCTCGTATGAACTATTCGGAGACGGAGACAACAAATGAAGATTGAAATATTGATGCTATTGGATGTCAATACATTAACAGGCACCCTCCCATTCCGGCGAGTGGGAGCTGTTAGCATATGGTGACGTGGCGCCGTAATTGGTAGCCCATTAATATATGTGGTTACCTAAGATAATTAGGTAAATGTCACATTAGGGCTAATTGGACCAGACCCAATTCCTATGTGACATGGGAGGCCCAAAATTAGGCCTCCCACCCACATAGGTCGACAGAAACCCTAGATAGGGAGGGAGGAGGATCTTCTCCTCCTCCCACTATATAAGGAGGTCTTGGGGTCACTCCCAATACACACCTTGACCACAAACTCCTCTTAAGTTGTGATTTGAGAGAAACTCTTTTCTCTCTGGCCTAGTTTCGGCCGGCCCCTATAACACCACCATTGGTGTGCCAAATTGCTTTCGAGCATTCAGTCCGAGGTTCTGTCCCCGTTGAAGAATCGATAAGAGGCTTTGTTGTGGAGCTTATACCGCGTATGACTTCTTCTCACGAAGAACTTGTACGGGTTCCGACCGGAGGATCAGAACTCCCTCCACATCCTTCTTGGACAGGAAAGCAAAAAGGTATGTGTACTAATTCCGTTGCGTAGATTAGATTTCTTGCTAGTACACGTTTAGCATATCGTAGTATTACGTCCCCGTAATCCAACAAAAATATATTAAAGGGATTAAGTACTTTTTCATACCACTTCTTTGCACATAATCCACTTTTGGTACCACTTCTATTTTTTGTATGCTTTTGGTACCAATTCTTTCAACTTTGTATCCTTTTGGTACCACTGTTAACTTTCCGTCCAAATTGGCCGTTAAGTGTCATGTGCCATGCACGTGACCGTCCTAAACTTTTGAATTTGTTTCAATTTAGTCCATCTAATGCATCCCTAACTTTTAATTTGTTCAATTTAGCCCTAAAATTTCCAAATCGAACCCTTGACCCAAATTGACCTAGCCGGACCTAGCCTAGGGCTAGGTCCGACCCTGGGTCGGGTTCGCTTGGGTCAGGCGACCCTTGCCCAGGGTCAGACCTAGCCCTAGGCTAGGTCCGGCTAGTTCAATTGGGACATATATGTCTTATGTATGTTGTTTGTTCTTCTTTACTTCTATTATTCATATATGTCTTATGTATGTTGTTTGTTATCAATAGATCTATTGATATTACCGACTCTTTTAACTATTTTCTGTAGAGACATTTGAATAGCAACCAGCGAACAATTGGAAATGAGTGTTTAGCGATGAATATGAGTGGAAAAGTGAAGATGGTGAGAATGATAATTATAGTGAATGAGGATGATGAAAAATAGTGAAGAGAAAGATGATCCACTTAATAGAAAAGGAAGTCGGGTTAAGATTAAAAATGACCACGCTTTCTTCTGTGTTTTGCATAAATGGTAGTGAAAGTACTTAAAATATCATTAGCGAGTGCCATTGACTGGATTTTTGTATGGGTCATTTGATCCTTACAAATACTTATAATTTAAACAATTTGATCTTTCCTCCAAATGATAATCATATTTCTTATCGTTTGTCAATTTCAATATTATACATACAATGTAAAGTTTATGATTTAACAGGTCGCTTTTCGCGTAGCACAAAATCAACACATACTTTCTTCAGTAAATAATAAACTTTTCGTATATTTATTGATTACATTATCTGGTTTGTAAATAACAAAACACAACATCACACTTGAGACCGTTATTTGTGTGTAATTCAATATTACAACCATTATCGAGCACAGTCTTGATTACGTAATCCTTACCTAAATTATAAAGGGTTAATAACTAAAAAAATGTACAAAGTTTACCGTATGTTAAAAGTAGGTGTCTGAAGTTTGAAATATTAAAATGGACTGTCCCAGGTTTCATTTTTGTTGAAATTTGATGTCTTTGCACGTCTTTTCATCTCTCTTCAGTCATTTTCATCAACCCACTCATCCACCTGTAATCCATAACTCATTACTTTTCACAAAATCGTCAAATTTCACCAAAAAGTTGGAACATCCAAAAGAAAAAGTTTCTACCAGAGTGGTGTGGAGCGATTTCCAACGACAACGGAGCGGGGATTTACTTGCGCGGATGTGTCAGCTTCTTAGGTGACGGTTCCGGCAAGATGACGAGAAGGGAGTGTGTATAGGAGCTCGAATTTGACAGTCAGTTTCGTCGGAATTGACTTCTATAAAGTAATCAAACCGAGACACCACATTTTAACAAAATTGAAACCTTGGGCACTACACTTTAACATTTAAAACTTCAGACACTTTTAACTTCAAACGCTACCCTTATATAAATGCTAATTTAATAATCCAATTTGAACTCTACCTGGATAAAATAATGGGTTAAGAACCTATGAAAGGTCTGAACTATCACCCATGTTAACGGGAGAGATCTGAAATTTAAAAAGTTAATAACAGAGGTCTGAAATTTCAATTTTGTTGATTTGAGGTTTTCCGTTCACTTTTAGGGTTAAATTTAACAGAATTGTGTGACATGACATTTTTGCCCCTTTAATATTTTGTTTTATTTAATATCTTATTTAAGGAAATGTGAAATGACAATTTTACCCCCTAAAGTCAAATTAAAACCACCCGACTCCGGCCACCACCACCCGACTCCGGCGACCACCACCTCGACTCCGACGACAACCACCTCGGCTCCGGCGACCCGACTCCGGCCACCACCTCAGCAAAAAAGCTCCGATCGGGGCCAAAAAGCTCCGATCGGGGCCAAAAAGCTCCAATCGGAGCCAAAAAGCTCCAAGGAGCCAAAAAGCTCCAAGGAGCCAAAAAAGCTCCAAGGAGCCAAAAAGCTCCGATCAGAGACAAAAAAGCTCCGATCGGAGTCCAATCGGAGCTTTTTGGCTCCGATCGGAGCCCAATCGGGCCCGGTGGCTCCGATCGGAGTCCAATTGGGGCCGGTGCTGGTCCGATTTTGGCCCAATCAGAGCCTTGGTGGTGGTCGCCGGAGTACGGTGGTGGTCGCCGGAGTACGATTGGTGGTCGCCGGAGTACCGTAGTGGCTTCAAGGGCATTTTGGTCTTTTCACTCCAAGCATGTGAGGGGCACACTTGATAGAAAGGCATTTTTGGAAATTTATTTTATTTCCGGTCACATGCCAAGCATGTGACCAACTTCCGTTAGTTTTAATGGAAAAAACTAACGGAGACCGCTATTATCAACAAAACAGAAATTTCAGACATATGTTATTAACTTTTTAAATTTCAAACCTCCCGTTAACATGAGTGATAGTTCAGACCTTTCATAGGTTCTTAACCCTAAAATAATACATCGTTTAACTTGCCAAACAACTTACGAGACACAACTATCAAACGCTACCTTAGTCCATGAGATGGTACCAAACAACTAAATATATAGACATACAAACAGATGCGCATCAAACAAACGCTCCCGTAGTCCGTGAGATGCGAGCCAGGCCAAAGCAAAACTAACATCAAGTGGACGAACCAACCCGGTGTTTTAAACAAAATACATCCAAAGTTAGCCATAAGACAAGATTTTTGAATTTATTAATATTACGCTGTAAAACTCATTGGTATTATTACACACTACGGTGCTATTCGACCAAATACGATACGACCGCCGCGCTGAGTTCACACTACATCCAACAGAATAAAGGCACATATATACTACTACCTTTCCTTGCTTGATTGATGAATTACAGGCAGCAGCAGTACACAACAATAAACTAGTCTTCTTTTTTATATTAAATTATATATTTTAATGTAATAGGGGGGAAGAGCAAAACTTCTACGAATCATATATATATAATATATTTAGGGTTTAGGGTTAGGAAGGAGCACATATGGTACAACAGCTGTGTCCTGTGTGTTTGCTTGCATCTTTATTCCTTCTGAAAGAAAGAGAGAACCAGATCTGTGTGTACCGAAAACAGTTGTGTATCCAGGAACAGCTGCATGGTCACAAAAACACCAACAATAATGTCTTCTTACCACAGAGAACAAACACATTCATGCTATATCAATTCAATTCAATAGCTCATAAAATGATAAAAAAAAAAGTTAGTACTTTCAGAAGGCAAATTGGATTTTACCTTCATGAAGGGGCGATCACGATACGGAAATGACTCGATAAAACTTTCCTTCAAAAGCAACGATACCTGAAAAAGTAGAACATTTTTTCCCTTCACGTTATACGCCCACATAAACAGACGTACTGAAGTGGAAGAAGAAGAGCACAGACAGACCTTGTCATCATTAGACTGTACATTGGTGATTGTATGTGACCGGAGATTGGAGCAGAGAGAGTCTAGATATTGTCTCAAGACTCCCAAGAATCCCTTTGCAGCTTCAACCTTTCATTTATATAATAAAAGTAAATATAAATATAATGGGGAACAAGTTGGTTCTTTTCGTTTAAGGCTTTTCATTGCTGGGTAAAGAAACAATAATGCAGCAGCAAAAGAGACCTGAACTTTTGTACATTCATACAACGGCCTCTTCCTCGCCAAATAACTCTCTCCAACAAGCTTCGAATGATAATGGCTAAGGGATGAGACCAACTCCTTATGCTTTGGCAGATGCGGAAGTGTTGGCGACTTCACCTGTGACACACCCATTTAATAGACACATCTTAATCACTCAAAAGTTTACCGCTTTTTTAGTCAGAGTATTGACAATCTTGCATATATTTGAGCTTGAATTTAGACTCATTCTATATTTAAACATAGGTGTTTTGGTATTTCAAAATATTTAACAACTTTTGTCCAAAAAAATTTAACTGAAAAGGGGCATAAATCCAAAAAGAACACTTAAAACGGGGTACAAAGTTGAGATGGATATTCATAGGGATAACTGCTTACCTGGTTCTTGTTAGCATCAACTACAACCGTGTTTGTCAACTTCGACTGGACTTCAGAAGTCTTGTTCTTCAGACCCACCTAAACACAACTCAACATCATTATAAAGCAGATCGAACGACAATGCTCTCAACAACGAGTCCTTTCTTCAGAACACTCACTATATACGGCACAGGGGCGTCCAGAAAGTCCAACATGTCATTTGGTAAAACCTGGAAATCAAATACATTTAATGGACAGAGCACATGCTAATTAATGTGTGCATCACTCATGGCTTGAGCATGTTATAATACGTACCGGCATTAAGAGGCTTTGCCATTGATAAGGACGAATGAGTGGAATAACGGACAAAACCGTTGCTGACAAAACTCCCTGCATACTTACCGTATCATTATCAATCCTCCGTTACCATATATCCTCGACTCGATGAGCTAACTTAAATCTTAGAAAGTAATTAGACATACCAAATTAGAGCAAACAACTACTATCTGCTTCTCCAGTAGTGCTCCGGCAAACAATGTTAACACCTGCAAATCAACAATACAGAGACTCAAGCAACCGAATAACAGTGCCGTGTTGATTTTAAGTATAAGACAAGTCAAGCTTACATTCTCAAGTCGTAGAGCACCACATATAGTTGCAATTGTCCAAATAGATAACGCGCTTGCTTCCTCCTCAACAAAAAGCGCATTATGTGCCTGATGATGAAAATAAAATACAGTAAATTAGGCTGCTTGAATAATTAAGCACCAAATTACAAACACACAAAATGAACTCTCAATGGTTCACCTCAGCTAATTCTAGGCTCGTTGTGCACGACTTCAGATCTATAGATGAGCCACCTACGCGTAAAACTGTTTCCTCTGGCCTCGAGTATTCCAAAGGATGCAAATGTTCTAATGGCTGAAACCTGACTGTTATACCCCTTCTGGGACATGGCAGCCTATAGTACTCGCAAATGATCTGTAGCAGTCCATAACTATTTGCCTGATATATTGAAGCAAAAAAATGTATGTAACTTCCTTGACCCAAAAAAAAAAGTTACAACCGAACTTTTTCTATTGACAAAAAGGAAACTAAACTTTCAAACGCAAAACAAAATGCAAACTAAGTTGATTTAAATGTGACGAGAATGGCACGTGTAATATACACGTTCAAAGCTATGTAGACTTGCCTCTGCTACGTCATGTTAAAGTGCAACATGTCATGTGTACGATTTTCAGTCGGGTTTTAATCGTGAAATTAACACAGTTTGCACTTTGCTATGCAGTTTCAGTTCAGTTTACATTTTTTTCAAAAATCAAATCAAATTGATTTGTTCTTTGGTAACTAACCAAAGAAAAAACAAGATCCCTACAGGAATAATCAGACCTTAGCCCATTCAAGGATTCCAGCATGGTCACTCAGATCATCCTGGCCTGAGAAAGATGTTTCTTCAGCCTCAGCCTCGTCTACAACAATCCTAAAATTCCTATCTTCAACTGGAGAACCGTGGAAACTGCAAAAGAAGAATGTCTCCATAAGTGGCATCTCATAAACTTGTAAATCTATAAACTTTTTGGGTGAAAACGCAATCCATTCCTTTCCAGAAAACTGTTGACTATACCGCTCAATTACTTTTTATCTAAAAATGGAAAGTTTTTTTTTTCTATGTAGATTTTTTCTTCATTTAATTCTAAATGTGTGATATGGTGGTTTATGAAACATATTGATCATCCAAGATCCTACAATATAAAATGCAGCAAACACTAGACTGAGGCAACAAAATTTCATGTACCTTGAAGAAGAGTCAGAACTTTCGTACTGATAAAAGCGTAGAAGTGGAAGAACAGCATCTGGATAACGTTTCTCCACTAACTGTTCAGAATCATTACCACAAACTGTGGGACTCACTGCAGAAGATTCTCTTTCTGCAGCAAGCATTTCAATTTCATCCGTTCCCTCTAGGTGAGAGTTGGAATCTTCATGATATGTTTGATGATTCACATCGTTCCCGTCATCGATCAATCTTGGTGGGGTAGAATCTCCAGAGCTCAGTTCAGAGGGTCCAGCTGTTTCATCAATCATCTCCTCAGCAGCATCATTACTACTAGGTCCGTCTTGGGTAGCATTTGATGTTTTTTCTGGATTTTCTTTGTCCAGGAATCCCTCAGGATTCTCCAGACTCAAATCAACTATTCCTTTTGTTAACCGCTCTAACCTTTCCTCGGTGAAGATACTGCAAAAGAACAAAAAAATAATTATATAAGCAACAGACTATCAGCAGCATCATTATGTACCATTTTATGCAAAGTAATTGCAAGAAAGTAGAGAGTTTTAGCATGAAAATATTTCTTGAAAATTAACCGTGTCGATCAAAAGAATTCTTGAAAATAACTCTTACCCAATATATTAATAGTATCAAGTAATAAGCTTGAAATAAATAACGTTATCATGCTATCTATATAGAATACCCATGACAGAAGTTTAAATACCTATTCAGAACCCCAAAATGCAGTTCAAAGAAAGGAACCCTAGTGAGAATGCAGTAACATCTACGTGTTGTCAATGAATAGCGGCTTAGTGAAGGACGTGGTGGTTGTCTATCAGAGATCATTGAAATCAAGCCAGAAGGTCTCTGCACCAGTTCATCAACTAGGACGCAGCATCCATATAGAGTAGAATCATCAGCAACCTGTCAAATTAAGGTTTGCATAGTCAGGAATCAAGAGAGAATGAAACACGCTTGTGGCAACCAACTGAAAGTAAATGATCTTATTATATCATAATTTTACCTGTAACCGAAAGACAAACGACAGGTCACTTTGTTTGAGATGTTCCTGCAAATTAACATCAAAGATTTTAATTTAATGTAAATGCAAAGACATGGAAGAACGACAACAGGTTGTGACTTTAAAACCATGAAAAAGTCCTAGTTAAAGCTTCAACATCCGATTCTAACAAGAAGGCCAAGATGTAGCACTCACCTGCCCCAGTAGAATCTCATTCAACTCACTCATACTAGGAGTTCGCTCAATTGCATTGACCTAGCATCATAAATAATAAAGGAGTCAGAAATTGCTGATGTAGCATCCACCACTGAAAGATCGAAAAAGCAGAGTGATGGAAAGTAAAATATAGTGATAACCAAATATGGGAACGGTAAATAAAAGTCCCATTAATTCAAATTTACATACCACTAGAAGAATATGTAGAAATAATGATGGTTCAAAAACCAACCTCTACACCTCCAGGAAAGCAGAATGAGAGTAGATCCTTGTATTTAACTGGTAGCTGCTTTTCGGGAGGATAAACAAAAAGAACCTACATGTGCAAAAGAAAACCCTTTGAATACTAGCACAAAAAAAAACACAATTAAGGTTAAATAAACTGTAATCATGAGTTACCTGAGGTTCAAGACTAGGTTCAACCCGATGATGATGGTGACCACTACTGACACGTCTTAACTTCCCTGAACCTTCAGAGTTCCTCCCAACATATCGTCTCTCAAGTGCCTGAACATCACAATCTGGATGAAGTCCAACAACCACCATGCTCTCGAATAGCTTGGATGGTTCTCTTACAGATCTATGATCCTGTGTACATTCAAAATTACAAATGGTGTAAAAACAGAATGCACATTCAAATTTAGCAGAATAACTAAGCAAGCATAATGCCTCAAGACATAGAATTGCAAAAGGAAAATCGAAAAAATAGGTCCAGTAGTACCTACCAGGTATTGCAACTGGTATCTCGCCCATTGACGCTTTTGGCTGGTTAAGACTTCTGGATTATAATTGAAATGTTTGACTTCAGGGGTAGCTGAGAATCCTTTCAAAACCTTAAAAAATTGTCGCTGTAACTTCTCAATTTGGCTGCCACTGTCATCTTTTGCTGAAAATACAACAGATGGCCTAGGAGAGCGAGCAGCAGTGGCTGCTGCAGCTGCAACAGCTCTAGCTATATCTTCTGTTGTCTGCATGAAGAATGACGAACTCCAACCGGGAGTAGCCGTTTCTTCATTTCCAGCCATCTCCTGAATGTTTTCCTGGTGAGATGCAAAGCTATCATAATGGATGATTCATGGTAAGAAAGAACATTAACAAAAAAAAACTAGTAAAATTCAGTTCTTTTGACACTCAGAAGAATTTATTGGGCATGAAATTGAATCATTATGCAGTTGATCAAATCACAATAAATGAAATTAAACTTCATGTAAAATCAACTTCACAATCAACGGAACCAAATTATGTTAATAAGAAATCTTACAACACATAAACAGTTCAGAACTTTAGAAACGTGGTGGAATTGCATCTGAAAATTTGTGTCACCAACCAAGTTAAAGTAACCTCCCGATGCATCGAACGAGCTTGAGAATCATAGCAGTTGGAAAGAAAAAATCATAATTAAATTTAGCTATAGTGATGCAAACATAGTAGTAAATTTCTCTTTCTTACAAATAAAAAAACAAACTTTCCAGCTCCAAAGATGCAAATCATGTTATCTAGATTACTCAAGCAAACAGCAGAGCAGCAAATCAAGTTCCTACCAAGATACGAAGATGCTCAAGTATCAGATACGGACACGGAATGGAGACCCAGAAACTAATTCTATTAGAGACAAACAGCGGATAGACAAGACATGATCTTAATCAATTTGTAGGAGGTTAAAGTTCCAAACCTTGATTGTTGCAGAACATGGAATTAACAGATGAAGAACATGAAATGAAGAAAAATGTTACCTTTTCTGAAAAACTAATAGAAATAGATGAGAAAGACGGAGACTTCAGATGACGACGGCCATATAGACAAGGAGAAGAGAAGAGAAGAGAAGAGAAGAGAATGGAGGAGGACACTGATTGTGAGGAAGAAAGAAACAGAAAAAGAGGGAGAGAGACGGAGAGATACATCATACAAGTATTAGTATTATATGTTTTTCATTATTTAATTTAATTAATTTGTATTGTTTTTTTTTTTTAAAGTTTAATTTTACTTGCAGATATTTATGGGATAAGCACTTTTTATCACTAAACCACAATTGTTGTGGTGTATTGATGAAATTTTATTATGTTAAAACTAAATGAATCTATCGTTTAGTTAAAAGAAAAAAAATGTGAGTTAATCAATCAAATAAAGAAAAGAATAAAATAATTACTTAACTTTGTACATTCATTTCAGAGTAAAAAATAAATAAATAGTAATAATAATAATAACATATAACGTCAAAAAAGGGGAAAATATATTTTTCCGTTACTTCGCTGGATTACGTTACTTTTTTTTGTTTCAACAATTACGTTACTTATGGTTGAATATATTATCAATATCAAAATATAGTCAAAACAAAAATACATCAACCGTATGTACAAAGTTTGTGAAGTTTTTCTCCAACCGTGAGCAATTTACTTATGACACTTAGTTAAAATTTATAAAAATGATCTAATGAATTATGAGTGCAATATATCTGTTTAGCAGAAAGACGGATATTCCTTGTTCATTATCAGACAATCACTTATTCACAAACATCGTGCGGGGCTAATCGTTTTCATTTCGCATCTCATGGAAAACCATTTTCGCTCCGCTTAGCCCTATCCCTCTCTAGTGGTATTTTAGTGATAGGTTCTATAGGAACTGGACGATCCTATTTGGTCAAATACCTAGCGACAAACTCCTATGTTCCTTTCATTACAGTAGTTTTGAACAAGTTCCTAGAGAACAAGACGCCTAACGGTTTTGATATTGACGAGAGTGGCTTTTTTAATGAGTATGGTGACGAGGCGGACGATTATGAGGACAGTTTTTTTTGTTTTTTGACGATGGCAGTGACGATTATCAGGATAGTGACAGTGACGATTATGAGCCTGATGATATGGACGATTATGAGTCTTGTGATATGGACGATTTTGTTGATAGCGAGATGACGGAGTTGCTAACTACGACGGATGTGCCACTTGTGTATCAGATGCTGGACGAGGAAATATACGAATTTCATATTACCCTTCAATTAGAATTAGCAAAAGCAATGTCTCCTTGCATAATATGGATTCCAAACATTCATGATCTGGATGCGAATGAGTCGAATTACTTATCCCTCGGGTCTATTAGCGAACCATCTCTCCAGGAATTGTGAAAGATGTTACACTAAAAATGATATTCTTGTTATTGCTTCGACTCATATTCCCCAAAAAGTAGATCCCGCTCTAATAGCTCCGGATAAATTAAATACATGCATTTAGATACGAAGGCTTCTTATTCCACAACAACGAAAGTGTCTTTTCACCCTTTCATATACTAGGGGATTTCACTTGGAAAAGAAAATGTTCCATACTAATGGATTTGAGTCCACAACATTGGGTCCCGGTGTACCAGATCTTGTAGCACTTACCAACGAGGCCCTATCGATTAGTATTACACGGAATAAATCAATTATAGACACTACTACAATTAGATCTGCTCTTCATAGAAAAACTTGGGATTTGCGAGCCAACGTAAGACCGGTTCAGGAGCATGGGATCCTTTTCTATCAGATAGGAAGGGTTGTTGCACAAAATGTACTTCTAAGGAATTGCCCCATAGATTCTATATCTATCTATATCAAGAAGAATTCATGTGAAGAATGGGATTCTTATTTGTACAAATGGTACTTTGAACTTGGAACGAGCATGAAGAAATTAACGATACTTCTTTATCTTTTGAGTTATTCTGCTGGATCGATCGCTCAAGATCTTTTGTCTCCCCCCGGACCCGATGAAAAAAATCGGATCACTTCTTATGGACTCGTTGAGAACGATTCTGATCTAGTTCATGGCCTATCTGATCTAGTTCATGACCTATTAGAGTTAGAAGGCGCTCTGGTGGGATCCTCGCCGACAGAAAAAGATTGCAGTCAGTTTGATAATTATGAAGTAGAAGGGACAGAAGATGAAGTAGAAGAGACAGAAGATGATGAAGTAGAATGGACAGAAGACGAAGTAGAAGAGACATAAGATGATGAAATAGAAGGGACAAAAGATGATGAAATAGAAGGGACAGAAAAAAATGAATTAGAAGGGACGGAAAAAGATGAAATAGAAGGGACAGAAGATGAAGTAGAAGGGACAGAAGATGATGAAGTAGAAGGGACAGATGATGAAATAGAGGGGACAGAAGATGATGAAATAGAAGGGACATAAAAAGATTGCAGTCAGTTTGATAATGATCGAGTGACATTGCTTATTCGGCCCAAACCAAGGAATCCCTTAGATATTAAGAGATTGATCTATCAAAAATACGAATCGGAGTTTGAAGAAGGGGAAGGAGTCCTCGACTCGCAACAGATGGAGGAGGAATTATTCAATCACATAGTTTGGGCTCCTAGAATATGGCGCCCTTGGGACTTTCTATTGGATTGTGATGAAGAGGAAGAGGATGAGTTTCAAGATGAAGAGGATGAACTTCCATATAAAGAGGATGAGATTCAAGAGGAAGAGGATGGGCTGCTTCAAGATGAAGAGGATGAGCTGCTTCAAGATGAAGAGGAGAAGATTCAAGATGAAGAGAATGAGATTCAAGAGAATGATTTAGAGTTCTTGCAGAGTGAAACCGTGCAGTCCCAGACACGAGATGAATTTTCCGAAGAACAAGGATTTTTTCGAATAAGCCAATTCATTTGGGACCCTGGAGATCCACTCTTTTTCCTATACAAAGATCCGCCATTTGTCTATGTGTTTTCAGATCCAGAATCCTTGGCAAATGAAGAGATTTCAAAGGAGCTTCTTCTTCTTAATCCCAAAAAAAAGATTAAAAATTGGTCTTTCTATCATGCTCCACAAATACCATACTTTTGGTACTATTTTTGTATTTGTCTATTGCCCTAAAGGTAAACCGGAAATTGATATTATTAATAGTATGATGCAAATATTTGGTGCAGTTAAAAAAATTCATACTTTTAAAGTTTTACATATGTTACAATTAAGTCCACTAGTAATAAAAAAACAATAGTATGGTGCTCCACAAGCATGGTAGAAAAACCCTTAAAAAATAATCAATTCCAAATTTTAAGATACAAATCGTTGATTTTCTGCCCGGCTACAGAACATGTAATAACCAAATTGATACTTGAATTTTGCGTAATTTGTAAATTGCTACCTAAGCTTTAATATTTTACAATTGGCTACTTGAACTTTCAATTTTCAAGTAAATTGCTACATTTATTTCAATTCCCGTCAAATTGAACATAAATTAAGCATGTATCTGCCATGTGGGGTCTTTTTATTTGTACCCACGAAGGATTCAAACATAAATTGAAAGTATTGAAATAAAATACCTTCAATTGGTTGCACAATTGAAATATATTGTTCGAATTGGGCGGAAGTTCAATTAAAGGTATTTCAATCCAATACTTTCAATTCATGTTTGAATCCATCGTGGGTACACATAAAAAGACCACACGTGGCTGAAACATGCTAATTTTCTTTCCATTTTGACGAAAATTGAAACAGATATAACAATTTGCTCGAAAATTAAATTTCGCGTAGTCAATTTGAAAAGAAAATAATAAAGTTTAGATAGCGATTTTTTAATTGCTCGAAGTTCATGTAGCAATTTGGTTATTAATCATATATTATATGTATTAGATGCAACTTCATCAAACTTTAATATATATGAATATATTTATTTACTTTTATTTATTGTATAATATTTATCTACACTTGAATATCGTAATTAAAATGTTATCACTTTTTACACACTACTTTATTTTATGAATGATTTTTTTTATATGAAAATAAATGTATAAATTTTTCGAAATATATAATAACATAACAAATTAATAAAAATAAGAAGTATATGTTCTTATATAATAATATAATTAAAAAAAACGAGTTTTTGCTCAAAAAGCAAGTTAATATACGATATACTCTATAATATATATGTTTTCCCACTTATATTATATATATACTTTTTTTTGTTGAATATATATACTTCTTTTGTGAAAATATATATACTTCAATGTAACATATCCTAAAAACTGCATGATTATTACTTAGACTGAGTCCGCCACTTAGGATATTGTCCGCCACTGCATGAGTTTATTAATTTGGTTCTCTCATAATTAATTACTACAACAATTATTAAGTATATATAAAGTATTCGTAATCAAGATTTTCAAAATAAAGTTATTATCATCTCCTGCGTACCTTTATTACGTTCACTATTAACATAAATGAATAAAAACAACCTATAAGATTTACCATGTATAATAGGTTTTTTCTTAAAAAAATAAATAAAATTAACTATTTTATATGAAATTATATATATTACAAGTGTTACTATTTTTATTTTTTATTTTATAAAACCTATTGAATTTGATGAATCTTAAAGGGAAAGTATCAATTATAGGGCTCACCACGCCCATTTTTAGAAAAAAAAAAAATTCATAAAACTAGTAACACTTGTATTATATTGCATATGAAAAAAAAATAGCATTGTTTTCTAGGGTTCACTACGCCCAATAGGTTTTTTAGAAAACAAAAAACACGAAACTAGTAACACTTTTATATATATATATATATATATATATATATATATATATATATATATAATGTATATGAAAAAATATTTTTATTAATTATAATATGCAATATTTATTATGATATATACATATACTTATTATGTATATTTATTGATAAAAAAATATTGTGTTAATTAATGTCGAGAGAGAAAAATTAATAAACTCGTATATTATTCTATACAACATGTTATTTATATCTAGTTTAACATATGTGAGTTGTCAATTTATTATTGGTTCGGTTTATATCCTAGGTGGCGGACTCGGTTTAAGTAATAATTTCTCAAACTGCGTGATTGTTGAACCAGTGTTATCAGGACTGGACCGGATGCCGAACCGGCAAGGCCACTGGTTCCCGGTTCGAACCCGATCCGGCCGGTTCAAGTACAACGTCAATAAATTTCAATAAAATCATAAAAAATACAACATCGATTCGTATGGTGAATTTCCAACACAATAAACTTCAATAAAATCACATAAAATACAACCCGATAGATTTTTTTTTTGTTACAGAGTCCGAACCGACGAACTCTCCGGTCTACTCAGAGCTGGTGTCGGACCTAAAATCTGACCTACGGCGATTTACGTTTGAAAACGCGGATTTTGAAAGGAGTCGCCACTAGTTAATTATTAGGCTAACTAGAATCCTAAATCACCCAAGCGAATAACGAATTAAACACCTAAGTATAAAATCGGTCTACGATCAGAAATTCGAGTTCGGGGGTTCCATTACGAATTAAAAATAAACAATTTTTAATTACGCCCTTTCAGTACTCAATTCACCTAATTTGCCAATTTTAAAATTTAAACATGCGTCACGTCGAGTTAATCTAATGAAATTAAACTAAGTATCATGCACAAGTTATTATTAACGAAAAATCTAAGCCTAAAAACTTATTAAGCATCTAAAACCCCTAATTGAGATAAAATCTAAGTAAAACCAAACATGCTCAAAATCATGATATAATTTAATAACTACATGTCTTATATATATACATACAATAAAACATATTTTCTAATTAATATACATCTAAACTATCTATTCAACAATTCAACATGATATAATAATAATAAGTAAAAAAAAAATACAAAATAATTAATAATTAAAAAAAAAAAAAAAACAGCAGCAGCGTACGGGATTACCTGCAGTTACCAGAGGAGGACGTCGATTCCGGCGAGCTGACGATGGCAACGTGAAGGGAAGCTCCGACGAGTCGGGATGTGTCACGGCAGCGGAGCTCTGGTCGGGGCTGAGGGCGAGGGCGGACATCAAGGCTGGTGACAGAGATGGACCAGCAGGGCGGGGGTCCGGCAGAGGGCGGCGGAGAGAGAGAGAGAGAGAGAGAGAGAGAGAGAGAGAGAGAGAGAGAGAGAGAGAGAGAGAGAGAGAGAGAGAGAGAGAGAGAGAGAGAGAGAGAGAGAGAGAGAGAGAGAGAGAGAGAGAGAGATGGATGCTGGGCGGTCGCCGGAAGTGGACGGGCGGGATGGCGCGGTGGTCGTCGGTGGTGCTGGATTGGAGTAGGGGCAGCGGACGGCGGGATAGCTGCTGCCGGCGGAGGCCGGTGGTAGGCGGCGCCGGTGACCTCCGGCCACAGAGGAAGACGAGAGGTCTAAAAAAAAAAAACTCTTTTCACTAGAAGACGAAATAGCACGGGTTCCGAAATCTGATGTAATATTATTGATGTGTTGTAATTTTCTATGTGTTTTTACATTGACTATGGGTCCTTTTATAGCTATATTAACACATAAAATTAGGAAAACAATATTTTTCCTAATATACACTAATTAATTCCGAAAATTATGAATAAATATTTATTGCATATTGCCATAAATATTTATCATATATTTTATGAATATTACACAATATTAAATGCATCTAAACTATCCTAATTTAAACTAAGCCTATTTCTAGCAACCCCGTGACCTTCCATATTTAAATACTTCCTTTTTTAAACGCATTACACATAACATTTTTGGACGTGTTATATACGTGTCGTGCGTACCAAAATTAGGTGTTTACAGCTTGCCCCTCTTTGGACGGACTCCCGTAGAATGCATTCGAGGGGGTTTGTCCAAAGACGAGTAAACACTAATTTTGGCTAGGAAGTATATCTTCTTCCGGGTCTTCAAGTCTCCAAGGTGGCCTTTGGCTTTATTAACGATGCGAAAAAGTTAAACTTCTGTCGGCGGTGCCCCTGTTGACAGCGCCTCCATTGGTATCGCAGAAAAGTAAAGCCTCGGTCGGCGGTGCCCCTGTTGGCGAGGCCTCCATTGGTAGTGCAGAAAATAGAACCTTCGTCGGCGGTGCCCCTGTTGGCGGTGCCTCCATTGGTAGTGCGGAAAACAGAACCTCCGTCGGCGGTGCTCCTGTTGGCGGTGCCTCCATTGGTAGCGCAGAAAATAGAACCTTCGTTGGCGGTGCCTCCATTGGTAGTGAAGAAAGTAAAGCCTCCAGTGGCGTGCGAAAAATTAAAGCCTCCAGTGGCGAGCGATGAGAAAAAGCCTCTAGTGGCGTGCAATAAAGTAAACCCTTAATCGAAGATGCCTCCAGCGGCGAGCGACAAGGAAAAGCCTCCAATGGCGTGCAATAAAGTAAAACATTTGGTGATGATTGGTAACAGAAGACCTCTACGTCAGACAGTACCAACAACCTCTGGTGACGCCTCTAGTGGCGAGTGGTAACGGAAAAATCTCTACGTCAGACCGTACCGGAAAACCTATGGTGATACCTCTGGTGGCGAAAGACCTCTACGTCAGACTGTACCGGAGAACCTTTGGTGATGCCTCTAGTGGCGAGTGGTAACGGAAGACCTCTACGTTAGGCCGTACCGGAAAACCTCTGGTAATATCTCTGGTGGCGGAAGACCTCTACGTCAGCCGTACTGGAGACCCTTTGGCGATGCCTCTAGCGGCGTATGTCGGAGAAGAGCCTCTAGTGGCGTCCGTTGGAGAAGTGCCTCTAGTGGCGTGACTTGCGAAGGCCGAATACTAAGACTTCGTTCGTCGGGGTTGACTCTCAGGAAGCTTGAAAACTTCAGATCATGATTGTCGGTTGTGACTTGTGGGAACAGACTGTAACAGTCCTACTTATCATTTGAGTGGTGACTTGCGAGAACAGACTGTAACCATCCCGTTTGCCGTGAATTTGACTCGTAGGAACAGACTGTAACAGTCCTACTAATCCTTGAATGGTGACTTGCGAGAGCAGACTGTAACCGTCCCGCTTGCCGTGAAGTTGACTCGTAGGAACAGACTGTAACAGTCCTACTTATCCTTGCATGGTGACTTGCGAGAGCAGACTGTAACCGTCCCGCCTGTCATGAAGACGCTGTATCGTAGAAAATATGCTTGCGCATGAGTATTTGTCCTTAATTTTTGCCTAAATTGTGCATTGTGCGACAACCTAGCGGGATCTTTTTTCTTTTTTCTTTTTTCTTCTTCTCTTTTTTTTTGTTGAGAATTTCTCTTTTCCTCTCATTTTGCCAAGGCCGATTGAGAGATTTCCGACCGTGCCCCTCAGCTTTTTATTTTCTCTCCTTTTGCCATGATTGCAATTTCTGAACTTGCAACCATGCCTCTCATTTCCTGATTTTGCCTAGACCGCCCTTTCGGGTTTTCAACCTAGCGGAAGCACTCTTTATTTGGTAGCCGATTAAACGGTGGCTGTGACCCGTACTTTATTTTCTGCCTCGATGCGGGAGTATTTGTAGCCATTTGGAGGGTGACTGTGACCCTTTTCTCACCGTCTTCGATGTTGCGGGAGCTCTTTTGATTGTAGCCATTTGGAGGGTGACTGTGACCCTTCATTCCTCGTCTCTGATCCGGGAAACGCTCTTTGTATGTAACCATTTTGAGGGTGGTTGTGGCCCTTTCACTTAATATCCGCCATCGATGTTTCGGGATCGCCCTTTTGACTATAACCGTTTGAGGGACGACTGTGACCCTTTCTTTTATTTTACCGCCCTCACCAGTTTCCCGAGATCACTCTTTTTTTGTAGCCATTTTAAGGCTGGCTGCGGCCCTTTTTATTCTCCCGCCTTCGCGGGGTCACTCTTTTATTTGTAGCCGTTTGGAGGGTGGCTATGGCCCTTTCACTTTGTAGTCGTTTTAGGGGCGACTGTGACCCTTTTTATCTGTAGTTGATTTAGGGACAACTGTGACCCTTTTATTCACTGCTCTCACAAAATATGCATGAGCACTCTATTTGTATCGGTAGCCAATTAAAGGGCGGCTGTGACCCTAAATAAAAAAAGTATTTTTTTTTTTTTTTTTTTTGCTTTTTTTTTTTTTTTTTGCTTCTTTTGAAAACGAAAATTTAGCGAAAAAAATTATATACATGCCCCTAGTGGCAAATCTGAAATTTCATCTTCTAGAGAATGACTCAGTTGATTGAGTCAAAATATGTCGATCGTGTCGACGCCCTGGATGGACCTTGCGACAAAAGGATGACGTAGACAATAATGTATTCTTCTCTTGGCTTCTCAAGTGCCCTGGCCATTGCTCAATCTTAGCTGGGGATGCCTCATGGCTAGCACCAATCGGTTTAGGCTCGCCACATGCTGGATGAATGGTCCGGTTGATGAACATACATGGATGGTATTGAGTTTGGCACAGTAATCCACAAATGGTATATTTGGGCATAGATATTGCCCGAGGTATCTGGGATAAATTGGACAGCTTGCGGCGAGCAAAGGGCCGCGCACGAGATGTGCTCTTCAGGGGCTTTGATTTGGATGATTATCCGAGCTGCACAACGAGTAAGGGAAAAACAAATTTCGGGGAGAAAATTGATCACGACTTCTCTTACCTGGGTGCCTGACATCTTTAATGGAAATTTGCTCCATATGTGAATGGATCTGTTGCATGTTCCGTCTTTTTCTTCATATGGCGGTTGTGCTCGATCTAAACAGGACATGCCATTTGGTTGCCACTGACAAGTTTAGACGTCACCGTAAAATGGATGTACGGCTTGGTTCGGGGACGCGTATGAATTCCACACATGGTAGATGGAATGGAATTTCTTTGAAGCAGTCACATTTCACGTGGTTGCGACCTCGTCGAAGTGGTCATCTGATCTGTAAAAGGAGTAGGGACACTCAAATGTTAAGGAAAAATCAAGTACAATTCATTATACCTGAGCGTTGGATATCCTGAGTGTGCAATTTGTTCTTCGTGCAACTGGATGACTGCATGTTTTTTCGGCTGCCTCATTTGGTCGACAGAACTTATATGTACCGGATGCCTTACCAATGGTATCTTGAAAAGAGTGAATGAAAAATTAGTCTAGAGAATATGAGAAATCATGCATGATTTTTTTGAAAGCTCTAATGCCATTCGTTTCATAATTTTGATTACATTTCAGAAAGAATCAAAATTTATTATCTAAGGTGTTTAACACCATCATGGAGTTTACTAAGTTTGCCGAGTGCACTATATGGCTCAAAGGCAGGGCAGATGCTCAAAACAAGGTTTCTCAAAAAGGTTTTCTTGTCATTTGTTTAAACTCGAATAGTCCCACTCAACTGCACAGTTAAACTATTTTCTCAAAAAAATAGAATCAAATCTCTTTTTCTAAAACGCTAGCTTATGCGAAGGTTGAAACGATATTGCCAGAAAAGTACAATACACCTTGGATAAAAACGAATGACACTTCGAAATTTTTTGTAATGCTCATGCATGCTCGAAAGTTAAAGTTTTACTATAAAGAAACTTACAACTTACAACCAGTTTACCTGAATGATACATATATACAAAATGAAAAATCCAGGTAAAATTTTTTTATAAAAAGAAATGCAAATGCAATGCATATTTGGAATTAAAAGCTCAACAACTAAGAAGAGATTAACAATCTATCTAAAAAATGTTTTTCCTAAAACAATGCCTATGAGATGTACATGAGGTTAAAGTTGTACAGTTGAGAAAACTTACAAACTACTTGAATTTTTGTTTTTTGTTTTTTATGAGGGAGAAAGAAAAAAAAATCAATGCATCCTAGTTGCTCAAAATTGAAGGAAAAAAAACAAGTAAAAAGTTTTTTTTTTTTTAAATGCATATGAGATGCACAAAAATAAATACAATATGCAAACTTACAAAATAAAAGTTCTACAACTAAGAAAAATTACAATTTACTAGAAAGGTTTTTTTCGAAAATAATGCATATGAGATGCACATCTTTAAAAAAAAATCAGGTAAAAGGTTTTTTAAACAAAGAGCCCTAAAACTAAGAGAGCTTACGATTTATCTATTTTTTTTTTTTAAAATTAATGCATACTGGATGCATTATTTAAAATAAAACAATTCAGGTAAAAAGTTTTTGAAACGATGCATATGGAATGCATGTTCGAAATTAGAAGCTCTAATAGCTAAAGGGGAACTAAAATTTCCAAAATGTTTTTTTTTAAACAACGCATGTATGATGCACTAACCAAAATCACAACTTACCTGAAGAGTTTTTTTTAAGAAAAAAATAATATGTACGAAACGCAAGTTTGAAATAAAAAAAATTCAAGTAAGAGGTTTTTTATAAAAAAAAAAAGCATACAAAATGCATGTTCGAAAGAAAATTTCTAAATGACTAACTACTTAGCTGAAAAAGTTTTTTTTTTTTTTTTTTTTTAAAAATGCAATGAGATGAATGCATGAGAAATAAAAACTATACAAACAGTCGTATGATAACTATTGAATGTAGTCAATCAACTCCATAGCATACTTTCTTTGGTTAATCACAAGTCCTTGATTGGATCTTGCAATTTCCAATCCCAAAAAATATCTCAATTCCCCCAAATCCTTCAACTTGAAGTGTGTTTGTAGAATGCACTTCAAATGATTGATCATCTTGGCATTGGAACCTGTGATTAGCAAATCATCAACATAAATGAGCAAGAAGACTTTGTCAACACCTTGTATCTTTGTGAACAAGGAATGATCAGAGGCACATTGCTTATATCCATTCTTCACCAATGTTTGTGTGAGCTTGATATTCCATTGTCTTGATGCTTGTTTGAGGCCATTAATGACTTGATAAGCTTGCACACACGTTTAGGAGACCCATCATTGGATTTGGAATGATCAAAACCTTGGGGAATATCCATATACACCTCTTCAGTTAGATCACCTTGAAGAAATGCATTGTTAACATCCATGTGATATAGACCCCAAGATTTGGCAGCTGCCTATACTAGGACAATCCTCACTGTGTCCATCTTGACCACAGGTGAAAATGTCTCATTGAAATCAGTCCCTTCAATTTGAGTAAAACCTTTGGCAACCAATCTAGCCTTGTATCTCTCAATTGATCCATCTGAATTGTACTTTACTTTGAATACCCATTTGCACCCAATTGATGACTTGTCTAGAGGAAGATCCACCAATTCCCAATGTGTTGTTGTCTTGAAGAGCTTGTATCTCCTCCTTCATTGCCATAATCCAGTTAGGATCCTTGATGGCTTGCTTGTAAGTAGTTGGTTCCTTGACTTTGTCAATGGCAGTCAAGAAACACTTGTATTGAGGCCCCAAAGTGTCATAAGACATAAATTTCTCCATGCCAAAAGTAGCATTGGAAGTGGCCTTGTTTTGTAGTTCAGCAATCCTTGCACTCCTCCTAAGAGGTGGTGGATGTAGTTTGGCAAGTCTAGCACTTCTCCTCAAGGTAGGTGGTTGAGGAGCATCATCAGGAGCATCATCAATTGGTATTTGATTCTGAGCTTGATCAACATGTTGAGGTAGAGGGTCATCAAAGTATATTGGAGTCTCAGTTGGAAATTCTTCAAGATGTTGCTTGGCATCCAAGCAAGAGGGGATCAAAGCTCTCAAGGCCTCCTTTGACAAACTGAATGGGAAAATATCCTCATGGAATTTAACATCCCTAGATACATGAAAGACTGAGTTGGTTAAGTTCATTAGAAGGTACCCTGGCCAAGGGTTAATCTATCCCTCAAACAACAACCTCAATTTGAGCTTGTTTTGTGATTCTGATTGGGCTGCTTGTCCTTTTAGTAGAAAATCAGTGAGTGCCTATTGTGTAAAACTTGGAGCAGCTATGATAGGTTGGAAGGTCAAGAAACAAGATACCATTTCACTATCAAGTGCTGAAGCAGAGTATAGATGCCTAAGAGTTGCAATTCAAGAGGCACTTTGGGTAGGCAGAATTCTTAAAGAACTTGGTTTGCAAAGTAAGCCTTCCTATTCCCATATACACAGATAGTCAAGCAGCTGTGAAGATTGCTAAAAATCCAATGTTTCATGAGCGTACAAAGCATATTGAATTTGATTGTCACTTCACAAGGCATCACATTGAACTTGGGATGATTGGTGTCCATTACATTCCTTCAAAGGATCAACTAGCTGACTTGCTTACCAAGACTTTAGTGAAGAACCAACACTTAGCCTTGTTGAGATTATATGGAATTAAAGATGTCTTCCAAGAAAGAAAATAAGAGGAAGAAAAGGATGGGAGAATATAGAAGTGTATATGAAGACTACATTCAATACACTATGCATACACTTAGTTTCACTATGCATACACCCTGCCACTATGTATGCACCCGGTTATGTTATGCAAACACTATGCACCTGGTTCACAACTCTTTGTATAGTCTTAGTTGGTGAGCCCAGTTTTACTTAGTATATATATTGTATCATCTTGATTGTAATCCCTAGTGATCAATGAAGTAAATTTCCAGCTTATAATAACATTTACAACAAAAAACAGATCATGTTAGGGGGGGGGGGGGGAAAGAGTGTGGCTTTGCTCTACAAGGTAGGTTCCACTGATAGGTTCCCGACAAGGTGGTTTCCTCACCCCATCACAGGGATCATAAGACCTTCACAAGCGAGTAGAGTTTTTCCGAGCCGTGCCGGCGGCCCAGCCGCTCCGGTCGTACCGTACTAAACCTCCGGGGTTCCTAGTCGCCCTAGGTTTTAGGCGTTTTGGAGATTACGCTAAAGTGGTGTGTGTGCGAATATAAACAATGCCACAAAAAAGAAAAACGTTAGTTAATAACTCTAAAAATATGTACCTATCACAAAAAAACAAAGTTAGAATGGTGAAGTCAACAAAATATAAAAACTCAAAAAGCATGGCAATAAGCGAATATAATGAGCCCGAACCCTCTAAAATGTCCCTAGCAGAGTCGCCAAATTGTCGGACCTAAATTCTGACCTACGGCGATTTACGTTTTGAAAACGCGGATTTTGAAATGAGTCGCCACTAGTTAATTATTAGGCTAACTAGAATCCTAAATCACCCAAGCGAATAAAGAATTAAACATCTAGGTATAAAATCGGTCTACGATCAGAAATTCGAGTTCGGGGGTTCCATTACGAATTAAAAATAAACAATTTTTAGTTACGCCCTTTCAGTACTCAATTCACCTAATTTGCCAATTTTAAAATTTAAACATGCGTCACGTCGAGTTAATCTAATGAAATTAAACTAAGTATCATGCACAAGTTATTATTAACGAAAAATCTAAGCCTAAAAACTTATTAAGCATCTAAAACCCCTTATTGAGATAAAATCTAAGTAAAACCAAACATGCTCAAAATCATGATATAATTTAATAACTACATGTCTTATATATATACATACAATAAAACATATTTTCTAATTAATATACATCTAAACTATCTATTCAACAATTCAACATGATATAATAATAATAATAAGTAAAAAAAAATACAAAATAATTAATAATTAAAAAAAAAACAGTAGCGTACGGGATTACCTGCAGTTACCAGAGGAGGACGTCGATTCAGGCGAGCTGACGATGGCAACGTGAAGGGAAGCTCCGGCAAGTCGGGATGTGTCACGGCAGCGGAGCTCTGGTCGGGGCTGAGGGCGAGGGCGGACATCAAGGCTGGTGACAGAGATGGACCAGCAGGGCGGGGATCTGGCAGAGGGCGGCGGACTGAGTCGAGCAGGGCGGTCCGGTCGTCACGGGCAGGCGAAGCTGGCGACGCTATCTCCGGAGATGGCTGTTGCGGGCGGAAGGGAGAGAGAGAGAGAGAGAGAGAGAGAGAGAGAGAGAGAGAGAGAGAGAGAGAGAGAGAGAGAGAGATGGATGCTGGGTGGTCGTCGGAAGTGGACGGGCGGGATGGCGCGGTGGTCGTCGGTGGTGCTGGACTTGAGCAGGAGCAGGGGCAGGCAGCGGACGGCGGGATAGCTGCTGCCGACGGAGGCCGGTGGTAGGCGGCGCCGATGACCTCCGGCCACAGAGGAAGACGAGAGGTCTAAAAAAAAAAACTTTTTTCACTAGAAGACGAAATAGCACGGGTTCCGAAATCTGATGTAATATTATTGATGTGTTGTAATTTTCTGTGTGTTTTTACATTGACTAGGGGTCCTTTTATAGCTAGATTAACACATAAAATTGTGAAAACAATATTTTCCCTAATATACACTAATTAATTCCGAAAATTATTAATAAATATTTATTGCATATTGCCATAAATATTTATCATATATTTTCTGAATATTACACAATATTAAATGCATCTAAACTATCATAATTTAAACTAAGGCTATTTCTAGCAACCTCGTGACCTTCCATATTTAAAGACTTCATTTTTTAAACGCATTACACATAACATTTTTGGACGTGTTATATACGTGTCGTGCGTACCAAAAAATAGGTGTTTACAGCTGGCCAGATCACCGAAAACCAGGCTTTCAAACCGGATTCGCTTACATTCTCCGATTGTGCTCGAACTGGACATTGGAGGCACGATTCTGAATCGAACCCGGTCGGACCGCCGGTCCGGTCCGGTTCAATAACGCTGTGTGGGACAGCTCATGATTCAATTTTTAGAAGTAATATTACATCACGATAATAAATAACTGATGTGGGCGAAGTCTCGGATTTGGGCGTGCGAGTACACTTTTTTACGCGGAAACGGCGATCTGAGCAAGACTCATAGTAAACTATGGAGTTCGATGTTTTTTGGCCAAATTCTTTCGTCTAGATGGTCAAATTTGCAGTTTTATGTTTCTTTCGGTCTTTTTTATAATTTTTCTGTTTTCTTTGGTGCTTTATTGTTAATTTCGGATTTTGTCCTAGGGTTAGGGTTTTAGATTTTTCTATTTAAACTTTGTTAGCCGTCATTTACATTCAGTTTATTGATATAAAAAAAAATGAGGTTTTTATCTACCCTGCGTCAAATTCTCGGCATTCTTTGAATCAACGAGTTCTTACGCCTCTATCCAACAAATTCTCGGCATTCCCTTTCGAATCAACGAATATTTGATCCATCTATCCCCATCACGCTGCATCAGATTGGTATCAGAGCCGAAGATCCTGCACGATGCCGTTCCTTGATTGGCTAGCACCAGATCATACCAGGACTGCGACTGTTCTTGATAATCCAATTTATGATGAGTACGCTGACAATGATGACGTCACATCGATGATCGAACATCACTCCACCTTTCATGATCATGGATTCATCCTTTTCCCCACTTCGAGGCCTCTTGACCTCCGATTTCGGGTACAAGCCACAAGGGAAATCGACCCCAACATCGGCACCAAGACCACACTCGAACACCCCTTCAAGTGAAATTTTTTATGATTTTGTGGCTGAATGTGTTCTTCTTCCTGCTTCCTATTATTGACTTTCGTTGCGCAAGATTCGAGGGCAAATCTTCTCTTCCCCGGAGAGAATGATGTGGGCGAAGTCTCATATTTGGGCGTGCGAGTACACTTTTTCACGTGGAAACGGCGATCTGAGCAAGTCCTATAGTAAACTATGGGTTTGACGTTTTTTGGCCAAATTCTTTCGTCAAGATGGTCAAATTTGCAGTTTTATGTTTCTTTCGGTCTTTTTTATAATTTTTCTGTTTTGTTTGGTGCTTTATTGTTAATTTCGGATTTCGTCCTAGGGTTAGGGTTTTAGATTTTTCTATTTAAACTTTGTTAGCCGTCATTTACATTGTTTATTGATATTAAAAAAAACTGAGGTTTTCCTCTACCCTCCGTCAAATTCTCGGCATTCTTTGAATCAACGAATTCTTATCACGCTGCATCAACTAGGCGCGGGTGATTAAGCTCAAAGTTCGCATCCAAGACACAAGGGTCCTACATTTGCGCCGTCTATGAGAACACTACATAAAATCATGGCGTACCACTCTAGTTCTATGACAATCAACAGACAAACTAATGAGACTGGTCCAACAATTCTCCAGCACATGCGCCAGCTGCACAACTCCCTCCACAGGAGAAATGTCATCCTCTGGTCACGACCCGCCATGGGAATGGTTCGTCCCCTATGACGATACCCTTAACGTCTCGCTAGTAATGAGAGACACTCCTAACGCCTAGCCAGCAGTCGCAGGCACCTCCATGGCTCCACCTCTTCACTATCCAGAGCAGACACGACCTCCTCCATACGAAGCGCCGGTCCTCCAAAACCTCCAAATGTTTAGATGATCCAGAACTGATGGTTGGACAAAACACTCTTTTAGAAATCAGCGTGTGTTATTTTGGTATTTGGAATTTTTTTCTTCATACTTTAGTGTTTTGACTTTTCTAAATTATCATCGGAGTAAAAAATTTAAGTCAAGTGGACGGTGTTTTTGTTTTTTGGTAAAAAGTGGACGACGTTGTTTGTTATTATTATTAAGCAAATAAACATGATATCTGTATGGAATATCTTGCTAATTCCATATTATATAGGATAGAATTAACTGCATATTCACGCCTTGGTGGGTTAGTGATGCAGCATGATGGGGGATAGGAAGCAAATACTCGTTGATTCGAAAGGGAATGCCGAGAATTTGTTGGATAGATGCGCAAGAACTCGTTGATTCAGAAGAATGCCGAGGAATAGACGCAGGGTAGAGGAAAACCTCCGTTTTTTTCATATATCAATAAACTGAATGTAAATGACGGCTAACAAAGTTTAAATAGAAAAATCTAAAACCCTAACGCTAGGACAAAATCCGAAATTAACAATAAAGCACCAAACAAAACAGAAAAATTATAAAAAAGACCGATAGAAACATAAAACTGCAAATTTGACCATCTAGAAGAAAGAATTTGGCTAAAAAATGTCAAACACCATAGTTTACTATGGATCTTGCTCAGATTTCTGTTTTTGCGTGAAAAAGTGTACTCGCACGCCCAAATCCGAGACTTCGCCCACATCACTAGTACCTGCACAAAGGGATAGACCAGATTGGCCCCGATGATCCATCTCTGAAGGTTAAGTCAGAAACCGTCAGAGAAACTATAACAGAATTGTATAATGAAATTAATGTGCACGATAGATTTAAAGAGAGAGTGTATTTATAGGAGTCTGATCAGATAGCCTTGAACTGACTCGTTTATCATGAACCGACTCTTTAACTACACTTGAACCACCGGACTTACTTGTGGTTAAGTCTGACTTTACTTGAGTTAATTTGAGAAACTATGGTTATTTGGTGTGAGATGGGTGGTCTCCACGACCTCGTTACTTGGAGGGATCACTAGTGGTGTTTAGTGCTGATAGTTGCCCCCCGAGTCAAGAGTCATAAACATTGACCGGGTTGTAGTTGGTGATGATGCGACGATAGTATGGAGATTTCCCCGAACTAAGTCCTACACATTGGTTAATGTCATAACTTAAGTTGCAAGGTGATAATTGGAGTAATATGGCGACGACCGTTTGCGTCATGATGATAGACTGCCGACGTGATGCAAACGAGTGATACCTGAAGCTGCGTGTCGAGGTGGTTGGGCTGGTCCACCTCTTCGATGAAGGTGGGTATGGCGGTTGAATTGGTCCACCTCTTCGATGGAGGTGCGTATGGTGGTCGGGTTGGACCACCTCTTCGATGAAGGTGGGTATGGTGGTCGGGCTGGACCACCTATTCGACGGAGGTGAGTATGGTGGTCAGTTTGGAACACATATTCAATGGAGGTGAATGTCGTGGATGGATTGAACCCCACATTCAATGGAAGTGACCGCTAAGGTGGTGCTAATCATATTTTAAGGTAGAGGTAGTGTGATGGTTCTTCCTTCGGTAGATTAAGACCACCCTCCCCATTTTTCAACGAGGGGGAGCGCCGCTTCACCTCGTGGGAGGGAGGGGGCGCGGCCCTCCTCTCCATGGGCAGGGAGGAGGAGTGTGGTGGTGCATCTCATTTGTTGTAATAAATGGAGACACATAAGGTTTCCTTTTATGTGTATAAGTGGATGCAATGACTTAGTATTTTTCTCGATGGGTGACCGTTTGTTGGGACTTGGTCTTCTGATGTGAACTTGAGTTCGACCACGGCATATCAAGACCTGCACAAATGGATAAGTCAAGGTTGACCCGTCGATCCCCGTCTGAAGCTTAAGTCAGTCACTGACATAGAGAAAACCAGAGTTAAATTGTAGAATAATATTAACCATGTAGATTAGAGATAAAGAATGCTATTTATAGGCACCGGTATTTATGATATCGAACTAGCCTATTAACCTTACTGACCCATTAATGATCTTGAACCAA